>CM077089.1:78016761-79216761 GCA_039513925.1 Platanthera zijinensis
ACCTGCAAAACATATTCATTTTACCTTAGGATCCCAATATTTATAGGGTCTTTGGTGCATGTTAGTTAGAAAATTAACATGTCCACCAGCAGTTTTTCTGACTGGTAGACAAACTCTAGCTCTGGATACACTTGGATTATGCCAGCAATCTATGGCATAGTGGCCTACTTTGCCACAACACCAGTACTCATGAATGTTATACCTTCTTTTCTGAGCTAGTCTGCTAGTTGTGGTGACAGCAACTCCCTGTCCAGAATGTACATCAGCAACCTTTCTCAGTTTCCTTTCAGCTCGAATCTAGTTGAAGGTTAGTCTTTCAGTAGACTTGTTTGGCCTTCTCTGAGTGCCATCAACAACAGTCTTCTTTGCAAAAGACATGTTCTTGATAGCATCTGAAATAGTCAAATCAGGCTTGCTGATTGACTGGTCCTTGGTTAGAGTCTTAGCTAGATGGCTCTGAACTTTGGCTGCAACCACATTCTTAAGAGTGGGGGATGGAGCACCAAAGACAAATGGTCCATGATGGGCCATTTGTATTTCTCCATGGTCCGTCTTGAAGGCACTCATCCCCATTCCTCTTCTTCTTCCATTAGAAGGCACACTTGTATTCTTCCAGGAAGAATTCCCATTCTTCTAGTGACCATACATAGAGTCCTGGTCAAACCTATTAGAAGGAAGTATTACCTTTTTAAAGGCAATGGGTGGCTGAGCTTGAGATTTTCCCTTTCCTTTGAGAGGGGCAACACATGTGTTTCCCTTAAAACCTAAACCCCTCTTGTTTCTCTGAGAGGTGAAAGAGTCAATGAGGGGCAACACTAAATTAAGCTTTGAGTAGCTAGCCACAATCCTCTTTTCTCTCTAGAGTTTCTCTTACAGATCTCTAATGATACTTTCCTTGTATTTAATGGTGCCTATCTGTAAGATAGTAATATTTTTCAGCTAGCTAACTTCCCTAATTTTTTGTTCCAGCAGGGTTGCTGACTCAGAATGCTGGGAAGCAGCAAGCTGCAGAGATGCAATCTCCTGAGCCTGCCTTTTAGCCAGCAGCTTACTTCTCTTTAATGCCAGCAGAAGTTCACCATAGTAATCAATCAATTGATTGATATTCTCCTCAGATTCTGAGCCATCTTCATCACTTGATGAGGAAGAACTAGATTTTGGACTGGTCTCATAATCTTACTCAAAGAAGAATTGGATGGAGATTTTATCTTTTCTGGACCAGGCTAATCCTGGAAGGAATCTTCCTCAGACCTTGCCATCAGCCCAATGTAGGCTTCTTCTTCTTATTTAGATTCTAATGAGGAGGAGTCAGACCAGCTCTTCTCCTTCTTTTCCATGAAGGACTTCTCCTTCTTGCTCCTTTGGTGGCGGTGTTTCTTCTCACTATCCTCCTTTCTTTTAACTTGGCAGTTAGCAATCACATGCCCAGGTTTGCTGCAGCAATAACAAACAACTTTAGTTGAAATTTGTTTACCAGGTTTAGAACCATACCTGTCCTCCTTGGAGGATTTCTTCTTTCCTTTGTAGTAGTCCTCCTGGTGATGAGAGGAGGAGGGTCTGCTCATCCACCCCTTCTTATTCATCGGCTTCATGAACTGCCTAGAGAAGGCAACAAACTCCTCATCAGACATGTGGCAGTTTGATGTGCATCTCTCTGAGCTTTCTAAGTAAGACTCTATAGCCCTCCTTGGTGGAGAAGGGGTCTTTCCCTTGATCCTTTTCTAGGCTTCAGCTTTGAAGGCCACCGTCTTTTATCTGGCCTGAGACTTCTGTTTTTCTGCTCCTCCTTCCTGGCAGTCAGCAGCATTTCATAAGACAGCAGCTTTCCAAATAGAGTTGATGGAGAAGTATCTGCCAGCTTTGCCACTTCACTTATGACATAAATCTTAGTGTCCTAGTCTCTAGTTAGAGACCTTAGGAACTTATCATTACGCTCATAATTATTGAAGACCTGTCCATTGGTCCTTAGTTACATTGACTATTCTAAAGAATCTTTCATACATGCTGGCTATGATCTCTTCCTTGAACTGCCTAAAAGCCTCATACTCTTGATTGATCATGACTTCCTGTCATCTCTAACCTCTTTTGTGCCCTCCATGTAGACTACTAAAGTGTCCCACATCTTTTTGGTTGTCTTGTAGTGCACCAGATTCTGAAAGGTGGAGTCAACTATGGCACTGACAATATTGTTCTGTGCCCTTTTATCCATAGGGTCAAGAATGACCTCATCCTTGGTCATTTCTGAATATATCTTAGGAGTTTGGACATTGGCATCTAGTTCAGAGACTTTCATAGGGTTGAAAGGTCCCTCCTTGACTATTACAAAAACTCTTGGGTCAGATGCCTCAATGAAGAGTCTGACCCTCTCCTTCTAGATTCCAAAGCCTTCCTTTCTGTAGATTGGAAGCTTCATGGAACCAAGATCCTTATGGTTCTCTCCTGAACCCATAAGTATATTTTGACTTCTACCCTTGGAGATCTACTCAGACTGTTAAGTCTTTCTTGAGCAACATCCCTATGATACCAAATGAAAGTATTTGTTTGCAAGGGTAGCTAAACCACTTAGAGGGGGGGGGGGGTGAATAGGTTTCTAGGTATTTTGTAAATCTTTTAAGTTTTATAGACTTGAGTAGTGTATTTTGATCTACTTCCTAGTGCTTTCAAGAAATTACCCAAATGACACAATAGTTTATAGTAGTTCCCCAGATTATGGGTATGTCCACTATCCTTCCCGCCTTTCTAACAGTTTGTTAGGAAAGGAACTTCTCCAATATCTCGGCTCCTAAGAGCTAACAACATGATCCCGCAGGAGCACTCAGTCTCCTCCAAGACTTAAATCTCAAGCACAGAGCCCTACAACTCAGTTGATAGATTACCACCTACCTCAGGCAAAAAGTCCCTACTACTCAGGTTGGGAGGACAACCCTACAACTCAGATCTAGAGGATCCTACAACTCTGGCCTAAGCCCGACCACTCAGACCTATCACAGATCTTACAAACTCAGTCTTTATAATACAGGCTTACAACTCAGATCCAAAAGGGTCTTATAGAGAAAATAAGAGTAAGTGTTGAATTGACACCATAGAATTTATCTCAGTGTCTTGTTTCTTTTGTCCTGAGAAAATTTCAGTCAAGATTTCTTCTTCACAACTCAAGAAATTTTCTTTAGGAATTGTTGAGCTTGGGTTGTGAAGTGGCCATAGCTAGGGTTTGCACTACTGCTCATTCTTTCTTGCTGTTGATGATGAAGACAACAACAACTAACTGGCAGAACTTTCTGGTCGAATGATTAGGGCTTTTGCTTCTTGTCTCTGCAGCAATGGCGAGGAAAATGATGAAGATCTTCCCCGTATCGAAAAGAAATTTTCCCTTAAAGTTCGTATCTTCATCTCCCGATTTTCTTCCTTTTAATTCCCATTGTGCAATGACATTCTTGACCTATGGGCCCAACATTAATTGCTGGTAAATGGTCTTACTTTTACATAATATATGATACAACTGGTCGTCGGCGCTATTAGAGATGGATTCCAGCTTTCCTGCAACGAGGTTGAATTCTATTAACATTTGTTGACTTTGGCTGACGTCTGCATTTGTGGACTTAGCCAAATTCTCAGTCCGGACTCAGGTGTTGAGTGCGTTGAGTGAACAAGAATCACTCAATGTTTCTGGACTTAGACAATTTTTTGCTTCCTCAAGCATTGAGTGAAGCTTACACCACTCAATGCTTTTAGACTTGGCTCATCATTCTGCATTTAGGCGTTGAGAATGTTGAGTAAAACGTACACCACTCAATGCCTCTGTACTTAGGCAAATTTTCTGTTTTCATAATCTAACACTCTCTATACAATTAGGCGTTGAGTACGTTTAGTGAGCTGGCTTCACTCAATGCCTCTAGACTTAGTTAATTCTTTGTCTTTCTGAAGGCGTTGAGTGAGCTGGCCTAACTCAATGCTTTCTGCCTCTTCCTCTTCTTTATTGGGAATTCAGTGAACTGGCTTCACTCAACGCTTATGGACTTAGCCAAATTTTGTCCTCAATTTTCTTAGTCTTTGACTGCAGCAACATGACTCAACACTTTTTGGTCTTGGCATTGAGCGAACTTGCTTCACTCAATGCTTCTGGACTTAACCAATTTCTTCACTTTCTCTGGATTTGACAACAACAACATGACTCAACGCTTTTGGTTGTATGGTGTTGAGTGAGTTGACATCACTCAATGCCCGTGGACTTGGTCGATTTTCTTCCTTACCAACTTCTCAAGCTTTGACTGCACAGTCTTCTCCAGTGCATTTTATTGTATGGCATTGAGTGAACTGGCTTCACTCAATGCTTGTGGACTTAGTTGATTTTCTGCTTTGCCAACTTCTCAAGCTTTGACTGCACAGTATTCTCTCAGCGCCTTTTGTTGTATGGCGTTGAGTGAACTGGCTTCACTCAACCCCTGTGGACTTAGTTGATTTTCTGAACTGTTAATGCAAAGGCTTTGACTGACTGGTCTTTACTCAATGCTTTTTGTTGTATGACATTGAGTGAACTAGCTTCACTCAATGCCTGCGGACTTAGTCGATTTTCTGCCTTTGTCAACTGCTGGGATTTGACTTTCCTGTCTTCTCCTAGCGCTTTAAGCTGTATGGCATTAAGTGAGTTGACTTTACTCAACTCCTGTGGACTTAGCCACATTTCAGTCTTTATTTGCATTCTTCCTTGACCTATGGCATTGAGTTAGCTTTCTACACTCAATGCCCGTGGTCTTCGTCAAATATTAATACCTGGCATTAAGTAAGCTTGCTTCACTCGATGCCTGTGGACTTGGGGCAAATTCCTGCCTTTCCAGCTAGCTTCTTTGTGTCCACCTATCCAATTATTTTGATAAAGAGCAGCCTGCATGCTTGAACTAGAACATACATCAAATACAACTATGTGTATACCATTGACTTGTTTGATTTCTTACAAATTTGGGACATTGGGCACAATGGACCCAACATCCATCTCTTCCCTATATCTCTTCTTGTTTAGCCTAACTTCTTCTTCATCATCAACTGATTTGCCTTTGGCCCTGACAGTCAGCTCAATAGTGGGGATGAATGTAGAAATTACATCAGAAGTTGAACGTTTTACCCACTAAGAACCACTCTGATCAACATATTGTCCACCAATCTGATCAGCACCATACTTATCTTTAGGGATTGGTGCAGTTTCAATGTTTTCATATTAGAGTTCCTCAAGACCCATTAAGCCTCAGATTATATTTGTAGTCCAAAATGCATTCTCATTGTTTGCCTTTATCATTGCTTTCTCCCCCTTTCAGACTTCTTTAGAGGTAGTAGCAATCAGAGAGTTCTTTGCAGTTGCGAGTCTTTCATCTAAGAAGTTGATTCCTTTGGTAACATGATTTTTGACCTTAAGCATATGGTCATCAAGAATTTGTGTGCAGGCATCCATTCTCCTTTCAGTTGTGATCCTGTGATCATTTATCAGTTTCGTTTGGGCATTGTGAATCATCTCCATATTACTTGATGTGATGTTCTGGTTCAGGAGAATGTCATTTTGGGTTTGCCCGATCTCTTAAAGTTTGCTTTCAGTGAATGTGATAGCAGGTGCATCCCTCATGAAGGGAGACACAGTGTTTGCCTTAATCAGATTGACCTCAAACCTGATAGATTTTATTTAAGTAGAGATATTTTGTCTCACTTCCTTGATGGAGTCATCAATATAGTGCCCCAGTTAGCTTCTCTGATCTTCTAATAAACCTTTGAGCCGTGCTAGGAAAGATGATGTCATTTGATCAGGTTTGGCATACGTGCCTTGGTCACAGACTACCTCATCCCTATCTCTAGCAGTAATTCTTTGTTCTAATCAGGCATTATATATTCTGAGTGTTCTTCTGTATGGATATTTGCAGCAGGAATGTCCTTGTCAGATGCTGAGGAGACAATCTCATGCATAATATCACGAGCAGGGAGTTCAATGTGAATCTCCCCCTCAGCTTGAGCCTTGTCCTTAAGGACATCCTGATAAGCAGTGTTGATTTGAGTATCTTCTTCCATTGTTGTAGCTGCTTGCTCATTTTCAATAGGAAGCTGAATCTTCTCTTGTAAGTACTTGGCTTGCCCCCCGTTAATAGGAACATCTTCTATTATCCTTTCTAGGACTTGTTCCCCCTCATCTTAAAGGTAGATTAGGACAACTTCAGGACCCAATGTAGTTTCAACAATCCTTTTCTGCAAATTTTCAATAAAGGTGTCTAATTATTCTTGAATAGATTGGAAAGTCTCCCCCTTAGTTGGAACAGGTATCTGGGAAGTCTCCCCCTCAACTTTAGCACAGATATTTTATACTTGTCTACCATAGAATGTCCATGGCTTTAGCTTGGTTCTCTTAATATTGTGTCCCATCCAATTAGCTCCTTGTAGCAGGTTCAGAAGAGATTGAAACCTTAGCACTCATATCCCTTCTGGTCTCTTTAGTAGACATATACAATTAGGGATCATGAGGCTCTTCCTCACTTCTCTCAGAGGAACTACTCTCTATGCTCTCCTCAGTAATCAGAACAACTTTCTTCTTCTTAGGAATAGTCTGTACATGTAGCAAAAGAACTCTGTCCTACCTATCAAACATTTTTGAGTCCATCCTCCTCATATGATGGATTTTAGTTCCTAGCCTTATGTTAAGGATCCCTGGAACATAGTTGTGCAGAAACAGAGACATAATTCTACCCATATTAGGTTCTGGGATACATTCGAGAATTCTGTCAAAAAGAACCCTTCCCCAATCTATCTTCTTTGAGGGAATTATCCTTGCCATCAGTTCCAACATCTTTTTGGAAATCTTATCATGAGAGCTAGACTTGCACAATAGTTCCATCCTAGCCATATCTGCTAGGAATTTTCCTTTCATGTTCAGTTCTCTTCTCAAGATTGATCTAGTGGGGTGTTTTGACAATCCACACAACTTTAGGGCTATTTTGACATCAAATTGATCCAACTCATCTTCTTCATCAGATATCCTGAACCTTGGAAATTGTAGTGCCTTGCTCAGTCTCTTAGGTGTAACCTTGACCTTATTTCCACTAATGAAGGGCCTGATTTTAATGGATGACGAGTCGACCTTAGCAGTTGAGTATAACTCAAGTACTTCTCTCTTCTAAAGTAGACTAGGCTCTAACAGAATATATTCTTGGTCAGCGACCTACAACAGATAGAGAACTAGCTGACTTCCTCAGGTGCATCCTTGAGTCCATTCCTGACCAGCTCTGAACCCTAGAATAGAAAATCTAAACTCCTTGGCTCCATTTCTTCCGTGAGTTGCTGTAGATTTTTTGATATTTCGTCATTTCATCGTAAGGGACAGAGAAGGGTGAGGAATTGCATATTTTTTGTACTAAGCACACACTGTTCTATTTATATATTCCACTAATTTGAGAATGTGGAGAGGCGCGTACCTATTGTGATGATTATGAGGAGATCAACGGATGAGATTAATCCCGCAGATTAGCCGTAAATATAAGTCTCTGGACATTTGTGTTGAGTGAATTCGACGCAGTCAATGCACTCGATGCCTGTTGTAGACTCATTGCACTCGACTCATGTTATAGACTCAGTGCATTCGATGCCTGATGTTGACTCAGCGCTCTCGACACCTAAAAACTTGGTCCATCATTCCTTTATTCTCCTACATAGGTAAATACCACCTGGAACTAAAGTTCATGCAGAGCAATTGAAGATATACTAAGTTCATCATACCCAATTCAAATTTGAAGGAGTTGAACTTTGCTGCATCTAGAGGTTTGGTGAAGATATCAGCCACTTGCTTGTCAGTGGGGACAAACTCAAGGGTAATGTCCTCACATTCCACATGCTCTCTAATAAAATGATACCTAATCTCTATATGTTTAGTCCTGCTATGAGAGACAGGATTCCTAGGAATAGAGATTGCACTGGTAGAATTACAATATATAGGAGTTCTACTTCACTTGATGTTGTAGTCCTGAAGCTAATGCTGGATCCATAATTGCTGAGCATAGCAACTTCCAACAGATATGTATTCTGACTCAGCTATTGATATTACAACACTAGTTTGCTTCTTGCTACTCCAAGATACAAGCCTCCTTCTTAGAAATTGACAGGATCTAGAGGTGCTTTTCTTGTCTTCTCTACATCCTGCAAAGTCTGTATCTGAATACCTAGTTAGTTCAAAATCACTATTGCGAGGGTACTATAGGCCAAGATTAGGTGTGCCCTCTAAATATCTCAAAATTCTCTTAGCTGCAGAATAATGAGACTCTTTTGGGCATGCCTGGTATCTAACACAAACTAATGTAGCATACATGATGTCTGGCCTACAAGCAGTAAGGTAGAGGAGGGAGCCAATTATGCCTCTATACAAGGTTTCATCAATAGGTTTCCTAGACTCATCCTTATCCAATGACACACTTGACCACCTAGGAGTTTTCATTATGGAAGTACTCTCCATTCCAAACTTTTTAATTAACTCCCCTGTGAACTTAGACTGAGAGATGGATAATCTATTCTTAGACTATCTTACTTGGAGACCCAAGAAGTACTTAAGTTCACCCATACTACTCATCTCAAATTTCCCTTGCATAAGTTTGACAAACTTTCTGTAGAGGTCATCATTAGTAGGCCCAAAAATTATGTCATATACATAAATTTGGACTAAGATGATCTTATCCTTAACTTCCCTTAAGAATAGTGTCTTTTCTATCTTTCCCCTTGAGAATTTGTTCTCAATGAGAAAGCTAGACAAGATTTCATACCATGCCCTAGGGGCTTGCTTCAACCCATACAAATCTTTTCTAAGCTTAAATACAAAATCAGGAGAGTTAGGATTAACAAAACCTGAGGGTTGCTCAACATGGACCTCTTCTTTCAGGTCACCATTTAGGAAAGTTGACCTCACATCCATTTGGTAGAACTTGAATCTTCTATATGTAGTCTATGCAAGGAACAGTCTAATGGCTTCCAATTTTTCCATTGGTGCAAAAGTATGATCAAAGTCAATATCTTCTTCTTATCTGTATCCCTTGGAAACCAGTCTGGCTTTGTTCTTTAATATAACACCATTTTCATCAAGTTTGTTCTTATATATCCACTTTTTTCCAATGATGTTATGACCTTGTGATATGGGAACCAACTTCCTGATCTTGCATCTCGTGAAATGGTTCAGTTCCTCTTGCATAGACACAATCCAAAATGGATCTATGTTGGCATCTTCAAATCTTTTTGTTTAACCTGTGGCAGAAAGCTGGAGTATATAGCAATGTTTAGGCTTCTGCTTCTGGTTGTAACCCCTTGGTTGGCATCTCCTATGATCTAGTTTCTGGGATGATCCCTCAAATTCCTGACAGCTAGAGGAATTCTTTCCTCAGCTACCTGAACTTCAGTGGCTGGAGCATGCTCGTCTTCAGCTAAATCTTGAGTGCCTTGTTCTTCTTCTAGAATGTACACACTATCACCTTCTCCTTGTGCAGTTGGAGTAGTGTCTATATAAGCTAGGAATCTCTTTGTTAATCATTAATGACTCATCAATGACAACATTAATAGAATCTTTTACAACTTGATTTTTCAAGTTGTTGACCTTATATGCTTTGCTATGATTGTTGTACCCAACAAATATCCCATCATAGGATTTGACAGCAAACTTAGTCAAGTATGACTTCCTATTATTCAAAACAAAGCATTTACTACCAAAGATCCTAAGATAGGAAAGATTTGGTTTTATTCCTTTCATAATCTAATAAGGAGTCTTGTTATGATGCTTGGTGATAGAGGCTCTATTCAATACATGAAAAGTAGTGTTCACAGCCTCAGCCCAAAAGCATTCTGGGAGAGAAGTATCACGGAGCAGTGTCCTGCCAGCCTCTATGAGAGTCTTGTTTTCCACTCAATTATTCCATTTTGTTGGGGGGGTCCTTAGAGAAGAAAACTCCTGACTAATCCCTAGTTCTTCACAGAACTTTATCATGCCTTCAAAACTGTCTTTTTCATTCTGGACTTGCCTGACAAAGGTCATAAAGATATCTAGAGTTTCAGACTTTTTCTTTAGGAAGAAAACCCAAGCATATCTAGAATAGTCATAAACTATCACAAGTGTATAGACTTTCCTACCTAGACTATAAACTAGCATAGGGCCAAACAAGTACATATGCAGGAGGTACAAACACCTCATAGAATCTTTGGCCCCAATGCTTTTAAAGGAAGCTTTGGTCTGCTTATCCTTTTGACATGCATAACAAATGCCCTCTTTGGTGTATCTTATATTGGGTCCATTTCTAACTAGCTCACCACTAAAGAGCTTGCTAATATTCTTGTATTTTAAGTGGGCAAGCCTCTTGTGCCATTACACACAGTGGGAGACTTTATCATTAACAACTAGACACACTAACGTGTCATAACTTAAACATAAAAAGTTTAAATAATAAATATTCCCACTCCTAGTGCTTATCAAGATGACCTCTTGGTCACTTGACCTTTTGATCAGACACTCATCCGACAATGACATAGCCAAGATCACATAGTTGGCTTATGCTTATCAGGTTATGTTGGAACCCTTCCATATAAGCCACTTTTGTGATTGAGACTATGTCATTTGTGATCATACCATAGCCCTTGCTAACTCCTTTTTATGAGCCTCCAAAGAACACGTTTGGTCAATTCTTTACTAGATAGTATTCCTTTAGATGACCCCTTGTTCCGGTAATGTGTCTGGAACAACCACTATCCAAGTACCATATTGGATGGGTACTTGGACTAACCTACAACCATAATTTAATTTACCTTAGGACCCCAAAAGGGTTTGGGTTCTTGGTTCTTATTAGTCTGAAAATCAGTATGTCTGCCTGCAACATTTCTGATAGGTAGACTTGCCCTAGCACTAGGCACATCTGGGTTGTGCAAACAATCTATAGCAAAATGTCCAACTTTTCCACAACACCAACACTCATGAACATTGTATCTTCTTTTCTGAATAGCTCTTGTAGAATGCAAGCTAAAAATAACTGACTATTCAGAAGGGAGAGCAACAACCCTCTTCATATTTCTTTCAGCAAGGATCTGACTGAAGGTTGGCCTGCCAGTAGATGTGCTTGGCTTACTGTGAATGCCACTAACATCAGTCTTCCTTGCAGAAGACAAGTTGTTTATTGCATCAAAGATACCCAAGTCAGGCTTACTGATTGACTTACTTTTGGTCTGAGTCCTTGTTGGAAGAGCTTGACTATTTGACACTGCCTTATTCTTGAGTGTGGGGGCTTGTGCACCAAAAACAAATGGTCCATAATTGGCATTCTGGATTTCCTAATGGGGAGCGTTTAGTGCACTCACACCCATGTACTTTCTCCCACCATTATAAGATACCCTTATATTCTTACAAGTAGAGTTACTATTTTTCTAGTGACCATAAATACAATCTTGGTCATACCTATTAGATGGGAGAATTATCTTATGAAAGGTTATCTGAGGCACTACAGGAGCTTTGCCTTTCCATTTGGGATGAGAAGCTCTGGAATTCCACATGAACCATAAACCTCTCTTATCCTTTTGAGAAGTAAAAGAGTCTATCAATGGAAGCACTTTTTTGGGATTTGAGAATTCGGCCACTAACCTTCTCTCCTTAAGGAGCTTTCTTCAAGATCCATAATGATCTTGTTCTTATGGATGATGGTCCCAATCTGGATGATTGATATAGTCTCCAGTTGGTTGACTTCCCTCCTCATCTGATCAAGCAAGGGTGCTGAGTTAGTCTGCAAGGAAGCAGCTAACAGAAGGGATACAATCTCATTAGCTTGTCTTTTGACAAGCAACATGCTCTTCTTTAGAGCTTCCATGATTAACCCATAATTGTCAATCAATTGACTGACATCTTCCTCAGATTCTGAGCCATCTTCATCACAGGATGAAGGTGCATCAGAATTGGGACTTGTTTCATAATCAGATTCAGAGGAGGAAAGAAAATGAATTGGTACCTCCTGATGATCAAACTGATCCTGGCTGTATTCACCATCTATTATGGCCACAAGTCCATAACATCCACTAATATCTACATCCACCTCATTATCACTATTTGAGTGTGACAGAGTGACCCTAATTCCTATCCTTGCAGCTAGATAGTCCTCATCTTCTTCAACAGTAAACAACCCAATATAGGCTTCATCTTCTTCTTCAAACTCAAAAGATGCTGAGTCAGTTTGACTCCAGCTGTTCTCTTTCTTGGCAATGAAGGTCTTTTCCTTCTTGCCCTTTTGGTAGTGATGCTTCTTCTCATTTGTCTCTTTTCTCTTCACTGGCAGTCAACAATGACATGCCTAGGCTTGCTGCAACAATAGCAAACAATTTTAGAGGAACTATATTTGTTGGGTTTGGAGTCTTACTTATCTACTTTGGAAAACCTCTTCTTAGATTTGTGCTGATCCTTCTTGTGATGTGAAGAGGATGAAGGCTTGTTTCTCTATTGCTTCCTCTTCATCATTTTCTAGAATTGCCTAGAGAAGGAAACAAACTCCCTATATGACATGTTATTGTTAGATGAGCTGGATGTAGTGCTTTCAAAATCAGCTAGTCTCCTTGGGAGAGAGGCAATCCTCTCCTTGCTCTTCTTAGTGCTCTCAACCTTGAAGGCCACTGTCTTCTCCTTGGCTTGAGATCTGATGGTGGTCTCCTCTTCCTTCCTATCAGATAACTATATCTCATAGGAGAGAAGCTTTCCAAACATTGTATGAGGAGGAGTTTCAACTAGCTTGGCCACCTCTATGATGATACGGATCTTTGTGTCCCAATCTCTAGTTAGAGATCTTAGGAACTTATCATTCAGCTCATAATTGCTGAAGACCCTCCCATAAGTCCTAAGCTTATTAACCACTCTGAAAAATTTCACATAGCAATCAACCATGCTGTCTATGCGGCTTTGCCTGAAAGGTTCATATTCCTGATTGAGAAGGGATTTTCTATCATCCCTAACCTCGTCAGTGCCCTCCATGTAGACAATCGAAGTGTCCCACATTTCCTTGGATGTTTTGCAGTGGACAAGGTTCTGAAATGTTGAGTCATCAATGGCACTCACAATAATGTTCTGTGCCCTCTTGTCCATAGTTGTCAGGATAAACTCATCCATGGTCATCTCAGTATATTTCTTTGGAGGCATTTGCATCTAGGACAAAAATCTTCATAGGGATGAAGGGTCCTTCCTGAACTTCAATGAATATCCTGGGGTCAGATGCTTCCATGAACAACTTGACTCTGTATTTCCAAATCCTAAAACTCTCTTTCCTATAGATTGGAAGCTTCATTGAGCCCAACTCTTTATCGTTCTCTCCTGAACCCATAAAGACAATCTGTAGCTGCCCTTGGAGATTTGTTTAGACAGTTAAGTCCTTTTTGAACAACCTCCCTTTGATACCGTTTGAAAGTCTTTATTTTCATGGGTAGCTAAATGTATCGAACTGATCCGTCTAGGCCAAGCACCAAGCGTCGTCTTCCCACCAGGCAGCCCAAGGAAAGACCAAGGCACCACCAGTGGTTTGGCCCAAACATTAAGCCTGCAGGACGTACACCCCAACCAAATCTCCGCGCCTGTTTATCAACAGTGGTAGGTTGTTGCCATGGGGTCTTGAACCCGCAACCTTGATAAGAGAGTCTTATTACCACTCCTCATCACTTACTAAGTTGTAGCTCAGTAGGTGATGAGGAGTGGTAATAAGAATCTCTTATCAAGGTTGAGGGTTCAAGACCCCGTGGAAATAACCTACCACTGTTGATAAATAGGCGTTGAGATTTGGTTGGGCTGTATGACCTGCAGGCTTGATGACGCTTGGTGTACGACCCGTGGAAACAACCTACTGCAGCTCAGTTGGTGATGAGGAGTGGTAATAAGACTCTCTTATCAAGTTTGCAGGTTCGAGACCCCGTGGCAACAACCTACCGCTGCTGATTAACAGGCGCAAAGATTTGGTTGGGGTGTATGACATGTAGAATTGATGTTTGGGCTGAACTACTAGTGGTGCCTTGGTATTTTCTTGGGCTGCCTGGTGGGCCGACGACGCTTGGTGCTTGGCCTAGCTGGACCGGTTCGTTACACTAAACACCTAGAGGGGGGTAATAGGTTTTTATATCTTTTTGAACAATCTTTTTTTACTTTGGTGTGTTGTGACTTAGTTTTTGGTTAGCTTTCAAGAAAACACAAAATCACTCAATTCTTTATAGTGATTCCCCAAGGTATGGGTACATCCACTGTCCCTCTCACCTTTCTAATAGTGTGTTAGACAAGGCCAACTTCTCCAAACTCATCTTCAAGAGCTTACAACACAGATCCCTCAGGATCTCTCAGACTCCTCTAAGTCCTACCTCAGTCCAAAGGCCCTACCACTCAGAGTAAATGAAGCTCCTACAGCTCAGTGATTCATATATCACCTACCTCAGACTTTAAACAAAGTGCTACCACTCAGGCTACGAGGATAACCCTATAATCAGATCCACAAGAGGATCCCACACACAATGAATGAACTCACCTACAGCTCAGGCACACATGCCCTACCTCAGATTCATAGAAAGATCCTACACTCAGCCTTTATAGATCAGGCTTATAGCTTAGATCTGTTAAGATCCTGCAGAAGGAGTATGTTATTGATGATGAAATAACTCCAGAGAAAATTTTCTCTGTGACTCTCTCTGGATTTAGATAGCTCAGCCTTATCATCTTCTAATATCCAAAGTAGCAGATCTTTAGGATGTTTTAGTTTGATCTGGGAAAACTCATAAACAAAAGTTCCTGAACTTCTTGAAGAGGATTAATGAGTTTTCTATTCTCTGCGTGTCTTCAATTAGCAACCTTTGTCCGAAGTTATGAGACTATCTCTAGATGTGCTAATTGTAGAGCCCTTCTTCGTTTTTTGGGAAGAAGATGAGTTGATTCAGAAAATCTCTCTTCAAAAAGTTGACTTTTCTTTATCAGAACTCTGCCCTTTGTATTTCGCTGTCCAATGACTCTTTGAGAAGTATAGACCACTAGACTAGTTAGCTGCACCACCACTTTTGCATTAATTACTGTACAACAAGAAAGTGTCGCCTTTTGTCCTATAGTAAGACAATCCCGCATTGTTTGAATTTCTGCTGATGTTAGCATGACTCAGCTACTGTGGACTAAGCCAAATTTCCAGCAATTCTGCTAGGGCATTGAGTGAAGCCTTGTCACTCAACGCACTAGTACTTAGCTGAATTCTGAGAGGTGGCGTTGAGTGCGTTGAGTGATCCTTTATCACTCAATGAATGTAGAGAATTCTGGTCTAACAACTTAGGCGTTGAGTGAACCTTTATCACTCGATGCATCTGAACTTAGTATATTTACTCTGCTAGAATGCGTTGAGTGAGGCTTCTTCACTCAATGCTTTCTGACTTTACCTGTTTTCTTAATGAGGCGTAGAATGGCCTGTCTTCACTCAACGCTTCTACACTTAGTAGGATTATCTATTAAGGAGGCGTTGAGTGAACTGCCTTCACTCAATGCTTCTGGACTTAGACTGATTTCTGCTTTGCCAGCATCATGTCATGAGTTCATCTGACTCTGTGAGTTTGACAACCTGTTAAAATAGTTTAATAGAGAATAACCTGCATACATTAAACTAAGGGCATGCATCAAATACATTTATGTGTATACCATTGACTTGTTGGCCTTCTTTAAATCTAGGATATTGTGATCAATGGACCCAACAGAGAAGGAGTCTTTTCTCTGCTCCTCCTTGTTGCTTCAGCTCTGAAGGTCACAACCTTCTCTTTGTTAAGAGTTATTGCATAATCTCCTTCTGCCCTTCTGGAGTTCAGCTGTATCTCATGAGATAGCAGCTTCCAAAATAGATTATGAGGTATAGTGTTGGTCAAGTTGCTAACCTCTATAATGACACAGATCTTGATATCCCCCTCCTTGTTGAGAGATCTCAAGAACTTGTCATTCAACTCATAGTTTGTTAACTATCTGTCATAAGTGATCAGACTATTCATTATCATGAAGATGTTTCTTGCCTTTCTTGAAGGTCTCATACTGCTGATTTAAGAGGGATTTCCTATCATCTCTCACCTCCTATATCCCTTCCATGTATACTATTAGAGAATCTCACATCTATTTAGTTATTCTACAGTGGACCAAGTTCTGGAATGCAGAGTCATCTACGACACTAATAAAAATGTTCTGAGCCCTTTTGTCCATAGTTGACAAAATCACTTCATCCTTGCTCATCTCTGTAAATTTCTTGGGTGTCTGGATATTGACATCTATAGTAGAGACCTTCATGGGAATGAAAGGTCCCTCTTGAACTATTTTGAATATCCTAGGGTCTGAGGCTTCATAAATAGACTTAACCTTTCCTTCCAGATCCCAAAATTTTTCTTCCTACCTATAGGAAGTTTCATAGAGCTCAACTCCTTATGGTTCTCACCTGAACCCATGGAGATAATCTTTTGCTACTCTTGGAGATCTATTCAAACTGTTAAGTCCTTTTTGAACAACCTCCCTCCGATACTACTTGAAATTCTTTGTTTTAGAGTAGCTACACACCTAGAGGGGGGAGGGTGAATAGGTATGTTTAAATCTTTTTGATTCTTTTGAGCTTAGGGATAATTGTGTGTTAGATTTTGTTATTTATCTTTCAAGAGACACCACAACATATAATAGTTTATAAAGGTTCCCCTATCTAGGGTATATCCACTTTCCCCCTTCATCTATCTAGCAGTGAGCTAGATTCGGCTAACTTCTCCTTTTATTCAGCTCCATGAGCTTACACCTCAGATCCCTCGGGATCCTATACCTTTGAGTGAAACTCACTCCTATAACTTAGAGTATAAAAACTCCTACCTCAGACTAAGCAGCCCTACAATCAGGGATACACATATCTCCTACCTTAGATCTATACAGAGATCCTACCTCAGGCCCAAGCCTTACCTCAGATCCAAAAAAGGATCCTACAATCAGAGACACAACTCTTACACTCTGTCTTTATAACTCAGGCTTACAAATCAGATCAAATTATGATCCTACAGAGTGGGTAATGATTTGGTGATGATTGACTCAAGAGAAATGGTCCTCTTAGTCTCCTCCCTGAACTGAGTAAACTCATTCCTAACTCTTCACATCAACAAGATTCTTGATCTTCAGTGTAGTTCTACTTGTGCTGAGAAGACCTGATGTAGAGCTCTATAACTTCAAGCTTTAATATATCAGAGTTGAAATCTGTAGCCTTGAAGATGAACAACAACCTTCTTTGAGTGCTCTGCTACTCCAACTTTTATAGAGAATATTGTTTTTTATTCTTGCTAAAGATGACTTTGAGATATCTATTCAATCAGCAAGCACCTTACTGTCTTCTTTAACTCTTATGTAAAAACCAGAATAATTAATTGAGAAGAAGAAGACTGCTTCAGGAAGAAGATGAAGAAGCTCCTTTAATTTCTCTATAAAGTCCTTTTTATCTTCTATCGTCCAATGACTCTTTGTTCTATATGGGCAAGCCAAAAATAGCAGTTGTAATAGTACTTTAGATTTAACTGCTATTCAGAAGGAGTTCAACGCCATTTGGCTTCTAGTGCGCAAATCCCACTTAATTTGAATTTGGATGACGTCAGCAAGACTCAGCACTTGTGGACTTAGAAGTTTTCACAGTCAATCTACACAGGTGTTGAGTGAAGCTATGCGACTCAGTGCAAAAACACTTAGTAGAAAATCTACTTCTTGAGGCGTTGAGTAAGCCTTTATATCTCAACACTTTTGTATTGGACAACTGAACTGATAAGGCATTGAGTGAACCTTCATCACTCAACGCATTTTTACTTAACAGAATTCTTCTAGTTGAAGGAATCGAGTGAAGCCACTTTACTCAATGCTTCTATACTTGGCTGTCATCTTGAATGTAGACATTGAGTGAGCCTTCATCTCTCAACACTTCGGGACTTGCACTGAATTTTCTAATGAAGTCATTGAGTGAACATCCTTCACTCAATGCTTCTGGATTCTACTGCAATATTGATAAGGCATTGAGTGAGCCTTCTTCACTCAACGCATATGTACTTAGACAGAATTATTTTTTAGTAGGCGTTAGGTGAACAACCATCACTCAACACTTCTGGACTTTGCTGACTTATTGATAAGGCGTTGAGTGAGCCTTCTTCACTCAATGCTTCTGTACTTATATAGAATTCCTTTTGAGTAGGCATTGAGTGAACAACCTTCACTCAATGCTGTTAGACTTAGCCAAAATTAAGTCTAACACCACTCAGGCTTTGAGTTCCTGATCTTCTGTTAATGCTTTTAGCCTTATGGCATTGAGTCAACTGAACTCACTCAATGCTTCTAGACATAGCCAGATTTCTGCTTTTCCAGCAACCTATCTTGAGTCCAAAAGATATTCTGACCCAGACAACTTGTATACTTATGGAACAGAAGACATCTTGCAAATATTGAACTTGAACATATATCAAACACAATCATGTGTATACTATTGACTTGCAAGCCTTCTACAAATCTGAGACATTGTGATAAATGGACCCAATATATACCGTGCATCAACACACACCCAATCCATACAATTCACATTCACCATGTCATCATGCTTTCAAGGTCTCTAACCGAGTCCCTTCATATCATATCCAACATCGTGCTCCAAGGCACACAAGGGTCCACATTTAACATCGGTGATAGTTCACCTTAATTACTACACCAATCCCTCACTGCTACCCATAGGGAGTTAACATAACTCTAAGCAATGAACTACACTATTCATCCCTTCAATACTTGAGATCAATGATCAAATCATCATATATCCAAGGGGGTTTACCTCATCCAACCCCTGTTCTAGAATTTATCATGTACATATAATTATATCATTTCAATCCTCTCCATCGAACTTCATTTCACAAACCTCCAAGTACTTGCAACAAGTAATCTTTCCAAGAACTCATTAATCTTGCAAGGGGTGATCACATTATAATTTACTAATTACCATCCGATTTCCCGAGTAATCAATTCGTATAATAAGAAAATTATCAAATATTAATACATCACGGCTACACGCCAAAGATTACAAAATCTAGCATTCAAAAAGCTACAGTCCACCAAAAATTACAAGCAACCCCAAATCTGAAAGGTATTTTGAAGGGCTACAACTTCCATGTTGAGCCCGTGGTCCAAATCCAAATCCATTACACCTGAAATCGCGTTTCAGTCTAGCCGTGAACACTTAGAACACAACCAACACACGTATTAATATAGCACAACAACTTCGACTAAGCATTCACAGAGCTACATAACTTCCCTAAACATGTGTAATAATCCGTTGGAAATGTCTTTCCGAAAGCTACAACTTCCATGTTGAGCTCGAGACATGAATCATACCGGATCATACATTAAATTGGCCTTGAAGTCAGCAACAATTAGAAAAACATATTTTTGTATAGCACTTTTGCACGCATCGTAAAGATGTATGAATGACATCGGTTCATCTCCTTCCTCCAGCAATAACACAAGGCATAACCAACATCTCTCTTCCCTTTATCCCTCATTAGACCACTGTTCTTCACGAGGTGAAGTCCACCATCCTCATAATGAAGAGAGGTGGTGATTGAAGATATTCATGCGGTGATCAACGCCCTAAAACAAAAGTTCTAGTGTGGTTCCTTCCTAGGAAATCTCCATTAAACTTCCAATTCAAGATTTCTTGAGCTGATGTCTCTCCTACACTTTGGATCTAAAGATGTAGCACCAAGAGAGAGGGTAGGAAGCTCACCTGGTTCCCGGTAATGGATTGCGTCCTTCTCCTTGGCGACATGTTCAGTTTCCTCGTCAGCATCGTTCTTTAAGAAGAAGGTTTGGTCGGCTGAAAGGAATGATGTTTGTGGCTAGGGTTCGGATGATCCTTTGTAATGGAAAGACATAGGGTTAAAAAATCACCTTTCTACGTGTCACTTACACATTTGACCGCACTTTATATAATAAAAAAACCGTTTTGTACAAATCAAGAAATCCAGGCCGAAACCAGACAGGACGTATAAAAATGCTAAGTCCATTTGTCGAGTATACTTGACGAATCGTTGTAATCACTCGACGAACATTTCGACGGATTTCAAAAGTGCGCACAACAAATTTGTTGAGTCCACTCGACGAATTAATGTATCTTCTTGATTACTTTCGACGAATCATCCCGACGGCTTTTACAAGTCCACTTGATTATACTCGATGAAGTCGTCGAGTCCACTCGAAGAATTCACTAGTTTTCATGAGTCCATTCGACGAATCATCTTGACAGCTTTCACAAGTCCACTTGACTATACTCGACGAAGTCATCGAGTCCACTCAACAAATTCATGTGTTTTCTCGAGTCCTTTCGACGAATTATCCCGACATATTTCACAAGTCTTTTCGAGTTCTCTCCACGAATTCATCGAGTATCCTCTAGTCCATTCGACGATTTCATGGAGTCCTCTCGAGTCACCTAGATGAACATACGAGTCTTATCAACTATTACTCGAGTCATCTCGACGAATTCCCTTTAGGCCTGTTCTAACTACTGTCTCAAGTCACCATAGTGACAACACATAACTCATGAGGGGTCTAACTCAAAATGGGACATTATAGATGTAATAACTGCGAGCTAATTGATTTTTCAGATGCTGATTTTGCATGAAGCAGGGATGACAGGAAAAGCACTTTCGGGACTTAGAAGAAGGCTTATCTCATGGAGTAGAAAGAAACAAATTTGTGTGGAAATTTTAACTGCCGAGTCAGAGTACATCTCTACGGGCAATTGTTGTGCACAATATCTATGGATAAGAAATCAGCATGAAAACTATAATATGAAGTTGAAGGAGATTCAAATGATTTGCGATTCATAAACGCAATAGCTATAGCCAACAGTCCTGTCTCTCACAACCGGACAAAACATATTGAGATACACTATCATTTCATCCGGGAGTATGTGGAGAACCAAGATATCAACCTTTGCTACATATCAATGGACAAGCAAGTTGCAGATATTTTTAGAAAGTTTCTAGATGAAGCCAAGCTCATATATTTCAAAACTGAACTTGGAATGCTCAATAAGGAATCTATAGGTGGTCAAGGAATCTAAAGAAATCTGCCCAAGTGAAGAATTTTAAATTCATCAAGTCCACATAAGAACTCGTGAAATCAATCGAGAAATCACAAGTCTTTTCGACGAATGATCGTGACTACTTGACAAATCTACGAGATGCCACAGGCTCTCTCAACGAATTAGACGAGTACTCTCGAAAGCATTCGCCGAATTAGACTTATTCATACTTTTTTATTATCAAATCCGGAGAACTATTTTTCTCAAATAATCAGGTAAGCGCCGTTTCGGTTTTTCACAAAATAAAAAAAAATATATAAATTTTTCTAAGGGAATTCGAGACTTCACGATATTTCACGAGACCTACCTTCATTTCTTCGAGTCTTTTTCATCGTTTCATCTTCCTTTCGACATGCATAAGTTTTTGTCGATTCATCTCTGATTCTTCAGAAATTTCTTTCATTTCTCCTCTAATCAAATTAGGAATGGCTCGCAAAGGTGCTGGAAATCTTCAGGTAGGAGGAGAACTAGTTTGCACTGGATTTTCTACTGCTTCTGATGATTTTTGGAATGTCATTCTCATGTTGGAAACCGCTGACCAGTCGTTCATTCTGGAGAAAGAATGCCGAGCTCTTGACAGAGAAGTCCTGAAGTTCTTCAGGAATGCATAACTTAAGCGTGAATGATCCCTTATCAAAATCGGTGTTAGAAATTTTGAAGTAAGAATGAAGCCTTGTTTCTTAAACCTATTTCTATTAATGCCCGAAGTCGAGGAAGAAGATTAAATAACTAACACTGACTACAAAAGAGCCCTCTCATTCTGTGACTTGGAAAAGAATTCTATAACTATTAGACGCAAAGAGATGAATGATAAAGGAAAGCTATTGACTTATATTATTGGGAAGGTATTCTTATGCAAGACATTGTCTCATGACTATATATCAGGAGATATGTTCAAAATGCTGACAGTAGTGATTTGCAGAAAGAGGATGGATTGGAGAACGGTTGTTTTTGAAAGGATAAAGGCATGCTTCTCCGCTCCAAACTTTAGAAGACATATCACTCTCTACCTCACCAGCTGGACAAGAATCAATTTGATATGTCCACTGGTATGCAAATTCATCACCTAAAATAGATAGACGCGTCAATTTTGCTCGATGGGAATAGAGAATTCCTAGGCAGGGGGAAGAGAGAGATATGGGTGAAGGTTCTGGAATGCAGAACAGAACTAATACTGCTACCATAGAGAAGGATGTGTCTTCACCCCCTCATGAAGCAAATGAGACTGTTGGTGCAGCTGCTGAGGGGGAGATTTTACTTATAGATGTTGTTGTTATTCCACCTATACAATCTGAAATTCCTCCTTTACAAACTAAAATTTAATCTCCAGTACCTGATGTTCAGATAAAACCAACTGCTTAGACTAAAGTACAAGCTATTTTGGGATCGACACATAATGGAGTGTTAGATTTTGAAAACTTCCTACTGAGTTTGAGGGAGGCCTTAGTTAAAGACTCACTCCAAGAGAACCTTAATGCTGAAAGAGTTTTTGTTGAGGGGGGGGGGGACTTGGTAGTGCTTTCTAAAGAAGTTAAAGAGGCTGTGGTAAAGCCTCTTACCTAAGAACAACTCTTACCGAGGGACCACTCTGGGGGAGATAAATTCTATTAGTTTTATAAATAATGCTGACAATCTTATAGCTCCTAGGTCTTAGGGTGAGAGTGCCCCTTCTTCAAATAGTTCCCTGTTAAAGTCTATAGAAGCAATGCTAGTGAAGAAAAAAGACAACTTCTACTTCTTACTGAAAAAAGTTTTTTGTAAACTGGCTGAAGTTGAAAAGGATCTGAATGATGGACTGGCTCAGGTCAATCATAATATGGATAAGTTGAAGACCTCTTTGACTGAATGGTTGGCTTAAGGTGGTAAGGCCATAAATAATTCAATTAAGAGCATTGGTCAGGTTTACAATGAGGCATTTCATCTTTCCAAAGGACATGATGCCATGATACATTCTCATGATGCGAGTATGCATCATAATGATAGGTAAATGGGAATATATAAGGAGTAGATCATCCAAACCCTTATTATAGAAGTCAGAAAGGGGGGAGGGAAGATTATAGAGAAGAATGAGTAAGCTAACCGGAGATCATCCAAATAATTATTGCACAATAGAATGCACAGTACAAATGTCTACAGTTATAAAAATATCAAGTGGCTGCATGAAGAGCTGACAGGAAGAGTTCAAGCTCCACCTTTTGAGGGAGAACAACCTGTTGAAGGTGGAGAGATACATGTTGAGGGTGCATAGTATAATGAGCAACATCTCAAAGGTGGATAGTTTTCACCTCCTAAAGAATATACTAAAGTATGGTTTGATGTTGTCGAGGAAGGGCTGGAGATCCTTGAAGGCTCTTCCAGACTCCTCAAAAGAGAAGAAGATATGGGGAAGGTATATCAACAAGAAGATCTCATCTTAACAGAGAAAATAGAGAATATGCTGAAGTATGGAGTCCTATCTCCAAGGGTATTATATTGGACACATTCAGCATATTTGACTTGACAAATGAAGTGCCAAAGCTATACTACATCAAAGAGGAATGGGATAATCATGAAGTATCAAATGTGAAGAGGAGGCTTCATTTCAGAAAGTATGGAAGAGACAATCCTGATGCTCCTCCTCCACCAAAATATTATCTAAGCCCTTTGCATATTTTGATAGGCAGCATGAGAAAAGAAAGGTAAATGAGCATTCTTGAGATTATCATTTCCTTATATTCTATTATGTTGTGAATGTCTTAGAATGCTCACAAGAAACTTTTATATAAATATTAATGTTTTGTTAATCTCTTATTGTTTTGAATTCATATATCTTTTATGTGCCTTATGTTTCTTTACTTTATTGTTTGTGCAATTTAGCTTAGTATATAGGGTTCTGACTTCTTAAATAGGGGGAGATTGTTGGTTACTTTATCCATAATAGCCCTGATTTGAAAAAGTGTCCCTTAAACTAAGTTGAATTGAGGTTGTATTTGATGTTAGTTTAAGTTGTGTGGTGCAAGTCTTTATTGCCAAGTACAAACCATTGTCAAGTTACAATGGGTCTTCAAACACAGTTCTGTGCAATGTAATCCCTCATTATATAGAACATCATACTAACCCATGTGTAATCTCTCTAATGGGGTGTACTTCATCTAGCATCACAAAGGAAGTTGTTGTTCAGAAGTTGAAGATTTTGGCTAAGGAAAATTCGTCAAGTAATCTTGTGAGGTCATGTTAAATTCATCGAGAACTCACATAAGCACTCGTAGAATTCGTTGAGTGATCTCAGGAGTACTTGAGAGATCACTGAGAACTGCTCTCCATTACGGGCTAAGTAAAATTTGCAGAGTACTTAAGTAAATTAATCGAGTACTTACATGAGTACTCGTGAAATTCGTTGAGTCTTCTTGAGAATTCAAGTGAACTACTTCAATGTTAAAGAGAAAGTTAGTGTTTGTTGTGTTCAAGTAAAATTTGTCAAGTACTCAAGTAAATTCATCGAGTACTCTCGAGAGCTTTCAGCTAATTCTTCAAAAGGTCTCGTGAAATCTAAACATCTAACACAAGATGTCTACCAAGTTGTTTTGACTAGTTCGTCGAGTGGTCTGAAGAATTCACATGATGTCTCAACGAATTTGTACTTGAACAATTTTCTTTCTATTTTCGTTCTCTTTTTATGGCTTTCCAAAATTAGGGCTTCTGCCACGTACAGTACGCGTGGACGATATAACTAAGTTCTAAATTGAGCTATTAGTGAGGATCGTCTATAAATAGTCAAGGATTATTTTAGAATAACCTAATAGTGATCTAATTGAAAATTGTCATAGACAATCAAAAATTCAAAATCATTTTTCAGGAAGATCTCTGTCGTCAACAACTCTCCTGATCCATAATTCCTCCTACAAAGAAAAGAGTCCATCGATCTCAATATTCAAGATTCACATTCATTTAAAGATCAGTCATTTCTCAGATCCGATCTGTGCTATTAATTTTAGATTCTTCTTCTTCTTCATGAATTTCATCAAAGCTTTCAATCAACGAAGAAGGATTATATTTTTCAGAGCGAAGAAAAGGAATTTTCTTTCTAACAATATTTTTTTATTGCTTTGTAGGAAGTTTGTTCTTCCAAGTTTTTGTAGATCAATGTTGAGGGGTCGAGTGTAGGGGAAGTTGTTCTCCGAGATTGTTGGAGTTGTATACTCCAAGTTGTAAGATTATTATTAATCTGATTTTTTGTGAAGCAGCCGATTCTAGCCCGAAGTGCTAGATAGGCGAGGCGGGATAGTGGACATACCCATTTTAGGGAACCACTATAAATCCTTGTGCCTGAGCTGTTCTTATTCTTTTATTTTATGTGCTTTATTTTTACTAGATTTTTATTCCTCTATAAGAAACAAGATTCACCTATTCATCCCAATCTAAGTGATTTAGGTTGACAACTAGATACTTTAACATTACAATGTTTGATACCCAGTCGGGGTACTATATGAAAGGAGGGGATATATCTAACTTACTCTAGAGGGGGGGGGGGTGAATATAGTGTTTTTAAAATATTTTAATTGTTTTGATTATCTAGCAGTAAAAATAAGTGATAATAAATATTATGTAAAAAGAACTAAGCTAAAATAACATAGCAAAGTACATAAAGAAAAAGGGACAACCAGACAACAAAAGGTGTTTTATAGTGGTTCCCCAACTGGGTACATCCACTCTTCTACCACCCTGGTAGGAATCCACTAACAGGTTTTGATCAGGTGACTGCCACCACAATAACTATTTGTAGGGAGATATAGCAACCCTTTTAGGCTTTTGATCAGGTGCCCAAAAACCAACAAAGTCTTTTGATCAGGAGACTTGACAACCAAGTGGTTAACTTTTGAAGGGAGTTGAAAACCCTTTTACAGGAGGTGAGAGGAGGTGATGGTGTCTTCTCTTTCTCTAATCAACATAGAAGACTAGTGGATCTTGATGTTGACAAAGCTCCCACTGAAAATTAGAATGGTTCAGGAAGACTGAAAGCTTTGCTTCAGGGTGTAGGTCTTCAGCCTTGTCTTATCAATGTCTAGGAATCCAGTAGACAGATGTTGAATATATGTATCTGAAGATTCCAGGATCTGAAGATGAAGACGACTCTTGATTTGTGATGAATGTTCTTCTTCAGTCTTTTTGGTATGAACAAGGAAAAGAACAGACTGTATTTCTGCACAGAGAAGAAGCAGATCTTCTTCTGTACATTTTGGGTGCATCTGTAAAAATTCTCTTCTCTGTAAACCTCTTCAATGTTCTTGCCTTGTGTTTGTTTTTCTGAAAAAGAGAATCTCTTTTATATTCTGTTGTCAAAAACATTCTCCTTTGAATTTTAAAAGCTGGCATTAATTGCTGAAAGATCTAGAGAATACAAACGGATGGAATATGACTTAAATGAGTTTCCCCAACTGTCCCTAATAAAATAAGCAAGTAATTATCCTGATGAAGACCATAATTAAAGATGCCAATAACGGCTATATTTAGGGGAATATGAGCATTAATTACTCAGGAATATTACTGCTAAATAATATAGAAAGTAAGGGATAGAAATCAGAAAAACTTCTCATTTTGGAGTGGGACAGAAATCATCGACCTCTGAATGGAATTCGTCGACCTGAGTTCTAAGATCGTCGACCTGAGAATTCCAGTTCATCAAACTGAGCTCTGCGAACTGTATTCAGAGAATAACTTGCCAATTCTGTACTTTGAGTTCATCGAGCTGAGAATCTGTCTAAAAGAATTGATCGTCGACCTGAGCTCGAATATCATCGAGCTCAGCTTAGAGAGATAACTATGAGTTCGTCGATTGTCGAGCTAAGTTCGAAGAACTTCGAACTGATATTCTGAACTTTGAATTCTTCTAAGTCTGAGTCTTCTGAGGTCCTCTGCTGGCAGGTCTAAGAAGGTTGAACCTAATGAATTAGCCTAAACTCTAGGACTACTAGAATTGACCCTGGCTATACAAGGTGGGTCAGACTCAGCCTAATTTGGTGAACCTAGCCCAAATCCAACTTGGGATCCAACAATCTCCCCCTATTTGTGTGAAGCCACTAAAGCAAAATAAAAGAAAAAATCATAAAGTATGAAAACATATATCTTACAGAAATAAAACATTCAGCAGATATTTACATGAGGTGCTTCATGATTAAACACAATAGAGTTCAAAAATAAGAACAAACACAAACAAAATCACCGTTTCTACTTAGGATTTCCGTTCTCTGGCTTCTCAGAAGGCTATTTGAAAATGATTTCTCTTTTTGGATCAGCAGCTTCTCTCTTTGACATTGTCATGTCTGATGTACCAATGATGTTGAGAGATGTTGCTCTAGAAACTACAGCTTCTGGATGTAATTTCATATAATCACCAACATTAAAGAATTTATTTGTCTTTGCATACCATTTAAGTTCTTCTTTTTTGAATGAAGACATGGTAGAGAATTTTGAAGGATGCTTTCCTTCAGCTTTAGCTTTGTTAATTTATGAAAGTCCTATCAGCTAAGAAATCTGGCCATTCTAGCTGAATTCTACTATTCTGGATCTACAAAGGGAATTGGAGGAGATTCTAACTTTTTTGGACTTGAGTCCTGCTGTGATTCATCAACAGAGTCTCTAGGATTTCTCTTGACTAAAGCTGGAGGAGGTTGACTTTGAGAAGAATGCTGCGGAATTCCCTGCCTGGAATATCTCTGATAAGTTTTGGTAACTGGAGCAAATCTTTATGATACATTTCTAGAGGCACCTGAAGATGGTGGATAAGGAGGAGGAGGGTCTTTTCCTAAATTGCTTAGGAGGAGACCTGTACCTCTTTCTCTTCTTCCTTTCTTTCTGCTCATTCTTGGATAGCCACATCTATTGAGGAATCCCTAGGTATGGACTAATCTTGTTAAGGATGTATTAAGGGGTGTCATGAGTGGGGTTTGGCTTTGGAGCAGCCTTAGGAAACACTTTTATCTTCTTTGTAGCTTTGTTCTTAGATTTAGGATCATCAGATCCATCAGAGTCATCATATATGTCATCATCAGAAGAACTTTGAGGGTTATCAT
Source organism: Platanthera zijinensis (assembly GCA_039513925.1). Classification (NCBI taxonomy): domain Eukaryota; kingdom Viridiplantae; phylum Streptophyta; class Magnoliopsida; order Asparagales; family Orchidaceae; genus Platanthera; species Platanthera zijinensis. The sequence continues at coordinate 78,044,954 of CM077089.1, forward strand.
ATAATGCATCTATCTCTTTCAAAGTTTCCTTTGATATTTGTCTTTCAGCCTGAGGACGTACTTGAGGTTCAGCAACTATAGGTGGAGCAATACTCTCAGTAATCATCTGATAATATTCTATATCTTTGTCAGCAACCAGGAAATCATTCAGCTCAGGATCAATCTGGGTTTGTACAAATTCTTGGGCTACATCTAGAGCAATAGAGTCATCTAAACTAGGTACAGGGCTATCATCCATCACATAGGTTAGGCCTGAAGGTTCCACAACCATGTTAGTAGCAAAACTTTCCTTTAGTTGATTAACAACTTCAGGACTTATGGGAGGAGTGTAGCACACTATAACCAAGGATGGCTTTACTGCTGGAAGAAAAGAATTCAAATAAATTGTATTCAAAGAATGTAATAATCTAAGGATGTCTACTATGGGATTAATATAACAATCACCAACAGTCACTAATTCTGTGGGAGCAACTTGCTCTTCTGCACTTAACATATCAGAACCAATTATTTCAGCTTTTGTAGCCATCTGTACATCTGTTGTTGAGACCTCAACTATCTGCAAAACTGTTTTTGCTGCTGCTGAAACTGTTTCTGCTGCTGGTGGGGCTGCTTCTTCATCGAGTATCTCCTCCTGCCTGGTTTCAATAAGTACTGGAACAAGGCCCCTTATTGAAGGAGGGAAAGAGGAGGCAGAAAGTAGGGCAGTAAGAGATGAAATGGAGGCAACAAGAGGTGAAATAACCTCTACTATGAGTTATTTTATGACTGGAGTGATGTGCTCTAGGATGGAGACAATGAAGGGAGAATCTATGTCCATTAACTCAGGAGGGGTTTGAGTGGATACAGATGGGTGGATGATGGGAATAGAATCAGTGAGAGGAATAAAATCAGTCATGGTTTCATGCTTAGTTGGAGAGGATGAAGGTGAATAAGATGGTGAGGGAGTATGGATGGGGGAGGACAGCAGATTAAATGATGGTAAGGATGTGATATTGTGTATGGGATATCAACAAGATGTGAAGGAAAAGGGGACTGAGGATGAGTGGTATGCTCTGGGATATGAAGTGGAGAAGCATGCACTTGAGATTGGAGTGGCGATGGTTTATGTTCAGGTGATTGAACTGGTGAAGAGAGATGGATTGGGGAAGTAGGAGGTGTTGGTGTATGGTCTTGAGATGTGGAAGTATGCTGAAGGGTTGTTGAAGGTGTGTGAAGTTGAGAAGGTGTTGGTTGTTGAGCTGGAGGTGGAGGTGGATTTGAAACATCTTCAGCAGAGTAGGGAGTGGCTGGAGTAGCCCTAGTACTCTCAGAAGGTCTTGAGGAAGAGGAGGAAGCCTTGGATGGCTTGGAAATTGTCCTCTCCCATCTGCTAAAGAGGGCAGATGTCAAACTCTTAAAAGCATTTATGAATACTGTCGGGGAGACCAGTAAGTTTATTTCTGGCCTGTAGAAAAATTCCCAATACTCTTGCAAAATAAACTTCCTTCTTAGAATTTTTCTTTCTAATCAAGTCAAACAGAACCTGTCCCCAGTTAATCTTTTTCTTATCAACCAAGGCACTCATCACCAAAAACCGGTGCCTTGTGATATAGTTATGGGTAGTGTGTTTGCCCAGTAGGACCTTGTCTACTACATCAGCCAAGAACTTGTATTCAACAGACAAGTTTTGTAACATCCCATTTCTGACTAGACCCCTGGGAGTGGTTTTGTCTTAACAGAACCCTGGGAAGCCCAGGAATTGAAGTTTATCGACCAAGATTTTGAGTCAAGGGGTGGTCATGCCTGTGACCGACCCGTCACGCCCGTGACCTAGGGCGTGACCCATTCAATGATCGTCGACCTTAGGAAGACGATCGTCGAGCTCAAAAAAAAGTCAACTTGGGCCTGACACGTCCGTGACCAATCTATCATGCCCGTGACCTTGGAATGGCATTGAGTGAGCTAAGCTCACTCAACGCCGTGGTCTAGATGGTGTTGAGTGAGCCTAGCTCACTCAAAGCCATAAGTTGAATGGCATTGAGTGCACTGACTGCACTCAACGCCATCTTATGTCGTCAGGTTGGCGTTGAGTGAGCTGAGCTTACTCAACGCCGTAGACTGGATGGCGTTGAGTGAGCTTAGCTGACTCAATGCCGTAAGTTGTCAGACGGGATGGCGTTGAGTGCGTTGAGTGCACTCAACGCCATAAGTTGAATGGCATTGAGTGCACTGACTGCACTCAATGCCATCTTTTGTCGTCAGGTTGGCGTTGAGTGACCTGAGCTCACTCAATGCCGTAGACTGGATGACGTTGAGTGAGCTTAGCTCACTCAATGCCATAAGTTGTCGGACGGGATGTTGTTGAGTGCGTTGAGTGCACTCAATGCCATAAGTTGAACGGCGTTGAGTGCACTGACTGCACTCAATGCCATTTGGTACTGTCTGGAGGGCGTTGAGTGAGCAGAGCTCACTCAACGCCATAATCGGGATGGAGTTGAGTGAGCTAAGCTCACTCAATGCCATAATCTGGACGGCGTTGAGTGAGCTAAGTTCACTCAACGCCATCGTTTAAAAGGGGATTGTTCTGGATGGCGTTGAGTGAGCAGAGCTCAATCAACGCCATGAGCTGGATGGCATTGAGTGAGCTGAGCTCACTCAACGCCATAGTCTGGGAGAACATTCTGATGGCGTTGAGTGAGCTGAGCTTACTCAACGCCATAGTCTGGGAGGCCATTCTGATGGCGTTGAGTGAGCAGAGCTCACTCAACGCCGTATTTGGGATGGCATTGAGTGAGCAGAGCTCACTTAACGCCATAGCTTGGATGGCATTGAGTGAGCTGAGCTCACTCAATGCCATAGCTTGGATGGCGTTGAGTGAGCTGAGCTCACTCAATGCCATTGTACTTAGAATTTTTCTGGCATCTTTTTTTGGCTGGGTGCTAGTTCAGCTGAACCGAGTCGGTCTGGGAGTGGGTCATTTTCTCCTATTAAGACTTAATAAAGTCTTACTTAATTTAAGTGGATCGGTCAATGCCACGTTGCAACCGACTCCTCTCCTTCTAGCCATGGCCGAGCGTCGGTTTGCATGGCCACTAATGGCTTTTAAAGCTCGGCCCCATCATCTCCTCCTGGAAACGGCTAGATTTAACTCCTCTCTGGGAGAGGAGCAGTTTCCAGCCTTCTCTTAGCTGTTTGGAGCCGTTTCAGCTCCCCTCCAAAATGGCCGAGCTTGCTCTTGAAGAGGCAATAATGGATGGACAGCCTATAACCGCCTACTCCCCATTTCTTCCCTTTAAAAAGGCCCCTTAGGCTCAGGGATGAAGTTTCCCAGCCCTTACTTGAAGTTTTCGAGCCTCTTACTGTGCTGTAGAAGAATTCCGGCGACACCACCACCGCGCCAACGGCATCCCGACGATCGGCTCGACTCCAAACCGCGAATAAGGTTCTCCTCTACTCCTTCTATGGGTAGATCTTAGAAATTATTTAGGAGAGATGTCGAGCTCAAAGGAGCAAGATTGAGCGAGCTTTTCCATGGTTTTTCAAAAATAAATGGTGGTCGGGTTCGCCGGAAACTGCCTCTCCGGCGGCCGTGTCGCCGCCCGATGGTAGCCCTCACCTCAACAGAGGTGGTGGTGGTGGTGGCCGGCCAGGGAGATGGCTGGGTAGCCGGGAAATAGTTTTAGAAAAGCTACAAGAAGTGTTTGTTTTTCTTGTGCTGTTCGGGTTCGGGTAAAGAAGAAGATGAACAGCAGCATTTTATTATATTATATATTGTATAATTAGATATTAATCCCCCTTTACTGTTCACTAGGTTTAAACTGAAAATTATAGCCCGTAGGGGCTGAAACATAAAAAGTGGTCAACATAGAAAACGTAGCCCTTGAAGTCTAGTTTAATTTAAAATTGATTTCACTCGATTTGGAGTCTTGGTTAGACCACAACACGCATTTTGGTGAGGTCTATCCATAGGGTTGTCTTGAGATTGATTTGGATGCCCACATCAATCCAGACATCATAAAGACTTTAAATTTGGGGTATAAGCTATTATTAGCCATACCTAAGACTTATCCAAAAATCAGAATTTTTGGAGAATATTTTTCTATAGTGTTTGTAAAAATTTAATAAACCATGTATAATTTAATTAGGTGTCCTAAACACCTCAAAATTCCCCCAAATTTGGGTGGGAAGTCTTAGGGGGAATGTTAGAACTCTGGTAAAAATTCCACCTCATTTGGAAGTATTTTGAATAAGTTTTAACTCGACCCTAGGTTGGCCCTTATAGGGTTAATTAGGTCAATTCATTCCTTTTGGGATTTGAGTGGTAAAACAACCTCAACAGAGGCTAATATTTCGTCCACTGGCTATTTGGGGCATGACACACCCTCCAATGTAATTTGGGGTGGTTTGGGATATGGTAGCCCTAGAACCCTAGGGTAGGTCCCTTAATGGTGACTTGGTGAGTTGTGAAGGTCATTGGGTCAAATGACCTTGGACTGACTTGAAATTTGGTGGAGAGGGCCGTAGGGACATTAAAGTTTTCTGGTCAAAATATTGGGGGCTTTGGAGACAGTTAGGCACCCTAAAATCCTAACACTAGTTTAGGGCACCAATCTTAATTTGAACTATTATGCTGACAAATGAACTACAAATCAAATAAAATTTGGGCAGGGTGATATTCTAGTCTAAATGGCCATATTATAATTTTTTTGAGATATTTGGGTTAATTTATACAGTACTTCATTCACAACCCTAGTTGTGCCTTAGATATTTATTTTGATGATTTTTGAATTTATATTCACTGGAATGTTATAAAATCTTGGATTAGGGCATCTTATAGCATGTTATACCTTAAGTATTTTTCGTGGGAGTTTTATCTGATTATTTTGGATACTTGCTTCTTTAACGTACCAATTGTGTTATGTAGTCAAAAATACAAATAATGCCCATTTCTTATTTGGAAATTTATGAAATTTGGTCAGTTGGTGTTTCCGACCATGTTAGTCAACCTGTAAATTTCTATTTTAGATAATTAACAATAGTACCTCCTTCTCTAAGCTAGGAAAATTAGTGTTTTACATTAAAATAAATTCAGAGCCCAAATATTTGAGAAAAAATATGGAACTTGGTTTCTAATGGTTTTAGGTCACCATAAAGCTTCTATAATTTTCTTGGAATTTTTGGATATATATTTACAGTACATGCTTCACAATATAGTAAAAGTGGCCTAAAATGGTAAATTAGGAAATGTAGGCCTAAACATCTCTGAAATTTCTCAAAATTTGGAATTACTACTTAAATGCCTCATTGGATTTTTAATGATTTTATGGTTATTTATTGTTTGCTCATTAGTGCACTTCATGTTCATACTAGGGTATTGGGAGGCTTAGAATAAATAAATTAAATGCCCGATAAATAGGAAAATTTTGGAAATCTTGGACTTAGTTATATTAGGTCATGGTGGACTCCCAGTATTGATTTTAGGGAATTTGGATGAGAAAATTGGAGTACCCCCTAACGGGAGCACTATGTAGCTTAGTGTGGTCTGCATATAGTGATAGGACCGGAGTAGGCTAGCTCGGAGGTTAACGCCACCTAGGAGTAGAGCTACTTAATATAAAGATGGTATTTGCTCAAGGGTAGATATCAATAACAATAAGTGCCTTGGAAAGGGAGCTTTGGGATTCACCCCATCATAGCTCCTAGTACCACTGCGAGCCCTTCACCGGGTAAACCTCGGGAAGTCCAAGGTTAACCTTAATTCTTAGGAGTAAAATGATCAAGAGTAACCCTAATAATAGTTGCACCTCACACCTGCACTTGTACACTTAGGAAGAAGAATTGGCATGGAATGGGTAGAGTAGGTCCGTTGTCTAAGGGCCTACTAGTAATGTCAATTGTCTGATTTGTGATTGGGAAGTCCGGGGAGCTGGATGCTCGGGGACTTGGTATAAATTTGGAAGTCCATGGAGCGGGATGCTCGGCGACTTGGTATATGCTTGGTAGCCTAGAGAGCTGGAGGCTCGGTAACATGAGAACTCGTACAAATATAACTGTCATGATTGCATGTGCATAAAAATGGTGGGTCATCGGTACTGGACGATCGATCACACTGACGTCGGTACGTTGACTCGGCGGTGTGGGACACTTAGCCAGAGAAAGCCTGGTTGATATAGCCAGCACTAGTACGCGGATACTCTATGTTTTTTTTTCTAGGGGCGTACGGAAGGGCTAGGCCTGGTAGTGTGGTTACCCGCCTAGGAGTGGGGGGCTTGACCAACTATCTCCGTTTGCCACTACGGAGGTTCCTGGGAGTGAAGCTAGCTGCCCGAACAGGGGGAACTAAAGGTCTGTGCGCATGGAGTCATGTGTGAGTGTTGCACTTGCTTGTGCATTCCATAGCATATTTGTGTGTCATAGCATAAACATTGCCACCTATCGTATAAGATGGTATTGGACGTTTTATACGATAGGCCCTGCAAAATGACCCCTTGGTATATAGGGGTAATCCCTATAAATCAATGGTTATATTTCTTGTGCTTTTACTTACTTGCTACTCCTTGCTGTTTTATAACCGACACCCCAACGTATAAGTGGTATGGGACACTTTATACGATGGGAGCCCTACAAAAGATCCCTTGGCTTATGCGCTTCCGCATAAGTTAAGGTTACCTGTCCTACTTTTTGCTTCTGTCATATTTACTATGGAATTGCTAGCATAGGTCTGCTGTCACCTGCTTTTGACTTATTCTCCACCTTCATGTCCTTCCCTTTCTTCCTCTCCGCTCGGTACCTAGGAGCCATGGGGGAAGGGGTAGGGGATGATAGGGCTTAGTCTTTTAGACTAACAGTTTTCGAACCACAACATTTTAGGTGTACCATATGGAAGGGTCACGGGTTTTGCAATTTCTGATAGAATTAACCCCGCGACCGTGTTACCATTGTCACCAGCCGGGACATACACGGGTCAAATGCCCCTTGATGGGTGGGATCCCACCAGCTCAGCAGCTAGGAGGCCGAAGATGTAGACGCAGACGTGGATTGCGAGGCGGCTACTGTAGGCCGAAAAGGAAGAAGCACCCAGAGATGCAGCACCAGCAGAGTATGGAGTCGGTGGAGATGGGCCAGTCTAGCTTGGGTGCTCTCGGTTCAGTAACAGTTACGGTGACGCTTAGTTTTAGTTTTGCTTCCGCGAGTGACTTGTAGTGAGGATTACATGTACTGGGCATAAGCCCTCCTTTTGTACTCTGATTATTATTATTGTGGACTCTCCCTTCGTGGAGATTTATTTATATACATGTGGTTATGGTGGACTAGATTTATATTTACTTATACTACTGTTCTGCGATCGATTTGGCCGGCAGGATCGGCGTTTTGTAGTGACAACCTTTTCGGGCGTGATGGTATCACCGCAGAGCGGCGGTTCTGGGCCAAAGATCCCGGTGTTTAAAAGAAAAAAAAATGGGGGTCTTACAAGTGGTATTGGAGCAAACCTCGATCGGAAAAGTAGCAGTCCACTAACCCTGGGTCACCCCCGCTCGAGTTTAGTTTTGGGACAAACTAAACAACAGAAGCAGTGGTGTGACCATAAGGGAAATCACATGTGAAAGTCCACTTCATCATTAATTGGAATTCCTCTTCATAGCCTGCGGCAAACCCTGCCCCAGCAAGGAACACCTACGGCTATGAAGATCTCATCTTATAATCCTCTAACCAACGAGTTAGACTAAACCAACTAGGACTCGTGACTAACCATGACAATTTATAGTATGCCCTAGTTCAAAATAGACCTTGGGTATGAATTTGGTTAAGGTAAGGAGATACCCAAAGAGAATAATGGAGGAGTTTAGCACGAGAATGACTACCTAAGACGTAAACTCAGGTGTCCCTACTATCCCAATCAAGGATTATTCAAAGCGGTAGACTACTTTAAGGAGAATTGAGACTAATAATACATTAGCAGAATGGTAAAAGACAAGTAGTCTTAACCCTCAATACCGGTAAAAAAATTACCTAGAGGCAACCACCGAGACAAACACTGAGGGTCGGATAGGAATTCAAGTTCGGAAGATACCCATTTAGGATTGGGAACAATTTGACCCGGATAAGGTTGTCGTAAATGTGACTCAAAGAGTTTAAAGTATGGAGTATATTAACGAGTTTCAGGGTGGAACCCCAAGTCGAAGATTGATGCCCTAGGGATTGTGCACCCAGCTAGGACAGATGTAACAGGGTAATATCAAAGATACTTACCCCAAGATAGGTAGGGGCTCATCTTTTGTTTATTGGGGGCTAAACTTTTGTTTATTGGGCAAATTAGTATTGGCTTGGGTTCCCTTGGACCTAGTTTAGGGAAAATGGCGTAACAAACATAGTAAGATTGAAGTCGATATAATTCGACGTTATTCGGGCGAACATAAGATTTTGTAAAAAAAAACATTTTTGGAATGATGACCCGTAGCGTTACCAAGACAATGACATGGTAATAAGATGGAGTAATTACGAGAATTAACTATTATCACATGAAATTAGATGACGGGTAACAAGATTCGGGATATATGAGAAGGTAAAGATTTAATCGCTATGTTGTATCATTAAAAGGATGATGTATCTCAGAACATGTACCCCCGGAGTGGAAATTTGAGGACATCGCGATGGATTTTATTCATGGACTTCCCTGATCACGGACGGGAAACGACTCGATTTGGGTCATCGTCGATCGGTTGACGAAGGTGGCCAGATTCATTCCGATCGAGAAGGATGACTCTGTGGGGGTACTAGTGCAGAGATTTGTGGAGCAGTTTGTTCGATACCATGGGGTGCCCAAGACGATCGTGTCGGATCGGGATGGCCGGTTCACTTCCATGGAGTGGAGATCCGTGCAGGCTTACTTAGGCACGCGATTGACCTTCAGCACTACAGTCCATCCCTAGACGGATGGGCAGACGGAACGCACCAATCAGACGCTGGAAGATCTTCTGAGGCTATGCATTTTGGACAATAGGGAACCATGGGAAAAGCTCCTACCCCTAGTCGAGTTCTCCTATAACAACAGATACCAGTCCAACATCAGGATGGCGCCTTACGAAGCCTTGTATGGAAGGAGATGCAGGACCCCGCTTTCTTGGATTCAGGACGAGGATCCGAAGGCGTTGGGATCGAATTTTGTCGAAGACACCGAGACTCAGGTGAGACTGATCATAGACAGGATGTTAGAAGCGCAGAGCAGACAGGCTAAGTATTATGACGCCCGACATCGTCAGGTGGAGTTTCAGGTAGGGGACCGAGTGTTTTTGAAGATCCGGCACATGCATGGAGTTTCACGGGTGCGTGGTCGGTGGAAGAAGCTAAGCCCTAGGTATATGGGCCCTTACAGGATCTTGGAGCGGATCGGGGCCCTAGCTTATAGGCTGGAGTTTCCACCATAGCTGGCAGCTCTTCACGACGTATTCCATGTTTCTTCACTTAGGAGGGCTCCACTGCGCCCGGAGCAGCAGATTTTGCCCACAGATGGACTGGTAGCTTCCGACCGGTCAGTTCACTTGGAGTCGATTCGGATTGATGGCAGAGGAGTACGGACCTTGCGTTGGAAGAAGGTTACGTTAGTCAAGGTTCTGTGGAACAATCATGGGCAGGAGGAGCATATATGGGAGCCACAGGACTTGATGCGACAAAAGTATCCGGAGCTTTTCGGTCAGGTATACCTCATAACCCCTCTGGACAATCAATTTGCGTTCCTATTTTAAACCAATAGGACTGAAATTTCAAGAATAGGGGCTAATCTTTTGTTTATTGGGCTATATACCTAGTTAACTGAACGAATTGGTCTTAGATTTGACAATCACCTTCAAACCAGACATAGAAAATGTAACGTGGAGATGTAAATCTTTCGACCCTCATGGGATGTTACAAGCCTTTTTTTTCTCCCGATAGGAGCCCCGTAGGCTTAACCTTGATTTCGGGAACGAAATCATTGTTTTGTTTATTGGGATTTGTAACATCCCATTTCCGACTAGACCCCTGGGAGTGGTTTTGTCTTAACAAGAACCCTGGGAAGCCCAGGAATTGAAGTTTATCGACCAAGATTTCGAGTCAAGGGGTGGTCACGCCCGTGACCGACCCGTCACGCCAGTGACCTAGGGCGTGACCCCTTCGATGATCGTTTACCTCAGGAAGACGATCGTCGAGCTCAGAAAAAAGTCAACTTGGGCCTGAAACGCCCGTGACAAATCTGTCACGCCCGTGACCTTGGAATGGCGTTGAGTTAGCTAAGCTTACTCAACGTCGTGGTATGGATGGCGTTGAGTGAGCCTAGCACACTCAAAGCCATAAGTTGAATGGAGTTGAGTGCACTAACTGCACGCAACGCCATCTTGTGTCGTCAGGTTGGCGTTGAGTGAGCTGAGCTCACTCAATGCCGTAGACTGGATGGCGTTGAGTGAGCTTAGCTCACTCAACGCCGTAAGTTATAAGACGGGATGGCATTGAGTGCGTTGAGTGCACTTAATGCCATAAGTTGAATGGTGTTGATTGCACTGACTGCACTCAACGCCATCTTGTGTCGTCAGGTTGGCGTTGAGTGAGATGAGCTCACTCAAAGTCGTAGACTTGATGGCGTTGAGTGAGCTTAGCTCACTCAACGTCGTAAGTTGTCGGACGGGATGGCTTTGAGTGCGTTGAGTGCACTCAACACCATAAGTTGAACATCGTTGAGTGCACTGACTGCACTCAACACCATTTGGTGCTGTCTGGAGGGCGTTGAGTGAGCAGAGCTAACTCAACGCCATAATCGGGACGGCGTTGAGTGAGCTAAGCTCACTCAACGCCATAATCTGGACGGCGTTGAGTGAGCAAAGCTCACTCAACGCCATCATTTAAAAGGGGCTTGTTCTTGATGGTGTTGAGTGAGCAGTGCTCACTCAATGCTATGAGCCGGATGGCATTGAGTGAGCTGAGCTCACTCAAGGCCATGAGCCGGATGGCATTGTGTGAGCTGAGCTCACTCAACGCCGTATCTGGGATGGCATTGAGTGAGCAGAGCTCACTCAACGCCGTAGCTTGGATGGCATTGAGTGAGCTGAGCTCACTCAACGCCGTAGAGTGGATGGCGTTGAGTGAGCTAAGCTCACTCAATGCCATAGCTTGGGTGGCGTTGAGTGAGCTGAGCTCACTCAACGCCATTGTACTTAGAATTTTTCTGGCATCTTTTTTTGGCTGGGTGCTGGTTCAGCTGAACCGGGCCGGTGTGGGAGTGGGCCGTTTTCTCCTATTAAGACTTAATAAAGTCTTACTTAATTTAAGTGGACCGGTCAATGCCACGTGGCAACTGACTCCTCTCCTTCCAGCCATGGCCGAGCGTCGGTTTGCATGGCGACTAATAGCTTTTAAAGCTCGGCCCCATCCTCTACTCCTGGAAATGGCTGGATTCAACTCCTCTCTGGGAGAGGAGCAGTTTCCAGCCTTCTCTTAGCTGTTTGGAGCCGTTTCAGCTCCCCTTCACCATGGCTGAGCTTGCTCTTGAAGAGGCAATAATGGCTGGACAGCCTATAACCGCCCACACCCCATTTCTTCCCTTTAAAAAGGCCCCTTAGGCTTAGGGATGAAGTTTCCCAGAACTTACCTGAAGTTTTCGAGCCTACTACTGTGCTGTAGAAGAATTCCGGCGATGCCACCACAGCGCCAATGGCATCCCGACGATCGGCTCGACTCCAAACCGCGAAAAAGGTCCTCCTCTACTCCTTCTTTTATGGGTAGATCTTAGAAATTACTTAGGAGAGATGTCGAGCTCAAAGGAGCAAGATTGAGCGAGCTTTTCCATGGTTTTTCAAAACTAAATGTTGGTCGGGTTCACCGGAAACCGCCTCTCCGGCGGCCGTGCCATTGCCCGACGGTAGCCCTCACCTCAACAGAGGTGGTGGTGGCCGGCCATGGAAAGGGATGGGTGGCCGGGAAATAGTTTTAGAAAAGCTACAGGAAGTGTTTGTTTTTCTGGTGCTGTTCGGGTTCAGGTAAAGAAGAAGATGAACAGTAGCATTTTATTATATTATATATTGTATAATTAGGAATTAATCCCCTTTTACTGTGCACTAAGTTTAAACTTAAAATTATAGCCCGTAGGTGCTGAAACATAAAAAGTGATCAACCAAGAAAATGTAGCCCTTAAAGTCTAGTTTAATTTAAAATTGATTTCACTCGATTTGGAGTCCTGGTTAGACCACATCACACATATTGGTGAGGTCTATCCATAGGGTTGTCCTGAGATTGATTTGGATGCCCACATCAATCCAGACATCCAAATGACTTGAAATTTGGGGTATGGGCTATTATCAGCCATACCTAGGACTTATCCAAAAATCAGAATTTTTGGAGAATATTTTTATATAGTTTTTGTAAAAATTTAATAAACCATATATAATTTAATTAGGTGTCGTAAACACCTCAAAATTCCCCCAAATTGGGGTGGGAAGTCTTAGGGGGAATGTTAGAACTCTGGTAAAAATTCCACCTCATTTGGAAGTGTTTTGATTAAGTTTTAACTCGACCCTAGGTTGGCCCTTATAGGGTTAATTAGGTCAATACATTCCTTTTGGGATTTGAGTGGTCAAACAACCTCAACAGAGGCTGATATTTTGTCCACTAGCTGTTTGGGGAATGACACACCCTCCAATGTAATTTGGGGTGGTTTGGGATAGGGTAGACCTAGAACCCTAGGGTAGGTCCCTTAATGGGGACTTGGTGAGTTGTGAAGGTCATGGGGTCAAATGACCTTGGACTAACTTCAAATTTGGTGGAGAGGACCATAGGGACATTAAAGTCCTCTGGTCAAAATCTTTGCGTCTTTCGAGACAGTTAGACCACCTAAAATCCTAACCCTAGTTTAGGGCACCAATCTTAATTTGAACTATTATGCTTACAAATGAACTACAAATCAAATAAAATTTGGGCAGGGTTATTTTCTTGTCTAATTGGCCATATTATAATTTTGTTGAGATTTTTGGGTTAATTTAAACAGTACTTCATTCACAATCCTAGTTGTGCCCTAGATATTTATTATGATGATTTTGGAATTTTTATTAACTGGAATGTTATGAAATCTTTGATTAGGAAATCCTATAGCATGGTATACCTTATGTATTGTTTTTGGGAGTTTTATCTGATTATTTTGGATACTTGCTTCTTTAATGTACCAATTGTGTTATGTAGTCAAAAATACAAATAATGCCCATTTATTATTTGGAAATTTATGAAATTTGGTAAGTGGGTGTTTCAAACCATGATAGTCATCCTGTAAATTTCTCTGGATTTTTAGATAATTAACAATTGTACCTCCTTCTCTAAGCGAGGAAAATTAGTGTTTTATATTAAAATAAATTCAGAGCCCAAATATTGGATAAAAATTATGGGACTTGGTTTATGATGGTTTTAGGTCAACATAAAGCTTCTATAATTTTCTTGGGACTTTTTGATATACATTTATAGTACTTGCTTCACAATATAGTAAAAGTGGCCTAAAATGGTAAATTAGGAAATGTAGGCCTAAACACCTCTGAAATTTCTAAAAATTTGGAATTATAGATTAAATGCTTCATTGGATTTTTACTGATTTTATGGTGATTTATTGTTGGATCATTAGTTGACTTCATGTTCATACTAGGGCATTGGGAGGCTTAGAATAAATAAATTAAATGCCCGATAAATAGGAAAAATTTGGAAATCTTGGACTTAGTTATATTAGGTCATGGTGGACTCCCAGTATTGATTTTATGGCATTTGGTTGAGAAAATTTTAGTACCCCCTAACGGGAGCACCATGTAGCTTAGTGAGGTCTGCATATAGTGATAGGACCGGAGTAGGCTAGCTTAGAGGTTATCGTCACCTAGGAGTAGAGCTACTTAATATAAAGAGGGTCTTGGCTCAAGGGTAGAAATCAATAACAATAAGTGCCTTGGAAAGGGAGCTTTGGGATTCACCCCATCATAGCTCCTTGTACCGCTGTGAGCCCTTCACCGGGTAAACCTCGGGAAGTCCAAGGTTAACCTTAAATATTAGGAGTAAAATGATCAAGAGTAACCCTAATAATAGTTGCACCTCACACTTGCACTTGTAAACTTAGGAAGAAGAATTTGCATGTAATGGGTAGAGTAGGTCCGTGGTTTAAGGGCCTACTAGTAATGTCAATGGTCTGGTTTGTGATTGTGAAGTCTGGGGAGCTGGATGCTTGGGGACTTGGTATAAATTTGGAATTCTAGGGAGCGGGATGCTCGGGGACTTGGTATATGCTTAGTAGCCTAGAGAGCTGGAGGCTCGATAACATGAGAACTCATACAAATATAACTGTCATGATTGCATGTGCATAAAAGTGGTGGGTCATCGGTACTGGACGATCGATCACACCGACGTCAGTACGTTGACTCGGCGGTGTGGGACACTTAGCCAAAGAAATCCTGGTGGATATAGCCAGCACTAGTATGCGAATACTCTAGGTTGTGTTCTTCAAGGGGCGTACAGAAGGGCTAGGCCTGGTAGTGTGGTTACCCGCCTAGGAGTGTGGGGCCCGACCCACTCTCTCCGTTTGCCACTATGGAGGTTCCTGGGAGTGAAGCTAGTTGCCCGAACATGGGGAACTAAAGGTCTGTGCGCATGGAGTCGTGTGGGTGTGTTGCACTTGCTTGTGCATTCCATAGCATATTTATGTGTCATAGCATAAACATTGCCACCTATCGAATAAGATGGTATAGGACATTTTATACGATAGGCCTTGCAAAACGACCCCTTGGTCTATCGGGGTAATCCCTATAAATCAATGGTTATATTTCTTGTGCTTTTACTTACTACTCCTTGCTGTTTGATAACCGACACCCCAATGTATAAGTGGTATGGGACAATTTATACGATGGGAGCCCTGCAAAAGATCCCTTGGCTTATGCGCTTCCGCATAAGTTAAGGTTACATTTCCTACTTTCTGCTTCTGTCATATTTACTATGGAATTGCTAGCATAGGTCCGCTGTCACCTGCTTTTGACTTATTCTCCACCTTCATGTCCTTCCCTTTCTTCCTCTCCGCTCGGTACCTAGGAGCCATAGGAGAATGTGTAGGGGATGATAGGGCTTAGTCTTTTAGACTAATGGTTTTCAAACCACAACATTTTAGGTGTACCATATGGAAGGGTCACGGGTTTTGAAGTTTCTGGCAGAATTGACCCCGCGACCGTGTTACCATTGTCACCAGCCGGGACATATACGGGTCAAATGCCCCTTGATGGGTGGGATCCCACCAGCTCAGCAGCCAGGAGGCCGAAGACGTAGACGCAAACGTGGATTGCGAGGCGGCGACTGCAGGTCGAAAAGGAAGAAGCACCCAGAGATGCAGCACCAACAGAGTATGGAGTCGGTGGAGATGGGCCAGTCTAGCTTGGGTGCTCTCGGTTCAGTGACAGTTACGGTGACGCTTAGTTTTAGTTTTGCTTCCGCGAGTGACTTGTAGTGAGGATTACATGTACTGGGCACAAGCCCTCCTTTTGTACTCTGATTATTATTATTGTGGACTCTCCCTTCGTGGAGATTTATTTATATACATGTGGTTATGGTGGACTACATTTATATTTACTTATACTACTGTTCTGCGATCGATTTGGCCGGCAGGATCGGCGTGTTGTAGTGACGACCTTCCCGGGCGTGATGGTGTCACCGCAGAGCGGAGGTTCTGGGCCTAAGACCCCGGTGTTTAAAAGAAAAAAAAAATGGGGTCTTACAAGTTCTTCTTCAACCGCTTATTATGGTTTCCCTCGGAGTGACCCATTCTTATCAGCATATCATCAAAATCATAACTATCCATTTCAAGATCATTAACCCCATTCTCAAATCAAAATATATCAGAAAGAACAGCAGGAGAGAGAGAAACCTGTGTTCCGGAAATTGATCCTATCATCTCTGTATTAGTAAGAAAAGAATTTCTTCTTTTGGCAGCTTGAAAAGCCGTCTGGGAGCACCCGCGCAACTAAATAGTTCGCAAAATTTGCGAACCAAGGCAGAGAAGGTGAAATGGTTTTTATGGCTAGGAGGCGTTCCTCGGGGAATCTGTCATTTATGTCAGATTCGACGAGCGCTTCCGCACCCGGATTTTCTAAACGGGAGCGGTGATTGGCGGCTAAATTTTTTGTGCCCTTCTTATCCCGGATCTCCAAATCAAATTCTTCCAGGAGGAGAACCCATCAATGAAGGCGGGTCTTGGCGTCTGTTTTAGCTAGTAAATATTTGAAGGCAGAGTGGTCGGTAAATATGATAACTTTAGATAGCGTTATATACGAGTGAAACTTATCAAATGTGAAAATGATGGCTAAGAGTTCCTTTTCCGTTGTCATGTAATTACCTTGCGCGGAAGTGAGTGTCTTGCTAGCGTAATTGATAGGGTGGAAGTATTTGTTTATACGTTGGCCAAGAACGACACCTAAGACAATATCACTTGCGTTGCATATAATCTCAAATGGAAGGGACCAATTGGGCGCCACTAAAATGGGAGAATTTATAAGTTTTTGTTTTATAAAATTAAATGCGGACTCACATTCGCTACTAAAGATAAAACTAGATTCCTTTTCCAGGAGGCAAGTAAGCGGCTTTGTTATTTTAGAAAAGTCTTGAATAAAACGCCTATAAAAGCCTGCGTGGCCTAAGAAACTCCTAATGGATTTTACGTTGCAAGGTGGAGAAAGTTTTTCTATATTTTCTACCTTTTCCTTATCCATCTCCATCCCCTTAGACGAAATCTTATTGCCAAGAACCAAACCTTCTCGAACCATAAAGTTACACTTTTCCCAATTCAAAACGAGATGCGTGTCCTCGAATCGCTGGAGGACACGATCAATATTATGAATACAAGCAGGGAAAGAGCCTCCTAATACAGAGAAGTCATCCATAAAGACTTCCATGATGTCTCCTACCAGCTCGCCAAAGATTGCCAGCATATATCTTTGGAATGTAGCTGGCGTATTGCAGATGCCGAATGTCATTCTTCGATGGGGAAGGTGCCAAACAGGAAGGTAAAAGTTGTTTCTCTTGGTCATCGGGGAAAATGGGGATTTGGAAAGACCCCGACAAACCATCAAGAAAGCAATAACATGGATGACCGGATAAACGCTCCAGAATTTGGTCTAAATATGGTAGTGGGAAATGGTCCATACGGGTGGCATCATTAAGTTTCCAATAATCAATACACACCCGCCAACCCGTAACAGTATGAGTTGGGATGAGTTCATTGTGCTCATTTTCCACTACGGTTAGACAGTCCTTCTTGGGCACGATATGAACGGGACTAACCCAAACACAATCTGAAATAGGATAAATAATCCCCGCATTTAATAATTTCATTATTTCAGCTTTAATGACGTCTTTAATGTTTGGGTTAAGACGCCGCTGCTGTTGAATGGTTTTGTGGAAATTATCAGTTAGGAAAAACTTATGGGTGCAAAAAGAGGGGTTAATCCCCTTAAGATAAGAAATTTGACACGCAATTGCGTGGCAATGTTTAAGCAAAACTTCCAATAAATCGGAAGTGTCCAAATCGCTCAAATGTGATGAAATGATAACGGGAAGGGTATCATTTTTTCCCAAAAAAGCATATTTGAGAGATTCTGGTAGGGGTTTGAGGTCAAGGATAGGCGGTTCTTATAGCGAGCTTTTGATTATAATAACTTTCAAACCAATTTGTTTGAAAGGTAAATCAATAGATTTATCCTCTACGCAATTAAAATTTTTGAGCGCAAAAATATCGTCGTTAAGAAAAATTGACTCGAAAATGGGAGAAGAACGATCTCCGAAAAGAGTATCTAAATTATAACAAAAAGCATTGCTCGATGATGAGTCCTCCATCGAGGGATTAATAGGGAAAGTAACCTCATCATCTCCTACCTGAAGGAGGAGCCGACCGTTACTCACGTCAATTAATGCACGGGAGGTGGAAAGAAAAGGGTGACCGAGTATAATTGGTACATCGGTGTCCTCCTTGATGTCCAAGATGACGAAGTCTACCGGAAAGATAAACTTGTTAACTCGGACAAGGACGTCCTCCACTACCCTGACGGGGAACTTAACCGAGCGATCCACTAATTGGATACGCATATTAGTAGGGGCCGGAGTGCCCAAACCTAATTTTTGAAAGAGAGAGAACGACATCAAATTAATGCTCGCACCTAAATCTGCAAGAGCGTATTTTACTAATATATTACCAAAAAGGCATGGGATGGAAAACCGTCCTTGGTCATTTTGTTTTGGGGGCAATTTATTAGTAAGAGACGCCGAACATTCTATGTTTAGGGAGATATGCGAAATAGTTTCTAATTTTTATTTATTAGAAAGAAGTTCTTTCAAATATTTCACATACTTAAGCATCTGCGAGAACGCCTCGCAGAAGGGAACATTAATATGAATTTGTTTTAATAGAAAATTTTTTTTGTTTAAAATCGGTATATGTAACGTAATTGAAGAAGAAGGAAGAGGGGTTGGAGGGGAAATATGTACCTGCGGATCGATCCATTTTGGATCGACCGCCTCCTTACCGCTACGGAGGGTTATAGCGTTGGCGTTCTCCCGAGGGTTGGGCTCCGTGTTTCCTGGAAGTGCCCCGAGCGCACGCTCGGACATCATTCTCGCAAGTTGTCCAACCTATAGTTCAATATTTTTTAGTGATCCCGTGATGTTTCGGATATTTGACTCATTGGACGCTATGTATTTATAAAAATTTTCCTCAACCGGAGAAGGATTCGGAGGAGGAGGCGGGAAAAATGCGGGTGCAAAAGAATGAGGGGGGCGCTGCACGTTGTTCGCATTGCTCCAAGAGAAATTTGGGTGATTCCTCCAACCCGGATAATAGTTGTTACTATAAGGGTTGTTGTTAGGGTTGATGGAAGGACGACCCGAATTTCAGACGAAGTATACAAACTCTTCGACCACAGAGATGTTAGGGGGAATAAAATAAGGGAGAGTGGAGGAGGCATTAGACATCTCTGGCACCTGCTTTGTTAAGCTTTTAACTTGAAGGGTTAGGAGAGCAGTGGCATCCACTTCAAAAAGGCTGGCCACCTGCTTAGCGGGTCCTCGCAGGACATTCCACTGGTAGGCGTTTATATCCATCTCTTCAATAAGAGCTTGGGCAGCCTCGAGGGTTTTATTATTTAAAGTGGCCCCAGCAGCCGCATCAATCATTTGACGCGTCTGATAGTTAAGCACATTGTAAAAGATTTAGACCTGCAACCACACTATCAGCGCGTGGTGCAGACACTTGCAGAAGAATTCTTTAAACCTCTCCCAAGTATCAAATAGAGACTCGGGATCATTTTGCACCAACGAAGAAATGTCCACTCGCAACTTTGCAGTTTTTGCGGATGGAAAATACTTCGTTAAGAACTATTCTGCAAGCTGGGCCCTAGTGGTGATACATCCTAGCGAGAGGGAATTCAACCATGCCTTAGCTTTGGATTTGAGGGAAAAAAGAAAAAAGCACAAGCGAATGGCATCATCAGTGACTCCATAAATCTTAAAGGTGTCGCATATTTCTAAAAAATTAGATAAGTGAACATTCGGGTCCTCATCCGGCAGTCCATCGAACTACACGGCGTTTTGGATCATTTGAATGACACTCAATTTTATTTCAAAATTATTATTCTCCACCGTAGGGAAGACAATGCTATACCCAGTATTGTCTAGGTTAGGCCGGGCATAATTAGATATAGTACGCTTGGCCGCTTGGGAAGGGTTAGGGTCGATGTTGGTACCCTAGTTTGGATTTGAGTTTAGTCTTATTATTTTGTCTCTTGACCCAAGATTTATTTATGGTCAAAGGTTAGTTGTTTAGTTAGATTGCTCTAGTTGTAGAGTTATCACTTATCCAGATGAAAATTTGGTTAAGTTGTTTTTGGTTCAACTATGGTCGAACGCCGCTCGACTATCGTCTATCGACTGGTCGACGACTGTCTATCAGTTGGTCGACTATCATCAGCCAGCAGATCGTCTATCTCTGAGTTAGTTCAACTCTTATTAGCTCGACGATCTATGGTATCTGCCTCGTCGATCGTCGAACCCCGCTCAACTTCTTTTGACCAGACAGATTTCTTGATGGTTCAACTATCTGCTTGGATAGTTCAACTATCTGATAGCTCGACTATCAGTTTGATAGGTCGACTATCTGTTTTGCTTGATAGTTCGACTATCTGTTTGATAGGTCGACTATCTATTTTGCTTGATAGTTCGACTATCTGTTTGATAGGTCGACTATCTGTTCTGTTTGATAGTTCAACTATCTGCCTAGATAGTTCAACTATCTGATAGCTCGACTATCTGTTTGATAGGTCGACTATCTGTTCTGCTTGATAGTTCAACTATCTGCTTGGATAGTTTAACTATCTGATAGCTCGACTATCTGTTTGATAGGTCGACTATCTGTTTTGCTTGATAGTTCGACTATCTGTTTGATAGTTCGACTATCTGTTTGATAGTTCGACTATCTGTTTTGCTTGATAGTTCGACTATCTGTCTTGATAGGTCGACTATCTGTTCTGCTTGATAGTTTGACTATCTGCTTGGATAGGTCGACTATCTGATAGCTCGACTATCTGTTCTGATAGTTCGACTATCTGTTGTGGTAGTTCGACTATCTGCTTTGATACTTCGACTATCTGTGTCGTTCGACTATCTGTTCTGATAGGTCGACGATCTCTGTGCTTCGCTCGACGATCTCCGAGGATCGTTCGACGATCTTTTGTCTGCCTTTAGTAATTTTGTACTCCTTCTGTTCTATGATTTAATTCCTATTTATTTGGCACATTTTATTTAAAGATTATTTCATTGATTTTGTGCATACATCTCAAGGAAATCCTTGCCCCATTCTTTGTGCATAAGTCAAGCTTTATCTGACAAAGTTTTTTGTCTTATTAATTGAAATATCTTTTTGCTTTATTCTGCCATGCTGTCCTTTATAGCCATTAGACACAAAAGTCTTCTTTGTCCGTAAAGAGTTTAGTCTGATGTGACTTTCTTTAGTACTCTTTTATAAGATTGGATTTACAGCTTCTTAAAAAGCATTATCCCTTTATAACACGTCTGCCTGCAGGATATGTTTTGCTTTATGCTTTTTGCAGCCCAGATTGCAGATTTCAGAAGAAGACAAAATTCAAACAAAGATTAGAGTCGTTGGAAAGTCCAATATATAAAGTGCTTTCAAAAGACAACAGATAACAACAATATACAACAACACACACAGAATAGAGATCAACACAGATATTCATACAGATTCAAAGAGTTACAGCTCTCAGTCATTTGATACATTCAACTGAGAAGATCATCCTTCTTCAACCCTCTCTTCTTCAATCCTGAGTTCATCCTGCTGCAAGGAACATTCACTCAGTGCCTCAAGAAGAAGAAGAAGAAGAAAGACAAGCTATAGAAGAAGAACAATCATTCTATAATCAAGAGTCTTCTTCAAGCTTCTCCTTCAGAACTTCAAGACAGTTCTCTATCTCAAGTTCAGAAGTGTTCCTGCACCCTGAAGCAAGACTTCTTCCTGGATATTCTCTAAGCCAGGGGGAGCCTTGATTCTTTAGAGCTTTCTAGCTCTGTGCAATCCACTAGCGTCTCTAATCTGTTTTAACAATAGAGAAGAAACTTTAACTCTCTCAACCTCCTGTATAAAGGGTTATTACTCCCTTGAAAAGTGAACCTTAGTGGCAGGGCACCTGATCAAAAACCTATGTTGGATTTTGAGCTCCTGATCAAAAGCTCAAAGGGTCTATTTGATCTACCAGAAGCAGATCAGTTGGTGGCAGGACACCTGAACAAAAACCTGTAGTGGATTCCTACCAGGGTGGTAGAAGAGTGGACGTACCTATTTAGAGGGAACCACTATAAACTTCTTGTGTCGTCTGTGTTGCTTAATCAATTTATTGTACTGTGGCTGTGAGTAGAAATAACTAGGATTGCTAGTTGCTGTGATATGACCAAAGCTCAACTGTAATTACTGTTAGCTTTCTCTTGTGCACTTCACTTTGTGTTAGGCTCTAGGGTTTCAAATATCTATAAACTCATTCCGCAAATTAACTCTAAG
This sequence comes from Platanthera zijinensis, assembly GCA_039513925.1. Lineage (NCBI taxonomy): Eukaryota > Viridiplantae > Streptophyta > Magnoliopsida > Asparagales > Orchidaceae > Platanthera > Platanthera zijinensis. Next base: position 78,067,020 of record CM077089.1, read on the forward strand.
GGAGTTGAGTAGGGTGTCATAATTTTTGAATACTCTATTCACCCCCCCCCTCTAGAGTTGTATCTATCCTCACTTTCAGTCGACCATAACTACGGAAGAGGGTTCTCCGACAGATTCTTTGGGATCCAAAAATGGATTTCGGCATTGAGATCAAATATGCGTAAGTGAGCATTCGATCTCATGATCGAAATTAATATTTTAAACTCCGAGGGTTGTCCATGGGTCATACACCCTAAAATGTAAACTAAATAATAAACTTTTTTTTGTTTTTAAATAGAGTTTTTAAGTTTTCTCTTTTTTTGGAAAATAGGTAAAATTAATAGACTCGGGAATTCCAAATAGCAACAAGGAGTCTCCGACAATGGTGCTAAAAACTTGATGCGCACAGGGTTCGGATCCCGCGCGGTGCAAAGGAGGCAAGGGCACCTATCGCAAGTAGTACAGGATATTCCGGTGGGGAATATCGAGGTCGTATATTTCCCGGGGCCGGTTGACTATTTCTACTCCTTCCGGAGGGACTATTATTTTTATCGAAAATAACTTGTCGGGTTTTAGTAAACTAAAGCGGTTATAAAAGGGAGTTGTGAAAAGGGACTAAGAAAAATTCGATGAAGGGTTAACGCTCGGCATCGAATCAGATCGAAACTCAAACGACTCTTAATAATTATAGAACTTAGTTTTCAAATTAATTAAAGGTAACTTGGCCATGGAGGTTCCACAAACATGAGCTCACCTATCTCTAGGAATATCGCTCACCATAACACTAAAACTATTCGACCGAACTCTTGGCTGACGAAGGATTCCTCTTAATGCCTGTTTTATGCTAAGAACCCCGCTATTGGGTTAAGAACCCAATCCGGTAGAATTACGCTTCTCCTCTCTCAAGGGTATGCACACAATTCTTTTTATCCAAGGGTGATCAGTCCATATGCACGGCCTCTCGGCTAGCTAGCGTATGGATAATGGAAATAGAGCCCACACATCGATATGTGGTTCTACGCGTCATAAACCCAGGGCAAACCTTAAGCCCTTTAATTAAAGTGAGAAAAAGTTCTTTTAATTATTTAGAGTGATTTCATATGTCCCAATTCTCTTCAATGCAGAGGGCTAAGGAAGATTAGCCACTCATCGGTATGGTGATGGCATATGAGTTTCATGAGGGCGAGTTCAAAGCTAAACGCTAAATGGTTATAAAAAGAGGACATAAAAATAACGTAACGTTAAGAACAAAAGGGTAAAAACTTTAATTGCTAACAAAGAACTCACACGAACATCGAACCCATAATTAAGAAAAAGCTATGTTACACAAACGGAAAACATAATTTAAATGAGAAGTCCTACTCAAATAAGTAGGCGAGAAATTACAAGTCCTACTCAAACGAGTTGGCGGGAAATGACAAGTCCTACTCAAACAAGTAGGCGGGAAATGACAAGTCCTACTAAAATGTGTAGGCGGGAAATGAAAGCGAGTCCTACTCAAATTAGTAGGCGGGAAATAAATGCACACACATACACACTCTACATAATTGAAAGAAAGCAATAAAAATTATCTCATACACACACACACACACACTACATAAAATTGAGAAAGCGATAAAGAAAGCAATAAAAATTAACTCATATACGCACACACTCTACTTGAATTTGAAAGATCAAAATGAAAATTTAATCTCATACACACACACACACACACATTTTAAAAAGAAAAACAAAGTAATCGAAAAATTAAAATAAATACATTCCTACTCCTAGAACTTGCTAAAAATCAATAAAAAGATGAAAAAAAATAAAAAGAGCAAAAGTTTTTGGAAATAAAAGCTAAAAAAAAGTGTTTCAAAAATATTAAAATGATAAATTTTTCATTCTTATAATTTTATAAAAGAGTTTAAAAAGTGAAAATAGGTTGACAAGAACAAAAGTTTTACAAAAATAATAAAAGAAAGACTGAGTAAAAAAAAGTATAGAAAGCCACTTTGAAAACACTTTTATAAAACCATAAAAATGAAATTAAAGTACTAGAAAAACTAAACCTAAACCTAAGAAAAGATAGAAGAAAAATAAATGCTATCATAATAACTAATAACTATAATAGAAAACCTAGAACAAAAACTAAGTAAAACAGAACTATGAAAACATAAAAACATAACATCATAAAATTAAACTCATACACTCACACACACATTTTAAAAAGAAAGACAAAGAAAAACAAAGGATAAAAGTCGAATAAAAGTTGGGCACTCATATACATTCCAAGACAACAAGAGGAGAGAAAATCTAACATATTTTATTAAAGAAAAAAGTTGATAACAAAGCTAAAACAAACATAAAAGAGAGGGGGGGGGGATTTCTCCTTACATAGCAAGAAGTGCACCCAAGCAGCCCACAAATAATAAAATTGGCCCAAAAGTATGAACCCTTGGACCTTACAGACAATTTTTATTTATAAGCAAAAAATTACGGGAGGTGGTACGCTGGTGTGCAGGGGAAGCCAAAATTTTGATGACAGGCCAGGTTCTGGAAGTAGCGGGGGCGGGAAGTTGCATTCATTAAGCGTCTAGCTTGGAATGTTGATCTGCGTTCGATGAACGTCAATTATCTGAGTCTGGTATTAAATCATCAAGCGCTGCTCGACAAATCGTCGAACGGCTGGCGTTGAATGTTGATCGACGAAAAGCTGGAATTGTATATTGATCGACGAACCTGTCATGAAATTCGTTGAGCGCTACTATCTTGAATTAGTTGAGCGCTCAGTGATGAAATTTGTCGAGCACGGAGTGATGAAATTCATCGAGCGCTGAGTGATGAAATTCATCGAGCGTAGCTCGACGAATTGTCGAGCACTGATCGACGATATTCGTTAAGCGCTGCTCGACGAACAACGATCATTTTTGTGCAGGAAGCGAAATTTTTTCACTGGAATCAAAGTAACACGCCCAGGTCACGGGCATGACCAATTTGGCATGGGCGTGTACTTTGAAATTTTGATGTTTTCTGCAAAAAATTTGCAAAATAAAATAAACTTAAGTTAGAAGGGTATTTACAAAAAAGGAACAATTTATTGGAGAAAAATAACAGAAAACTACAAAAATAACCTAAAACTACTTATATAAAGTACTGAAAAAATATGAATATTTATAATTCATCAATCATGCTGGTCTTCACCCATATCCAGTGTACTCTATCCTTCTTCAGGAATGCATATCCCATCCTTTTCTACTTAGGTAGAAGGAGGAGTATCCTTGATGGCCAGTTTATCCATCTCTAACTCCACACCTGCAGATCTAGAGGTGCTAGATAGCTCACTGTTAATCATTGAAGATTCATAAAACACAACATTCACAGACTATTCTACAACTTGATTTTTCAAGTTGTAGACTCTATAGGCTTTTCCATGATTATTGTACCCAATAAAGATTCGTTCAAAGGATTTTGTAGCAAACTTAATCAAGTATGACCTCCAATTATTGAGCACAAAGTAATTGCTTCCAAAGATCCTGAGATAGGCTAGATTTGGTTTTCTACCTTTCATAATCTCATAGGGAGTCTTCTCATGATACTTGTTGATAGAAGCTCTATTCAGGACATGACATGTAGTGTTCACTTCCTCAGCCCAGAAGTTTTCAGGGAGAGAGGTGTCACAGAGTAGTGTCCTGCCAGCTTCAATGAGAGTTCTTTTTTTTTCCTTTCAGCAATCCCATTTTATTGGGGTGTTCTTGGAGAAGAAAACTCATGATGAATCCCTTATTCTTCACAAGACTTTGTCATGCCTTCAGACTGAAATTCAGTACCATGGTCACTTCAGATTTTTACCACAAAACTATCCTTTTCATTCTGAACTTGCCTAACAAAGGTCACAAAGATACCAAGGGTTTCAGACTTTTCTTTAGAAAGAAAACCCAAGAAAATCTAGAATTGTCATCAACTATCACAAGTTTATAGACTTTCCTACCTAGACTGTTAACTGGCATACAACCAAACAAGTCAATATGCAAGATGTACAAATACCTCTTAGAATCCTTGGCTCCAATGCTATTATAGGATACTTTGGTCTGCTTGCCCTTTTGACATACAGAGCAAATGCCCTCCTCGGTGCATCTTATATTTGGTCCATTTCTGACTAACCCTTTACTAAAGATCTTGCTAATTGTCTTGTAGTTCAAGTGACCAAGCCTCTTGTGCCATTGCACAAAATAAGAGACTTTCTCATTTTCTACAAGACATACTTGTGAGTCTGTACTTAAACATAAAAAGTTTAAATAATATATATTTCCACTCCTAGTGCCTGTCAAAATGACCTCTTAATCAATTGACCTTTTAATTCGACACTCATCCTTGTGGAAGACAATGACTGATAATACATTTTGTAGCCTAAACTATTATCGTATTTTCTATTTTATATTGTACAAATCATGTCTATTATTAGTTTATTTTTTATCATTTTTTTGTAAATATTATTGCCACTGACTTTTTCTTGTCCTTTTGAAGGTTTCCAGAAAATTGGCAAAAAATGACCTGACACGCCCCCCTGTCACGCCCTCCCTGGTCGTAACCTAGGGCGTGTCACCCGATCCCGAGGACTCCTGCTGGAAGGGATAGAGAAACGAACAAAACAGCTGTCATGCCCCCCTTACACGCCCTCCCCGGGTGTGTCGCCAGGCGTGACCAAGGGCGTGTCGCCCTCTGCTGCAAAGCCTGCCGCCGCATTGAATGTAGGTTCCGCCACAGCACGCAACAGTACTGTCACGCCCCCCGTAACGGGCATGACCTGGGGCATGACATCAACCTTTTCGACGACTGACGGATTTCCGACCAATGATTTCGACATTTCGTGCGTGTCACGCCCCCCTACACGGGCGTGACCATGGGCATGTCGACCGACGTATTGAAGAAATCATCCCTCCTGCCAGATCCCACAACCCGAGGTCAACTTCGTACATATCACGCCCCCTTACACGCCCCTAGGGCATGTCAGAGGGCGTGACCAACCCGAGAATTTTGCCTATAAATTCAGGCCCCCCTTCCACTTCAGCAAGCTTTGGTTGAGAGGGGGAGGTGCTGCCCCTTTGTTTCTTGATCCTTTTTTATGCTTTCTCTCTCTCTCTTTCTATCTCTTTGTAATTTTCTTTTAACCCTAGTTTAATCTTTACTTATTTATGCTTTCTTTGTAATCTTTAGTGTTGCTTAGTGCTAATTGTAGGGCTAGAATAAGTTTCAATTCATGGCACTTGTAATTTCTTTATCCATAGTGTAACTTGCCCCTTTTCATTAATAGAAGTGTTCTTTGTTTAGCTTGTGTTCTTTTTATGCTTTACTACTCATCCCCCTCCTCCACTTCATTATGATTAACTAATCCTCCCTATACTCGATCTTGATGATCCGAGGTTCGAGCGATTAAGTTATGATGTTTTGATTAATCTTTTCTTTTTAGGTTAGGGCCTTGAATTAATCTTGATTAATCATGGGTTGGAGGTATATTATCGATATATACTCTCCACCTTTGCTTTCATTCTGGGCTAGCTGAGAAGCCGATAGAATGAAGTGAGCATTCAAGAGTAAAGGGAGTTGTACGCACCCCTCGAGAGAGGCAGACGTCCAAATCTCCCGAATTGGAGTAAAATCCAATAGTGGGGTTCACCGCGTAAAGCGAGTTTTAGGCCTACGATTTAGACGAGTATCGGTTGGACCTTCCTAAACTTAGTTGGGCACGACCTTGAGAGAATCGTGTTCAAGCTTTAGGAACCTCCACGGTCAAGGACCTTTATCCTATTAAGTTTAGATTTTATCGCATTTTCTTAATCGTCTTTTGCTGAGGTGATTCTTGATCAAGTGTATTTCTATTTCATATTTTCAACCTTTCGTAGTAATCGATTTTCTTATGCTCTTTAATTAACTGTAATAGCTCTCTTTCTAGCTTTAGCTTTATTTTCTTTAGTTGCACTTATTTTCTCAAAACCCTAGTTTTTTCGTCGATAAGATAATAGTCTTCATGTGAGTAAGCATACTCAACAGTTCCCGGATTTCAAAACGACACTTGTGTCCCCCAGCTACAATTCGATAGGTATACTTGCCTCATTGGACTGCTAGTTCGGTTGCATTTATTTTCTCGAACCCTAGCGCGCAACAAGTTTTTTGCGCCGTTGTCGGGGAACCAACTTTCATTGATATATGGAAAACACGAACCTATTAATTTTATCTCTTCTCTTTCTCATCCTCTTTCTTTAAATTTTAAAATTCAAAAAAAGTTATAACCGCTCTTAATAGTAACCAACTTCACGATTTTTCTACGCCACCTAATTCTCTCGAAAAGGGCAAAGTGCTTTAAGAGCCACTATCTTGTCTAGTACCTTGCGTACCCTTCACAGGGTAGTCCTTGAGATGTTCGGGAGTTAATCTAAAAAAAAAATTTATTTCAATTTTTTTTTCTATTCTAGCTTTCTTTTTTGTTTATCCTATTTCTCTTTCTTTTCTTCTTTTATGTTCTTTTAGTGCATGACCCGCAGGAGTCCGTCAGTTATTTTGGACTTGGACCACGAAATTGAGCATACTCTTCGGAGAAGATCGCGATTTCAAGGTCCTACTATCCAAGTGCCGGTTGAGGACTCCGAGTCATTTGCTACTTTAAGAATGGAAGAACCCAACGTAGATGAGGCCGTGCAAAGGACTATGTCCTATTATGCACGACCAAATCTCGAGGGAATAGAATCAAGTATAGTCCGCACTGCTATAGCAAATAATAACTTCGAATTAAAGCTAGCATAATTCAAATGGTTCAGCAATATGTGCAATTTGACGGACTTCAAGATGAAGATCCGAACACACATATAGCTAGCTTTCTTGAAATTTGCGACACCTTCAAGATAAATGGTGTCACAAATGATGCAATCAGGCTAAGACTCTTCCCCTTCTCTTTAAGAACTAAAGCTAAGCAGTGGCTTAACACTCTACCTAAAAATAGCATAACCACCTGAAATGAATTGACTGAAAAATTTTTGGCAAAGTATTTTCCGCCAGCTAAAACTTCAAAACTTAGGAATGACATCTCTGCCTTTGGACAAATAGACTCCGAAACCCTATATGAAACCTGGGAGAGATTTAAAGAATTATTAAGACGATGCCCACATCACGCGCTACCTGTATGGTTACAAGTGCAGATGTTTTATAACGGGCTAAATCAAAGCACGAAGCAAATGATAGACGCAGCTTCTGGCGGTACTTTAAATCATAAGACCCAAGAAGCAGCACTTGAGCTTTTCGAGGACATGGCCATGAACACTTATCAGTGGAATGTGCCTAGGTCCCGCCCAAACAAGCCTGCAGGTATCTTTGAAGTGGACAACGTCTCCCAGCTCGCTCTGCAAGTAGAAATCCTAAGCAAAAAGATAACGGAGATGGCTGCTGCCTCCGCCCCTTAGGTATGGGAATCTACAACCCCTACTCCAGAACATTTAGATTATGTTAATAATATGCCTAGAAATTCTTTTAAAAATTTTTCTGCTGCGAATTTTCATCCTCCTTGTTTTAATTTTCCGAATAGCTATAACCCTGCTTTAAGAAATCATCCGAATTTTTCATGGAGTAATTAATCGAATGCTATGCGCCCGCCACCACAAAACAATTTTTCTGTACCACCACAACCACCACCTCTTCAAAATTATCAAAAACCTCCAAGCTTGGAGGAATTACTTTCTAAATATATCACCACAAATGACGCTACTATAAGAACTTTAACCGGAAGCGTAAAAAGTCTAGAAAATCAGGTAGGACAGCTCGCGAAAATAATTTCTGAGCGACCCGCAGGGTCTCTTCCTTCCAATACCGAACCTAAGCCGAGAGAGCAAGCGAAAGCTATAACTCTTCGGAGTGGGAAGCAAGTCTCCGGTATGGTAAGTGAAGAGCCCGAGGCAAGCTCCGCTCCCGCCTTTAAAAATAAAAGCTCCGCTCCGCTTCCACCCTCTGCTGAAGAAGTTATCACCCCTGTTTTAGAATAAAATCTCACTCCACCACCCATCTTCAAAAATAATTCAACTCCTCCATACCCCTCCGAACTTAATAGACAACGTCAAGGTGATCATTACTCCCGCTTCTTTGAGTTCTTCAAGCAAATCCACATTAATCTTCCCTTCCACGAGGCTATCTCTCAGATGCCAAAATACGCCAAGTATCTTAAGGACCTCCTCACCAACAAGAAGAAGTTTGAGAATCTTTCACACGTCACGCTAAACGCCGAGTGCTCTGCTGTTTTAACAAACGGTTTGCCAAATAAAATTAGTGACCCGGGTAGTTTCTCTATCCCGTGTGTCTTCGGTGATCTTTTTGTTAAACACGCGTTAGCTGACTTAGGCGCGAGTATAAACCTGATGCCCTTTTTGTTGTTTAAAAAGTTAGGGATTGGTAGCCTTAAACCAACGCGTATGAGTATCCAGCTAGCCGATAGATCCGTTAAGTACCCGTTAGGAATAGTGGAGGACGTTCTAGTGAAAGTCGACAAGTTCATCTTCCCGGTGGACTTTTTTATTTTGGGAATCGAAGAAGACGTCGAGGTTCCCCTGATCCTTGGCCGACCCTTCCTTGCCACCTCCAAAGCCATCATTGATGTAAGCAATGGTAAGCTCTTCCTTCGAGTAGGCGACGACGAAGTCACTTTTTCTATCACACCTTCGATGAAGAACACCCTAGCAAATGATGACTCATGTTTTTTCGTAGACGCCGTAAGTGATGAATCTTCCTACTGCCTCTCCGACTTTGAAAAAGAACTTTCTGATTTTTGTTTTTCTTCTTCTCTTCCCGCTGAATCGCTGCAAGGAAGTGATGAATCTTCTGATTGTCTTTCTGAGTTTGAAAAAGAATTTTCTGATTTTTGTTCTTCCTCTTTTCTTCCAACGGAATTGCTGCAAGAAGCCATCTTGGCTGCTAGCCCCACCCCTTATTACGTTCCTTATAAAAAAGTTTATGAAGATATTATTTTTGAAAAAGAAAGAATATCTTAATCCTCTTATGAAGAACCCCTACCCTAGAATTTAAAGAACTTCCTGAACACTTTAAGTATGCTTTCTTAGAAAAAGATTCCAAGTTACCAGTTATCGTTTCAGCCTACCTCACGGATACGCAAAACGATAAACTTCTTCTAGTTCTACGTAAGCATCGCCGCGCTATTGCTTGGCAAATTTCTGATATCAAGGGCATAAGCCCATCTTTCTGTACCCATAAAATTTTAATGGAAGATAATTCGCGCAACTCTATTCAACCTCAGCGCCGTATAAACCCGAATATGAAAGAAGTAGTTAAGGGCGAGGTTATGAAATTATTAGACACATGAATTATCTACCCAATATCGGACAGTAAGTGGGTTAGCCCCGTTCAGGTAGTGCCAAAGAAGGGAGGGATAACCGTAGTTAGTAATGAGAATAATGAATAAATCCCGACACAAACGGTGACGGGTTGGCGTATGTGTATAGATTACCGTAAGTTAAATGACGTCACCCGCAAGGACCACTTTCCTTTACCGTTTATCGACCAGATTTTAGAACGATTATCCGGACATAGCTTTTATTATTTTCTCGATGGCCTCTCGGGGTACTTTCAAATACCCATCTCTCCCGAGGACCAAGAGAAAACTACGTTTACTTGTCCCTTCGGCACCTTCGCTTACCGAAGAATGCCGTTTGGATTGTGCAATGCGCCAGCTACATTCCAGCGATGTATGCTCGCAATATTTGACAAGTACGTAGAAAGCATTATGGAGGTATTTATGGAAGATTTCTCCGTGTTCGGCGATTCCTTCGATAGATGTTTAGAAAACCTCGAAAATGTCTTAGAACGATGCGAAAAAACTAACCTTTCCCTGAATTGGGAAAAATGCCATTTTATTGTAAGGGAAGGGTTAGTTTTGGGTCATAAAATTTCTGCTAAAGGTATTTAGGTAGACGTTGCCAAGATAGAATTTATCGATAAGCTGCCGCCGCCTGCAAAAATAAAAGCTATAAGAAGTTTCCAAGGCCACGCTGTCTTTTACCGTCGTTTTATAAAGGACTTCTCCAAGATCACTAAGCCCCTCACCCATCTCTTAGAAAAAGACGCTCCATTCATTTTTGATGATTATTGTCTTCCTGCCTTCGAATTAATTAAAGAAAAGTTAATTAACGCACCGATTATGATAGCTCCGGTGTGAGACCTTCCTTTTGAGATTATGTGCGATGCGGGTAGTTTTGCGGTGGGAGCCGTATTAGGTCAACGCATATCTAAAAACTTCCACCCCATCTATTATGCTAGTAAAACCCTCACATCTGCACAAGAAAATTACACAACAACCGAGAAGGAGCACTTAGCTGTAGTATTCGCATTTGATAAATTCCGCCCTTACATTACACTTTCAAAAATCATTGTTTTTACGGACCACTCGGCCCACAAGTACCTTCTTGCCAAAGAGGATGCCAAGCCTCGCTTGATTCACTGGGTCTTACTCCTCCAGGAGTTTGACTTAGAGATCCGTGATAAGCGAGGAGCTGAGAACTTGGCCGCCGACCATCTATCCAGATTAGATAACCCCATTATAGAAAAATTAATTGAAAAATCTTATAATGATTATTTTCCTGATGAGAAACTTCTTTTAGTTAACACATCTACTTCTCCTTGGTTCGCGCACATCGCCAACTATCTAGTGGCCCGGGTGCTCCCAAAAGAGTTCTCCTCTCAGCAAAAGAAGAAATTCTTTTCTGAGCTGAAGAACTACTTTGGGAAGACCTGCATCTTTTCAGAATCTGTGCGGATCAAGTGATAAGGAGATGTGTTTCTTATGAATAAGGAATCAATATTCTAAAGCATTTACATGAAGGTCTGACAGGTGGGCACTATCAAGCTGCTCGCACCGCTCACAAGGTGCTTTGCGCGGGTTTTTACTGGCCTAGCTTATTTAAAGACGCGCAAGCCTTTGTGAGTAGGTGTGATAGTTGTCAACGGTCGGGCAACATTTCTAATAAAAATGAAATGCCGCAAAATTATTTCCTTGAGTGCGAAATTTTCGACCTCTAGGGATTCGATTTTGTTGGCCCCCTTCCTTCTAGCTTCGGAAACAAATATATTTTAGTTGCTGTTGATTATGTTTCACGATGGGCTGAGTCCCAAGCTCTTCCTACGAACGACTCCCGAGTTGTAGTCATGTTTTTAAAAAAATTATTTTCTAGATTCAGTACGCCACGCACAATCATTAGCGATAGGGGTTCCCATTTCTATAACGCACAATTTTAAAAAATCCTTACCAAATACGGCGTTACACATAAGCTTTCCACTGCCTACCACCCCCAAACTAACGGACAAGTCGAAGTAGTTAATAGAGAAATAAAAACAATATTAGAAAAGACTGTTTCAACTTCTAGGAAAGACTGGTCAGCCAAACTTGACGATGCTCTATGGGTCTACCGAACAGCGTACAAAACCGCCCTCGGATGTACGCCGTATCGGCTGGTCTATGGAAAATCATGCCATCTACCCGTAGAGTTAGAACACCGCGCCTTTTGGCCTTAAAATTTTTAAACTTCGATCCCCACTCAGTCGGTGACCTTCAAAAATTTCAACTAAATGAACTCGATGAGTGGCGCTCTTATGCTTATGAAAATAACAAACTTTATAAAGAGCGGACGAAGCGTTTACACGATAAACAATTAAGGCACCCTAAAAACTTTAAGCCGGGCGACCAGGTTCTTCTATATAATTCACGTTTACGTTTATTTCCGGGTAACTTAAAATCTCGCTGGTCTGGGCCCTTTTCTGTTTTAGAAGTTTTTCTTATGGAACTGTTTTAATTTCTTACCCTGATAAGGGTAATTTCAAAGTGAATGGTCAGAGTCTTAAACTCTATTTTTCTAGTGATGATGATGTCAGTCCAAATATTATTAAGTTTCTGCTTCACAAACTTTAACTTTGAACTTTTATTTTTTGTTAAAAACAATTTTTTTTCTGGACAACAATATTTTTGGACAATATTATTTTTTGATGCGTCGAGCTCAACGACGCTTTAACCAAAGGGCGCTATTGGGAGGCAACCCAAGTTATCTTTTTCTGTTTTCTTTATTTTATAATTTTTGTCTCGGACGGCTCCGACAAGCTGAAGCTTCTGTGATCGCCTGCTCCAACGTTGCTTAATCCATCACGAAGTCAAAAGAAGACATTCGGGGAAGCGACATCACTCAGCTTTCGCAGCAAATAAATCCGGGGAAGTACTTGTCTTTCAATTCTGTCTTTCAATTCTGTACTTTATTTTTCTCTCCTTCTCCAATCCCCTTCTTTTGCCATTGAGGACAATGTCTATTTTATGCTTGGGGGAGGACTTCCTCCTTCATTTTTGCTTAGTGTAAATATTTTTCTTTTTTGTATATATTTTAAATATTTCCAAAATAAAAATAAATAAAAATCTTAAAATTCCAAAAAAAAAGAGAAAATATTTCCAAAAAAAGAGAGAATATTTCACAAAAATAAAAAAAATATATGTGTTTTTGAATAGTTTAGACATTTTGGTATTTCAATAGCACCCCTAGTTTTTGTTTTGTTTTACTCAAAATCTCCTATAAACAACTTAGTTAATTATAATATTTCTAATTGTTTTTTTTAATTATGTTTCACAAGTAAAATGTTTGCCATGTTGTTTTTCTAATTCACGGTAGCATGTTAAGGTGAAATATTTTTCTAAAACTTGCATTTCTATTATGGTTTTTTGTTTTTTATTTCCTTTACTTTCTCAAAAATTCATCATCCACTATTTTCTTTTTTGTTTTTAAATAATTTTTGTAAAGTCAACTTTTGAATAGCATAGTAGATGTGAACGATCCAAGTCACCTATTATTTCTATTTTCAAGTTAATTTCATCAATCTTCTTTTATTATCTAGGACTCGCTTTTTGAAATTTTTCAAACCTTTATTTTAAATAAATTCAAAAACGTGAAAATGATTTAGGCCGTTTTTGTTTTCGTTTGAGCTTTCCTGCCAACCTAAAAACTTCTACCACTAGTTAGCCATTTTTGAGCCTTTTTTCCGATTTCATTTGATAGCTCCTCCCTTCATTTCATTTTCACCAAAGCCAAAATTTCCAACCTATCTAATCACACTAGCCTTTTTGAGTTTTATAAAATATTTTCATGATTTTGATAGGTTATTTTTGTTGTTTTTGTGGGAGTAAGGTTTTTGAAAAAGTATGCTCAAAAGTTTTGTTTGGCCAATTCAAAAGAAAAATAAAAATATTTATGGCCTTTGCTTTGAAAAAAAAAATGGAAAAAAAAGAAAAAAAAATATGTATATTTTAAATGAAATTTTTTTGAAACTCTTTGTTTTTGTTTAGTGTTATTTTAAACCTTCACGTTTATCTTTGAATTCCACTCCTAATCATATTCCTAAACAAAACGTTTCTGTCCTATTTAAGTCCTTTTGATTCACGCTTTTTGATTTTTATTTAACAACTTAGAAAAGAAGAAAAGTAAATTAGTTTTAGTTTTGGATTTAAACTTAGATTTTTGTTAATTAAATTGATATTATTATAATGCGTTGCTTGGATCTAGTAACAACTCAATGCATTTTTTTCGTTTTCGTTGCTTTGCTTAAGTCTATTTAAAAAATTTCGTTAAAATTTTGGATGATTTGTTTTTATTGAGTAAAGTTTATAAAAGTTTTAGCATATCTAAATAATTGTTTTAGATTTACACTTTACCTTTTCCCTACTTAGAATTTTGCATAGTACTAGTGTAGGCATAATTAGAACTTTTTGATTAGTCTTTTTTTTCTGATTATCTAGTTTTTATATTTTTGCTTGAGGAAAAGCAAAGCTTAAGCTTGGGGGAATTTGATAATACGTTTTGTAGCCTAAACTATTATCGTATTTTCTATTTTATATTGTACAAATAGTGTCTATTGTTAGTTTATTTTTTATCATTTTTTTGTAAATATTATTGCCACTGACTTTTTCTTGTCTTTTTGAAGGTTTCTAGAAAATTGGCCAAAAACGACCTGACATGCCCCCCTATCACACCCTCCCTGGGCGTGACCTAGGGCGTGTCACCCGATCCCGAGGACTCCTGCTGGAAGGGACAGAAAAACGAACAAAACGGTTGTCACACCCCCCTGACACGCCCTCCCCGGGCGTATCGCCAGAAGTGACCAAGGGCGTGTCTCCCTTTACCGCAAAGCTTGTCGCCGCATTGAATGAAGGTTCCGCCACAGTACGCAATAGTACTGTCATGCCCCCCGTCACGGGCGTGACATCAACCTTTCCGACAACTGACGGATTTCCGACCAATGATTTCGACATGACGTGCATGTCACGCCCCCCCTACACGGGCGTGACCATGGGCGTGTCGATCGACGTACAGAAGCAATCATCCCTCTCGCAAGATCCCACAACTCGAGGTCAACTTTGTACATGTCACGCTCACGGACACGCCCTCCCTAGGGCGTGTCGGAGGGCGTGACCAACCCGAAAATTTTGCCTATAAATTCAGGCCCCCCCTTCCATTTCAGCGAGCTTTGGTTGAGAGGGGGAGGTGCTTCCCCTTTGTTTCTTTATCCTTTTATATGCTTTCTCTCTCTCTCTTTCTCTCTCTCTCTCTCTCTTTGTAATTTTCTTTTAACCCTAGTTTAATCTTTACTTGTTTATGCTTTCTTTGTAATCTTTAGTGTTGGTTAGTGCTAATTGTAGGGCTAGAATAGGTTTCAATTCCTGGCACTTGTAATTTCTTTTTCCATAGTGTAACTAGCCCCTTTTCATTAATAGAAGTGTTGTATGTTTAGCTTGTGTTCTTTTTATGCTTTATTACTCATCCCCCCTCCTCCACTTCATTATGATTAACTAATCCTTCTTGTACTAGATCTTGATGATCCGAGATTCGAGCGATTAAGTTATGATGTTTTGATTAATCTTTTATATTTAGGTTAGGGCCTTGAATTACTCTTGATTAATCATGGGTTGGAGGTATATTATTGATATATACTCTCCACCTTTTCTTTCATTCTGGGCTAGCCGAGAGGCCGATAGAATGAAGTGAGCATTCAAGAGTAAAGGGAGTTGTACGCACCCCTCGAGAGAGGCAGACGTCCAAATCTCCCAGATTGGAGTAAAATCCAATAGTGGGGCTCACCGCATAAAGCGAGTTTTAGGCCTCCGATTTAGACGAGAGTCGGTCGGACCTTCCTAAACTCAGTTGGGCACGACTTCGAGAGAATCATGTTCAAGCTTTAGGAACCTCCACGGTCAAGGACCTTTATCCTATTAAGTTTAGATTTTTATCGCATCTTCTTAATCGTCTTTAGCTGAGGCAATTCTTGATCGAGTGCATTTCCATTTCATATTTTCAACCTTTCATAGTAATTGATTTTCTTATGCTCTTTAATTAACTGTAATAGCTCTCTTTCTAGCTTTAGCATTATTTTCTTTAGTTGCACTTATTTTCTCAAAACCCTAGTTTTTCCGTCGATAATATAATAGTCTTCGTGTGAGTAAGCATACTCAACAGTTCCCGGATTTCAATACGACACTTGTTTCCCCTAGCTACAATTTGATAGGTATACTTGCCTCATTGGATTGCTAGTTCGGTTGCGTTTATTTTCTTCGAACCCTAGCGCGCAACATTGACGTAGCCCATATCACACCGTTGACTTATGTTGATCAGATTGTGTTACAATCCTTTTATATAAGCTACTTTTGTGATGGAGACTAATCCATTGGTGATCATACCATAACCCTTGGTGAATCGTCTGTCTGAACCTCCAAAGATCACCTTAGGTCCATTCTTCACAGGGGTTTAATACTTTTGGTGGCTCCTTGTTCAAGTCATATGTATGGAACATCCATTATCCATGTACTATTGGCATTGTATGGGTACTTGGACTATCCTGCAAACACAGTTTAGTTTACCATAAGACCCTAAAAGGGATTGGGTCCTTGGTTCTTGTTAGCCTGAAAATGAACATGTCTACCATCATTAATTCTGATAGGAAGACTCACCCTTGCCCTTGGCACACTAGCATTTTGCCAACAATCTATAGAAAAGTGACCAACTTTACAACAACACCAGCATTCATGAATGTTGTATCTCCTTTTCTGAATAGCCCTTATAGAGTGTAAGCTGTCAATAGTTATTTATTCAGATGGTAGAGCAGTAGCTTTCTTCTTATTTCTTTTAGCAAGAATCTGACTAAAGGTGAGTCTGCCGGAGGATGCACATGTCTTACTCTGAATTTCATCAATAGTAGGCTTCTTTGTAGTTGACATGCTGTTGATTGCATCAGAGACAACCAAGTGATTCTTACTAACTGACTTCCCCTTAGTCAAGATTATTAGTGGAGTCTAAGAATGGGCCACTACCTTATCCTTGAGTGTGGGGCTAGTGCACAAAATTCAAATGGTCTATGATGGGCCATTTGGATTTGCTCATGGGGAGCCTTAAATGCACTCAAACCCATGCCCTTCTCCTTCTATTGTATGATACCCTTGTATTCTTACAAGAAGAATTCCCATTCTTCTAGTGACCATACATGATGTCTTGGTCATACTTGTTGGAAGGGAGGATTACCTTGTGAAAGGTGGTCTGAGGCTCTACAGGAGCTTTCTATTTCTCTTTGGAATGGGAATCTTTAGAGTTCCACTTAAACTCCAAACCTCTCTTATATTTTTGAGAGGTAAAGGAGTCTATCAGTGGTAATACAGTTTTGGGCTTGGAGAACTCATCCACTAACTTTGTCCCCTTAAGGAGATTATCTTCAAGAGCTATAATGACCTTATTATTCTAGCTGATGGTCCAAATTTGGATGATTGAGATGTCTTCAGTTGGATAACTTCCCTCCTCATTTGAGCTAGTAAGGGTGTTGACTCAGACTGTAGGGAAGCAGCTTGTTGTAGGGAGACAATCTCCTCAGCTTGTTTCTTGATAAGTCTTTTGCTATTTTTCAGAGCATCCAGAATTGCACCATAACTATAAATTAATTAATTTACATCTTCTTCAGAATCTGATCCCTCATCCCCACTGGAGGAAGTTGATGCATTAGAGTCTGAGCCAGGCTAATAGATAAAAGGAGAGCTAGGGATAGAATTACCTCATCAGAAATAACATTATCCTGATTTTCTTCTGATAGAGCCATGAGACTGAATTCCTCATACTTATCACAATCACTGTCAACTGAGGATAGTTGGGCCCTTATGTCAGATGGGGCAACATGATGTTCAGTCTCTTCTTCAATGGACATGAGATCAATGTAGGCCTCCTCTTCATTTGATTTTGAAGACTTAGAATCACTATTTGATAGGCTAACTTTCTTCTTAGCCAAGAAGCTCTTTTCAGTCTTCTTGTCCCTGTGATGCTTTTTGACTTCAGACTTCATCTGCTCCCTCCTCTTAACTGGACAGTCAGCAAAGACATGTCCACTCCTATTCCAATAGTAACAAACAACATTAGTCTTAACATATTTGTTCTGTTTGGAGTCATACCTTTCCCGAAGGGGTCATTTCTGGATTTGTCCTTGTTGGAGTGGGGCTTCTTTGAGGTGGAGCTAGAAGAGCCTTTATTCTTTCATTGTCTCCTCCTGCTCTGCAACTTCTTGAACTGCTTGGAGAATAGTGTCAGTGTTGAGTAGCAAAATATACATATTTTAGTTTCTATTTTACTTTCATTTTAAAAAAGAATATAATTATATTTTGTACATACTTATATAAATAGTTCATTTTTTATTTTCAGTTCTAACTTAACCTATTTTTGTGCCCTACGGGTAATTCTGTGACTTTGGAGAAAATTAGCAAATTTTCCTAAGTCACGCACCTATGAAAGTGTAAAGTTGTCAACCTAAATTACCTAGAGGGGGGGTGAATAGGTGAATTGTGCGTCTATTTGTGGAATAAAAATTTTCGCGATCTAGCACAAGTAATCAAGCAATCATAGAAAGACAAGAAGATTTATAGTGGTTCCCCAATATAGGGTACGTCCACTTTACCTCACCGATCTAACAAATCACTAGACTCGGCTACTCCAGTATCTCGGATTGAAAATAATCCTATGCCTCGGAACCAAGTTCCTACAATCTCGATCCAAAAGGATCTACACTCAGAAGATAAAACTTCCTACAAACTCAGATAACAATGCTCCTACACTCAGAGAAAGTCTCCTACAATAATAGTAAAGAAATTTTGAATTGCAAACAAAGTAATTTTCTCAGATCTGGAAAAATTAATATCTGAATCTTCTTCTTGAACTTTGTGGCTCTTAAAGAAATGTTGAAGAAGATAAGTAGATCGTATCCGAGAAAGCTTTGACCAACTCCAACAAGGAGAAGATGGGAATCCTTGAACAACAAGTCTTATTGATCGACAACAGAAGAGTCGATCTAATCGTGAGCTGCGGCGGCGTCTTCAGAGATCTGAAATTAGAAATGGCCGACAAGAGAGATTTCGCGTGAACAGACAACCGCTTCTTGCAAAAGATAATTATTAGGGTTAGGTCTTAATGACAATACCTTATATAGGATTAGTACTAATGGTTAGAAATGACATTAATGACGACATGTGGACCAATCACGTCAAGTCATTCAAAAATCCAGCAAATCTTCACTTAAACAGATTTCGGAAAAATATAGTCTGTAGTTCTCGAGAAGTAGCATTAGCTCTCGAGAACTGAATGAATTTTTCGAGAACTAAGCTGTCTGGAATTGAACTTAGCTTTCGAGACTTCAGGATCAATACTTCTCGAAAACAACATGGAATTCTTGAGAACTATAGCATGACTTCTCGAGAACTATGAAGCTGAGTTTCTCGAGAACTAAGAACTTCTCGAGAACTAATCTGGACTTCTCGAGAACTATAGCCTGACTTCTCGAGAACTAACACTTAGAAAGAATTTCTTGAAACTTTCTGAACTTCCCAAGAACTACTCTGGGACTTCTCGAGAACTAAGAGATACTTCTCGAGAACTAAGAGATACTTCTCAAGAACTAAGACTTAGAAAATATTTCCTAAACTGAAATAGCTAAACTTCTCGAGAACTAAACTACTGTTTCTCGAGAACTTCTAACTCTAATTCTCTAGAGCTGAAAGGACTTCTCGAGAAGTGGACTTAGAAATTTTTTGAACTTTTTAGAAAGAAACTTTTTCTTCTCTTCAAGGGTCTAATCTTCATTCCATGGTCCAAGTGTTTGAATTTGAAGTGTATCCCAATAGAGAGGCTACACATGAGTCAACACCTTGGATCACACAGTAAGGGATTACACTATATGGTCCTGTGTTCATGACCCACTGTAGACTAATATTGGTCTACACTTAGTAGTGATGATCTGCAAACACACAACTTAAACAAGATATCAAATACAATTTAATTCATCTTAGTTCAAGGGTGACTTCATGCAAATCCGGGTTATTGTGGATGCAATGCCCAACAACCTAGGTCATGCCCGTGACCTAGGGCGTGTAACTTTAAAACCAGTAATTCTAGTAGTTTGGCAGATTTCAGCCATCGAACTCAAGTCATGCCAAAGCTACACACCCGTGTGCCTGTTGTCACACTCATGACATCACCTGTGACAAAGCAAACTGCGCATTCTCATGCCCCGTTGAAGTCTTTCTGCCCTTCCTGTAGACACGCCCAGAGTACACTCCCGTGACAATCATATCACGCCCGTGTACTTTTCAACTTAATCCAGAAGCCACCTTAAATTCTATCTTTAGATGTCATGTCAGCAACACACCTAAGTGACACACACTAAGAAGTCATGTACCTTAAATTTTTTGGCTATAAATGGAGGGCCAAGGCTGAAGTTTAGAGGAGAACTGGTAGAGTTCCACATAGTTCAATATAGTGTTTATGAGTAGTTTTTGAGTGATATTTTCCTAACCCTAGTTTGGGTTCTTTAGTGTGTAACACTTTTTGAATTAAAAAAATTTCAGTTTTTAAATTACTTTTCAACTTTTATTGCCTCTAACTTAGTTTCCATTTCTGTTGAGACGGGGTGTGTGCATAAGTACTTTCGTTTTCATAATTCTTTTTCTACTACCACCCCCATCTCGGATGAGATGCTAAGAACTTTTTAGCGCTTGATTAAGATGGTTGGGATGGATATTATTTCTGCAATTGTATAAGTCTTTTTAATTTCCTACTATCATCCCTATCCCGATTGAGAGACTAAGAACTTTTTAGCATCAACCGAGATACATTGGGAAAGATATTATTTCTGCACTTTATAAGTTTTTAATATTTCTACTACCACCCACATCCCGATGAGAGGCTAAGAACTTTTTAGCACTCGATTTAGATGAGATTTGGGAAGGATATTAATTATGCAATTTCAAACCCTATTTTTGAAATTAACAAAACTTAATATTTACCATGATCTGATCTCTCGCAGATGAAAAGAAACTATGCCTCACTCTCGAAAGAGATGAATGTAAGCCTCCAGGGTTGAACCTTTGAATATTTGTACGAGGTCAATAGCGGGGTTCACAAAATAAAGCGTGTGTTAAAGTAATTTTGATTAGATACAAAAGTTCTGTCAAACTACTTAATCGCGGGTGGATTTATCCTCGATAGAGGTGCACTCATATTTAGAGAACCTCCATGGTCAAGTATTTTAATTAATAGAAAAGTAGAGTTTTTCTTGTTCAAAAAGTATTATCCAAAGTAAATCAAAATCGAGGGCTCTCTACCTCATCTATTTTCAAACCTTACATATTACTTTTTTTCACTTTTAAAATCAATATCTCTTTTTGATAAAATAATAGTTCCATTTCTTAAAGTAGAGTACTCGACACGGATCCGTGGAAAAATACGAACTTGATATTTAAAAATATATATACGATTTCTCGATAGGTTTGCTTACCTTAATCACAGTATATAAGTAAAAACATAAAGAGATAGAACACACAAACACGTAATTTACAAATCCAACTTAGTTTTCAAATTTAACCTCTCTTTAAAATGGAAATTTTACTTATCAAGTTTTTGGCGTCGTTACCGGAGATCATTTGTGTTGATATTTAAAGTAAAAAAGAATCACTATTACTTTTATCTTAGTTGTTATTAAAAACCCATGTTTTTATAAAAATAAACAAACCACAAATTCACTGTTGACTACAAAAGCTTTGTTTTTATAAGAACTAGTTTTTATTAACAACACTTTTATTTAAAAAAAACAATAAAAAAACAAAACAAAAAAGTATAATATATTAGTTTTTTAGTGCATGGCACGACAAAACTCTCCAATTGATTATAATCTCGACTTTGATCCTGAAATCGACTGTACCTATCACAGGCACCTTCGATCTCGTGATCAAGACTTGGCATTAAATCTAGAAGAGTCAATTGGAACCACGCAAGTTGATGCTATGATAGAACAAATTCCTGTCATGGCCCTGCAAAGGACAAGGTCTTCTTATGTGCGACCAAACTTGGACGACATCGGGTCAAGTATCGTTCATCCTATGATTGTTAATAATAACTTTTAAATCAAATCTAGCATAATCAAAATGATTCAAAACTCAGTATAATTTGATGGATTGCTAGATGAAGATCCCAACACCCATCTGTCAAATTTCCTAGAAATATGCGACACTTTGAAAATAAATAGCATCACTGATGATGCCATTCATTTGCATTTATTTCCTTTTTCATTACAGATGAAAGTCAAGCAGTTGTTAGGTTCTCAACTTAAAGGATCCATCACTACCTGGGCTGATATGACAGAAATTTTTTTACAAAGTATTTTTCGCCTACTAAAATCGCTAAATTACGTACAGATATTTCCCCGTTTGCTCAAGTCAAATCTGAGTCTCTCTATGAGACATTGGAACGCTTTAAAGAATTTTTACGTAGGTGTCCACTTCACGTACTACCAACTTGGCTCTAAGTGTAGATATTTTATAATGGTTTGAATTTCCAAACCAGACAAATGCCTGATGCTGCCGTCGGGGGACCGTTAAATAATAAAACCCCGAAGGCCGCTCAAGCCTTGTTTGAGGAAATGGCCAAGAATGCCTACCAATGGAACGTACCTAGGTCACGCCCTAAAAAACCGGCTGGGATTTACGAACTCGATTCTTCTTCCATTATGTACTGCAAGTAGAATATCTAACTAGACAAGTAGCGCAGATGTCTACCTGCTCCGCCACACCTCTTTGGAATTCAACTAATAATAATATAATAGAAGAACAAGTCGATTATATTGGGAATTCATATCAACCTCCTTCCTATAACCCGAATATTAATTCGTATAATAATATATATATAATCCAGGGTTTAGGAATCATCCGAATTTATCATGGAGCAACCCCAATAATGCTCAATGCCCGCCTAATGCAAATCTAATTGGATTTGCACGATAACCACCACCACCACAATCACAGCCACTATGACCCGCCCCGATAGAAGACATCTTTACTAAATATGTCATCACAAATTAGTCTAATATCTGGAACCTGACCGGATAAATTAAAAATTTAGAAACTCAAATTGGAAAGATTTCAAAGATGTTGTTGGAGTGCTAACCTAGAGCTTTACCAGGAAATACGAAGTCAAATCCATGGGAGAATGCCCATGTTATCCAACTGCGAAGTGGAAAGGAGGTACAGTCACATAATAATGTAGAATCTTAATCTGAGGTAAGAGTTTCTACCCCACCTCATGTTTCTTCTTCATCTTCTTCTTCTACACCGCGTATTTCTCTGCCATCTTTACCCAATTATTCTAAATAATGTAATGAGCGACAAGATGAGCATTATAAATTTTTTTACAAATTTTAAAACAAAAAAAAAAATTAATGTCCCTTTCTGCGAGGCTATCACACAAGTGCCAAAATACGCAACATATCTTAAAGCATTACTTTATAATAAAAAGAAACTTGAGGATATATCACGAGTCTCCCTTAACGCTGATTGTTCGGCGATTTTATTAGACAAATTACCCCAAAAACTAAACGATCCAGGTTGATTTTCAATCTTGTGTCTTTTTGGATATCTTTTAATAAAAGATGCCTTAGCAAATTTGGGCTCAAGTATTAACTTAATGTCGTACTCACTTTTTTCAAAAATTTGGATTGGGTATTCCAAGCCCAACCAAAATGAGCATCCAATTGGCAGATTGTTTCATAAAATATCTGATAGTGATAGTCGAGGATGTTCTTGTTAAGGTTGACAAGTTTATCTTCCCGATAGACTTTGTTATCCTCGACATCGAGGAGGACGCCGATGTACCCATTATACTCGGTCGCCATTTCTTGCCACCTACCGCGGTTTAATTGATGTAAGTAATGGTAGACTCCTCCTTCGGGTTTGAGATGACGAGGTTACAATTAATATAAATCCCTCTATGCAAAAATCGCTTTGAAACGATGATTCCTGCTTTCAAGTGAAAGACACTTTTAAGGAAAATGTTTTTTCTTTTTTCTGACGAATTTTATAAGACTTTAGAAGCACTGGACTTAGCAAGCTTACACTTTTCAAATGAAATACCTAAAATTTCGCCTTTTGAACCCATTACATCTTAGAATTTCAAATAAAAAAACATCCTACGAAGAACCACCAACTCTCGAGCTTAAACCACTTCCCAGTCATCTAAAATACGTTTTTCTTGAATAAAATTCAAAACTCCCTATTATTATTTCTTCAAAGTTAAATGATTCGGAAACTTCCGATTTAGTGGAAGTGTTAAAACAACATCGCCATGAAATTGCATGTCAGATTTCTGATATTCACGGGATAAACCCCTCATTATGTACACACAAAATTTTTGTCAAAGATAATCCTCGCAGATCTGTACAGCCTTAACGATGACTTAATCCTAATATGAAGGATTTCATTAAGACTGTAGTAATGAAACTTCAGGATGCATGGATTATCTACCCAATCTCAGACAGCACATGGGTTATTTTCGTACACATCATCCCGAAAATGGGCGGTATAATGGTAGTGCCAATGGCTAATAATGAATTAATTCCAACTCGTACTATTACGGGTTGGAGGATGTGCATCGACTATCAAAAATTAAATGATGTCACCCGAAAAGATCACTTTCCACTACTGTTTATCGATCAAATTTTGGAGCGGCTCTCAAGCCACTCATATTATGGTTTTCTTGATGGTCTGTCGGGGTATTTACAAATTCTTATCTCCCCCGAAGATAAGGAGAAAACAACGTTCACTCTACCCTTCGACACCTTCTTATATAGAAGAATGTCGTTTGGCCTTTGCAATGCATCAGCTACATTTCAAAGATGTATGCTTGCAATTTTTGGTAAGTTAGTAGAAGATGTTATGGAGGTGTTTATGGATGAGATTTCCATATTCGGAGACTCATTCCACATTTGTTTAGATAACCTCGCTCGTGTTCTTCAATGTTGTGAAGACACGAATTTAACACTGAACTGGGAGAGATGTCACTTTATGGTCTGAGAAGGCTTAGTTCTCTGCCTTAAAGATTTTATCCAGGGAATTGAGGTCGATAATGCCAAAAAATAAATTATCAAAAAACTTCCCAAACCTACAAACGTAAAATCCAGACGAAGTTTTTTAGGCCATGCAAGTTTTTATAGACGATTTATTCAAATTTTTTCAAAAATTTTAAAACCGCTAACACACCTCCTAGAAAAAGAATCCCCCTTTATTTTTGATAGCGAATGCTTATCAGTATTCAATTTTATAAAAGAAAAACTTATTAATTCTCCTATTCTAGTAGCACCAGAATGGTCCTTTTTGTTTGAAATAATGTGTGATACAAGTGATTAAGCAGTAGGAGATGTATTAGGACTGTGCATAAATAAGTATTTTCATCCTATTTATTATGCAAGTAAAATGCTCATATCTACATAAGAAAACTACACCACCATCTAAAAGGAACTACTGGCGATTGTATTCGCTTTTGATAAGTTTCTATCTTATATAATGCTATCTAAAGTTATAGGTTTTACTGATCATTCTGCTTTAAAATATCTATTAAGTAAAGCATATGTCAATCCCCGTTTACTACGCTGGATTCTCCTCCTACAAGAATTTGACTTGGAGATTCGAGATAAAAAAGGTGTAGAGAACTTGTCGGTCGATCATCATTCTTGACCAAAGAATACTGCTAAAGATACACTAGTTGAGGTCGACATTGAGAACAAATTCCATGAAGAATGCCTCCTCACCATCGAAACGGTAACGAATTCCTCTACTCCTTGGTTCACAGACTTTGCCAATTACTTATTTGCTTGAGTCCTTCCAAAAAGTTTTTTACGTCAGCAAAAGAAGAAATTCTTTTCTGACCTAAAAAACTACTTTTGGAAAGACCCATTTTTATTCCGAGTCTTTGCGTACCAAGTGATTAGGAGATGTATTTCAGGCGAGGTAGGTTTCAAAATCTTATGGCACTACTACGAAGGACAAACATGCAGACATTATAAAGCAAACCGGACTACGCGGAAGGTGCTTAAAGCGGGCTTCTTTTGACCCACTTTATTTAAAGATGCTCAGAAATTGGTAAGCACCTGCAATAACAGCCAACAGTCGGGTAATATTTCACATCGGGGCGAAATGCCCCAAAACTTGCTGATAGAATGCGAAATATTTGATCTGTGGGGAATAGATTTTATAGGCCCTCTACCTGCTTTTAAAAATCATTATATTTTAGTTGCGGTAGACTACGTTTCAAGGTGGGCAGAAGCACAAGCTCTGCCCACCAATGACGCGAGTTATCATGAAGTTTTTGAAAAACTTATTTTGTCATTTTGGCATGCCTCGTATGATTGTTAGTGATCGAGGTACTCATTTCTGTAACACCCAGTTAGCTAAAATTTTAGGTAAATATGGAGTTACACACAAACTCGCCACCGCTTATCACCCACAAACGAGCAACTAAGTGGAGGTAGTTAATAGGGAACTGAAGCATATTCTTGAGAAAATTGTAGCCATCAATCGAAAATAATGGCTGCTTTAGCTTGACGACGTACTTTGGGCTTATCACATGACATACAAAACTATTATTGGTTGTACGCCTTATCGTTTAGTCTACGAAATAGCGTGTCATCTTCCGGTAGAATTTGAATATCACGCATATTGGGCGCTAAAGTTTTTAAACATAGATATGAACTTAGCCTCTGAGCAAAGAAAATTTCAACTAAACAAACTTGATGAATGGCATGCCAACACCTACGAAAGAAATAAATTTTATAAGGAGCGTTCTAAGTTTTATCATGATATAAAAATAAAATTTCCAAAATCTTTTCTCCGGGAGATCTCGTCCTTCTTTATAACTCACACTTTAAACTTTTTCCAGGGAAATTAAAATCCAGATGGCCTGACCCCTTTAATGTTAAAGAGGTTTGGCCATATGGGACTGTTCTTATTTATCACCCCGAATTAGGCTCTTTTAAAGTAAACGGGCACCGCTTAAAACTTTATCTTGCGGAGGACTTTTCAGCTAAACAAATAGAATCTCACACCCTCCCTAACATATGAATCATCCAACTAGATAGGTCAGGCTATACGACAATAAATAAGGCGCTTGTGGGAGGCACTGATGATGCATAATTTGGCCTAAATTATTAATATAAAAATCTAAATAATCTAATATAAATATATTTATAATGTTAATTTTATTCGCTAAATCGTATCTTTTTATAATTTTATCCTAACCATGCCTATTTTACTATATTTTCTGCGTGTAGCAAACTTCGGGGCCACTTTTGGGCATGTTACGGCAAGAATCAGATCTTGGGCTGAACACGAAAGTTGTATCCCTCGGAAATACCTTTCCAACGCATGGTTACACGCCTTCATCAGATTTATGTAGCTTCGGGAATCCTCTGTCGAAGTTTATGTCCAGTAGATTTCCTGCATGAATGATTCTCGTCTTTGAGCAAGAACCGAGGATCCCGGGACAAATTGCATTATCAAATTTAAAAGAACATGCCTTCAGTTATGGTGTGCCAAAATAAATGTCGAGTGCACTCATGTCATGGTGTTGTTGAACTATATTCAAGAATGGAATGAAGCCACAATGGTCCGATGTGATTTTTTCTCATAAGTATGAAAGAGGCTAGCCACCTTTGACTTTATATTCAACATGTGTCCTTAAAGGAAGCTTCATGGAAAGAGAGAAAGCTAGCCAACTTTTATCATGCTTTTCATGACAAGTGTGAAAGAGGCTAGCCACCTTTGAATTTTAAACCAACATGTGCTTTTTGACCAAGGGATGCTTCATGGAAACTTCATCCTCATGCCAAATTCCAATTCTACCCCTTTGGTTTTGGCCCTATAAATAGGCATGAAGAAAGGGGGGAAAGTATCATCCTTCCTACTTCATTTTGAGCATTGTAGAGAGCCTTTAGAGTTTGTTTGTAGAGTATTTTAGTTTAATATTTTCATGCTTTAATGTTCTTGCAATTTCTTTTATCGTACTTGTAATCTTCTTGCAAACTCTCTTTATAATGTCTTTTTTTGAAATCATTTAACTTCTTTTTAATAAGAAATAAATTAGTTTGTTATTCCCTTCCTCTCTTTATCTTTCTTTTTATGCATATTCTTAACATGATTTTCATTTCCTATATTATGGGTAACTAAACTTTGTTTAGTGCTTGATCGAAATGATCCGAGGAATGAAATGATCTCTTTTTCTTAATCCATATCTTCTCTTTCTCTTTAAACAAATGTTTAGGATTTACCCTTGATTAATTTATAGAGAGGTCATATCATCGATATATGATTTTCTCTTCTGTTTCAATACTCTAGTAGCCGAAAGGATCATGGGTATGGATTGATCGCTCATGGGTAAAGGGAGTTGAATGCAATCCTTGAAAGAGGATGACATAAATTTCCCGGATTGGAGTCAAATCCAATAGAGGGATTCACTACATAAAGCGAGTTTTAGGGGTTTCAATTATAGAACGAAAGTTCGGTTGATCAACCTAAACTTAGTTGGGCGTAGCCTTGAAAGAGGTGCGTTCATATTTTGGGAACCTCCACGGTCCAAGCATCTTCGTTAAAAAGAATTAGAGATTTATCTATTTTTTTGGTCATTTTCATTCCAAGGTGATTCAAGATCAAGTACTAACCTTTTAAATTATTGCTTAATCATCCTCTTTTATTATATAACCATTCTCTTATTTGCAAACCAAATTAAAGTATCTAATTGATAAAATAACAGAAATCTCTTTGAAGTAGAAGTAATCAATGCGCCTTGGTTCTAATATGACCTTGATATTATATCCTATGCTATAAGCGATAAGGTACACTTGCCTTTATCGAATATAGATTTGGAGAACATCATCTTCATCTTCATCTTCTCTTTTTCATAAAACACCTCCGGGATTTTCTCCATCAAGTTTTTGGCGCCATTGCCGGGGACTTGCGTCGATATTTCAAAAAAAAAAGATAACTGTTAATTTTATCATTTTTCCTTTTTTTCTAAAATATATATATCTTAATAATATACCTAAAACTGCCTAAAAAGAACAAAAAGAAAAAAAAATTCCATAATTAATTTTTAAACTCATCTTTAATTATTTGTCTTTTCTTTTTTTTTTCCTTCTAGTATATGACCCGCGCAAGTTCTTCGAATAATCCTAAATCCCATTTTGATCCAGAAATTGAGCGCACCTTTAGGCGACGCCTTCAATCTCGTGGACAGGATTTACCAATTATTTTTGAAGAATCTATCGGAGATACTAATATAGCAACTATGGGTGACCCCAATCCTAATGAAGCCCAGCAACGGACCATATCCTACTATGCATGGCCGAACTTGGAAGGGACACAATCTAGTATTGTTCGCCCTACTATAGCTAATAGTAATTTTGAGATCAAGTCTAGCATCATCCAAATGGTGCAACAATCGGTTACTTTTGATGGTTTACCAGATGAAGATCCAAATCAACATCTTTCAAATTTTCTTGAAATCTGTGATACCTTCAAAATAAATGGCATTACTAATGACGCCATTCGATTACGACTATTTCCCTTTTCTTTACGGTCAAAGGCCAAGCAGTGGTTAGGCTCTCTTCCTAGAGGATCTATCACTACATGGGCCGAAATGGTAGAAAAATTCATGACTAAATATTTTCCTCCTGCAAAAACCGCCAAATTACGTACTGATATCTCTTCATTTATGCAAATCGACTCAGAGACTCTCTACGATACATGGGAGTGCTTCAAGGAGCTTTTGCGTAGATGTCCTCACCATGCACTTCCTACTTAGCAACAAGTACAAATTTTTTATAATGGCATAAATTTTCAAACAAAGCAGATGATTGATGCAGCCGCTGGGGGTACTCTCAATAATAAAACCCCAGAGGCCGCTCAAGAGCTTTTTGAGGAAATGGCCATGAATGCCTATCAGTGGAATGTGCCCCGAGCACGCCCTAGCAAGCCGGTAGGACTTTATGAAGTTGATATGACAGTTAATTTAGCTTTACAACTTGAACGTTTAAGCAAGCAAGTGGCAGAGATGTCTGCTTCCTCTACCACTCCTTCTTGGGCAAATAATACTAATAATACGTTTATTGAAGAACAGGTTGATTTCATGGGGAATCTTACTCGTCCTTCCTTTAACCCGAACAACACTCCGTATAATAATGCTTATAATCCAGGTTATAGGAACCACCCGAATTTCTCATGGAGCAACCAAAGTAATGCCCAGCGCCCTCCTAATATGAACCCACCTGGTTTTCTTCAACCACCACCAAAGCCCTCTTCGATTGAAGAGGTATTTTCTAAATATGTTGCCTCGAACGAATCCAATATCCGGAATCTCACCGGATCTGTAAAGAACTTAGAGAATCAAATTGGCCAGCTTGCCAAAATGATTGCCGAGCGCCCGCATGGAGCTTTGCCGGGCAACACTGAGACGAATCCAAGGGAGAATGCAAATGCCATCAACCTTCGCAGTGGAAAGGAGGTAACCTCTCCAAGTAGGATTGAACCCAAGGTAACTGTTTCTATTTTACCCCCTCCAGTTTTATTTTCTAATTCTCCGAATGCTTCAAAATCTCCTCTTGTTTCTACTTCTGCACCCCCTTATCCATCTAAAATTAAAAATGAGCGAGTAGAGGAGCAATACAAATTTTTTTAGAAATTTTAAAACAAATTCATATAAATGTTCCCTTCTGCGAGGCAATCTCTCAAATGCCTAAATACGCGAAATATCTCAAGGAGTTACTCTCCAATAAAAAGAAACTTGAAGATATCTCACGTGTTTCCCTCAATGCAGAATGCTCAGCAGCTTTATTAAATAAATTGCCTCAAAAATTGAATGATCCGGGACGGTTTTCTATCCAGTGCCTCTTTGGCAATTTATTAGTAAAGCATGCCCTCGCCGACCTAGGTGCTAGCATCAATCTAATGCCTTACTCTTTGTTTAAGAAATTGGGGTTAGGAGATCCAATCCCAACAAAAATAAGTATACAACTAGCGGATCGTTCTGTTAAGTATCCAGTAGGGGTAGTGGAAGACGTGTTAGTCAAGGTTGACAAGTTCATCTTTCCGGTGGACTTTGTCATTCTTGACATCGAAGAGGATGCTGAAGTACCACTCATACTCGGCCGCCCCTTCCTTGCCACCTCCCGCGCAATAATAGATGTTAGTAACGGAAAACTCCTCCTTCGTGTTGGAGATGATGAAGTTACTTTCAGTATCAACCCCTCAATGCACAATTCTCTTTCAAATGATGATTCTTGTTACCATCTAGATGCATCATTTGAAGAAGATTTTTCATCATTTTCTAATTTGTGTCCCACATCTTGTGATGATGCAGAACATGATGAATTATTTTGTTTTAAGGAATTATCTCGTTCTTCACCTCCTGAGCCAATTGGCTTAGAGAGTATTAAAATCACGACCTCTTACAAAGTACCACCTACTCTTGAGCTTAAGCAACTTCCAGAGCACCTAAAATATGTCTTTTTAGAAAAAGACTCTAAATTGCCAGTCATCATTTCTTCTACTTTGTGTGATTCGGAAATTTTCGAATTAATTCAAATCTTAAATAGGCATCGCCGAGCTATAGCTTGGAAATTATCTGATATTAAAGGGATAAGCCTCTCCTTCTGCACACACAAAATATTACTTGAAGATAATTCTCGTAATAGTGTACAGCCTCAGCGACGACTTAATCCCAACATGAAAGATGTCGTTAAGGCTGAAGTAATTAAACTATTAGATGCAGGAATTATCTACCTGATTTCGGATAGCCCGTGGGTTAGCCCCGTGCAAGTAGTACCAAAGAAAGGCGGCATAACAGTAGTGGTTAATGAGAACAATGAACTAATTCCAACTCGTACTGTTACGGGTTGGCGGATGTGCATCGACTATAGAAAATTAAATGATGCCACCCGAAAAGACCACTTTCCCTTGCCATTCATTGATCAAATTTTAGAACGCCTTTCCGGTCACTCCTACTATTGCTTTCTTGATGGTTTATCGGGATATTTCCAAATACCAATCTCACCCGAGGACCAGGAGAAAACAACCTTTACTTGTCCCTTCGGCACCTTTGATTATAGAAGGATGCCATTTGGCCTTTGCAATGCACCAGCTACATTCCAAAGATGTATGTTGGCCATCTTTGATGAGTTGGTTGTGGATGTGATGGAAGTCTTCATGGATGACTTTTTCGTATTTGGAAATTCTTTTAAATCATGATTAGCTAATCTTGAACGTGTTCTTCAACGTTGTGAAGATACGAATCTAGCCCTAAATTGGGAAAAATGTCATTTCATGGTCCGAGAGGGGTTGGTATTCGGTCATAAAATATCGGGTAAAGGAATCGAGGTTGATAAGGCCAAGATCGAGGTGATTGAGAAACTTCCCCCTCCCACAAATGTAAAATCTATTAGAAGTTTCCTTGGTCACGCAGGTTTTTATCGGCGGTTTATACAAAATTTTTCCAAAATTACAAAGCCGTTAACACACTTGCTAGAATAAGAGTCTTCTTTCATTTTTGATAATGAATGTTTAGCAACTTTTAATATTATCAAAGATAAGCTTATCAACTCGCCAATTCTAGTAGCACCAGATTGGTCCTTTCCTTTCGAGATAATGTGCGATGCAAGTGACATTGCTGTAGGCGTAGTGTTAGGCCAACGGGTGAACAAGTATTTTCACCCAATTTATTATGCAAGCAAGACACTCACATCCGCACAGGCAATTACACAACTACAGAGAAAGAACTTCTGGCAATTGTTTTTGCGTTTGATAAGTTTAGGTCTTATATTACACTCTCTAAAGTCATTGTGTTTACTGATCATTCTGCCCTTAGGTACCTACTAAACAAGGCAGACGCCAAGCCCCGATTATTAAGATGGATCCTCCTACTGCAAGAATTTGACTTGGAGATCCGGGACAAGAAAGGAGCGGAGAACTTGGCGGCCGATCATCTCTCCCGCTTAGAAAACCCTGCTGCGGATACGCTGGTGGAAGCTGATATTGATGATAAATTCCCTGAAGAGCGCCTCCTCGCCATCGAAAAATTAACGAATTCTTCTACCCCTTGGTTTGCGGATTTGGCCAACTATCTAGTGGCTCGGGTCCTGCCAAAAGGTTTTTCAAGTCAACAAAAGAAGAAATTCTTTTCCGACACGAAGAACTACTTTTGGGAGGACCCCTTCTTATTTCGTATCTGCGCAGATCAAGTGGTAAGAAGATGTGTATCGAGCGAGGAAGGCTTGCAAATATTGGGCCACTGCCATGAAGGACCAACCGGCGGACATTATCAAGCAAGCCGGACCGCAAGGAAAGTGCTGGAGGTCGGTTTCTACTGGCCCTCGATCTTTAAGGATGCTCACTCTTTTGTAAGTGGATGCGACAGGTGCCAAAGGTCAGGTAACATATCTCGCCGAGACGAAATGCCCCAAAACTCCTTTATGGAGTGTGAAATTTTCGATCTATGGGGTATCGATTTCGTAGGTCCTCTCCCTCCCTCATTTAATAATAAATATATTCTCGTCGCAGTCGACTACATGTCGAGGTGGGCGGAAGCACAAGCTCTCCCATCCAACGATGCAAGAGTGGTCATTTAATTTTTGAAGAAATTATTCTCTCGTTTTGGCACGCCTCGTACTATAGTTAGTGATAGGGGCACACACTTCTGCAATAGCCAGTTTGCTAAAATTTTAGCAAAATATGGCGTTACACACAAACTCTCCACCGCCTATCACCCACAAACTAGTGGCCAAGTGGAGGTAGTGAACCGCGAGCTCAAGAGGATTTTGGAGAAGACTGTCTCTTTTAATAGGAAGGACTGGTCTTTGAAGCTCGATGATGCTCTATGGGCTTATCAGACGACATACAAGACCGCCATTGGTTGTACACCATACCGATTAGTCTACGGCAAAGATTGCCACCTTCTAGTTGAGTTAGAGCACCGTGCCTATTGGGCGCTAAAATTCCTCAATCATGATTATACTTTGTTTTCCGAGCAAAGAAAATTCCAACTGAACGAACTAGATGAATGGCGTGCTAACGCATATGAAAATAATAAGTTTTATAAGGAGCGCTCAAAGTTCTACCATGATAAAAATATTAAAATTCCTAAAAGTTTTTCACCGGGGGATCTAGTCCTTCTTTACAACTCACGCCTTCGTCTTTTTCTAGGAAAGTTAAAATCTCGATGGTCCGGCCCCTTTGTCGTCAAAGAGGTTTGGCCATATGGGACCGTTCTTATTTCCCACCCGGAACTCGACTCCTTTAAAGTGAACGGCCACCGATTAAAATTTTATTTCTCTAATGATACTTCGGCCACCAATATTGAGACCCTCACCATATAATCTTCCATGCCAATTAGTCAAGCTACGCGACGGTAAACAAAGCGCTTTTGGGAGGCACCCCAAACTTTATCTTCTTATTATTATTTTCTTTGTTTTAACATGTATTTGCAGGTTTCCTTCTAGCCTCCTCGATTTCACCATCAGGGATGTCCTCTTTCCTCACTTCTTCTTTTATAGCATTTTTATTACTTTATACTTAGTTTTAAACATTGTGGACAATGTTTAACTTTAAGTATGGGGGTATAAATCCTTAAATAATAAAATTTTAAAAATATATAAATTCCAAAAATTCAAAAATATATATATATTCTTTCTTTTGTCTTTAATATGTATACAAAAAAAAAGAGAGGATAAAACTTATATAAAATAATTAATAATTTGAGTTAATCTTTGCTAAATCTTTTAGTGCCCCATGACTTTGCATTTTCTTGTTTTTAATCATTTATGTACTTGTTTAGTTGAAATAAATTAAATTAAATTTCATTTTGTTTATGTTTCATGAGTAATATGTTGACTCATGTAGTGTTCCTAATTAAGGTAACATGTTATTTTTGAAAAACATTCTTAAATATTTGCACTTTTCATAGCCATTTTTTTATGTTTTTCACTTTTATAAAATCTACCATCCCTTGTTTTCTCTTTTAAAAATATTTGAAATGATTGATTAGTGTTAAGTATAGTAGATGCGAACTAATCTAAGATTTTTATTATCTTCATTTTTCATGAAAAGTCAATTATCTCTATTTTCTATCTGGAATTTGCGTCTCTTGAATTTTTTAATACCTTGCTTTAAGTAGACTTAAGAGCATGAGGATGATCTAGGCAACTTTTTGATTAGTTTGAGCTTTTGCATCCCGAACCTTAAATTCCTCACCATTGCTAGCCACGTTGTGCCTTTTCCATTTTCCTTTTATAAGTCCCACTTATTTTTCACCAAAGCCATATAGCTTACCCATATCGCACACTTAAAACTTTTTGAGCTTTATGTCACTTGTGTGTACTATATTTTGTGAAAATGGTGGAGATTTGTATTATATCTCAATTGCTACAAAAGAGGAAAAAGAAAAAAAAAGGGGAAAAACTCAATTGTTTCAAAAGAAGAAAGAAGATATGATATATATTTATATATATATGCAAAAAAAAAATTTATGAATGACCTTTTAACCCCAACTTTATATTGCAAAATGACTTGGGGTGTCAAAATTTTATTTTCTAGCAACAAGTTATTTGCAAAGCTCTTCTTTTTGTTTTAAGTGTGCTTTACCCATCATGTTTATCTTTTGAACTCCACACCCTTAAAACCTAACCCAAAAATTTACACCTAATGAAAGTCCTTTTGATTCATGCTTCTGAGGTTTTTTTTTAGTACGGTAGCGAGAAAGTAAATTGAGTAAATTCTTAGGTAGCAGTATTGATCTTTGATTTAGATTGGTATGAATATAAAATGTCTCTTAGATTTTAGTAGCAACTCAATATCCTTTTCATTTATCACATTACTCAATTTTTAGTTTTGCTTAAAAACATGGGATGATTTATTTTTTTATGCTAGTGAAAATTGTAAAATTCTATGCCAAGACTAAGTAAAAATATTTTGTTTTCTTTTCATAATTCCTCTACCTTAATTTCGCATCGTACTTGTGTTTGGCATAGCCAATTTGTTTGGTTTGTTTTTTTTTATTTTTTCTAGCTCGTATGTCTTTGCTTGAGGACAAGCAAAATAATAAGTCTGGGGGAATTTGATGATGCATAATTTGACCTAAATTATTAATATAAAAATCTAAATAATCTAATATAAATATATTTATAATGTTAATTTTATTCGCTAAATCGTATCTTTTTATAATTTTATCCTAACCATGCCTATTTTACTATATTTTCTGCGTGCAGCAAACTTCGGGGCCACTTTTGGGCATGTTACGGCAAGAATCAGATCTTGGGCTGAACACAAAAGTTATATCCATCGGAAATACCTTTCCAACGCATGGTTACACGCCTTCATCGGATTTATGTAGCTTCGGGAATCCTCCGTTAAAGTTGCTGTCCAGCAGATTTCCTGCATGAATGATTCTCGTCTTTGAGCAAGAACCGAGGATCCCAGGACAAATTGCATTATCAATTCTAAAAGAACATGCCTTCAGTTATGGTGTGCCAAAATAAATATCGAGTGCACTCATGTCATGGTGTTGTTGAACTATATTCAAGAATGGAATGAAGCAACAATGGTCCGATGTGATTTTTTCTCATAAGTATGAAAGAGGCTAGCCACCTTTGACTTTATATTCAACATGTGTCCTTAAAGGAAGCTTCATGGAAAGAGAGAAAGCTAGCCAACTTTTATCATGCTTTTCATGACATGTGTGAAAGAGGCTAGCCACCTTTGAATTTTAAACCAACATGTGCTTTTTGACCAAGGGATGCTTCATGGAAACTTCATCCTCATGCCAAATTCCAACTCTACCCCTTTGGTTTTGGCCCTATAAATAGGCATGAAGAAAGGGGGGAAAGTATCATCCTTCCTACTTCATTTTGAGCATTGTAGAGAGCCTTTAGAGTTTGTTTGTAGAGTATTTTAGTTTAATATTTTCATGCTTTAATGTTCTTGCAATTTCTTTTATCGTACTTGTAATCTTCTTGCAAACTCTCTTTATAATGTCTTTTTTTGAAATCTTTTAACTTCTTTTTAATAAGAAATAAATTAGTTTGTTATTCCCTTTCTCTCTTTATCTTTCTTTTTATGCATATTCTTAACATGATTTTCATTTCCTATATTATGGGTAACTAAACTTTGTTTAGTGCTTGATCGAAATGATCCGAGGAATGAAATGATCTCTTTTTATTAATCCATATCTTCTCTTTCTCTTTGAACAAATGTTTAGGATTTACCCTTGATTAATTTATAGAGAGGTCATATCATCGATATATGATTTTCTCTTCTGTTTCAATACTCTAGTAGCCGAAAGGATCATGCGTATGGATTGATCGCTCATGGGTAAAGGGAGTTGAATGCAATCCTTGAAAGAGGACAACATAAATTTCCCGGATTGGAGTCAAATCCAATAGAGGGGTTCACTACATAAAGCGAGTTTTAGGGGTTTCAATTATAGAACGAAAGTTCGGTTGATCAACCTAAACTCAGTTGGGCGTAGCCTTGAAAGAGGTGCGTTCATATTTTGGGAACCTCCACGGTCCAAGCATCTTCGTTAAAATGAATTAGAGATTTATCTATTTTTTGGTCATTTTCATTCCAAGGTGATTCAAGATCAAGTACTAACCTTTTAAATTATTGCTTAATCATCCTCTTTTATTATATAACCGTTCTCTTATTTGCAAACCAAATTAAAGTATCTAATTGATAAAATAATAGAAATCTCTTTGAAGTAGAAGTAATCAATGCGCCTTGGTTCTAATACGACCTTGATATTATATCCTATGCTATAAGCGATAAGGTACACTTGCCTTTATCGAATATAGATTCGGAGAACATCATCTTCATCTTCATCTTCTCTTTTTCATAAAACACCTCTGGGATTTTCTCCATCAGGCACCCTATAGTTATATGTTTTTTTTACAGATTTTTCTTACGGCCTCCCGAAACATCTATCAGGAAAGTCTCTTTACTATATTGTACTTTCAGTTTTGTATATATCATCTTTTTCTTCATACTTATGCACAACATAAGTATGGTGGTGTATTTTCTTTCGTAACAACTGCATTTATACGTATATGAAATTTCCAAAATCTGTTTTTTAGCCTTGTTTTTCTTCATAATTATGCACAACATATTTGCTTATATATATATATAATAAACATAATAATAAAAATAAAATTAAAAAATCTTCCTATTTATATATTTTGCTTAATCAATCATCCAAAAATAAAATTACAACCCCTATATCATTTGTCTCTTTTCCAAAACTAAAAATATTTTTGAGTTGATGTATAAATTGTTATCAAATTTTTTAATTTACTTGTCATTTATCTATCATAAATAGATAGATCTAAATATTTGGGGTTCAGTTTTAAAGAATATATTATGTATTTTATTTATAATTAGAGGATTTGTTTTGAGCACTACTTCTGCTTTATGATAAATAGAGGCATGTGTATTATGTTAGCTAAACATCTTTAGACTATAATTATCTCAACTTCACTCTTATTGAAATATAGGAATTTTCAAGATATTATAGTTGCTCTAAAAATCTTTTATCAAAATTACTTTTTAAAACCCCTATCTACTTTTTGCTTGGGATGTTTTCCTATGCACGCAAGCATCTAGGAGTATATGATCCTAGAAAAGAAAAGATCTTATGTCAATGGGAATAAGATTTCATTCCATAAACATAGGCATCCAATAATTGTTAAAAGACTATATGAAATGTAGTATGTGCTCCTAAATATATACATTGGGTTAAAATAAAGTCTAGTTCTACAAAGTATTTTTTCTACTTTAGAAAATATTTTCTTAAGCAGTTGTAATAAAGGAGGAAGTTGTAAAAGGTGAGAGAATAAAATTCTTCACCTCATACATCAAAGCCTACTTTATAGGCAAAAGCCATGTTTGTACCCCATAAAACCCACTACAAATTGATCTAATTTTGCTTAAAAATTTGAGAGAGCATAAATAATAGGTCATCTATTTTTTGTCTTATCTCTTTTAAGCTACGGTTTTTATAATTCTAATCTAACTTGTTACTAATGATTGCAATATTGCTTACTATTTGGTTTTCTCAAGAAGTCTTTTGGCTACGAACATTTATCTCTGGCTAAATAATTTGCATAATGTAGGACTTAACTCTTTATACTCCATATTTTTATGTCAATTTTCTCTTGATATAATAAACTGATAGTTAAATTAGAAATTTTATAATTGTTTGTATCATCAACTCCTATTTTGCTCTGGAATAGCAAAGCTTAAGTATGGGGTTATTTGATGAGTAG
Source organism: Platanthera zijinensis (assembly GCA_039513925.1). Classification (NCBI taxonomy): domain Eukaryota; kingdom Viridiplantae; phylum Streptophyta; class Magnoliopsida; order Asparagales; family Orchidaceae; genus Platanthera; species Platanthera zijinensis. The sequence goes on from CM077089.1 coordinate 78,105,699, forward strand.
CAAAATATACATATTTATAGGTTTTATTTTAGTTTCATTTTAATAAAAAATGAAATTATATTATGTACATACTTAAATAAATCGTTTATTTTTTATTTTCAGTTCTAACTTATCCTATTTTTGTGCCCTACAGGTATTTTTGGGACATTGGAGAAAATTAGCAAATTTTCCTAAGGTCACGCCCATGACCTAGGGCGTGTAACTTTAAAACCAGTAATTCCAGCAGTTAGGCAAATTTCAGCTATCAAACTCAAGTCACGGTCAGGCTCCACGCCCGTGTGTCGGATGTCATGCCCGTGACATCACCCATGACCAAGCAAACCACGCGTTGTCATGCCCTTCCGAAGTTTATCTACCACGCCCGTAGACATGCCTAGAGTACACACACGTGGCCATCATTTCATGCCCATGTACTTTTCAACCAAATCCAGAAGCCATCAGAAATTCTATCTGTTGATGTCATGTCAGCAACATGCCCTGGTGATGCGCCCTAGAGGGCGTGTAAGGGGGCTTGTAAGGGGGGAGTGTACCTCAAATTTTTCGGATATAAAAGGAGGACCAAGGATGAAGTTTAGGGGAAAACTGGTAGAGTTCCACATAGTTCTATATAGTGTTTATGAGTTGCTTTTGAGTGCTATTTTCCTAACCCTAGTTTGGGTTCTTTAGTGTGTAGCACTTTTTAAATTAATAAAATTTTAGTTTTCAAATTACTTTTCAACTTTTATTGCATTTAGCTTTTTCCATTTCTGTTGAGATAAGGTGTGTGTAAGTACTTTATTTTTCGTAATTCTTTTTCTACTACCACCCCTAATCCAGTGAGAGGCTAAGAACTTTTTAGCGCTTGATTAAGATGGTTGAGACGTATATTATTTCTGCAATTTTATAATTCTTTTAAATTTCTTACTACCACCCCTATCCCGATTGAGAGGCTAAGAACTTTTTAACATCAACTGAGATACGTTGATAAGGATATTATTTCTACACTTTATAAGTCTTTTAATTTTTCTACTACCACCCACATCCCAATGAGATGCTAATAACTTTTTAGCACTCGATTGAGATGAGCTTTGGGAAGGATATTTATTATGCAATTTCAAACCCTATTTTCTAAATGAATAAAAACTTAAGATTTACCACGATCTGATCTCTCGCAGGTAAAGAGAAACTACGCCTCACTCTCATATGAGATGATCGTAAGCCTCTTGGGTTTAACCTTTGAATATCAGTAGAAGGTCAATAGCGGGGTTCACAACGTAAAGTGGGTATTAAAGTAATTTTGATTAGATACAATAGTTCTATCAAACTACTTAATCAGAGGTGGATGTATCCTCGATAGAGGTGCACTCATATTTAAGGAACTTCCACCATCAAGTATTTTAAATAATATAAAAGTAGAGTTTTTCTTGTTCACAAAGTATTTTCCTAAGTAAATCAAAATCGAGGGCTCTCTACCTCATCTATTTTCAAAACTTTACATATTACTTTTGTTTTCACTTTTAAAAATCAATATCTCTTTTTGTTAAAATAATATGTTTATTTCTTAAAGTAAAGTACTCAACATAGATCCGTGGAAAAATACGATCTTGATATTAAAAACATACTGTACTATTACTCGATATGTACGCTTGCCTTAATCATAGTATATAAGTAAAAACATAAAGAGATAGAATACATAAACACATAATTTACAAATCCAACTTAGTTTTCAAATTTAACCTATCTCTGAAACGGAAATTTTTCTTATCAGTCAGTTCTCCGTCTGACAGCTCAGTTCCAGAGGATCTAAAATCTGAGCATTCTGACTCAACAACTCTCCTTGGAGGAGAAGGAGTCTTTTCCCTACTTCTTCTTGTGGCTTCAACTCTTAAGGCCACTAACTTCCCATTGCTGAGAGATCGGGCTGCATCCTCTTCAGCCTTCCTAGAGTTTAGCTGCATCTCATGGGTTCGCAGCTTACCAAACTGATTTTGGGGTAATGTGTTTGCCAAGTTGCCAACTTCTCTGATAGCATAGATCTTGATGTCCCATTCGTTGTTTAGGAATCTCAATAACTTGTCATTCAACTCATAATTAGTGAACTGTCTGCCCTAAGTGATCAGATTGTTCACTATTATGAAGAACTTCTCATATCTTTCAACTTTGGAATCCATCTTCCCTTGCTTGAATGCTTCATATTTCTAATTTAGGAGGGATTTCCAATCATCCCTCACTTCTTCTGTTCCTTCCATATAGATAATAAGAGAATCCCACATCTCTTTAGTAGTCTTGCATTGAACCAAGTTCTAGAAGGTGGAGTCATCTATGGCACTGACAATGATATTTTGTGCCCTCTTATCTATAGTGGCCAAGATGACTTCATTTTTAGTCATTTTAGTGTATTTCTTTGGGGTTTATACATTAGCATCTAGGACAAAGATCTTCATACGAATGAAGGGTCCTTCCTGAACTATAATGAATATCCTAGGGTCTGATGCTTATATGAATAGCCTGACCCTCTCTTTCTAAATCCCAAAGTTTTCCTTTCTTCAGACTGGAAGCTTCACTGAGCTCAAATCCTTATGGTTCTCTCGTAAGCCCATAAGGATAATCTTTAGCTACCCTTGGAGATCTGTTAGGACTATTAAGTCCTTTTTGAACAACCTCCCTCAGATACAACTTGAAAGCCTTTGTTTCAAGAGTAGTTATACACTTAGAGGGGGGAGGGGGTGAATAGGTTTCTTAGTATTTAAGACTATCGTTTTGTTTTAGTTTGTTGAGTGTTAAATTATTTTAGTTAGATTTTAAGAAAGAGACACAACACACAAGTATTTATAGTGATTCCCCAAGGTATGGGTACATCCACTGTCCCTCCCACCTTTCTAATAGTGCATTAGATATGGCAATCTTCTCTAGTCTCTGCTCAAAGAGCTTACAACAAATATCCCTCAAGATCTCTCAAACTTCCTCCAAGTCCTACTTCAGGCCAAAGCCCAAAAACTCAGAGTAAATATTACTCCTACGGCTCAGTGATCCACAGATCACCAATCCCAGACTTAATCAAAAGTCCTATACCTAACACTTGGAGGATATCCCTACACTCAGAGAAATAAATAGCCTACAGCTTAGATCAAGATTGATCCTACCACAGGCACATAGGTCCTACCTCAGATCCACCCCAAGATCCTATAACTCAGCCTTTATAATTCAGGCTTATAACTATGATCAAGACTAATCCTATGGAATGAGTAAGTTTGTTGATGTTCATTGACTCCAAAGAAACTTCCCTCTGAGCCTTCCTGCTAAACTGAGTAAACTCAGCACTATCTTCTTCACAACACCAAGAATAGATCTTCAAAGTTGTTCTGCTTGTGCTGAGAAGTAACTACATTGCAGTACTTCTTCAACCCTTGAGTGTAGTTGAGTTTTGAGCAGTGGCCTTGAAGATTAGTAGCAACTTTAAGTTTGCTATGCTTCTTGTTCTTCAGAAAAGATTTTCTGATCTTGTTGTTGAAGATTGATTAATTCTTCAGTGCTTTTGTTTCTTCAACTCCTAACTTTTCTTTGTTCACAGAATTACTGTAAGAGCAAGTTCTTGAAAAAACTTCTCCTTCGCCGAGAGGAATAAGATGACCAATCAGCTCTGTCTCCCAAAAACTATCTTCTTCTCTCTCGGAACTTTGCTTTGTATCACGCAGTCCAATGTCTCTTTGTATAGTATGGGCCAGCTGGCATTAGTAACTGCAACACTTCTTTTGCATTAAATGATTTACTAAAGACAAGCGACGCCTTTTGTCATCTATCGTGCAAAACCCACAACATTTGAATTCTTGATGATGCCAGCATGACTCAGCGCTTCTAGGCTTAGCAAATTTCAAACAATCTGTATAGTCATTGAGTGGATCCTTGTCACTCAATATAGAAACACTTAGCAGAATTCTGCATCTTCAGGAATTGAGTGAGCCTACATCACTCAATGCTTTCTGACATTTATAGTCTAACTGTTAAGGTGTTGAGTGACCCTACATCACTCAATGCTTCTAGACTTGGTTGAAATTTCTTTGCGTGAAGTCGTTGAGTGAAGCTTCCACACTCAATACTTTCTGACCTAGCCTGACTTTTTGATGAGGCATTGAGTAGCCCGTCTTCACTCATCGCTTCTATACTTAGATAGAGTTTCTGTTGAGTAGGTGTTGAGTAAACTATTTTCACTCAACGCTTCTATCCTTTATATAAATTTCTTGATGAGGCATTGAGTGCCCCTCTTCACTCAATGCTTCTATAATTCGACCGAATTTCTGTTGAGTAGGCATTGAGTGAACTATCTTCACTCAATGCTTCTGTCCTTTAGATATATTTCTTGATGAGGCATTATGTGGCCTATCTTCACTCAATACTTCTATCCTTAGACAAATTTCTTGTCAGCAACACTGCGACTTTGAATGTATGTAGTTCTGTCAATGCTTTTGCCCTTCTGGAGTTGAGTGATGGGAGTTCTCTCGACGCTTCTGTACATAGCTAATTATCTACATGTCTAGTAACCTGTCCTTGCTATAACAGTCATTATGACCCTGATAACCTATCAAGTCAATGTAACTGAATATAATCTGTATACAATGAACTTGAACATATATTAAATACATTCATTTATATACCCTTAACTTATGGGTCTTTTTCAAATCTAGGACATTGTGATCAATGAACCCAATACAAATCACTACACCGACTTGAGCGTGCACTTATTAGTTGATGTGTCTTGTGTAAAATTTTAAAATTTTTTGATTGGAAAGTCATTTTGCTGGCATAGGATTGAATAGCGGAATAACATGTTGACTCCTGTAGTGCTCCTAGTTGAGTGCTTGCACCACACATAGAATTTATGTAGAATTAACTTTCTCTTATGCACTTAGTTTGATAATTTTTTGATTATGTGGATGTTGTTTATTTTACTCATAATTTATGAATATGGTAAAATCAGACGGTAGCATAAGCAAGTGTGTATATGATTGCTAGAGTTGTATTGCTCAAGTAAGGAGGAATGATATTCTTTCTTGGTGGCTAAGAACTTGCCCCTAGTGACTCTCGAAGCATGAGTATAGGTTAGTTCATTAGTGTGAGTGTGATATAGGCCATTATTTGGCTCGGTCGAGCCTTTGCACTTATTATAAATGCTTTATCTTCGCTTAGCCCCTTTGTGCCTATCCATACAGTTTGATTATAGCTCCACCATCATTTCACCAAGGCTAAAAAGACCATCCTATTCGCACATCAAATTCCGAGCTTAAGATATAGTTGTATTTTCATGTTGGGTATTGACGTGGTGTATTGCTTTGAATGTTGTGGCAAAGCCTTCTTGAAAAGAAAGATTTGATTGGTTGTGATAAAAAAAAGACAAAATGAAAATGAAAATCTGGAAAAATTATGAATAGCAAAAAATGAAATTAAATCTGAGGAATGTATTTGGGAATATATGGTGCACACACTCATAGTTTCATGTTCAAGTCTGGAAGTGTGGTGCACCCATTTTTCATTAGTTCTTTGATAATTTTTGTATTGTGAGCTCATTTGGATTAGGTGGCTTAGACGCCATTTTTAACATTATTTACCCCACCTAAGTCCAAGCATAAATCAAAACCTAAAAGACCTATTGATTTACACTTCGAATCGAACCAGTGTCGTCAGGAGAACGTATGGCCATCATCATTGATGGATTTCATTGGAGGTTGTCCTAATCCCCGATCTTAGGAAATACTCTTCTTAGTGATCACGTTACTTTATACTTATACGTGACCCAATAATTCACTAATATTATAATTAAAAGTAGAAATAATAAGTAGAAACACAAATTAGAAATTTATAATCTATTTTGCATGGTTAAAAGCTTTTTCTACTAAAATTTCTATGAGCGTAAGTATGCGATTTTGCATAGTACTCTACATTTTCAATTACTATGCTAGCTTTTGTTTTTAAGTACATATGGGAAATAGTTTTCACAAGACGATCAAATGGGTAAGTCTAGGGGTGTGATGAGTCCGATTTAAATAGAATTTTTCGGACTCATCTGGGCTCATTTTAACACTCTAGCACCTCACTTATAATTTGTTATTGCTCATATTTCAATTATTTTGTATTTTCACTTGAAGTGAACTTATAGCCCATTATGGCGTGCAATTGCCTACTTTTTGCTGGGGGTAAGCACAGGGTGCTCCCCAATGCTTTATTTCTTTTTATGGCATTTGGCATGTGCTTGCTAATAGTATGCGGCCATAGTGTTGTAGTTTTGGACACGCAGGGGCAGAGCCAAATCTTTTTGAGGAATTCTATGTATTCATGCTCCTGCTTTGACCTTCTTGCACGGGCATTTTTCTAGTGAGTTTCCTCATCCTTGATGAGATGTCTAAGTTTCATTATCGCACGACTATGTGAATTTTCTTTGTTCTTGGGAGGTTTTTCTCAGGCATAATCATTATACTGAAAAGTGGGGTTCAGCTTCTGCTTGTCCGTTTTGTTCGCGCACTATCAAGTTCGGTCGGGCAAGAGTAAATTGCATGAGCTGCGTGTTTTGTCTAAAATTTTTATGATTTATGTTACTCATGTATTTCCTTCACGCATGGTTGATTTTCACCGTGTGAGAAGAAATTCGAACGAGCTGCTCCTTTGCCGGTATCTATGTGTCCTGTCCTGGTGATGAGTCCAATTTAAGAAGTGTTTTTCAGACTCATATGGGCTCTATTTCACGCCCTTGGACTTCACTTTTGGATCTTTATTGCTTATATTTACTTAGTTCTGAATACTTACATGAAATGCACATTTTGCCCGTAATGGTGCACAATTGCACTCTTTTCTGGAGGTAAGCACATATTGCTCCCCATTGATTGTTTTTGTTCATATTGCAGTTTTGGACATGCTGGGGAAGAGCCCAATCCATTTAATCATTTTTTGTTTTATACAGTCACACATTTTTCCTTTGGGCATGAGCGTTCCACCCACGCGTTATCCTTTATCGGCTTGATTGTCTTGATCACCTATCACATGACTGTGTGAATTTTCTTTGTGCATGGGATGTTTTGCTGGTGCGAGATCATTGTGCTGAAAATTGGTGATATGTCACCACTCGTACATTTTGGTCACACACCGTCGATTTCTACCGTGTGAGAACAAATTGCACGAGCGACTTTCTTTGTCGAAAATTTTCATAATTTTGTTTGGTCATGCGTTTTCTTCATGCATGGTCGAATTCAACTATGCGAGAAGAAAATCGCATGAGCTGCTATTTTGCCTAAAAATTTTGTAGTCTTTCCAAGTCCATGCATTTTTATTCGTACACAGTTGTTGCAACTGTGCATGAGGAAAAATTGCACGAGCAGACCCTTGGCATGTTTGGGAAATTTCACGATAAATATCACAGGTTTCAAACGCACAACCATACTTTTGATCGCGCAAGTTCAATTTTCACAAAATTTGGTATTTATGCGCAGGTTTCTCCCTTATTTTGATCTTCCTCCTGTTTTGAGCCCAGCTGCTCCTATTTTTCCCTCCATCACTGCCCACCTTAAGGAGGAGCTCTGGGCTTCCTTCTTCCATCTCCCTTTTGTTAGGGCATTTCCCTAGGCAACCTCCATCTTTACGTGCCTCCACGAAATGATTTGAATCTTCAATCACTTCTTTAAGGAAGAAAGTGTAACACCATGCCCGTCACATAGAATATTACAGAAGGTCTGGCCGGGGTCCCACACCATATTGATTGAATAGAAAATGGGGTTATGAAATTTAACCAAACTTCTAACCAATCTAACACAGTGTTCACAACAAATAGGAGCATTTAGTATTAAGACAACCCATTACAGGGAATGAGCACTATATAAAAACCAGGAATGAATGTAAAAAAAGGTTTGGCCTTAAGGCCTTACAGACTTGTTAATATTTACATTACATGGTGATTTCTATACGTTGGCACACAGAACGGAAACACATGAAAACAATAAACAAGAAATTGGGCCTTTGAGGGCTAGCTCAGCAAAAAAGGCTTCAGCCCGCTATTTCCCGCTCGGTACGCTAACACCTGTACATGCATAATTTACACAGATGTGGGAAAACAAAAGAGTGCTTGTTAAAGATAACCATGATGGTATAACGACCCCATACCTTTCTCGGGATTGTGGTTCTCCTTCCCTACAAGCATACTATATTACAACATAAATATATCCACAAGAGTGATCAATTTATGCACCATTCAATACATGCACAACTACCACAAACATCGGCACTCACGACTGCATATTTTGTGCTCTCAAGGCATTCTTTCGATGTACTCCCTCAGTACCACCACCATCCACAGTCCTAAACCTAGATGGTACAATTTTTAGGCATTCATTGGTCTTACACAAAGACAAGGAATCTTTTTTATGCCAATGACAAAAGCCAAGTACTTTAGGAAATCTAGTCGGACGACATAGTATAGGAACAGTTAAGCCACATCACGTTGCTCAAATTGCAATTTCTTCGAGACCGATGTGAGTCATCCTCTCCTTTTCTGATCATATCATAACCAATGTTATGTTCCACGGTCGGCACTCATGACCACCAAAGTTGGGCATAATAGGATCAATAACTTATCATGTTACCCACCTAGTCCCAAGGACACAGACTTTACAACCACAAATAAAGCTCTTTGGGAGCTATCACCAGCAATATGCCCCTCGCTACACGATATCAACAGAACCACCAATCTGTCTCAGTCTCGAGTTCACACACAGCACATACAACTACTCGCTGGTTTCTACTAGAAGAGCTATCGTCAGCTATAACACTATCACAAGCTTATAGTAACAGAACTTCAATTCCTTTGCCACTTTGGGAGTTTCTTGGAGTAACCCTCCAGTACTTCATGCAACAACTTGCATCACCTAAAAATCCCATAAAACTACACGATTTTACATTGAATCTTCTCTGACATGTAATTTAAACATCACCAATCAAGACCAACCTGTCGCAACTGGGCTTCACACAGCATGCCTATGTCCATTTGTTTATCCAGACTCTATATGCAATTTCTACCTGGGATAAACCGTATCGACCCATTGAAAGTCTAACCTCCCCTTAATTAGTGGAGGAACCTTCATGCAACTTTGCAAATCAATAGAACTAGCATGTCTTATTAATCAGGAGAAAGGTCGTTACCCTTAACGATCATTTCGATGCCATGAACCAAAGCTCGAGTCGGATGGGAAGGCTTGCCCGCTTTCCTCTATGTGAATCTATATTCAGCTCGTGATTCCGACCATAAGAAATCCTCTAAAGCTTTTCCAAAGTCTGGCCACTCCTCTTCCTCTTCCTTCCTTTCCTCTTTCTTTCACTTCCTTAGATAGAGTGTGTGAAAGAAATAATTAGAAGAGTTAAATCTCATTAGCTAGCTTAATAATCTCGCGCCAAACCTTAGCCATCTGATCTCCAGGCCAAAAGGAATGGACAACCCAATTTAATCTTAAAAATCTAATTAAATGTTATCACCAGGCAATATCGCTATCACCGGGTGATATCTCTAGCGGTGGCTGCTTGACCAAGTTAGCACTGCTTAACAACCTCTCACAACCAACTGGCATGTGGCTTTCTGCCATGTGGCTTTCTGCCATGTACCACACTATCACCATGCAATGTCACTATCACCAGCAGTAGTATATTGACTTCATGATTTTGTCGAGAACATCAACTTGTCGATTAAACCATCTTGATCACTATTGCCAGCGATATTGATTTATCGCCAGCAGCAGCTCCAAAATTCAGTTATGTTGTTTTTTAATAGGGAAAAACTGGATTGCTTCAAATCTCCCCTTCTTTAAAAAAGTTCATCCCGAAATTATATAAGAAAGAACAACAACACAGAATATATAATATTTAAATTGTTACTCAATAGAACAACTCAGGGAATTTTTCCATCATGGTTTGCTCATGCTCCCATGAAAGTTCCTCGCGACCGTAAATGTCCCAACAGACATAGACCATTCTAATTTCTTTGTTCCACAACCACTTGATCTTCGTTAATTTAATAAGAATGGGCTTTACTTTTGTTTTCAACCCACTATTGAGCGAAACCCGATCCGCCTCAAATACTTGTGTACTCTCTTGCATAACCTTCCTTAGCACTATTATGTGAAACACATCGTGCAAACCACTCAATTCAGTCGAAATAGCCTTCCCATAGGAAGCTTCACCAACACATCAATAATCTCAAACGGTCCAAGGTTTCTCGGACTTAGCTTTTTCAAGCGTCGAATCCTTCACACACCCTAACAAGGTTTGATTTTGAGATATAACCAGTCACCAACAACAAACTTGATATCTCTATGATTGGTGTTGTAATATTTTGCCTGCCTATCCTAAGCAACCAATAATCACTCTGGGATCATTTGTATAATCAAATTTGCATCATCGACGTCTTTTCTTGTAAACATCTTTGTTTCTCCTATTTCTACCTAAGCCAAGGAAGTAAGACACTTCCTACCATAAAGAGCCTCGAAGTCCGCCATTGTATACTCGCTGGGTAGCTCTTATTGTAGGCAAGCTCGATCATATAGAGATGGTACTCCAACCTCTTGTCGTAACTTAAGAAGCACATATAAAGCATATTCTCCATTGTTCTATTAGTTCTCTCGGTCTGACCATCTGTTTGTGGATGAAAGGTTGTACAGAACATTAGTGTGGTACCTAACAGTTGGTGGATTAGCCTCCAACCATTAGATGTAAAGCAACCATCTCGGTCACTTACGATGTTACGGGGCACACCATGCAATCATACTATATTATCAACGTAGAGTTTTGCAAACTTTTCTACTAAATTGTCCCTCTGGTTCGGGATAAAGTGTGATACATTCATTAAACGTTCTACGATCTCCAAAATGACATCTCTCCCATGCTAGAATCTTGGTAAACCATGCACGAAATCCATCAAAATATCATCAAACCTACACTACAGAATCAACAACGACTTTAAAAATCGACCAGGCTCCTGACATTCTGCCTTCACAACTGCACAAGTGTGACACTTCTCCACGTAGAGGGAAATGTCTTTCTTCAAACCCGATCCCCAAAATATCTTCTTCATGTCTTTAAATATCTTTGTGCTCCCTGGGTGGATTGAGAAATTCATGAAATGTACCTAATACATCAACTCTTCCCATAATTTGACAATATTGGGGAAGCACAACAGACAATATTTCCATAAAAGACCATCTTGAAAAGAAAACTAGTAATTTAACTCATCCACAGTCTCTACCAGAACACTTCTTACATTCATCAAGTTCTATTGCCTATCGAATTTTGTCTGCAAGGTCATATTGCACCTCTGTCGAGTTCAAGCATGTATTCACGCTTGCTCTCTTATCCACACAAGAGATACTTAATGCCTCCAGGTCACAAACTAGACGCTTATCATGCATCCGAATCTATTTTGCTTATGCTAGAGCCCTATAACTTAATGCATCAACGACAACATTTCCCTTCCCAAAGTGTTATAAATCTCGAAGGTGTAGTCACCAAGGAACTCCATCCACCTCCTTTTTTTCATATTTAAATCATTCTGATTCAATAGATATTTAAGGCTCTTTTGGTCTATAAATATATCATTCTTTACACCATATAAATAATGTCATCAAAGCTTAAGAGTGAATATTACGGCTGCCAATTCCAATCTTGAACCGAATAAATCCTCTCATGCACCTTTAGCTGGCAAGAGCCATATGCAATAACATTTCCAAACTAAAGAAGAACGCAACCTAAGCCTCTCCCAGAGGCATCAATATATATCTCATAGCCTTCTATACCACATGACAAACACAAGATTAGTGTTTTGGTCAGACAACTCTTTAACACTTCAAAAGCTCGTGTGAATCTGGTGTCTAGACAAACTTCTGATCCTTCTTCGCCAAGGTAAGGAGAGGTAGAGCTATCCGTGAAAAGTTCTCTATGAGGCGCCCATAGTAGTCGACAAGTTCAAGAAAACTCATGACTTCTACCATAGTAGTAAAAATAGGCCACTCTCAAATACAAACAAACTTCATTGGATCCACAATAATACCCTCTTCACTAATAACATGACTAAGAAATGCAACAAATGCTAGCCAAAATTCACACTTAGAGAACTTGACATGAAGTTGACTCCTCCTAAGGGTATGCAAAAGAACACGCAAATGGTTCGCATGATGCTCTTCTGAATGAGAGTACACCAGTAGTTCATCTATAAAGACTATAACAAATTAGTCCAAGTACTCTCGAAAGGTTCTATTCATCAGATCCAAGAATACCATTGGCGCATTCGTTAGCCCAAATGGCATTACAGTGAACTCAAAATATCTCTAACGTATACTAAACACTGTGTTAGGAATATCACTTTCCCAAATTCTAAACTAATAATAACAAGACTTCAAATCCAGCTACGAGTAAATAGTTAATCCAACTAGCTGATCAAACAAATCATCGATTCTTGGAATCAGATACTTGTTCTTCTCTGTCCGCTTATTCAGTTCACGGTAGTCGATATATAGACGCAAGCTTTAAACCTTCTTCTTCACAAAAAGTTCTGGTGCACTCCAAGGAGATGAACTCTGACGTATATAGCCATGCCCTAGTAATACCTGTAATAGAACATTAAATTTTATCATCTCTTTTGGCTCTATACGGTACGGCAAGGGTGACACAAGTTTCGCACCTGATGCCAACTCAATAGTGAAGTCTATCTCTCACTGAAGTGGAGCACTATGGAGATCTTTCAGAAACAGATCCGCATACTTCGATATTATCGGAACATCACTCAAACAGGTCTTAGGTTCTAAAGCCTCTAACCGTGTAAAGAATAACCCAGCGCCTTTTTGAACTGCCATGACCACTTAGAGAGCAGACAACAATATCTTACTCGATCCTTGCATATCAGTAAACATAGTACCACATTCAGTGTTTTTCCCAGTGTGATTTCCTTTGAGTTACAATCAATGCATACACGCTGCTCTGAATGCCAGTCCATGCCAAAGATCACATCAAACTTTGGTATCGGCAGCACTAATGCTTCAAATTCAAACTCATGACTTCATATCTACATATTAAAACTACTCTTCCTATCCACGCTCAACCTCTACCCATGCAGTAACATTAACGAAGGCACTCTGCTATAACTTATGAAGTCCTTAATTAGCGTGAAATGATATAGGTCAAAGGGAGTTCGTGTTAGATAAGAGAGTATTATGACTTAGTGTAAACTCGTAATACATGCATTTGTACACAAGGTATAAAGTATCAAAAGTTACAATAACTTCATAATAACGCATACCTATAACATTATTTCACAAAGAGGCGTTATATTAGCTAAGGGATTACACTCTTGTCTATGCTAGAGTGCTATGGGGCATAGTTGGCTTCACAGCTGTCCCTTTTTCTGAATACAATACACCCGTCTATTTTTCCATCTTTGGAGGACCACTGTGACAAAATCGGGCCATGTGTCATTTCTTTCCCCAAGTGTAACATGTGAGTGGACCTCATCCAAGAGCCGCTCAAGAAAAAATAGATGAACTTGGCTCCAACAACTTAGAATTCTTCTTATACCTTCGGTGCCCACACTTTGTAATACCCTAATCTTTTTTTCGTTGGACTTTCCCCAAGTCCATCTCCAATGATCTAGCTGACGTCACCAAGGCATGGAATCTAAATAACTTTTGAACCAACAATAGTAGACATAAATTATCTCGCAAACCATTATAAAATATGTCGACGTTGGTCTCCTCATATTCTAACATAGACCCTTCATAGCGGTTCAATTTAATAAAATCGTGTAGATATTCATCTACTGAGTGCTCTCCCTATTCCAAATGTAGGTTTAACTGTTGATTTTAAGCATTTATCATTGCTATCTGCTCAACTAATCCAACCGACACCTGAGCCACTGTAGGAGTAGGAGGTTACAAGAGCTCTCCTAGTTGCGCATTGATCATGGTAAAGAAAACGTCAACAACTAAACAAACAGACACATTAGAAGAAGGAGGAGGCACATTAGCTGATGTACGACCCTTAGTATAGTGTTGGGGTTGAGATATTCCTGTACCACACCTAGCCACCTATAATCATGAAACACACAATTAAGTGACTATTAACAGTTGCAAATAGCAATCATAAGAACATGCAGGTTCCTCAAACATGTGTAATTTTCGTTCCTAAGTGGACATTCATAAGTTATTTCATGTTATAACGTGACGTACACACGTGCTCACCCCCCGCCCCAAAAAAAGAATTCAACCACAAATTCGAACGATAAGGAATCGGCACCAAAAACTGATACCAAATTATAACACCACACACATTATGAAGAATATAACCAAAGGTCCGGCTGGGGTCCCACACCATATTAAACGAATAGACAATGAGGTTACGAAATGAAACCAAACATCTACACAACCCAACACAGAGTTATATATTAGCATAAGCAGTTTAAATAATAATAACCCACCACAGGGAGTGTCCACTATATCAAAATAAGGAATGAATGAAAACAAAAGCTTTGGCCTTAAGGCGTTACAGAAATGTTAGTGTTTACATTACATGGTAATTTCCATACATCGGCATGCAGGATAGCAACACATGAAAACACTAAACAACCACTTCGCCATTCGAGGACTAGGTCGACAAAAAGGGCTTCGGCCCTCTAATTCCTGCTTGGCTCACCAGCACTTGCACAGGTACAATCTATAAAGACATGGGAAATAAAAAAGCGATCAGCTAAAGCTAACCATCATGGTGTAACAATCCCACCATTTTCTCAGGATAGTGGCTTGATGCGCATTCAACAAGTACACCGGTCGCTCAAGTAATATAAAATGGAGAGTTTTCCACAAGTATCGATCTCTTGAGGAATGCAGAATGGATGCATGCTTTGTATTCTTAGAAACAAATTGTAAGGGGTATCACGAAACAACGGGGATTGGTTTGGATTTTGGAAACTAAAATTAAACAACTAAAATAACTAATGTGGATCACATTCACCACTTTGCAAGGGTGGAGGCTCGAGTGGCCAAGCTTATGGAGTGGTTTGCAATGGCGGATGAGCATCGAAAGAACCTCTTCGCAATTCATGCCACTAGAAAATGCTAGTGAGGCAACTCAGTATGACGACGGGATGGAGGTTGAAGTGCAGGTGCTTCCACAAATCACAAACACAAAAATAAAATCCACATAGACATGAATTTATATAAATAACAAAATAGGGTTTTGTGAGCATCATCCATACAACACAAGAATAAAATATAAAACACTACAACTAGGCGGAATTCAAGGAATACACCTGAAAAATGAAGATTCGTCTAAGATTCTCAGCTAGAAACAAAGGGTTGTCAATCGTTGTCTGCGCTCGGTCCAAGACATCCATCCGAGGTAGATAAGGGTTGTCAGTTCCTTCTGATTGGCCCGTATTCTCCGCTAATTGCCTCCGGTAACATCCCTAGCAAGAGAACACCACAGATACGGCGAAAGCTACCTAAAAATGAAGCTTTGAGTTGATGGATGATGATAGAGGCTGGAGAGGAATCCGTAGCTTTTCATTGGCAAGAAGAAATAGGATGTAGCTACTCCCAATGGTGTGCGATAATGGAGGGGCGAAAGGGGAGACTCCGGAGCTTTATGGTGCAACGAATGCGTGATTTTCTGACTAGGGTGACTCTTGTAGCATATATAGTAGATAATCAGAATTTAAGGCATGCACAGTCGAACGCACGATCGTGTGTGGATTGTGTGATGTTTATAACACATGATGGCCAAGCCTGGAATAAGAAGCAGACCGTACGATTTTGCTCATGCACAGTCATACTACCCTGTGCGCGATCAAAATGCATAGAGTTGGATAGAATATAGAAAATGCAGGCCAAAACAAAGATTGTGCGATTTCCTTCGCGTACTTTTTAATTCAATCATTCGTGTAGAAAAAAAGCACATACAGTAATTATAAAATTTATAAACCAAAATACATGGTAGTGTGATTTGGCCACGCACGGGAGAATATCCCGTGCAAGAGAAAATCACATGGACTAGGAATATTACCAATTTGGAGAGCCCACGTGAATCGCATGGTTTAAGAGATCATGCGTCAAGAAAAATGCACGACCGTGCGATGTCCATAGAAAATCTTTTGCAATAAGGGGGATCTGCCCACCTACACAACCAAATATGCATCTTGGAGCACACCTCCAGAACAAGCAAAAACGGCATAAACACAGAAAAATAAATGGGGAGCATCGTGTGCTTACACTTAGCAATGAGATGATCCATTGCACACCCTAACAGACCATGAAAGTGCAGTTTGATTACAAATATGGATCAAGGGGAATATGAATGATAACAGATCAAAAGTATACTGTAAATGCATGAAAATTAACCCGGATGAGTCCAAAAAATACTATATAAATTGGACTCATCGCACACCCAAACTTAACCATTTGCTCGTCTCGAGAAAATCAACTCTCCATTGAGCGAAAAATAGTTAGCTGGCTTAGCAATTGCAACACAGAGTACTATGGCAAATTAAGTACTCACGCATATAGAAAAGAACATAGTGGAAGTTTTTAATTATACACCATAGTTTATATTTTTTCTCAGAGCATATTAATATATTACTTCCACACAAAAATTGAATCTTGGTGAATCATTGGGTCATGTGTAGAACGAATGTAGACTGAATGATAAGGTGAGCATTGTCAAATACTGGGTCTTAGGATAACTGAAAAGTGTTTAAGTTGTCTACCTAAATCAACTAGAGGGGGGTGAATAGGTGAGTTGCGTGTCAATTTGCGGAATAAAAATTGTTTGCCATCTATGCACAGAAATTAACCAAGCAAACACAGACGACACCAAGAATTATAGTGGTTCCCCTACCATGGGTACGTCCACTTTCTACTCACTGATCTATTAATACACTAGACTCGGCTACTCCACTATTCTCGGATTTAAAACAATCCTACAACTCGGAACAATGTTCCTACAACTCGATCCACAAAAACAGATCTATACTCGGAAGATAAAAACTTCCTACAACTCGGAGAACAAATCTCCTACACTCGGATAATAAACTCCAACAAGAATAGATTGAAATTAGAAATACAAATAGAATATCTCTCTCAGATCTGGAAATTTTTGCCTAGGTTTTCCTTCTTGATCTTTGCGGCTTTATCAGAAATTATTGAAGAAGACTCCCGGCTAGATCCTTGATCTGAGATTTCTTGACTCACAAGATCAAATAGAGGATGAAGAGATAGAAAAATATCTTGATCTGTAAGTCGTTCTGGATCAAAATCTTCCTTGGCGATCAGCACGATGAGCGGCGGTTTCTGAATTTTGAAAGAGATGGCCGATCCAGAATTCTTAGAATAATTTTCTTTTCACACGCTTAGGGTTAGTCATAATGACAAGTCCTTTTATAAGAAATCCCTAACGGTCATAATTATCATTAATGACGGCCATGTGGACAAATCACGTCAAGTCATTTGAAAAATACGACTGTCAGGACTTATAAAATTTTTCTAAGAAAATGATTGGATTACTCGAGTGAAGGAAGAACTACTCGAGTACTGCTTGTGGGTACTTAAGAAGATAGTCTTAAGCTACTCGAGAAGAAGCACTTAAGGAAAAAATAGGATAGGACTCATTATCACTCGAGTGGTATGAGAATTACTTGAGTACTTAAAATGCTACTCGAGAAGCAGAAGTGAACTTCTCGAGAAAAGGACTTGGAGAAAATTCTTGGAAGAAAACTTGTTAACTCGAGTACTAGATCTAGACTTCTCGAGAAGTAGATAGACTTCTCTAGTATAATGACTTCACTACTCGAGAACGAGAAATATAACTCGAGTGCTTGACTTCTATTACTCAAGACAAAGTCTTGTACTACTCGAGAAATCAATATAACTACTCGAGTACTTTATTTAGAAAATTTTTGGACTAGACTTTTCTGATAACTTGAGAAATAGAAGTGATTTACTCGAGTTCTACTTAGCTTCTCGAAAACGAACAAGAACTCTTATCGAGAACAACTTCAGTTACTCGAGTGCTATACTTAGCTTACTCGAGAACTGTCTAAACTTCTACTCGAGTACTTAAGTTATTACTCGAGTGAAACACTTAGAAAAATTCTGCACTTTGAGAATTTTCTTTCTTTTAAGGAATCAGCAACAAGTCTTTCTCCAACAAGTATAGTGCTTGAAAATGAAGTGTATCCCAATAGATAGGCTACACATAAGTCAATACCATGGATCACATAATGAGGGATTACATTGTATGGTCCTGTGTTTGGTGACCCAATGTAGACTGACATTGGTCTACACTTGGAAATTAATTCCTGCAAACACATAACTCAAACAACATATCAAATACAACTTAATTCATCTTAGTTCAAGTGTGACTTCATACAAATCTAGGATATTATGGATATAATACCCAATAATAACCTCCATAGAAATCCATCGATGTCGGTGGCCATATGCTCGCCCGTTCACACTCGCTTCACCACACTAGTTTTACTCAAAGCGTGAATGAGTAGGGCTTTAGGTTTAGAGTGGGGCTTGGGTTTAGGTGAGGTAAACAAAGAAAAAAATGAAGGCTCACACACATAATCCCAAATGATCTAGCACAAAATCTATCATAGAGCACCACAAACAAAACGCAGTTGCACAATACCCCATACTTAGACTTGACTACTTGGGTGTGTGCACCGCCTACTCCCCACAATTTCACACAAATAGATTTTCAATTAAACATTTCTTTCTTTTCACAATTGTTTTTCTTCTTTTTCTTTTTCTCCCCCTCTTTTCTTTTATTTTTCCAAAAAATTAGCAAATAATATCAAATAAACACATCCTCATATCCACAACATAGTCACCACATCAACACCCCAGTCAAAAAGATGAAAAATAGAAAAGCCCAAATTTGGGGTGTGCGACTAGGATTGGCTATTTGTCTTTATTGAGATAAAAGAGGATTTGAATCCACAGATGGGTAGGCACAATGGTGCTTACAAGGATAAGGAGATTGGATGGGCAAAAAGTTCAACCCAGCCAAAATGATGGCCTACATAACACTTGCACGCTTGACTAACCATGTACATATTCTTCGAGAGTAGCTTTTGGCAAGTTCTTAGCCACCGAGAGAGACTATCCTTCCTCCCAACTGGAGCAATACAAGGCTACCTAATGCCTTCACATGATCATTTGCTACCGTTTATTTCACAACCAAATTCACCAATTTTGAGTAGATTAAACAATATCTGCGCTAATAGAAAAGATATAATCTTACAAGCATAAAGAAAAATTGAATCTACATAAATTTCTATACGAGATGCGAGCACTCTACTAGGAGCACCGCATAAGCCACGTCTTACTCAGTCTCACAATCCTAAGCTAGCAAAGAAATCTTTTGAATTGCACAAAATAAATAAATTTAGCATGTGACGTGCTAATGGTTAAGTGCGTACTCGAGTGAGTGCAATAGTGTGTAGAAAACATGAACATGATACTACAAAAATGAAAATAAGTGCTTCTAGTATTATGTGCAATTGTGCACGTGCACATATAATAACACAATAACTCCACCTCCCCTAGACTTCAGCTAAGCAATCCAAAATACAATAAGCAAGCAACATCAATAGATTAAAGTTGAGGAAGAGGTTACCCATGCTTAAAAATAAGCATTCCAGAAAAGTGCAATTAAAATAAATACCATTCGCCACCACCCCAAAGAAGATTTAAATTCAAAACATCTGTGCCACCTGCAGAAGGAAAAATATCCAAGCCCACAAAATATAATAAATCATAGAATTCACGACTCATAGAAAAATTAAAGAAATGCAGATGGGGTGTCTCCCCCAAAGCCATTTTCTTTATCGTCCTTATGGTGGACCAAATACTTGTATTAACAGTATTTAAAATAATGTTCTCAGCAATGTCTAATATTAATACTAATAGAAAACACATATAACTAACTAAATCAGAGATACATATAGACAAAACACACAAAGAAGTAAATTTCTCAGAGAACCATCACGCATTAGTTATATGCCGACTTGTGGTGGTTCTCACCCACCATGTGAAATGGGTAGGAGGTGAAAGCAATAGATCCCATGGGAGATTTACTTCTCATGCATCTAGCCTCTGCCCTCTCATGCTGGAGGGTAGTAGATTGAGAGACACACAATAGGTTCTTATGTTTTAGCCTCTCCACAGAATTAGAGCACCAGCGCTCACACAAAACAGAATCTGAATCATATTAAGCAATCAGAGGACAAACATGGGGATTCATTTCTCAACCCTTTATAGGTAGAAGATACCCTCAATTCACCTGTTTAGATTGTCTAGACATCAAATTAAAATCATCTTAATTAACTTAATTAATCGCAGCGGCAACCGCCACCTTTGCACTCAACCTTGCAGCATCGCCGCTTCCTTCCTCAACCATATCAGCATGGTTCGTTACTTTACTTCCCTGACAATGACACCAAAAACTTGATGCACTTTCAGCAAGTGCACCAGTCGCTCAAGTAATATTGAATGGATAGTTTTCCCCAAGTATCGATCTCTTGAGGAATGCAGAGTGGGTGTGATTCATGTGCTCAAAAAACAAATTATAAGTGGTAGCACGAAACAACGGTGCTTGGTTTGAATTTTGGAATAAGAAATTAAACAACTAAAATTACTAATGCGGGTCGCATTCACCGCTTTGCAAGGGTAGAGGCCTGAGTGGCCAAGCTTTTAGAGTGGTTTGCAATGGAGGATGATGATCAAAAGAACTTCTTTCGAAAGCATTCCACTAGCAATTGCTAGTGCGACAACTCAACATGATGACGGGTGGAGGTTGAATTGTTGGCGCTTCCACAAATCACAAAAAACATTAACAAAATCCACATAGACATGAATTTATAGAAATAACAAATATGGTTTTTATGAGCATCTTCCATACAATACATGAATGAAATTAAAAGTACTACAACAAGGAGGATTGTGAGGAATACAATTGAAGAACAAAGACTCATCAAAGATTCTCAGTCGGAATCGAAGGGTTGTCAATACTTAATCGCGATCGGTCCAAGACTGTCATTTTGGGTAGAGAAGGGCTATCACTTCCTTTTAGTTGATCTGTCTTCTCTGCTAATTGCCTCCAGTAACGTCCCTAGCAAGAGAACTCCATGGATACAGTGAAAGCTACCTCAAAAAAAGCTTTGAGGTTAGTGATGATGATGTAGGTCGAAGAGGAAGCCCTATCTTTAGATTGGCAATAAGAAATAGGTTGGAGTTCCTCCCAATGGTAGGTGGCGATGGGGGGGGGGGGGCGAAAGGGCGACTTTGGAGCTTTACGATGCAAAAAACTTGTGTGATTTTCTAATTAGGGAGACTCCTACAACTTATATAATAGACAGTCAGAATTTAAGGCACGCACGGTCGAACGCATGACCATGCATGGATCATGTGAAGTTTGCAGTGTAGGATGGATAGCCAGGAAGAAAAAACAAACTGTGTGATTTTTCCCATTGACGGGAAAACAACCTCGTTTGCGAACAAAATGCATGAAGCTGGATAGAACACTAAAAATCTAGGTAAAATAAAGATCGTGTGATTTCCTTCGCGCACGGTTGAATCCAATCGTGCTTGAAAAAAAACGTACAGACAGTATTTATAAAATTTTTAGACAAAAAGGCGCGATCATGCGATTTGGTCACGTACGGGTGAATAGCCCATGCGAGAGGAAATTGCACATACCAGGTAGATCACCAATTCGAGGAGCATGTGGGCATCACAGGTCAAAGAGATCATGCGCCAAGAAAAATATACGACAATGCGATGTCCACAGAAAATACTTTTGCAACAAGTGGGATCTGCCTACCTGCACAAACCAACATCCATCCTGGAGCGCACCTCCAGCACTAGCATGAAAAGGGGAAAACCACAAAAAATAAATGGGGAGCATTGTGTGTTTACACCCATCGACAAGATGTGCCATTATACAACCCAATTGGCATATAAAGTTCACTTGGAGTACAAATATGGATCAAGCAGAATATGAACAATAACAGATTAAAGTGGAGTGCATATGTATGAAAATTCGCATGGATGAGTCTGAAAAACCCTATATAAATCGAACTCTTCATGGTTCTCCTTCCCTTTAAGCAATTTATATAGCTATTTATATATATATATATATATATATATATATATATATATATATATATATATATATATCTACAAGAATGTATAATTTATGCACTAATCAATATAAGAACAACCACCACAAAAGCTTACAAGAATGTATAATTTATGCACTAATCAATATAAGAACAACCACCACAAAAGCTGGCACTCACAATCATTCATTTTGTCCTCTCAAGGAACTCTTTCGGTTCACTCCCCGAGTCCCACCACCATCCTAAGTCCCAGACCTAAATGGTATAATTTTTGAGCATTGACTAGTCCGAAAAAAAGCCAAGGACTCTTTCCTATGCCAATGACTAAATCCATGTACTCTAGGCAATCTAACTGGACAACATAGTACAAGTATAATTCAACCACATCCTATTGCTCAAATCGCCATGTGTACTATTGATGCCAAAATTGTACGATCAAGCTACAAGGTTCAAAATAGAGGAGATGACTGTCAAGTAGCAAGTTACTGCAGTTAAGGGAATGTGAACAGAAAGGACCACTAGCAGCGGCAATAGCAGACATTGCCCACCGCTGCAAATGTCTCTCTTGCGTGTAGCTTTTATTTCATTGAAAAAGGGATTGTAGCAGTAATAAAGAAGAAGATGGAGAGCATGAGCGAATAGGAGACTGCTAAGCACTAGTTTCAAGATCGCTACCACAGGCGGCGAGGTTAAGGATCAAATCAAAGTGCCTAGATTGTACTGTTCACCCATATTTATAGGCTCGGGACCTGCCTAGAATTGCAGGGATAAAAGTACTAGCTGCCCGGGTATAGGAGAATCGGGCATTGGTTACGAGATATAGAGGTGAAAATAAAATAAATGGAAATCTAACCACATGGACAAGCGATTAGATATGAGTCTGGTTGGTCTTGTTAGAGCCGACGGTTCATACTTCCTTAGTTTGATAATATCAATTCCCACATTGTATTTGATCCTATTTTGTGTTTGGTATAGTACGTAGGTTTAAAGGTTTAAGAGAATAGAGGAACTCCATTCTGGGAATGACCGCCGCGCGTTAGCACTACCGTCGAGTGCTATCCTGGTTTCATCCGAAATAAGTGCTCTGGATACTACCACACAGAGCTAGCGCTACTTCCTGCGCTAGCCTCTAGATTTAACCTGAACAAGCGCTCTGGAACCTACAGCATAATGCTAGATTCCTACCATGCAGCGCTAGCTCACTCAACGATCGTCGCGATGGTATCGTCGAGACGCCTGTGCTACCACTAGGTGATAGCTGGGTACCGCGCCGCTCTAGCACAAAAAAGTAGAAAATAATCTTTTTGAATATTTTTTCCAAATATGCAGGACATCTTTCACATCAATGTGTAATGACCTACAATCAGGCGCTAACCTTACTACCTGTAGTAGCCTGTTTTTCCAAAGACGTATAATAGGCATTCATTTCTCTCATTCCTTACACAAATAGATGAATCAAGACATGAATTCTTTCTAGGGTTCGGGAGCTGACTCTGAGCATCGTTCGACCATCTCCATCATAGGAAGAGAAAAATGCATCCCTCTCGTTCGCGCACGAAAATCTCCTGCGAGCCAAGTACTACAATGACTACGAGGAGTTTGATCAACTGTAACCAAATAAATATCGTTAGCATCGGTCACATATCGCTCAACGGAGAAATTCTTTTGAGGGAGACTCAATCTTAAACCTTCTTTATTCCTTTTTGTAATTTTCTCTTTTCTGTGTGACTGTTGTGAGGAAAATCAACCGGTAAAGCTCATCGAAATCCGGGGAGGATTCCGCGAGAAATTATCCCGGGGAATGGACGTCTATATCGAGTGATCTAGCTGGGCTCTAAGACACTTCCTTACATGAAGGTGAAGAGCTTGCTCAAAGACCTTTCTTAGAGGTAAAGGGAGGGAGCCAACAGGTCCGGGTAGTGGGAAAATAAAACACTTTTTATTTTGTTTTAATAAAATTATTTTTGTTCTTATTTCTATATATAACATCCTGAGTGCTATCTAGTGGATCTCTAAAGGGTGCGTGTTTCTCTAAGGAGAAATTTGCATAAGAAAACAAGGTCTGTGACCTACCGACGCGTGCTAGCAAGCTAGCGCCCCACGGTAGCTTCCAGAACCAGTTTTTCTGGATCAAAATATTTTGAATTTTTAATTAACGTGTCAAACCTTATTAACCCCTTATAAGGTTGGTCAAACAATCAAACAAGTTATATCAGAGGGAGGTTATTCCAAAATGGTTCACCATCAGGAATAATGACCAACCCTGATCTTGAATCGACAAGTGGGGATGAAAGGTTTTACACAGAAAATTCGTTAGCACTACCTTCATTCACAGGCGTGAACTATAATGAATGGATAACACTAATGTGGAAATTCCTTATACTACTAGACATAGAAGTTGGTGACATAACTTGTAACAAGCCCCCAAATAACTTAACTAACTATGAGTGTCATATAAACATTAAGCTATAAACAGTTTGTTTTGTGGGCTTGGTCATGAAATTTTTAAACTCATCTACATGCTTCCCACGACCTATGATATATGGAAATTTCTTGAGTCTACTTATAGCTCGCCTTCTGTAGATGACGAGTCAGAGCTATTTCTCCTGGAACCTAGTGAAGAACCAAATGGAGACTTGCTCTTGGTGAAAGAAATGGAAACCACATCACAGGGAAGGGAAGATGAGATCTCAATATTGGATGGGGTGACACATGAAGGAGTCAAAGAAATCTTATGCTCCAATCTTGCCGCATCCAAGTGCATTGTAAGTGTTGGTGTTGGAACCCTGGTTCTGATTTGGGCTAGGATCTCTATTAGGTTGTTTTAGTTAGTTTATTTATTTCTTGTAATTTTAGTTTTTGAAAGACTTAACCCAAATAGGGGGAGATTGTTGGTACCCTAGTTTGGATTTGAGTTAAGTCTTTCCTTTTAGTCTTTTGACCCAAGATTTATCTATGGTCAAAGGATTGTTGGAGTGTATTCTCTTTATCAGTAAAATTCTGGCTAAGGGATTTTCGGGTTCGACTATCGTCGAATGCCGATCGACTATCGTCGATCAGCCGGTCGACGATCGTCTGTCTGTTTGACCGACTATCTTCTGTCTTCAGATAGTCGTGCTCTGTCTTTTGTCTACTCGACGCTCTGCTGGATCGTCGAGCTCTGGTCGACTATCTCTTGATAGTTCGACGCTTTCTGTTGTTTGTTGGGTGGTCGACTATCTATTGATAGCTCGATGTTTTCTGTCTAGTCTTGAGTCGGTCGACTATCTGCCTGGATAGTTCGACTATCTGAGACAGTCGACTATCTGTCTGATAGGTCGACGATCTCAGTGGGTCGGTCGACGATCTCCGAGGATCGTTCGACTATCTTTTTCCTGCCTTTATTTATAATATTATATGCTTTCTTTTCCTTATTTTAATTCCTATATTTCTAGCATATTTTTATTATAGATTATTTAATTGATCTTATGCATATATCTCAAAGCAATCATTGCTTCTATATTTATGCATAAGTCAATCCTTTCTGACAATGTATTTTGTCCTATTATCTGTCTTTATTCCTGCAGCTGTCCGTTATAGCCGTTGGTTGTAAAGAGTTATCTGATGTGACTTTATCTTACATCCTTTATCAGATTATTTATTGCAGCTGCAGTAGCTTTTCCTTCTATAGGATATATATCTGTAAGATATGTTTTGTCTTTATGTTAATTGCAGCCCAGATTCAAGATCTGAGAAGAAGTCAAAAGCCCGCTCAATTAGAGCCGTTGCTGCTCTTATATATAAAGAGTTCTTTTGAAAGAACTAAAAAAGGAGAAGCAGAGTTGTAGAACAAGAAGAAACCTGTACAGCATATAGAGAAAGAAACAGCTTACAGCTGCTCTCAGCATACATACATCCATTTGAGAAGATTTCTCTTCTACTCTTCCTCAACCTGAGTGCTCCTGTTTCAGGAAGATACACTCAGAGATATTGAAGAAGAAGAAGAAGAAGGAAGCTGAAGAATAACATCCATCCAGATCTCTAGTCTTCTTCAGGCTTTTTCCTTCAGAACTTCAAGATAGCTTGCTGTCAGAAGTTCTGAAGAGACTCTTGTGCTTCTCTAATCTATGTTAAAATAGGGAAGACAATCTAACTCTCTTCCCCCCTCCTGTAAAGGGTTGTTTACTCCCTTCAAAAGTAAAGCTTGGTTTTTAGACACCTGATCAAAAGTCTTAAGGGTCTCTAGATCTACCTGCAGCAGATCTTGTTGGTGGCAGGGCACCTGATCAAAAACCTGAGTGGATTCCTACTGTGTGGGTAGAAGAGTGGATGTACCCAGTGTTTGGGGAACCACTATAATATCTTGTGTCGTCTGGTTGCTTAATTTAATTCCTACATTGTGGCTGTGATTAGATTTTTACTAGGTTTGCTAGTTGCTGGATAGGACCTGAAGCTTAACTGTAAATACAGTTAGCTTTAGTTTGTGCACAATACTTTGTGTTAGGCTTTAGGGTTCTTATTTCAATATCTATAATCTTTAATTCCGCAATCGTATCTATCCCTTCACTTTCAATTGGTATCAGAGGGAGGTTGACTGACTGAATAGGCTAACACCTAAGTCACAAGATCCTGATAGATACCAAAGATTATAGATATTCACTTTCACTTTCATGGCCCAGTACAATGATTATTTTAGCACCAGACCTCCAGCTTGCAACTTAGCTGAGTTCAGCATCTGGAAGACAAGAGTCAAACTATATATGAACTCTTTTGATGAAGAAATTTTTTTGTCTATTTTGACAGGTCTCCCTACTTCGGCAACAACAACAAAAAGTGTCAGGCTAGCTGATGCCAGAGCAATGAACATTCTTGCAGAATCAATGTCTGATGACATTTTTCAAGAGATTGCTGAATGTTCATCAGCTAAGGAGATTTGGCTGTCCCTTCACCAAATTGCTTCTGAACCCTTGAATGCAATATCAGAAGGAAGCCACATCATCTCATCTGAAGGAGAATCAACATCCCTAGATGTTATCTGCGATGTCTCAGATGATGACTCATCACTTGAAGATGAAGAGGACGAAGCAAGGGCCAAAGCATTTTGCATAATGGCCATAAATGCTTCATGTAGCAATTCAGAAGCTGAACAAACAGAGGACAATTCAAAACCTGAAAAGGTTCAGGTAATATCTAATTTTGTTTTCAGTTCAGTTATTTTAGAAATTCAATATTGCTGCCAAGATTTAACAAAACCTGAGAAGGAACCAACACTTCTCAGAGAAATGTTTTCTTTATATTTTAATGAGTTCAGATTTGAGAACTCAATTTGTTTCTTCATAAATTTGTTTTATTATCAAAAGGATAAATTACTTAAAATATTTTCAAATCCTTTTATTATTTGGAACAGATTTATTAGGAAGCATTTTCTTTTCTTATAGCTGATTATATCTGATTGATATTATGTTCAAATAGTTTGTTTGGTTTTCTGTATGAGAATTCTCTGTCAGATAACTCTATTTCTTATAGATCCTTTTCTAATTTCATTTAGATTGAGTCCTCTACTCTAGTTGCATTTGTCAGCTGAGTTTGAATCTCGTCTAATGAAAAGAAATTCTATAGGAAGGAAGATATCTGATTTTGTTTTTCAGATACAGAATCCAAATTAAATTGGCTGGACAAAATATCATTTTTCTTTGCTGCTAACATACCCTTTTTCAAGGAGAGAGCAATCTCTACCATAAGCTTTCCGCAGGTACTATTTATAAGGGTTTGCTGGATGACTCAATCAAAATTCAAAGTCATCTTAGTCTCTTCTAATCACATGTACTGCATCAACATAGGGGGAGATTGCAAATGCCAGCAGCAGCCAGCTAAGCAAAGTTTTTCTTTATATATCTTATGCTTTGCAATATTTATTTATTTATTTTGCTAATAGGATCCTCACCCAAATAGGGGGAGATTGTTGGAACCCTGGTTCTGATTTGGGCTAGGATCTCTATTAGGTTGTTTTAGTTTAGTTTATTTATTTCTTGTAATTTTAGTTTTTGAATGACTTAACCCAAATAGGGGGAGATTGTTGGTACCCTAGTTTGGATTTGAGTTAAGTCTTTCCTTTTAGTCTTTTGACCCAAGATTTATCTATGGTCAAAGGATTGTTGGAGTGTATTCTCTTTATCAGCAAAATTCTGGCTAAGGGATTTTCGGGTTCGACTATCGTCGAACGCCGATCGACTATCGTCGATCAGCCGATCGACGATCATCTGTCTGTTTGACCGACTATCTTCTGTCTTCAGATAGTCGTGCTCTGTCTTTTGTCTGCTCGACGCTCTGCTGGATCGTCGAGCTCTGGTCGACTATCTCTTGATAGTTCGACGCTTTCTGTTGTTTGTTGGCTGGTCGACTATCTATTGATAGCTCGACATTTTCTGTCTAGTCTTGAGTCGGTCGACTATCTTCCTGGATAGTTCGACTATCTGAGACAGTCGACTATCTGTCTGATAGGTCGACGATCTCAGTGGGTCGGTCGACGATCTCCGAGGATCGTTCGACTATCTTTTTCCTGCCTTTATTTATAATATTATATGCTTTCTTTTCCTTATTTTAATTCCTATATTTCTAGCATATTTTTATTATAGATTATTTAATTGATCTTATGCATATATCTCAAAGCAATCTTTGCTTCTATATTTATGCATAAGTCAATCCTTTCTGACAATGTATTTTGTCCTATTATCTGTCTTTATTCCTGCAGCTGTCCTTTATAGCCGTTGGTTGTAAAGAGTTATCTGATGTGACTTTATCTAACATCCTTTATCAGATTATTTATTGCAGCTGCAGTAGCTTTTCCTTCTATAGTATATATGTGTGCAAGATATGTTTTGTCTTTATGTTAATTGCAGCCCAGATTCAAGATCTGAGAAGAAGTCAAAAGCCCGCTCAATTAGAGCTGTTGCTGCTCTTATATATAAAGAGTTCTTTTGAAAGAACTAAAAAAAGGAGAAGCAGAGCTGTAGAATAAGAAGAAACCTGTACAGCATACAGAGAAAGAAACAGCTTACAGCTGCTCTCATCATACATACATCCATCTGAGAAGATTTCTCTTCTACTCTTCCTCAACCTGAGTGCTCCTGTTTCAGGAAGATACACTCAGAGATATTGAAGAAGAAGAAGAAGAAGAAGGAAGCTGAAGAAGAACATCCATCCAGATCTCTAGTCTTCTTCAGGCTTTTTCCTTCAGAACTTCAAGACAGCTTGCTGTCAGAAGTTCTGAAGAGACTCTTGTGCTTCTCTAATCTATGTTAAAATAGAGAAGACAATCTAACTCTCTTCCCCCTCCTGTAAAGGGTTGTTTACTCCCTTCAAAAGTAAAGCTTGGTTTTTAGACACCTGATCAAAAGTCTAAAGGGTCTCTAGATCTACCTGCAACAGATCTTGTTGGTGGCAGGGCACCTGATCAAAAACCTGAGTGGATTCCTACCGTGTGGGTAGAAGAGTGGATGTACCCAGTGTTTGGGGAACCACTATAATATCTTGTGTCGTCTGGTTGCTTAATTTAATTCCTGCATTGTGGCTGTGATTAGATTTTAACTAGGTTTGCTAGTTGCTGGATAGGACCTGAAGCTTAACTATAAATACAGTTAGCTTTAGTTTGTGCACAACACTTTGTGTTAGGTTTTAGGGTTCTTATTTCAATATCTATAATCTTTAATTCCGCAATCGTATCTATCCCTTCACTTTCAGTTGGGTATTATATCCACAATAACCCTTATTTGAAGAAGGGTCCCATTAAACTACGATGAATTGAGATTGTATTTAATGCTGTGTGTTTAGTTATGTGCTTGCAGGACTATATTGCAAAGTACACACCAATGTCAGGTTACGGTGGGTCAGTAAACACAGGACTATATAATGTAATCATTCATTATGTAGGCCAATGTGTTGACTCACGTGTAATATCTCAATTACGGTGTACTTCTATCCCAAGTGAATTAGAAGAATTGAGGAACGAAAAGTACTTGGAATCAGAAGAACAGAATTATACCCAAGTAAAATTCGTCGAGTATCGTAAGGGATATTCATCGAATTCATTGACTATACTCATAGATACTCATCAAATTTTTCGTGTATACCTACTGGTACTCATCGAATTCATCGTATTTACTTATGGTAAAATCTTTGAGAGTTTGAAAATCTGTTAAGTAAAAATTATCGAGTATCATCAAATATACTCGTCGAATTTGTCGAGTGTATCTTCCGATACCTGCCAAATTCGTCAAATATACATGTCAATACATGCCAAATTTGTCGAGATTCATTGGGTATACCTTTGAAATTCTGAATTTACTTCTCTATATTTTTATAAGTCATATTCGTAGAATATAACTCAGCTTATGTGTCAAATGCATCGAGTGTATCAGTCTATACTCGTTGAATTAATCAAGTGATCTACCCGATATTCATCGGATTCGTCAAGTATGACTTCTTCAAGGCGTCGAGTGATAAGTTTGTAACACCTCCATTCATCACATGAAATATTATAGAGGGTTCGGCCGGTACCCCCTGCCATATTCCACAGACAGTCGGCGGAGTTATGCCTTGAAACCATATTATCGTATACACATCCTAACCCAGAGCACATTCTAATGGAAGTATTTTAATTTGTAGAACCCATATACAAGAAATTTCCACTACACAAATATGAATGATAACAAAATACACCAAATGTTTTGGCCTTAAGGCCTTACGAATGATTCCTTTACAAAAGTGTTTTCATACATCGGCACGCAGGTCGGCCACACTTGGAAAATAGTAAACATTCGCCTTTGGCCCTTTGAGGGCCAGTCAATTGCAGCATAAGCGACTTCAACCTGCTACTTTCCACTTCTCTCTCCAGCACTTGCATAGCATGACACACCAAAATATTGCAAACAATGCAATAGTTAGCATTAGCTGACAAATTTATAACGAACCCACCCCTTACTCTAGGAGGCAATTCTCCTTCCCTGCAAGCAACAACATATTTATATATTTCGGCAACTATAAAGCGCACTTAAGCACCATTCGACACAGACGCGGGCTTGATCAGCCACACGCCTCGTGCACTCAGGGCACATTCTCGGTGTACCGAATTTCCCAGGTCCCACCACCATCCACAGTCCCAGACTTGATGGTATACTTGAGCATTCTAGTCTTTCCGGCTTGAGGCCTAAGACTCTCATTATGTCAACAATGAAAGCCAGTTACTTTAGGCGATCCTGTACAAACAACATAATGTGGGTACAAATCACCAGCAGTCCGTTGCTCAATTTGCTAGGTCAACGCCGATGGACGCAGCCATTATGGCGAACGACAAGATGTGGGTAAGCCTCTCCTTACCCATTCGGATCACTAGCCTTTTTGCTAGGCACTCTAAGCCCTTAGCATCAATTGCCACCCATATGACCCCTTAACCGTAGCCTGCAATGATCAACATGGCTCGCATGGCCAATAGCTAGGCTCTCTAGGCTCATAGCTTCTCATATTACGCACCTTGTCTCATAGACATAGTCTTCACAACCAAATTTAGGCTGGCTCGCATGGACACCTTAACTTGGTTCACAACTTTAGACAATGGCACCAGGTCTCCCAGAGATAGGCCTCATAACTTACTGGAAGCTATCGTCGGGGGTAGCACTACCGTCGTACGATAAGGGATAGAAGTCGCTTCTTCCCCATTTTGGGTGTTTTCCTTGAGATCATCTCCAGTACTATCACCGTAGCATCCTGCATACCCCCAGACCCCGGATATTTACATGTTTAACAACACATTTTATCAACGGAGTCTTCTCCGATATGTAAATTAATTCATTACCAATCCAGACCAACCTGTCCAGATGGGCTTCACACAACATACCTATTCTGCACTTAGATTCCGGATCTAAATGCAAGTTTTATCGGAGATCACAACGATCTACCCATTGGAAACCACCCATTTCTTCACCTTTTGGTGAGGGGTTCCATGCATGTATGCAAATTGAGGACTTCACTTGTCCAAGGAGAAAGTCGTTACCCTTATCGATCGCTTAGGAGCCATGTCCTTGTTCTTTAATCAGGATGGAACTGATCATCACAGCTTCCTCTCCACGGATATAGCGTCGACTCGTAATTTTAATCACAAGCACACCTTGGATTGCTTCTCCTCTTAGCCTCCTGGACTTTCTTCCTCCTCTTCCCCCAAGAACCTCAAGTACCAAGAGATAGAGTGTGGGAGAGAAAAATGATAATTTCCATCTCATGTCCAGCCTTTATCTGAATGCTACCGCCGTACGGTAAATACTATAATCGCGCGTTATCCACAACGGTGGCCGCTCAGCTTAAGCAATGCCGCTCATGCTATCGCTGCACAATAGCTTCTTATCATCGCGCGATAATTCACTCAACTATGCGTCGAGAGCATTGAGAGCATCCAGTGCGTCGAGTGCTACCACCACACGGTAACTTTCTGCTGCCGTACGGTATCTACCTGATTCTTTGGTCTTTTAATTCACTGAGCTATCACTGGCGATAAGACTACCTCCACGTGATAACCTCTAGAGAAAAATTCTCCACAACATCAGGATTTTCGGGGCGTTACAATTCTCCCCTGCTTTAAGAGATTTCATCCCGAAATCCAAAGCAAATATAGAAGTACAAAACAAAAAAATGTACCTCAAAGAAACAATTCAGGGAATTCTTCTTGCATTGTCTGCTCACGTTCCCATGACATCTCTTCCCGGCCACAATTGTCCCAATGAACTTTGACCATTTGAATCTCTTTGTTTCGTAATCGCTTTACTTCCGAGTCCTTGATACAAATGGGCTTGACCATTGTTGTTAACCCACTATCGAACAGAAATGGCTTTATAATAACTACTTACGCAGTCTCTTGCATAGCCTTCCGCAATACCGAGATGTGAAACACATCATGCAAACCACTTAGCTCCTCTGAAAGAGCTAATCGATATGCAGCTTCTCCTATCCATTCACCACTTCAAACAGACAAAGGTATCTCAGACTCAACTTTTGTAAGCGCCGAATCCTAGATACGCCTTTGAATGGCTTATCTTTAGAACACTTAATTGCCAACCGCAAACTCCACATTTCGGTGCTTGGTGTTATAGTACTTAGCTTGCCTATCTTGGGCCACCAATAAGCACTCTCGTATAATGCGTATAGCCGAATTGGCATCTTCGACCTCATTACGCTTATACAGCTTCGATTCGCCTGTAAAGCTAAAGGAGTACGACACTTCCTACCGTATAAACCTTCGAAGGGCGCCATCTGAATGCTAGCTTGATAGCTATTATTATAGGCAAACTCGATCATATAGAGATGGTACTCCCACGTCTTCCCGAAATCCAAGGTGCACATATAGAGCATATCCTCCATTGTCCTGTATGTTCTCTCAGACTGACAATCCATTTGTGGATGAAAGGCCGCATTGAACTTAAGTTTAGTACCCAAAAACTGGTGGATTAGCCTCCAATCATTCAAAGTAAAGCGCCCATCTCGGTCACTGACGATGTTACGGGGCACACTGTGTAACATGACTTTGTTGTCCACATACAACTTAGCCAATTTTTCAACTAAATTGTCCTTCTTGTTCGGTATAAAGTGCGATACTTTTGTCAAATGGTCAACAATCACTCACATGACGTCATTACCGCTCTGTGATCTCGGCAGTCCTTGCACGAAATCCATAGAGATATCATCAAACATCCACACAGGAATTGGTAACAACTTTAGGAAACCACCAGGTTTCTGACATTCTGCTTTTACCAAGGCGCAAGTTTGGCACATCACCATGTAAAAAGCTATGTCTTTCTTTAAACCTGGCCACCAGAACATCTTTTTCATGTCCCTGTACATCTTTGTGCTCCCTGGGTGGATTGAGTATTTAGTAAAGTGTGCCTCAAACATAACCTCCTCCCATAGTTTACCCATATTTGGGATGCACAAACGACTGTCCTTTCGCAAAAGACCATCATCTATGGAGAACTTGGAATTTGACCCATCCGTTGCATAGCATTTCATACTCTTATTGTGTTCTGTTGCCTGGCGAATCTTGTCCGCGAGATCATATTGCACCTCCATCCAGTTAAAGTACATATTTGTACTGGTATTCTTATCAACACAAGAAATATCTAAAGCCTCCAACTCCTGCATAAAATGCTCATCATGCATATGTAGCCAACTTGCCTGTACTGGAGTCCTACGACTCAAGGCATCTGCGACCACATTTCCCTTCTTGGGAGTGTAATGCATCTCAAAGGTGTAGTCACCGAGGAACTCCATCAACCTTTGTTGTCGCATATTCAGATCCTTCTAATCTCTTAAGTACTTAAGGCTCTAATTGTCCGTGAAGATATCAACTTTCATGCAATACAAGTAATGATGCCACAGCTTAAGTGCAAAATCATAGCCGCCAACTCGAAGTCGTGGACTGGATAGTTTTGCTCGTGCACTTTCAACTGGAATAAGCCATAAGCTAGAACTTTTTCGAATTGTAGAAGAACACAGCCTAAGTGGATCCCTAAAGCATCACTATAAATCTCATAGCCATCCGTGTCATATGGAGAACTCAAGATATGCATTGTGGTCAAGTACCTCTTTAACTCTACAAAAGCCCGTGGGCACTCAGGCGTCCAAATGAACTTCTGATCTTTCCTCGTCAGTGTAGTGAGAGGTAAGTGAAAGTGAGATAAAGATCTATCTAAACTCTAGAGGGGGGGGGGGGTGAATAGAGTATTTTTAAAATAGCTTTACAATTTAAACAAATAAAACAATTAAGATTTAATTTATGTATAGGTGTAAGGTGTCTTACTAGATAAATCAGAACTAAGACAGCAAAAAGAAGAATCACAGCACACAATAAAGAAAATACTCAAGCAACCAGAAAACACAAGGAACAATAGTGGTTCCCCAAAAACCTTGGTACATCCACTCTTCTACCACCCTTGGTAGGAATCCACTCAGGATGAGTTGATCAGGTGTCCTGACACCAATGAGCTTTTGATAAGGTGCTCAAAAACCAAACTAGATTTTTTGATCAGGTGTCTTGCCACCACTGAGTTTTGACAAGGCTCTCAGAACCAAACTCAGAACTTTTGAAGGGAGTTTTGATAACCCTTTTACAGCAGGAAAAGAAAAAGTAAAGAGGTGAGGTTGTCTTCTCTGTTGTCAAATCAAATGAGAGAAGACTAGTGGATTGTTGATGATGTCAAAGCTCCCCCTGAGATGTAGAATGGTTCAGGAGTGAGAGCTTTGCTTCAGGGTGATAGGTCTTCAGAAGCTTCAGATCTCTAGCAAAAGATGATTCCAGCAGATGCTAAAATATTTGGTGTCTAGAGTTCTTGATGTTGAAGCTATGATCACTTTTCAGTAAGCTAAAAGGATTGTTCTACTAATTCTTCAGAAGAATGATCACTTGTTGTCTATCACTGTTAATTTTTTGTTGTTGTGCTGTTTTTTCTGTCTTGTTGACTGAAGACAAAAAGAAGGATCTTATTCTCTGAAAAATTCCTTGTCAAAGATAGTCGTTGGCAGTCATAAATGTCTTCTATAAAAGTCTTGTCTTCTAGAGGAAATTCCCATATAACATTCCAAAAAGAATTCCTTGAAACTTGCTCCAGAATAAAGAAAAATGGATGGCAGATCTCTTGAAATAAAAGCTGAGAGAATTTGAAAATCATTCCAAAAGTTGACTAAATTTGAATCCTCAAAGTCGTCAATCTCTCAGGAAAAACGTCGACCTGAGCTCGAAGATCGTCGACCAGAGCTCAGCGATCTGAAGAATAAACTGAGGAGAGATCGTCGACCTGAGCTCGAAGAACGTCGACCAGAGCTCAGCGATCTGAAGAATAAACTGAGGAGAGATCGTCGACCTGAGCTCGAAGAACATCGACCAAAGTTCGACGATTTGAGCAAAGTTGAGCTCAGAGAGCGTCAAACGGAGTTCGACGTTGCGTCGACCTAAGCTCGACGATAATTGTCTTTTCCTCAGCTTGAAGTCTGATTCCTTGAATGATCCTGGGGGCAGCTCAAACCTAAATTCTAAGCCCTAGACACATTCTAATGTTGACCTTTAAAACTATACAACTAGGTCAAACTGGTTTCCTAAGACAAACATAGTGATCCTTACCCAAATTAGTAATAGGGTGTTCCAACAATCTCCCCCTATTTGGGTTAGGATTACTATTTACAGACAAAAATAGGAAATAAATAAGCATACAGACAAAACAAAAGCTAAACCAATCAATGCAAGAAAATGTCATAGCAGCATTACAGATCATAGATAAAATATCAGCAAATATTCAGAGGTGGATGTTTGTTCAGCTTACACAAATCACTTCTTCTCAGTTCCCCTTTTAAACAAAATTTCCCTGTTAGGATTGAGGGATTCTTTCTTTGATCTTCTGTCATCTTCTGCACCTAAGGAAGTTTGAGATCTAGGCCTTGGAACTATAGCCTCAGGATGCAGCTTTATATAATCTTCTGGATTAAATAATTTCCTTGAAGCATATCTCTCTAGTTCTTTCTTTCTTTGATCTGTTAGGGTTGTAATGTTGAAAATGTCTTTGCCTTGCTATCTGGCCTTTTTCATTTGATCTAGAGCAGCAAGCTCTTTCATTCTGGCAGTCCATGACAAAGGGTTGTTCTCAGGATTCTCAAATGGAACAGGAGGTTCATATCTATTGATAGACTCAGAATCAGTGTGAGGAGTCCTGGAGACAACTGTATCTTTTAGCCTATAAGGGAAAGGACCTGAAGTAGATTCAATATGACCTTTTCCTTCCCTTTGTTGTCTAGAATATGTTCTGTAATCTCTTTTCCTTCCTCTAGACTGATATCTCTTATATTGATATCCTCTTTGAAATTGTTCTCTTGGTTGATGTTCCTGAGAAGGTTGGGAAGAGCTTTGCTTTGAAGCAGAGGATGGAAGGGCTGAGCCTCCACCAGATCCTGAGTCTGGAGGAGGAGGAGGAGGAGGTTGAAATTTAGAAGATCCTTTTTCATATCTAGCCAATTTTCTTCTTCTCTTCATAGCTTTCAATTGATTTTTAGAGAATTGCATC
Organism: Platanthera zijinensis; assembly: GCA_039513925.1. NCBI lineage: Eukaryota > Viridiplantae > Streptophyta > Magnoliopsida > Asparagales > Orchidaceae > Platanthera > Platanthera zijinensis. Next base: position 78,142,941 of record CM077089.1, read on the forward strand.
CATGGCTCAGAGATTGGGCAATCATGCAAAATATAATATGGAATATCATTTGCATCTTTGGCTTGAGCAGGAGGAACTTTCATCATGGCCTTGCTTCTGGCCTTCCTTTTCTTGGCAATGGTACCTGAAGAGTCATCAGAATCAGTGTGAAACTGATCACTTTCTGAGCTTTGGGGTCTATCATATAAATCATCAATGCTCTTAATATATTTCTCTTGTAATTTCAACTGATCTGGAGTCAGGGTAGGAGCAGCAACATCAGAAATTTGAGCAGAAGCAGCATCAGGAGTTGGAGCAGAAACAACAGCAGGTTCTTCTAGAAAAGTAGTAAGTTCTTGAGCAGCAGTAACCCCAATAACAGAAATCATGTCAATATCTTCTGATACACTTGTAGAAACAGCAGTAGTAGCAGAGATGAAAGCAGCAACATCCACAGCTTTGAAAGAATTTACATATAAGGCAATTAGGCTGGGATCACAAACAGAGATAGGCACAATGGCCTTAGTCAAATCTTCAACTTGTTCAACTGGCAGAGAACTAAAGAAAGCAAGATCAAAAACTGAAAGCAATTTCTGGAGATCCACTGCAAATGTTGGAGCAGGAACTGCTTCATAAGGCATCTCCCCCTGCCTGGATTCAGTGGCAGCTGGATCAAGGTACCTAGAAGAAGTAGTTGCCTGAGAAGAGATGAAGGAGGATAGCTTGGTAGACATCTCCTGAACATGTGTCAGGAGTGGAGCCAGGGTGGTCTCCAGTAATGAGGTTAGCTTGGGAGCTAGCAGCTCATATAACCTGCCTGCCAGGGCTGAGAGATCTATATGCTCAAGAGGGGCTTGAGTAGAGGTAGGTGAGAAAGTTGCTGGAATTATGTTGACTGGAGCTGATGGAATGGAGAATGTGGATGTAGGAGGTGAAGGAATGGATGGTCTAGGGGTAGGAAGTGTTGAGATTGATGTAATTTGGTTGGGGAAGGATGAGATGGTAGGGGAAAAAGATGGTTGAGAGAGGATGTCTTGAAGAATTTGTTGGAATGAGGAGGTAGAGGGAAGCTCAGGAGGAGTTGAAGGAGGATCATCCATGAAGGAGTCATCTAAGAGAGAATATAATGAAGTGGTGGCAGGAGGATAGTAGTATAAGGGATGGAATTGCTCTGAGGTAGATACTAGAGAAGGTGAGATTGGTGATGAGATTGTAATGGGTAAGGAGATGGCTATGGTGGTGATTGGTGGTGAGGATGAGATGGCTGGGGTAGAGACAGCTGGAGGAGGAGAAGAAGCAGGCAAAACTTCTGCAGGGGCAGAGACCTGAGGAGGAGTGACTAAGGTAGTCCTTGTGCCTGAAGCAGGAGTTGATGCAGTAGCCCTGTTGGGGTTAATAATCTGCCTGTCCCACCTGCTGAAGAGGGCACAGGTAAGTCTCTTGGATGCATTGATGTGCATCCCACTTGAGGTCAGCAGCTCAGGGCACCTGGAGTGCATGTAAACCCCCAAGATCCTCCCAAAGCTTACACAGCTTTTGCTCAGCTTCTTTTTGATCAAATTGAAGAAGATGGACCCCCAGTCCAGATGTTTCTTGTCAACCACAGCTCCCATTAGACAGAACTGATGTCTGGAAAGGGTGTCATGGGCTGAATGCTTTGCCAGAAGCACCTTTCCCACAACATCATCCAGAAATTGATATTCAATCGACAAATTCTTTTTCAGCAATTTTTTAGGGTTCTCAGCAGAGTAACCCACTCTATCTAGCATTACATCAGACTCTTCTTCAGATAATTCAATAGAGTCATTTCTAGTGCTGAGGTTGAACAATTCTGTTAGTAGGGCGGGGGACAATTGTACCTGAGTCCCTTTGATAGAGCCGACTACAGAATTCTCATTCTCAGTTGAGGCAGAAAAACACCATTCCTTTATCTCGTCTGCGACGATCTTCATCCTGATGGACATTATCTGAACTAACTGTTGTTCTCGAAGCAGATTTAAAATGTCCTTGAATCTCTGGTCGCTTCCATCGAAAGAGTTCATGTCGATGTCGAATCCTGTGTCAAATTTCATTTTTGAAAGGACAGCAACAGTCAGAGCCATCTGTACCTGCAAAGATTGAACAAACACGACCAAGTGTAGAAGGTTTGGAGGAAAAAAAATTGCAGAGAGTATGAAGGCGTAAACGATGAGCGGCGGCCGAATAATGATTTTATATTAGGGTTCGACGCGAAAAAGGAAGGATCGTCGACCTCAGATCGACGATTAGGACTCCTGAGGGAAGCTGAAAGGTCTTCAACATCGTAGATCTCAGTTCGACGATCTAGAGAGCGTCGAGCTCAGGTCGACGATCAAAGACCTGAAAGAGATAGTATACAACTATCTGGCAAGCTCTAAACTTAGGTCGACGTTTAGTGAAAACATCGAACTCCGTTCGACGATTTCTGGGAAAAACGTCGAGCTCAGTTCAGAGACAGAAACTATCCTACAGACACAAAAGGAGATGATTTTTTAGCCTAATCTTGGTTTGTTTTTAGCTTTTCAAAATCTTGTAATTTAGTTTAGGCTTCCTCCATCTAACATGCCTAACTGATTTAGGAAGAAATTGTGTTTCTTTTCATCCAGAGGCTTGGTGAAAATATCTCCCCTTTGCAAATCAGTAGGGATATATTGAAGTTCAATTTTGTTCTTCTCTACATTATCCCTTAGAAAATGATGCCTAATCTCTATGTGTTTTGTCCTACTATGGAGGACTGGATTTTGTGCAATGGAAATAGCACTGGTGTTGTCACAAAAAATTTTTGACTTCTCTAAGTTGTAACAATAGTTTAGGAGTTGGTTTTGTATCCACAATATTTGTGAACAATAACTGCCTGCAGCCATATATTCAGCTTCAGCAGTTGAGGTTGACACAGATGTTTGTTTCTTACAATACCAAGAGACAAGTCTATCACCAAGGAACTGACAAGTTCCACTGGTGCTTTTCCTATCTATTCTGCATCCAGCATAATCAGCATCTGAGAATCCAGTTAAGTCAAATGCTGAGTCTTTTGGATACCAGAGTCCTAGATTTGGACAGCTTTTAACATACCTAAGAATCCTCTTAACTAAGGTTAAGTGTGACTCTCTAGGGCTAACTTGAAATCTAGCACATATACATGTAGCAAACATTATGTCAGGCCTACTGGCTGTAAGGTACAATAGAGAGCCAATCATTGCTCTATATGTTGTCTGATCAACTGGTTTCCCATGTTCATCAGCATCCAATACAGCATTGGTAGGCATGGGTGTTTTCATACATGATGCATCAGACATACCAAATTTCTTAACCAGCTCTTTTGCATAATTGGTTTGAGAAATAAATATGCCTTCAGCATGTTGTTTGACTTGCAATCCTAAGAAGAAGGATAGCTCACCCATGCTACTCATTTCAAATTTAGAGTGCATAAGCTTGGAAAACTTTTTTCACAAGTTTGAATCAGTAGAACCAAATATAGTATCATCTACATAGATTTGTACTAGTAGGGTATGGGACTTATGGGTTCTAATAAAAAGAGTTTGGTCTACTCTCCACCTAACAAAATCATTTTTCAGCAGAAAACATGCTAGGGTCTCATACCATGCTCTAGGAGCTTGCTTGAGACCATATAATGCTTTGTGAAGTTTAAAAACATAATCAGGATGGGTTAGAGAGATAAAACCTGGAGGTTGTCTGACATAGACTTCTTCTTTGATCTCCCCATTGAGAAAAGCACTCTTGACATCCATTTGATAGACTTTGAATCCCTTGTGAGCAGCATAAGCCAGAAAGATTCTTGTGGCTTCTAATCTTGCAATAGGTGCAAAGGTCTGATCATAGTCTATCCCTTCTTCCTGAGAGTACCCTTGAGCAACTAGCCTTGCTTTATTCCTTACAATGATTCCTTGATCTTCCAGCTTATTTCTGAACACCCATTTGGTTCCAACAATGGGATGATCTTTTGGCTTGGGCACTAGTTCCCAAACTTTATTTCTTTCAAATTGATGCAACTCCTCTTGCATTGCAATAATCCAGTGTGGATCTTGTTTTGCATCTTGAATGGTTTGAGGTTCAATTTGAGAGAGGAAGCAAATGTGCATCAGGTTCTGGTTGACCTGATTTCTAGTTTGCACACCAGCTGCGATGTCTCCAATTACTTGAGAAATTGGATGATCTCTTGTTGTTATTAGATCAATAGGGGGTGTTGATGGTTCACCAACCTGTGTTATTGTGTCCTCTTGTGGAACAACAACTGGTTCTTCAAGAAGATTTTCTTCCTGATGGTGAGCAGCTTCTTCATCTTCATTACTGTCATCCTTTTGTGTAACTTGTAATCTATTCAAGTCTTCAGCTAGAGAGTGCACCTGGAAATGTTCTATGGTAGAAGCATTCTTCTCCTTGAAAGACATGTTAGCTTCATCAAAAGTAATATGGACAGATTCTTCTATTTTTTGAGTAGTTTTATTATAAACCCTATAAGCTTTACTAATCATGGAGTATCCCAGAAACACTCCTTCATCAGCTTTAGCTTGGAATTTTGCTAGATATTTCTTGTCATTATTATGGATAAAACAAGTGCAACCAAAAACTTTAAAATAGCCTATTTTAGGTTTCTTCCCTTTGAGCAATTCATAGGGAGTCTTGCCCTTTAGTTTATGTATCAGGCTTCTATTCAACACATAGTTGGAGGTGTTCACTGCCTCAGCCCAAAAGGATAGAGGTAGGTGAGCATCTGCCATTAATGTAGTTGCAGATTCAATGAGTGTTTTATTTTTCCTTTCAGCGACCCCATTTTGTTGAGGAGTTCTAGGAGCTGAGAAAGTATGCATGATCCCTTCACTTTGACAGAACTCTTGCATGATAAGAGAAACAAACTCTGTCCCGTGATCAATTCTGATCAGGGCAATGTGAGTGTTGAACTCAATCTGAATGCATTTGAGAAAATCTGTCAAACACTTAAAGTTATCAGACTTCTTCCTCAGAAAGAATACCCATGTGAATCTTGAGAAGTCATCTACAATCACTAAAGTATAGGATTTCCCTCCTAAGCTTTGTACTGTAATGGGTCCAAAAAGATCCATGTGTAACAGATACAAAATCTTAGGTGAATCACTCTTGTTAATTGATTTAAAGCTATTTTTAGTTTGCTTGCCTAATTGACAAGCCTTGCAGAGTCCTTCCTTCTTGTAGTGGCCAGAAGGCAGTCCTCTGACAAGGTTGTCCTTGGATAGCCTAGCAATGGTTCTAAGGTTAACATGTCCTAGTCTCTTATGCCATAGAATATTAGGTCTAGATATGGAATTAAACAGGCAAATATCTACATTAGATGAATGAAAGTCTACTAAGTAAATATTACCTTTCCTGTTACCTGTCAACACAGTTGTGTTGTCTTCTGACTTGACCTTGCATATTTCTTTGTTGAAAGTCACTTGATATCCTTCATCACACAGCTGACTAATGCTTATCAGGTTGTGCTTGAGTCCTTCAACATAGGCTACCTTCTTGAAGGTGACTATCCCAATTTAGACTGCACCATATCCTTTTGTAGTTCCAAAGTTTGAATCACCAAAAATTACTTTGGGTCCAAGCTTGGCTTTAAAGGATGTGAAGTTGTCCTTATTCCCTGTCTTGTGCTTTGAGCACCCACTATCCAGATACCATAGCTGGTTTAATGTTGGATAGGTCTTCACCTGCACATAATCAGCTTATATGTTTTTGACCCAGTTAACCTTGGGCCTAGGTTGATAACCCTTAAATTCAGAAATAAAAGACATCCCAGGTTGATCCTTATAACCTTCAGGATGTTATCTCCTAGGAGGTACTATCCATTCAGTATAGGGATTAAAGCATTGGGATGAAGCACTTCTAGGATTGAATTGAGATTTGCCTCTGAAAGAAGGTTCAAAGCTCTGAACTTCGTTCGACGATCGTCGAGCTGGGTTCGACGATCTTGGGTAAAATCGTCGAGCTCCGTTCGAAAATCGACTATGAGGGAGTTTAGAGTTTAGGAAACGTTGAGCTGAGTTCGACATTTCAGCCTGAGATCATCGACCTCTGTTCGACGATCGTCGACCTCTGCTCGACGTTTTCTGTTGAGCTTTCTTTTTATTAGGTAGATCTGAATTTTTCCTAGCTACCTCTACAACACCCTTTCCTTTATCAGAAATAAATTTTATTGGGGTTGTTAATACTATGGGTTGGCTAGATGAGGCAACCAAGCCCAGTATACTATTTAATCTTGAGTTCACTGTGCTTGTGATGTTCATTAATTTGATACTTCTCCCATTAAGGGATTCTTCAAATTGCTTGGCCTTAGATAGTTCACTTTTTAGTGAAGATATCTCCTCTCTATAGCATTCTAACTCTTTAGAGAGTTTGAGGTTCTCTTATTTTATAGTGCTATACTCAGATAGTTGTTTTCTGAGGGATGTGATTTCCTTCTCAGATTCCAACAGATCTAGGCATAGTACTTTAAACTCATGTTTAAAATCCTCAGAACTGAAATCAAATGAATTGATTACCTGATCTTCTTCTAGTTGAGCTTCTGAATCTGATTCTGACTCTTCTGCTTCTGAGTCTGTTTGAGAGGCACTGATAGCCATCATGCAGAATTCCTTTTCATCAGCATCATCCTCATCATCACTGGAGCTGGATGAGGCTTCAGAGTCCTCTTCAGTTTCACTCTATGTCTCAGCAACAAATCCCTTCCTTGTATGTTTGTTCTTGCTGAAGGAGGGTTTGTCTGAGCTGTTCTTTCTGAAGTCTTTTTCCTTTCTTCTTTCTCTTCTATCTTTCTTGTCCTTGTTCTTATTTTCTGGACAGTCAGTCACAATATGACCTGGTTTCCTGCAACCAAAACATATAATTTCTTTATTGTTATTTGATTTATCATACCTTGGTTTATCATGACCCTTGTATGATCTCTTTCTGAAGTCTTTTCTGGCCATCTTGTAGAATCTTTTGGCCAGTAGACTTAGGAGCGCATCATTTCCTGTAGCTTTATCTTCAGGCTCCTCTTCTGCAGCTTTGAAGACTATGGTCTTTTCTTTCCTTGTGACTGGAGAAGTAGCCTTTTGTTCTTCTTCTCTATTTTTGATGAGCAGCTCATAGGATTTGAGCTTGCCCAGGAGAGCTTCAGTGGTAATCTCATTTAGACTTCTGGAATCTTTGATTTGCCAGATTCTTGAATCCCAAGTGCTGGGGAAGCACATTAAGATTTTGTCATTCAGCTCAATCAATGAGATTTCTTTATCCAATGTTTTTAACTCATTGACAATTAGACTTAGTCTATTGTACATGTCAGCCACTGATTCAGCTTCTCCCTTTTTGAAGTTCTCATATTGGCTTATCAGATGGGATCTCCTGTCTTTCCTTTCATCAGCAGATCCGGAGACAATTTCAGAGAGCTTGTCACAAATTCCTTTGGCTGAGTTGCAGTCAGCTACCTTCTGAAATATCTCATCAGACATTGTCTGAGCTAAGATGTTCATGGCCTTTGCATCTGCAGTTTTCCATTTCTTTATGTCTGCATCTGTTCCTGAGGGAGGTGGAACAGTACTTGTACTTGTGGTCTCTGGAGGTGGTGGGCACACTGTCAAAATAGAATTAAATATAACCTCATCAATAGAATTCATATAAAGTTTAATCCTTGCCTTCCAGAGTGCAAACTTGGAGAGGTTGCACACTGGAGGTCTGGTGCTTGCATAATCTTTGTTCTGTGCCATGTCTATATAAATAGATAGATATAGTGAAAATAACCCTCTTAAGAGATTGATCTTATCAAGGATCTTTTGGTTTAGGTGTTAGCCTGTATGAGCAACCAACCTCCCTCTGATACCAATTGAAAGTGAGATAAAGATCTATCTAAACTCTAGAGGGGGGGGGTGAATAGAGTATTTTTAAAATAGCTTTACAATTTAAACAAATAAAACAATTAAGATTTAATTTATGTATAGGTGTAAGGTGTCTTACTAGATAAATCCGAACTAAGACAACAAAAAGAAGAATCACAGCACACAATAAAGTAAATACTCAAGAAACTAGAAAACACAAGGAACTATAGTGGTTCCCCACAAACTTGGGTACATCCACTCTTCTACCACCCTTGGTAGGAATCCACTCAGGATGAGTTGATCAGGTGTCCTGACACCAATGAGCTTTTGATAAGGTGCTCAAAAACCAAACTAGATTTTTTGATCAGGTGTCTTGCCACCACTGAGTTTTGACAAGGCTCTCAGAACCAAACTCAGAACTTTGGAAGGGAGTTTTGATAACCCTTTTACAGCAGGAAAAGAAAAAGTAAAGAGGTGAGGTTGTCTTCTCTGTTCTCAAATCAAATGAGAGAAGACTAGTGGATTGTTGATGATGTTAAAGCTCCCCCTGAGATGTAGAATGGTTCAGGAGTGAGAGCTTTGCTTCAGGGTGATAGGTCTTCAGAAGCTTCAGATCTCCAGTAGAAGATGATTCCAGCAGATGCTGAAATATTTGGTGTCTGGAGTTCTTGATATTGAAGCTATGATCACTTTTCAGTAAGCTAAAAGGATTGTTCTACTAATTCTTCATAAGAATGATCACTTATTGTCTGTCACTGTTAATTTTTTGTTCTTGTACTGTTTTTTTTGTCTGGTTGACTGAAGACAAAAAGGAGGATCTTATTCTCTGAAAAATTCCTTGTCAAAGATAGCCGTTGGCAGTCATAAATGTCTTCTATAAAAGTCTTATCTTCTAGATGAAAGTCCCATATAACATTCCAAAAAGAATTCCTTGAAACTTGCTCCAGAATAAAGAAAAACGGCTGGCAGATCTCTTGAAATAAAAGTTGAGAGAATTTGAAAATCATTCCAAAAGCTGACTAAATTTGAATCCTCAAAGTCGTCAATCTCTCAGGAAAAACGTCGACCTGAGCTCGATGATCGTCGACCAAAGCTCAACGATCTGAAGAATAAACTGAGGAGAGATCGTCGACCTGAGCTCGAAGAACGTCGACCAGAGCTCAGCGATCTGAAGAATAAACTGAGGAGAGATCGTCGACCTGAGCTCGAAGAACGTCGACCAAAGCTCGACGATTTGAGAAAAGTTGAGCTCAGAGAGCGTCGAACGGAGTTCGACGTTCCGTCGACCTAAGCTCGACGATAATTGTCTTTGCCTCAGCTTGAAGTCTGATTCCTTGAATGATCCTGGGGGCAGCTCAAACCTAAATTCTAAGCCCTAGACACATTCTAATGTTGACCTTTAAAACTATACAACTAGGTCAAACTGGTTTCCTAAGACAAACATAGTGATCCTTACCCAAATTAGTAATAGGGTGTTCCAATAGTAAGGCTATCCGCGAAAAGTTCTCCACGAAGATCCTGTAGCCAATAAGTCCAAGGAAGCTCCTGACTTTTGCTATAGTATACAACACAGGCCACACTCATATAGCAATGATCTTTGCCGGATCCACCACAATACCCTCTCCACTAACCACATATCCAAGAAAAGCCACTGACGATAGCCAAAACTCACACTTTGAGAACTTGACAAAGTGTTTATTCCTTATCAGGGTATATAAAACCAACCTCAGATGTTTCACATGCTCTTTTTTAGACTGAGAGTATACCAGTATGTCATCAATAAAGATGATCAAAAATAGGTACAAATACTTTCGAAAAGTTCTGTGCATCAGATCCATGAATACTGATGGCGCATTAGTGAGTCCAAAAGGCATCACAATAAACTAATAATGCCTATAGCGTGTACCAAATGTTGTCTTGTGAATATCACTTTCCCGAATTATCAACTGCCAGTAGCTAGACTTCAAATCCAACTTCGAGTAAACATTTGATCCAACCAGCTGATCAAACAAATCATCGATTCGAGGAATTAGATACTTATTCTGTTCTATCAGCTTGTTCAGTTCACGATAATCAATGCATAGACGCAAGCCTCTGTCCTTCCTCTTCACAAAGAGAATGGTGCACTCTACGGTGACATACTCAAACATATATATCCTTGCTCTAGAAATTCTTGCAACTGAACTTTCAGTTTTGCCATTTCCTTTGGGGCCACTCAGTACGGTGAATGTGACACAAGTTTTGCACCTGGCACGAGATCAATAGTAAAGTCAATCTCTCGCTGGGGTGGAATATTACAACCCGTATTTTATCCATACTTAAATAATATATCAGAGTAAGAGAAAACATATGTCATGATGTAGGGGATAACTGCAGGCGCTCAGGCAAGAACTCGAACCAAACACTTTTTATGAAATCCTCAAGTTATTATGAAGAAACTACAATTTAAGTTAAGTTTTAATGCTCGTATCCCTCAGCTCTGTGGATAACCTAGCCTACAAATGAAACATGAATATACGCTACAGAAAAAAACTTTTTTATATTGATTGACATTCTACATGAGCATAAACATCCAAATAAGACATCTCATGATATGCATACCCCTAGATTTAATATAAGTATAGATATAACTTTTATGTTTGTTAAAATATAATGACTTTTGTTTTAAAACAATACTATAAATGAGAAAGTCAAAATGATACTTTTATACTTTAAAATAGCTAACATGCAATCCTAGCATAAAACCTTCCTAGGGAGCAAGTAAATCTAACAAGTCATCAAGAAATAGACTTAGCAGTTAGCAAGTAACTTAACATTCAACCAAAATCTCAAGTGGGCATCAACAACCTGACACAAACCCACTAAAAGCATGTATGTGTCTGAACTAAAGGAAAAAAACAACAGAACTACCTCACGATGGTGAGGGGAAGACTACTGCAACATCTGCAGACCACTAGCCACAACAACCCCTTGCCGATCAATCGACTACTATTCCAAACCTGAGGCATTCAAAAGAAAAGAATACCTCAGCAAGAAAATGCAAGTGGCAAAAAGATCATCAGTAGATGAAAGCAAAGGAGTTCAGGGTTACACATCGAAACAGGAAAGGCTGTTAAACCACAACAGATGAGAGATAAAACAATAATTAATTATTAACTTATAAAGTCCAAGAGTAAGAAAATTGCACCAAGTGCGAAATGAAGCCATGCTTCGAGAATACCTACAAGAGTAAGCATAATGAAATATGTCTAAACAATAAGAAGGAAGAGACTGAACAACTCTAAACATGTGAACCATTAACACCGATAAAAATTACTCTGAGTCGGTGGCAACAATGTCTAACACTAACTAATAGACCCAAACATCTCGAGAAGGAACTGCAGTGGTGGCCACAATGTCCAACACAACCCGACAGTCTAACATCTCAGAAAGGCACTGTGATGGTGGACACAATGTCCAACACAACCCAACAGTCCAAACATCTCAAAAAGGCACTATGGTGGTGGCCAAAATGTCTAACACAACCCAACAGTCAAAGAGAAAATACCATAAAAAACACTAAGTGCAATCATTCACGAGCCGACACTAGGTTGGTGGTCCATTATCCACTGCCAACCATGGGCTACACCCAAACATCTATAAACACCTATAAAACCCCAACCAAAACACCCGGCTCCTCCAATGATAAGAAGGAAGAAAAATCCCGAAATTCACCCTAAGGCCATACTCGACGAATTGGCTCAATTCGGAGAGAAAATTTCTAAGTCCACATCGATTGTCGAGCATACTCGATGAATACAGTAGACACTCGACGAAATATACTTAGAAAATTAGTTAACTTAATACATGATGAATCGATAAAAATAACCCAAGTCAACGAGAAATTCGTCGAGTATACTTGACGAATCTAGAGTTCACTCAGTACACTCAATGCCAAAGAAGTCTCACTCGACGCTTGGACTTAACTCAGCAAAATTTACTTCACTCAATGCCTTCACTCAACACCTAGCTGAGTCCACTCAGCACACTCGATGCCAAAGGCATTAATACTCAAAGCTCTATACGTTGTCTTGTTTACTCGACGCCAAACTGGCAATACTCGACAAATTTTTTGAGATTACTCGACAAATTAGACTTAGCCTCACTGGCACTCAACGCTCTCGACGCCAAAACAAAATCACTCAATGCCAAGCCTGGTACTCGACGAATTGGACTTAGACTCACAGGTCACTCGACACTCTCAATGCCAAGTAAAGTTCACTCAACGACAAGGCTGATACTCGACGAACTTGATGCCTAAACTCAACTAATGCAGAATCACTCAATGCCAAGGCTATTAGTCGATGAATTAGTCAAGAATACTCGATGAATTTGCCTTAGTCCAAAACTCACACTTGATGAATTCTACTCTGGCATATACAATGAGTTTATCTTTACTTCGACTGTCATATACGACGAATCCTACTTATACTAATTGGCATATAATACACTGATTAAACTTAACCAAAAAACCTACACTACACAGCAGATCAAGCTTGGCTGGACCCTACACTACTCCTAACTCTAAGGAGGGAAGGAAAGATACAGCAGAGATCACAAGGAAAATACTTGGCAAGGGGAAAAAATCACCACTTGCCTCAAACTTCCCGGGAACCGGCCGCACAAGCGCTCGTCCATAAGGATTTGGCCACAAGAACACCTTGGCTACATTTCATGAAACTTCTCGGAGAGAAAAAAGGTCAATACGAATAACCTAAAGCCTAAGAATCTAAAAAAATGGCAAAAACTCACCGTACGAACGTAGATCTCAGCGAGAGCTATCTGTATCTACCCTCTGACGATGATTTCGTGCACCAGAGCTCCTATAATTGATGACCGAAAGATCGACGATGTTCGCCGCTGTATCTCATTTGCAAAACAGTTTTATAGCTTGGGAAGAAGACGATGAATAGGGTTTTTGTCTAAATCGTAAGACTATTTACACTTATAATATATTATTATTATTATAATATACGTCCAAACTACCGATAAATCCAATCAACTCAGATTTTCACGAAATTTGCGCCGAAGCTAAATATCGATGCTACGAATCCAACGACGAAGTCAAAATCAAAATCCAACAAACCAAACTCTGGTAAAAACTACCCGAGGTCTAAAAAACCAAATATCCCAAAAAAGGCTCCACCGAGTTCCAAAATAAACCCGGCTCGCAAGGAAAATTTCAAAAAAACCATAGAAATTTGTCATGCTAATATTCTAAGTCAAAACCTCGGGTACTAATGAGCAAAAGTCTCGCTCCAATAATAGTACTCGTCAACTATGCGTCAATATAATGCCCTAACGTCAATAATACGCCACTAAAGGAATTAAAATAAACATCATAAAATCAGGGGGGGGGGGTATAGCCACTCCCCCTAATTAAAAGTTTCGTCCTAAAAATGGATACACAACTGAATTTACTACTGATGCAAACATAACCAAGGGTTATTGAATAGAAACTCTTACCAAAAGAAACTAGGAGAACTGATGAGGATGAGCCTCCCACATAGCTTATTCAAACTCCCAAGTTGCGCTTTCCACGTCTTTGTTTCGCCACAAAACTTTGACCATGGGTATTGTCTTCCTTCGCAACACCCGATTTTGAGTATCTAAACTACAAACAGGCACCTAAACATAGGAATGATTAGGATGCAACTGGAATAACGAATCAAGTATATGCCGATTGCTAAGCACACATTTCCGGAACTAGCTCACATGAAACACATTATGCACACCAGGAAAATTTGCGAGCAAATCCGGCCTATAAGCTGACACTTCGATGCGTTCAATAACTTGGAAAGGTACCACATATATGGGATCCAACTTATGGTTCCTTCCAAACCTCTTAACACCAGCCATCAGAGATACCTTGAGAAAAACCATGTCTTTAACTTCGAATTCCAAATCAATCCTTCGCCGATTAGTGTTCTTCTCATAACGCTCCTGAGCTATTTAAAGCTTCTCTCGAATATGCATCACAGAAATGTTAATCTCTTCCAAGGCCTCCATACCAAACAACGGTCCTTCACAAACTTCGACCCAAAACAAGGGAGTTCTACAACGTCTCCCATAAAAAGCCTGAAATGGGGTCATCTGCAAACTCGCCTTATAACTATTATTGTAGGCAAATTCCATCAATATTAGTCACTCTTCCCACGCTCCCCCGTGGTCCAATATGTAACATTATATCATATCTTCTACAATCTGATTTACTCTCTCCGTCTGACCATTGGTCTGCAGATGATAAGCGGTTGAATATCTGAGGTCGGTACCCAACCCTTCCTGCAAACTTTTCCAAAAATGAGACGTAAACCTGGAATCTCGATCTGACACAATACTAACAGGTACTCAAAGTATTCTAATGAACTCATCAAAATATAACTCTGTTATTTTCTTCATGGAGTAATCAATCTTAAATGGCAAGAAGTAACACACCTCGTCAATCTATCAACTATGACCCACACTTAATCATTTCCTCAGGGAGATCTTGGCAAACCCGTAATAAAGTACATAGAAATTCTCTCCACCCTTCCAACATGGAATTTCTAAATGTGTCAGCTTGCCACCTGGCCTTCTATGATCTTCCTTAACATATTTGTAGGTGAAACATTCTGACACAAACTTGGCTATATCATTCTTCATTCTATACCACCAAACGTTCTGCTTCAAATCTCTATACATATCAGTAGAACCCGGGTGATTGGCAACACTAGAACCATGCACCTCACTGCACAACTTAGCTCGAATATCCTCAACAGTAGGGATACAATACCTATTATGCCAATTCAAAGTACCTGCATCATCGATTGAAAAGTCCGATAATTCCCCTTTCTCAGTCCTATTACGAAGGTGCTGCAAATCAGGGTAGTCCTTTTGATGTAGCCTTATAAGTGTAATCCAATAAGGCTCAAACACTTCCAAACTACTTGGCGAGTCACTACTTCCGATTAAGATTCCCATTAACAGAAACTCTTCCACCAAGGAATCCACAGAAAGACCAAAGATCTACGCGGTCTTTCTACTCAAGGCTTCGGCAACCACATTAGCTTTGCCCGAATGATATTGGATCTCGACATCATAATCCACGACATATTCTAACCATCTATGTTGGCGCAAATTTAACTCCTTCTGAGTGAAGACATACTTCAAACTCTTATGGTCTATGTAAATCTTGCACAACATGTCATACAACAAATGTCCCCACAACTTCAAGGCATAAATCAATGCCACAAACTCCAAATCATGAGTAGGGTAGTTCCTTTCATGAATCATTAATTTCCTTGTCCCAGAAGTAGTCACCCTTCCTTCTTGCATCAATACACATCCAAGTTCAACGTGCGATGCATCCACATAAACAGCATACTCTACCCCTTTAGTAGGCAAAGATAACACTGGCTTTTTTTCAATTCCTGAAAAGCTTCGTCGCACTTATTGCTCAACACAAACACAACGTTCTTCTGCATAAGCTTAGTTAGTGGCGCAGACAACGTAGAGAATCCTTCCACAAACCTCTTATAATAGCCTACCAACCCTAGCAAGCTTCTTATCTCTTTTGTTTTTGTAGGTCTTTTCTAATCCATTACAACAGTTATCTTTTCAGGGTCAACTGAAATTTCATCCTTATTCACAACCTGACCCAAAAAAGGAAACCTGAGGTAGCCAAAACAGCACTTACTTAACTTTGCATACAACTTATGTTCTCTCAAAGTAGATAGAACTAACCGCAAGTGTTGGGCATGCTCCTCAGCACTCCGGGAATAAACAATGACATCATATATAAATACAACCACGAAATGGTACAAAAAATCTTTGAACACTCTGTTCATCATATCCATGAAGGTAGATGGTGCATTCGTTAATCCAAAGGACATTACCAAGAACTCAAAATGTCCATACCGAGAACGAAAACCAGTCCGTTGAACATCCGACTCACGTATTATCAACTGCTGGTAGCCTGAACGAAGGTCAATCTTCGAAAACATCGTATTATCACGTAACTGATCAAACAAATCATTTATTCGTGGCAAGTGATACCTGTTCTTGATAGTTACCTTATTTAGTTCCCTATAGTCGATGCACATGCTCATGGATCCATCCTTCTTTACAAACAACACGGGAGCACCCAAAGGTGAAGAACTTGGCCTAATAAATCCACACTCCAACAACTCATCCAGCTGGGTACGCAACTCTTCTAGCTCACATAGCGCCATACGGTACGGTGTCTTAGCAATAGGGTGAGTACCCAGCTTCAAATCAATAACAAACTCCACATCTCACTCAGGTGGAAGACCAGGAATACTGATTGGGAAAACATCAAGAAACTCACGCACCAACAGAACATCCTCTACATACAGGAAACTACTAACAATTTCAAAAATAGAAACCAAACAAACAAAATTGCCAGAATCTAAAAGCTTCAGGGCACATACCGTAGAAATAATCGGGGAATCCTAGTGCAGAAATCCACAAACACTCCTGGGGTGGCCGTTGCCCATCTTGAAGTCCAAATGCTTAACCTTGCATTGGATAACCGCATCATATCTGGAAAACCAGTCCATGCCCAAGATCACATCGAACTCTTCCAGGTCTCACACCTTCAAATCAACAAAAGCCAGGAAATCTCTTAAAAGGATCGGACAACTCTGGATACCTTGTTCTGACAACACCAAATCATTGGACGAGAACTTAACGCGAAATGAGTGGCCAACTAGATCGAGAGTCAGACGATGATGCTCTATGAAAGTCCTAGCCACGAACGAGTGGGTAGAAACAGAATCGAAAAGAACGTGTACCCAACATTTCTTTACCTTAAACTTCCATATAAAATCGCATACGTAACTAGATGTACAATCATCAAAACTACATCTACAATCTAAAAGCTATAACTAGATTAGAATCTAACCTGAGATCACTTGCGTGGATGTATGCGCTTCTTCCAAAGTCACCACATTTAACTTTCCCTTCCCTTTGTCCAAAATCTACGGCGGAGGCAATGCTTGAAGCAGAACTAGCTGTAGCAGGGGCTGAGACTGCGGGCACTTTGACTTGAAATGTCCTTTCTATCCATACTAGAAACAACCCTTATCCTTACCCCAACAATGGGCAACATCGTGCCCCTTTTGCTTGCACAAGGCACAAACCAGATCTCCTTTGGGAGCGCTCTGACTAGCATGAACTTATTGCTGCTTCTGAGCTCCCAACCTCTTGAAACAATTTTTGAATGGATGTCCCAGCCCGCCATAGAAACTGCACACCTCCTTGCTTCTTTTCCTTTAAGCAGAACCAGATTCC
This sequence comes from Platanthera zijinensis, assembly GCA_039513925.1. NCBI lineage: Eukaryota > Viridiplantae > Streptophyta > Magnoliopsida > Asparagales > Orchidaceae > Platanthera > Platanthera zijinensis. Next base: position 78,160,100 of record CM077089.1, read on the forward strand.
TGAGAGCTCTTACCCTCATCAAACTTCCTCTTGTCCTTCCGTATTTGCATGCCTCGATTCTTGGCATTATCGATAGCTTCGAATTTAAGTGCATCTTCCAATGCCTCAACATAATTCTCAGATCCATAAGCGCTAGCCAACTGCTGGATGTTGCTCCTAAGACTACCCAGAAATTGCTTGACTCTGTTAGCTTCAGAGTCAACCAAATCAGGGGCAAACCGGCTCAACTTGCTAAACAATACCTCATACTCACTGACCGTGAGTTATCTCTATTTCAGATGCAGAAAATTTTTCATCAAGCGGTCTCGCTCGAATGATGGCAGAAATTTCTTCAGCAATAACTCCTTGAAAGATTCCCAGGATCATCCATTTATGAGGCTCTCCTGCACTCTTAAACACCAGCTCTCTGTAAGACCCTTAAGCTAGTAAGCAGTGACCATCACTCTCTGGACTGCAAAAATTCTGGAATATGAGAACATCTCCTTGATCGCGATAATCCAATCGCCCAATGCCATGAAATCGGTTCTATTATCATAGGTAGGAGGTCCTAATCGCTAAAAATGCGAAATAAAGTTCATCACTGGTGGCAGTAGAATTGGAGGCACTAAAGGAGCAGGAGGAACAGGAACAGCTTGACCCATAGCAGGGTCCTAAACTCTCGACAGTTGCCCTAAAACCACAGTCAATAGCACCTAGATTGTCAATTGCATCTCCACCATCTGCGTTGACAAAGCCTTATTGCTCTACCGTAGACCCTCAATCACAGCCTCAATCTGCGCACCAGACGAATCACCTTAAGACTGGGGAGTCTCCCTCATCAAAACATGATTAAGCGGAATCCTAAGAATATAATGAACGCAAAATCAAAACCTAGCTTAACTGCTAGAATTACCCAACTTTGTTCAAACCATACATGTATTGATACTTGCTCAAGATGCTAATTTGCTCTGGGATTTTCATTAATGCTGGCATTCTTAAAATTAGGATGATATACCGTCATCCTATTGAATCATGTGCATAAACCATGAATGCATGAATTATCATTCTTTTTGCTTTAAATTCGTGTGTGTACGTATGTCATCATGTAGATCTTGGCTTGGAACATGTGCTAATTCTATGTTATATCATGTATGTTGTGCTATGCATTATAATAAAGGCCTTAATGCATGTTATGAGCGGCATACACATAAAATATTATGCATCCCATACTACATAATATCACATGTAACGAAAAAAAACTCTAATGTGCATTCATGTGATGATTATTATGCATCACATACTAAATAACAGTCACATGATGCTTCCTATGAGGATCCATAAACAAACACATATTATGCATCTCATACTACATAATATGCCTCATATACTTCTTGTCATGCTTATGAGTGTAGTGTTCATGCTTCAGCCAAGATGTACTGATGACACATCGGTGTATGTATGAAATGGAACAAGACAATCTAAAACTAACCCGTGATAGTTGTTCGACCAATAGCTAACCATCCTATCCCTCTGATACCAACTATCACAACCCGCATTTTCTCTGCGTTTAAGCAATATATCAGAGTAAGATAAAAACACATGTCATGATGCCACATCGTGCAGGGGATAACTATAGGCGCTCAGGTAAGAACTCGAACCTAACACTTTTTATTAAATCCTCAAGTTATTATGAAGAAACTACAATTTAAGTTAAGTTTTGATGGTCGTATTCCTTGCCTCAGTGGATCAACTAGCCTACAAATGAAACATAAATATACGCTACAGAAAATAACTTGTTTATATTGATTGACATTCTACATGAGCATAAACATCAAAATACGACAACTCATGATATACATACCCCTAGATTTAATATAAGTATAGAAATAAATTTTATTTTCGTTAAAATATAGTGAATTTGGTTTTAAAATAATGCTATGAATTAAATAGTCAAAATGATACTTTTATACTTTAAAAATAGCTAACATGCAAACCTAGCATAAAACCTTCCCAGGGAGCAAGTAAATCCAACAAGTTACTAAGAAATAGACTTAACAACAGCTACAGACCACTAACCTCACGACGGTGAGGAAAAGACAACAAAACTACCTCATAATAGTGAGGAAAAGACGACTGCAATTGCTGCAGACCACTAGCCACAACCAATTCTAGCCGCTCAACCAGCAACTGCTCCAAACCCGAGGCATTCAAAAGAAATGAATACCTCAGCAACAAAATACAAGTGGCAAAAAGTTTGTAAGTAGATGAAAGTAAAGGAGTTCAAGGGTTACCAACCCAAATAAGAAAGGCTGCTAAACCACATCAAATGAGAGAATACCTATAAGAGTAAGCAAAGTGACATATGTCCAAACAATAAAAATGAAGAGACTGAATAGCTCTAAACACGTGAATCATTAACACCAGTAAAAATAGCTCTGAGTTGGTGGCCACAATGTCCAGCACAAACTAACAGACCCAAACATCTCGAGAAGGCACTACAGTGGTAGCCACAAAGTCCAAAACAACCCGACAGTCCAACATCTCAAAAAGGCATTGTGGCGGTGGCCATAATGTCCAACACAACCCAATAGTCCAAACATCTCAAAAGGACAATATGGTGGTGGCCACAATGTCCAACACAACCCAATAGTCTAAGAGAAAATACCCAAAAAAACACCAAGTGCAATGATTCACGAGCTGACACTAGGTTGGTTATCCTTTATCCAATGCCAACCATGGGCCACACCCAAACATTTATAAACACCTATAAAACCCCAACCAAAAAACCGGGCTCCTCCAATGATAAGAAGGAAGAAAAATCCTGAAATTCACCCTATGACCCATACTCGACGAATTGGCTCAATTTGGCGAGAAACTTTATTAGTCCACACCGATTAATCAAGTTTACTCGACAAATATAGTAGACACTCGATGAAATGTACTTATAAAATTAGTTAACTTGATACACGACGAATCAGCGAAAATTACCCAATTCCACGGGAAATTCGTCGAGTATACTCGACGAATCTGGAGTTCAATCAATGCTCTCAACGCCAAAGGAGTCTCACTCGATGCCTGGACTTAACTCAGTGAAATTTACATCACTCGACAACTTCACTCGATGCCTAGTTGAGTCCATTCAGCCCACTCGACGCCAAAGGCATTAACACTCAAGGCACTCATTATTGTCTGTTTCATGCGATGCTCTCGGCGCCAAACTGTCAATACTCGATGAATTCGTCAAGATTACTTGACAAATTAGACTTAGCCTCATCGACACTCAACGCTCTCGACGCCAAAACCAAATCACTCAACACCAAGCCTGGTACTCGACCAATAGACTTAGACTCGCAGATCACTCGATGCTCTCAACGCCAAGTCAAGTTAACTCAACGCCAAGGTTGCTACTCGATGAACTCGATGCCTAAACTCAACTAATGCAGAATCTCTCAATGCCAAGGCTGATACTCGACGAATTCATCGTGAATACTCGACGAATTTGCCTTAGTACAAAACTCACTCTTGACGATTTCTACTCTGGCCTATACGATGAATTTATCTTTACTTAGACTGTTATATACAACGAATCTTACTTTGACTAACTATCATATAATTGATGGATTAAACTTAACCGGAATTCCTACAGTACGCAGCAGATCAAGCTTGGCCGAACCCTACACTACTCCTAACTCTAAGGAGGGAAGGAAAGCTATAGCCGAGATCACAAGGAAAAGAATTGGCAAGGGGAATAAATCACCCCTTGCCTCTAACTTCCTGGGAACCGGCCGCACAAGCGCTCCTCCACACAGATTTGTCCACAAGAACACCTTGGCTACACATCCTGAAACTTTTCGGAGAGAATAAGGGTCAAAATTAATAACCTAACGCCCAAAAATTCAAGAAACGAGAAAACTCACCGTACGAACATTGATCTCAGTAAGAGTTATCCGAATCTACCCTCCGACGAAAATTTTGTGCACTAGAGCTCCTACAATCGACGACCGAAAGCTCAGCGATGTCCGCCATTGTATATCTTCCGTGAAATGGTTTGACGGCTTGGGAGGAGGATGATGAATAGGGTTTCCATCTAAATTGTAAGACTATTTATACTTATAATCTGTTATTATTATTTTAATAAACGTACAAATTACCAATAAATCCAATTAACTTGGACTTTCACAAAATTCGCACCGAAGCTAAATATAGATGCTACAAATCCAATTGCAAAGTCGAAATCAAAATCCAACAAACCAAACTCCGGTAAAAACTCCTCAAAGTCCAAAAAACCAAATATCCAAAAAAGGCTCCACCAAGTTCCAAAACAAACCAGGCTCACAAGGGAAATTTCAAAAACACACAAGAAATTAGCCATAGTAATATTCTAAGTCAATACCTCGGATACCAATGAGAAAAAGTCATGCTCCAGCAATGGTACCCGTCAACTACAAGTCAACGTAATGCCCTGACGTCAAAAATACGCCACTAAAAGAATTAAAATAAACATTAAAAAATCAGGGGCGTTACATGAAAGCCTAGGGAGATTCTTAGGAAAAATATCTGCAAACTACGATACAACAGGAACGTCACTCAAACTGGTCTTTGGCTCTACAGCCTCCAATAGCATGAAAAACAATTCCAGCCCTTCCAAACCGCCTTGACTACCTGGAGCGCAGACATCATTATCTTGCCCGCTCCTCGTATACCTACGAACCTAGTCTCGCGTTCAGTGTTTAGCCATAGTATGACTTCCTTAGAGTTGCAATTTATATAGGCACGCTGCTCTGAGAGCAAGTCCATACCAAAGATTACATCAAATTTCGATATCGGCAACACAGATGCTTCCAAACCAAAGTTATGACTTCCTATTCGCTCCTCAACACAGCAGGCTCTATCCGCGCGCATCTAGCACCCGTTAGGCAGCAACACATTCACTCGATCTATCAGTATAAATGAATGTACTATGATAGACATCACGAAGTCCTCAGACAGAAAGGAATGAGAAGTTCCTGTATCGAATAGTTCCCTCGCCAAATATTCTTATATTAGGACAAAGCCTAACACAAACAAATCATCCACAAGCAACGCACAAGGTACTAAGTATAAAGTAGTAAAAATAGTATCTTAAATCATACCTGTGAGGACGTCACTGTTTTATGGCCTCCTGCTGGCCAAGATCATGGACTCGGGGTTGCGCTTGAGATGTAGTTGACTCCACCACTGCTTTTCCCTTTTTAAGCAAAAGTTGCACCCGTCTTTTTATCCATCATTGGAGGGCCACTCCGACAGTCTCGGGTGTTGGATCTCGTGGCTAACCTTAGAGGGGGTGAATAAGGTTTCAAGCATTATTTGAAAATTCAAACAATTTTGGTCCAGCTAAACTAGTTCTGGAAGCTACCGCGGGGCATTAGGTAGCGAACACACAGTATTAAGTTACAAAACTCATTTTACTGGGCAAATCACCCTTTGGAGAACTTTGCACACTAGAGACAACTTGATCGTACATGCACAGAAGAATAACAACACAAACTAACTTTATTAAAATTCTAATCAACAATAAGTTCTTAATGATTATAGAATCGTGATCCCTGTGACGCCGGAGATTGAAGGCAGTGAGAAAGAAACACTCTTTTGTTTTCTATACCGACCCGCTCCATGGACTGGTTGGCTGTATCCCTTTCCGTCCAAGAAAGGCCTTCGAGCCGGCCTTTCACCTCCATGTAAGGAAGGGTCTTAGAGCCCCGTTAGATCACCCGATCTAGACGTCACAACCCCTGGACAATTTCACACAGAATCCTTCCCAGATTTTGACGACCTTCACCGGTCGATTTTCCTCTCCACAAGAATAAGAAAAAGAGAAGATTACAAAATAAAGATGTAAAGAATTTAAAAGATTAAGTTCTCCCATTAGACGATTTCTCCGTCAATAAATCTGCGGCCGATGCTTGAAATCTTTGTATGGTAGCAACCGGTCGACTCTTCGTAGTCGTTGTAGATCTTAGAACATCGGATTTCTTTGTTCATGAACGAGAGGGAGGCAGAGTTCTTTTCCTTTGATGAATAAGATTATAATAGAATGCAAAGAGGTGGTCGAACCCTGGAAAACCCGAAGTTGTCCTTTTTTCGTCTTAGGTCATAGGCACAGAAACCGAGGTGGATTTATATATGTATTCATGAAAATAGGCTACTGCCGGCGGGAAGACTTACACTCAGCGGTAGGTATGCGTGCTTGATGTGCCATCTATCCTCCAAATTTGGAAAAAATATTCAAAACGAATATTTTCCTTTTTCCAATGCTAGCGCGATGCGCTAAGAAGATAGCGCATGACGGTAGGTTTGTCTTAACGCACTCAACGCCTTGAACCATTGAGTGGGTTACTGCGACGTGGTAGGTAGATAGTGTGCGGCAGTAGACCTGTCTCAACGAACTCAATGCCTTTGGCACATGGCGTTGAGTGGGCTAGCGCGTCGTTGTATAAAGCTAGCGTCGGAGTGGTAGGTTCCCGAGAGTCTGGAAAAATTAATTCATAGAGCTAACGCGAGTGGTAGGACTACCGCTTGCGCGGTAGGTTCCCGAGTGCTTTATCCCTTTAATTCAGGCTACCGCCTGGCGTTAGCTACTACCACTCGGCGGTAGGTTCCAGAACTTGATTCCTTTATACTTCTCACATGTAAACCTGCACACTATATCAAAAACAAGATATGATCAAATACAACATAGGAGTTGATATTATCAAACTAAGGATATGTGAACCGTCAGTTCCAACAAACTCCTCCTTTTTATAATATCAAATCTCGTTCATTAGAAATAAAAATGAAGTGCATGGTATAACATATATATATATATGAGATAATCTTTAAAGTTCCGATTTCAGGTTCTATATATCTCCCCTACATGCGCACTCCCCCTATCGATGTGTTCTACACGCTCCCCCTATCTATGTGCATGCATTATAACAAGCTCCCCCTTCATGTGATCTTTACAAGCCCATGACTCGTACTCATGAACAATCTCTTCTCCCCCGTTGATCGTATCAAAATGGAGGGCCAGACCAAACATACATACAGGGTGAGAAACAGTATAAATGATAAGCGTGATATAGACATCAGACAGTGCACACAAACAGTAAAGCAAGGAATGAGAAATATAGGGGTGACCAAAAAGATGCAAATCAGAGAATATGAAGCACATGGATCACACAAAAAAAGCGAAGTACATTAACATAGGGTAAGTCATTTTGCAGTGTTTATACGGATTGGATAGCACAGGGTGGACCAAGCACACCATGAGTAAGACTACAATGCTACAAGTGTTATAGAGTTAATCACACTGAAACATTGTAAATGTCCAAAGTGGAAATCGTGTGCTAATACCTATGTGCTAAAAATATATAGTATTGTCTCGGTCTAATTCTTATCATTGAAGCGTTAAATAATATAATGACGTGTACGTGTAGCATCAACAGAGAGAAAAACACCAAGTATAAATAACATATATTACATGTTTTATCTCGATCTTTTAAAATGCTAACACAAGAGAAATAGAGTGAACGTTCATGTCACATGTCTACATATGCCATACCAAGACTTGAACTAGGGTCACTAAGCTTAGGTTAGAGTCTATGCACAAGATCGAAATGACTCTTTGAACCAAGGTACTCATCCTCATAATGCTCATAAAGACTTATCAAGAGGAATGAGTAGTGCTTGGGGGTCCTTGACATGACATTTGATAACTTGTGCAGTTTTCTTTTTAGTTTTCTTTGAGATATCACTTTTATATATATTTTTGAGTTCAAGGAGCCTCGAGGCAATCAAAATCTATCCACTTAGATAGATAGAGTTTAACTTGTATACATAAGACCTTAGCACTTGACATTTGTCCCAAAGTTTTAGTCTTTGTATAATAATATATGTATCGTGACATTGATTATTCAACGTATTTCGAGCGTGTTAGGATACAATGTCACGAGTTATAGCATGTAAGCCTTGTATTGGAACATAAGTGCTTTGTCTAAGGATGTTTGAATAGTGTGCAGTCATTCCCCTATCTAAATCCTCACACATACCTAGAGGCATAGTCAACTTACACGAACATGTCTTGTCGCACTAAGTGGCTAAGAACCTATATATTCGACACACCATGATCGGCGACAATGTTCACATGGAGTAACAATTCTAGCTCAGACATTATATGTACTTGTTATGGTCTAAGTTCAGGTTTTGTGTGTCCGAAATGCCTGATGGAATGTCATTTTTTTGGTTTTTATAGATATAGTTTATTTATTTTTTTGTTTTTTTCGGATTTACCACATAAGAAAAATGAAAAATAATCAACACAATAAGAAAAAAAGACAAAAAAGAAGCACAAAGAACTAGAGATAACACGATAGACTATTATGCATGTGGAATTGTCATGAGGTATAAAATATCGTCCGTGCTATGAAGGAATAGTAATGAGAGTACTCACGACACACTTGACCAAAATACCATGTCATCACCCTAGCCCCGTACTCCGGATCAGATCCAATTGCGCATGAGGCTTCCTTGCTTTCCAGTTTCTGCAGACACAACCATTTCCTATAGCGCTCGCCTTCATCTTTAGGTACTCTCCTCCTCTCTCTCTCTCTCTCTCTCTCTCTCTCTCTCCCTAATTTCTATTATTATGGACTTTAGAGGTATAGGTTTTAGATGTCACGTGTTTTTTGGCAAGATTCGTGGCGGTTTTGAGATGGTTTTAGGTTTGATTTAGAGTTTTAATTACAGATCATCGCCATTTTTCATGGATCTAGCTTATATAAGCTCGGATCATGCATCTTAGATGTTTTTCAAGTGACCGATTCATATAAAAACCACATTTTTGGTGAGATCCGCAGCCAAAATATCATCCGTATAGCTTTTCGTGATTTTCCATGTTGAATGTTTTTTTATCTTGGTTAATCTCTCCGATCTACTCTTTATGAGCATGGATCTATGTTTTCTACCATGTTTGAGAGGTGATTTTAACACAAGATCAAGTTTTTGAAAAGTGTCCCGTGGAGGAAGATGATGATAGTCCATGACACTACCCCCTGGCGATACCAAATTATTGCTCGACGGTAGGATCCAGAAGCCGGTTTCAATTTTATATTTTGTTGTTTTTTGTTATCCCCCTTTTTATATATTTTACTGAAGTGTTTCATGGTTTATATTCAGGATATGACTTTGTCAAGTTCCCAGTTTGCTCGCCGCAGATTTTCCATGAGGTCTCGGGTGCCGGTCTCCACCTACCCTACTATAGTTGACACAACTGTGAGCACTCCAATGAAAATAGATATTGATGACTGATATACTCATATCTATGAGTACTTTGAGAAATCGGGCATGCTTGCAATGATCTCATCTGGTGTCCTATTCTCCTCGGCCCTTACCCGAGAGTTCTACAACAACCTCCAGGATCCCGCTCAGACACACCATGGTCGAGGTGTGAAGTACTACATTGGGACTGAGATAGTGACCATCCTCCACTCAGATCTCAAGAGAAAATACGTCTAGTTTCCCAGCTCACCGCACCTGGGCATCGTGGAGTCTTTCTGGACGAGCCGAGACTGGAGGGACATCAACGAGGTTCTCCATGGCATGGAGAACCACCGAGACCTTATCATGTCAGTTGACACACTCAACCCTAATGCGCGTATTGATAGTTTGTTTTGTAGCCTAAACTATTATGGTAATTTCTAGTTTTCAATTTACAAATCATGTCTTGTATGCTTATATTTTGGCCCCTTTTTGTATATATTATTGTCACTAACGTTTTTCCTTCTTTTTGCAGATTTTTACCATGTTTTGCTGTTACACGCCCCATGGTCACGCCCTCCTAGGGTGTGTACCTAGGGCGTGTAACCCCGTGGAATGAAGCAAATGGTCCGAAGACAGAAGACAGAGATTTCCACTCGACACGCCCCCGACACGGGCGTGTCACATTCGACACGGGCGTGTAGGTAGGGCGTGACCCGCATGTCCGCAAAATTCTCCGCCTCCAGTGCATTTCCATCCTTCACCGATAAGTCACAGGCGTGTCTTCCTAGTCACGGGCGTATACCACAGGCGTGACATGCAAAGTTCACAGTTTCGGCACCAGCAGCAAATTTGACTTGTCTACCGACTAACACAGTCAACACGCCCTAGATACGGGCGTGACTAAGGGCGTGTCACCCCAAGTTCCGAGAAAAATAAGCTGTCAGTAGCTGTTTCCTGCCAGAGTTATTGCGGAGATTTCATACCAAACTCGACACGCCCCCGACACGGGCGTGACATGGGCGTGACTCGGCCGAAAAAATTCTATAAATAGAAACCCATCTCCTTGAGTCCAACATCCAGATTTAGGAGGAGTAGTGCTGCTACTTTAGTTTTTATGTCTTAAGCTTTTTTCTCTTCCTCCTTCTCATTTCAAGTAACTGCGTTTCTTTAGATTTCATGCAAGCCCTTGTAGTATTTTTGTATTTTCTTTTTATAGCATTTGTAATCATCGTAGAAGGTGTTCTTATAGTATCTGTGTGCCCTAGTTGTGACTCATCTTCATTAAGAAATAAAATAGCTCGTTATTCTCTTTCTCTTCTGCTCGGTGTTAGTTTTCATATTCTTAATATGATTTTCATTTTCTACACCATGAGTAACTAAATCCTCCTTGTACTCGATCTTGATGATCCGAGGTTCGAGTGATTAAGTTATGATGCTTTAATTTTACCTTTTCTTTTAGGGTTTATCTTTGAATTACTCTTGATTTCTTCTGGGTTGGAGATATATCATCGATATATACTCTCCGCCTTAGCTTTCATTCTTGGCTAGCCGAAAGGCCAATAGTTTGAAGTGAAAGTGAGCACTCAAGAGGAAAGAGATTTGTATGCACCCCTCGAGAGAGGCAGCTGTCCAAATTTCCCGGATTGGAGTAAAATCTAATAGAGGGGTTCACCGCGTAAAGCGAGCTTTAGGCCTCCGATTTAGACGAAAGTCGGTCGGACCTTCCTAAACTCAGTTGGGCACGACTTCGAGAGAAGCGTGCTTAAGCTTTATGAACCTCCGCGGTCAAGAAACTTTTCCCTATTAAGTTTAGGTTTTTATCGCATTTCTTTATTAACTCTATCCGAGGTGATTCTTGATCGAGTGCATTTCCATCCCATTGTTTCAACCCTTTATCGTAATCGCTTCTAATAGCTCTTTAACTTACTGCAGTAGTTCTCTTTCCAGCTTTAACTGTATTTCCTTTCGTAATTGCAATTTACTTTTTAACCCTCAAGTTTTTCCTTCGATAAAATAATAGTCTTCATGTGAGTAAGTGTACTCAGCAGTCCCCGAATTTCAATACGACACTTGTGTCCCCTAGCTACAATTCGATAGGTATACTTGCCTAGATGGATTGCTAGTTCGGTTGCTTTTATTTTCTTCACGATTAGTAGACACCAAGTTTTTGGCGCCGTTGTCGGGGAAGCAACTTTTGTTGATATATTGAAAACACGAACCTATTACTTTTATCCTCATTCTTACAAATTAAAAATTCGAATATATATATATATATATATATATATATATATATATATATATATATATATTACCGTTCTTAATAGAAACCCACATCACAAGTTTCCTACACCAACAAATTCTCTCAAAAAGGGAAAAGCGGCTTTAAGTGCCGTTGTCTTGTCTAGTACCTTGCGAACCCTTCATCGGGTAGTCCTTGGCAAGTTTGGGAGCTAAAACATCTAAAAAATATATATTTTAATAATAATAAAAGAAAAGAAGAAAAAAACAAATAATACTTCTCTCTTTCTTCTTCCAGTGCATGACCCGGGGAAGTCCGTCGGTTATTTTGGACTTGGACCACGAAATTGAGCGAACTCTTCGGAGAAGATTACGATTTCAAGGCCCTACTCTCCAAATACCGGTTGAACATTCTGATTCATATTCTACCTTAAGAATGGAAATACCCAACCAAGAGGAAGTCGTGCAAAGGACTATGTCCCATTATGCAAGACCAAACCTGGAGGGTACAGAATCTAGCATAGTTCACCCCGCTATTGCTAACAATAACTTCAAACTAAAGCCTAGCATAATTCAAATGGTGCAGCAGTATGTGCAGTATGACGGGCTTCAGGACGAAGATCCGAACGCACATATAGCTAGCTTTCTTGAGATCTGTGACACCTTCAAAATTAATGGTGTCTCAAATGATGCTATTAGGCTAAGATTATTTACTTTTTCTCTTAGAACTAAGGCTAAGCAGTGGCTGAACACACTACCTAAAAATAGCATCACAACCTGGAATGAATTAACCGAAAAATTTTTGGCGAAGTATTTTTCGCCGGCTAAAACGGCAAAACTTAGGAACGATATTTCCGCTTTTGGACAAATCGACTCTGAAACCGTATACGAGACTTGGGAAAGATTCAAAAAATTATTAAGACGATGCCCACATCACGCGCTGCCTGTATGGTTACAAGTGCAGACGTTCTACAATGGGCTAAATCAAAATACAAAGCAAATGATAGACGCAGCTTCTGGCGGTACTTTAAACCATAAGACCCCGGAAGCAGCTCTTGATCTTTTTGAGGACATGGCCATGAACACTTATCAGTGGAATGTGCCTAGGTCCCGCTCGAACAAACCTGCAGGTATCTTTGAAGTGGACAACGTCTCCCAGCTCGCCCTACAAGTTGAAATATTAAACAAAAAGATAACGGAGATGACTGCTGCCTCCGCCCCTCAGGTATGGGAATCTGCAACTCCCCCTCCCCCCGAACAATTGGACTATGTTAAAAACATGTCTAGAAATACTCTACAATCTTTTTCTGCTCCTACTTATCATGCTCCTGGTTTTGCTTTTTTGAATAGCTATAATCTTGGTTTACGTAATCACCCGAACTTTTCATGGAGTAATCCCTCCAACGCAATACGTCCTCCACCACAAACTGATTTTTCTACACCTCCACCACCACCTACCCAAAATTTTCCAAAACCTCCAAGTTTGGAGGAAATGTTTGCTAAATACATGAATATAAATGATGCTACAGTAAGAACCCTTGCCGGGACTGTTAAAAGTTTAGAAAATCAAGTAGGACAACTCGCAAAAATTATCTCTGAGCGACCCGTCGGGTCTCTTCCTGCCAATACCGAGCCCAACCCAAGAGAGCAAGCGAAAGCTATGACTCTTCGGAGTGGGAAGCAAAGTTCTGGCATGGTTTGTACAGAGCTCGAGGCAAGCTCAACTCCCATTTCAAAAAATCCTGCTGAAGAAGTTATCACCCCTGCTTTAGAAAAAGATCTCACTCCGCCACCCATCTTTAAAAATAATCCAACCCCGCCATACCCTTCTAAACTTAATAAACAACGTCAGGATGATCAGTATTCCCGCTTCCTGGAGATGTTCAAGCAGATCCACATAAATCTGCCTTTTCACGAAGCTATTTCCCAGATGCCGAAATACGCCAAGTATCTGAAGGATCTCCTCACCAACAAGAAGAAGTTAGAGAACCTTTCGCACGTCACGCTAAATGTCGAGTGCTCTGTTGTTTTGACAAACGGTTTGCCAAAAAAGATCAGTGATCCGGGTAGTTTTTCTATTCCGTGTGTCTTCGGTGAACTTTTTGTCAAGCATGCATTAGCCGACTTAGGTGCGAGCATTAATCTGATGCCCCTCTCATTGTTTAAAAAGCTTGGAATTGGTAGCCTCAATCCCACATGCATGAGTATCCAGCTCGCCGATAGATCCGTAAAGTACCCATTAGGAATAGTGGAGGATGTCTTAGTAAAAGTCGACAAGTTCATCTTCCCAGTGGACTTCGTCATTTTGGACATCAAAGAAGACGTCGAGGTTCCCCTGATCCTTGGCCGACCCTTCCTTGCCACCTCCCGAGCCATCATTGACGCAAGCAATGGTAAGCTCTTCCTACTAGTAGGAGATGACGAAGTAACTTTCTCTATCACCCCTTCGATGAATAACACCCTAGCAAATGATGACTCTTGCTTTTTTGTAGATGTCGTAAGTAATGAATCCTCCTACTGCCTCTCCAAATTTAAAAAAGAATTTTCTGAATTTTGTTCCTCCTCTTCTCTTCCAACTGAATCGCTGCAAGAAAGTGAAGAATCCTCTGCCTGCCTCTCTAAATTTGAGGAGGAATTTTCTGTTTTTTGTTTCTCCTCTACTCCTCCGATGGAATCGCTGCAAGGAGCTGCCATGGCCACTAGCCCCACCCCTTTTTATCCTCCATTTAGAAAAGTTTATGAAGATATAATATTTGAAAAGGAAAGAATTTCAAAAACATCTTATGAAGAACCCCCTACTCTAGAACTTAAAGAACTTCCTGAACATCTCAAATATGCTTTCTTAGAAAAAAATTCCAAGTTACCAATTATCATTTCTGCCTACCTCACGGATGCGCAAAATAATAAACTCCTTTTAGTTCTACGTAAGCATCGCCGAGCTATCGCTTGGCAAATTTCAGATATAGAGGGCATAAGCCCATCCTTCTGTACTCATAAAATTTTAATGGAAGATAATTCGTGTAACTCTATACAACCTCAGCGCCGTATAAACCCAAACATGAAAGAAGTAGTTAAGGGTGAGGTTATGAAACTCTTAGATGCAGGAATTATCTATCTGATATCAAATAGTAAGTGGGTTAGCCCTGTTCAGGTAGTACCGAAGAAGGGAGGGATAACGGTAGTTAGTAATGAAAATAATGAATTAATCCCGACACGGACGGTGACGGGTTGGCGTATGTGTATAGATTATAGAAAATTGAATGACGCCACCCGCAAGGATCACTTTCCCTTGTCATTCATCGATCAAATTTTAGAACGATTATCCTGCCATAGCTTTTATTGTTTTCTCGATGGCCTCTCGGGGTATTTTCAAATCCCCATTTCTCCCGAGGACCAGGAGAAAACTACATTTACTTGTCCCTTCGGCACCTTCGCCTATCGAAGAATGTCGTTTGGATTGTACAATGCGCCAGCTACATTCCAGCGATGTATGCTCGCTATATTTGACAAGTACGTAGAAAGCATTATGGAGGTATTTATGGATGACTTTTCCGTGTTTGGTGATGTATTTGATAGTTGTTTAGAAAATCTAAAAAAAGTCTTAGAACGATACGAAGAAACTAACCTCGCCCTCAATTGGGAAAAATGCCATTTTATGGTGAGGGAAGGGTTAGTTTTGGGTCATAAAATTTCTGCGAAAGGTATTGAAGTAGACGTCACTAAGATAGAAGTTATCGAGAAGCTTCCGCCGCCTACAAATGTAAAAGCTATAAGAAGTTTCCTAGGCCACGCAAGATTTTATCGCCGCTTCATAAAGGACTTCTCGAAGATCACCAAGCCCCTTACCCATCTATTAGAAAAAGACGCCCCATTTATTTTTGATGATCTTTGCCTTGCTGCTTTCAATTTAATAAAAGAAAAATTGATTAACGCACCAATTATGATTGCTCCGGTGTGGGACCTTCCATTTGAGATAATGTGCGATGCAAGTAGTTTTGCGGTGGGAGCCGTATTAGGTCAACGCATATCTAAAAACTTCCACCCCATCTATTATGCTAGTAAAACGCTCACATCTGCACAGAAAAATTACACCACGACCGAGAAAGAACTCCTAGCTGTAGTTTTTGCTTTTGATAAATTTCGTCCCTATATTACACTTTCAAAAATCATCGTCTTTACGGACCACTCGGCCCTCAAATATCTTCTTGCCAAAACAGATGCCAAGCCACGCTTGATTTGCTGGGTCTTACTCCTCCAGGAGTTTGATGTAGAGATCCGTGATAAGCAAGGAACCGAGAACTTGGCCGCCGACCATCTGTCCAGATTAGACAATCCCTTTATAGAAAAATTAAATGAAAAATCTTTTAATGATTATTTTCCTGATGAGAAACTGCTTTCAATTAACGCATCTACTTCTCCTTGGTTCGCACACATCGCCAACTATTTAGTGGCTCGGGTGCTCCCAAAAGAGTTCTCCTCTCAGCAAAAGAAGAAATTCTTTTCTGAGCTGAAGAACTATTTTTGGGAAGACCCGCATCTCTTTAGAGTCTGTGCGGATCAAATAATAAGGAGATGTGTTTCTTGTGAAGAAGGAACTGATATATTAAAACATTTACATGAAGGACCGACAGGTGGGCACTATCAAGCTGCTCGCACCGCTCACAAAGTGCTAAGTGCGGGTTTTTACTAGCCTAGCATATTTAAGGACGCGCAAGCCTTTGTGAGTAGGTGTGATAGTTGCCAACGGTCGGGAAACATTTCCAATAAAAATGAAATGCCGCAAAATTATTTCCTTGAGTGCGAAGTTTTCGACCTATGGGGGATCGATTTTGTTGGCCCACTTCCTTCTAGCTTCAGAAATAAATATATTTTAGTTGCCGTTGATTATGTTTCACGATGGGTAGAAGCCCAAGCTCTTCCTACGATCGACTCCCGAGTTGTAGTTATGTTTTTTAAAAAATTATTTTCTCGATTCGGTACGCCGCGAGCAATCGTTAGTGATAGGGGTTCCCATTTCTGTAACGCGCAATTTTCTAAAATCCTTACTAAATACGGCGTTACGCATAAGATTTCTACAGCCTACCAGCCCCAAACTAACGGACAAGTCGAAGTAGTAAATAGAGAAATAAAAAGAATTTTAGAAAAGACTGTTTCAACTTCTAGGAAAGACTGGTCAACCAAACTAGACGATGCTTTATGGGCCTACCGAACAGCGTACAAAACTGCCCTCGGATGTACGCCGTATCGGTTGGTCTATGGAAAATCGTGTCATTTACCCGTAGAATTAGAACACCGCGCTTTTTGGGCCTTAAAATTTTTAAACTTCGATCCCCACTCTGTCGGTGACTTTAGAAAATTTCAACTTAATGAACTCGACGAGTGGCGCTCTTACGCCTATAAAAATAACAAATTTTATAAAGAGCGGACGAAGCATTTTCATGACAAACACTTAAGGCACCCAAAAACATTTAAGCCGGGTGATCAAGTTCTTTTATACAACTCTCGTTTACGTTTATTTTCGGGCAAGTTAAAATCACGATGGTCTGGGCCCTTTACTGTTTCAGAAGTATTTCCGTGTGGAACTATTTTGATTTCACACCCTGATAAGGGTGATTTCAAAGTAAATGGTCAGCGTCTTAAACTATATTTCTATGGTGATGTCAGTTCTAACTGTGTTAACTCTATCCTACATGATTAGATTCTCAAATAGTTTAAAACTTTGTTTTATCATTAGAACTTTGAATATTATTCTTTTGGAAAGAATATTTTGGGGCATATATTTTTTTTGATGCGTCGAGCTCAAACGACGCTTTAAATAAAGGGCGCTCTTGGGAGGCAACCCAACATATTTTTCTGTTTTCTTTATTTTACACTTTTTTTTATTGGCTTCCTCGGACGACTATAATAAGCCAAAGCTTTTGCAATCACCCAACGCTGTTGGATCTATCATAAAGTCCGAAGAAGATTTTGCTAGAAGTTCAAAAGCGCAAGCATGTGAGAGAAGCATCAATCAGCATTCGCGACGCATAAATCCGGGGAAGTACCTGTTTTCAATTCTGTACTTTCATTCCTGTTTCATTTTCTCTCTCTCTCTCTCTCTAACCTCCTTTCTCCATTGAGGACAATGTCCTTTTTAAGCTTGGGGGAGGATTTCCTCCTCCATTTTTGCTATTCGTATATATATTTGTTTTTTTACTTTAATAGTTTAAGCAATAGTACCCCTCGCTTTTTGTTTTGTTCTTCCCAAAATCCTATATAAACAACTTAGCTAATTATAATATTTCTAAATCGTTTTTTAATCATGTTTCACAAGTAAAATGTTGGCCATGCTGTGTTTCTAATTCACGGTAGCATGTTAATATTGAAACGTTTTTTCTAAAAACTTATTTTTTTTATGGTTTTCATCCTTTATTTTCTTTACTTTCTCGAAAATTCATCATCCACTATTTTTATTTTCATAATTTTTGTAATATCAATCTCTGATTAGAGTAGTAGATGTGAACGATCCAAGTCGCCTTTTATTTCTATTTTCAAGATAATTTCATAAATCTTTCTTTATTATGCAAGACTTGCTTTTTGAAAATTTTCAAATCTATGCTTTAAATGAATTTAAAAAGCATGAAAATGATTTAGGCCGTTTTTTTTTCGTTTGAGCCTTCTTGCCAACCTAAAATTCTTTTACTCTTAGTAAGCCACTCTTGAGCCTTTTTTCTACTTTCAATTGATAGCTCCACTTAACATTTCATTTTCACCAAAGCCAACTTTTCCAACCTATCTAATCGCACTACACTTTTTTTTGAGTTTCAATAAAAATTTTATAATCATTATAGGTTGTTTTGTGATATTCATGAAGAAAATTTTGGAAAAGTATACTCAAAAGAAGTGTTTGATTTTAAATGGCCAATTTCAAAATGAAAATAAAAATATTATGGCCTTTGTTTTTGAAAAAAAAAGGGGGGAAAAGAAAGAAGAAACAAAAATTTTATTTTGTTCATTATAAAATTTTTGAAACTCGTTGTTTTGGTTTAGTGTGATTTTTAAGCCTCCTTGTTTATCTTTGAATTCCACTCCTAATCATAATCCTAAACCAAACGTTTCAGTCCTATTAAGTCCTTTTGATTCATTCTTTTTTTTAGCTAAGTAAAGAGGAAAAGTAGACTAGCAAAGTTTTGGATTTAAATTTAGATTTTTGTTATTTGATTGATATGGTTATAACTTGCCTCTTGGATCTAGTAACAACTCAATGCGTTTTTTTCATCTGGTTGATTTACTTAAAAGATTTTTGTTGAAATTTTGGATGATTTATTTTCGCTAGTAAAGCTTATAAATTGTAAATCATGTTTAAGTAATTATATTAGGTTTACGTTTCACGTTCCCCCTACTTAGAATTTCGCATGATACTTGTGTTGACATAATTAGAATTCACCTGATTGGTCACCTGTTATTTTAGCTAGTTTTTATATCTTTGCTTGGGGACAAGCAAAGCTTAAGCTTGGGGGAATTTGATAGTTTGTTTTGTAGCCTAAACTATTATGGTAATTTCTAGTTTTCAATTTACAAATCCTGTCTTGTATGCTTATATTTTGGCCCCTTTTTGTATATATTATTGTCACTAATGTTTTTCCTTCTTTTTGCAGATTTTTACCATGTTTTGCTGTTACACGCCCCATGGTCACGCCCTCCTAGGGCGTGTACCTAGGGCGTGTAACCCAGTGGAATGAAGCAAACGGTCCAAAGATAGAAGACAGAGATTTCCACCCGACACGCCCCCGACACAGGCGTGTCACATTCGATACGGGCATGTAGGTAGGGCGTGACCCGCATGTCCGCAAAATTCTCCGCCGCCAGTGCATTTCCATCCTTCACCGATAAGTCACGGGCGTGTCTTCCTAGTCACGGGCGTGTACCACGGGCATGACCTGCAAAGTTCACAGTTTCGGCACCAGCAGCAAATTTAAATTATCTACCGACTGACACAGTCGACACGCCCCAGACACGGGCGTGACCGAGGGCATGTCACCCCAAGTTCCGAGAAAAATAAGCTGTCAGCAGTTGTTTCCTGCCAGAGTTATTGCGGAGATTTCGTACCAAACCTGACACGCCCCCGACACGGGCATGACTCGGCCGAAAAAAAATCTATAAATAGAAACCCATCTCCTTGAGTCTAGCATCCAGATTTAGGAGGAGTAGTGCTGCTACTTTAGTTTTTATGTCTTAAGCTTTTTTCTCTTCCTCCTTCTCATTTCAAGTAACTGTATTTCTTTAGATTTCATGCAAGCCCTTGTAGTATTTTTGTATTTTCTTTTTATAGCATTTGTAATCATCGTAGAAGGTGTTCTTATAGTATCTGTGTTCCCTAGTTGTGACTCATCTTCATTAAGAAATAAAATAGCTCGTTATTCTCTTTCTCTTCTGCTCGGTGTTAGTTTTCATATTCTTAATATGATTTTCATTTTCTACACCATGAGTAACTAAATCCTCCTTGTACTCGATCTTGATGATCCGAGGTTCGAGTGATTAAGTTATGATGCATTAATTTTACCTTTTCTTTTAGAGTTTATCTTTGAATTACTCTTGATTTCTTCTGGGTTGGAGATATATCATCGATATATACTCTCCGCCTTAGCTTTCATTCTTGGCTAGCTGAAAGGCCGCTAGTTTGAAGTGAGCACTCAAGAGGAAAGGGATTTGTATGCACCCCTCGAGAGAGGCAGCCGTCCAAATCTCCCCGATTGGAGTAAAATCTAATAGAGGGGTTCACCGCGTAAAGCGAGCTTTAGGCCTCCGATTTAGACGAAAGTCGGTCGGACCTTCCTAAACTCAGTTGGGCACGACTTCGAGAGAATCGTGCTTAAGCTTTAGGAACCTCCGCGGTCAAGAAACTTTTCCCTATTAAGTTTAGGTTTTTATCGCATTTCTTTATTAACTCTAGTCGAGGTGATTCTTGATCGAGTGCATTTCCATCCCATTGTTTCAACCCTTTATCGTAATCGCTTCTAATAGCTCTTTAACGTACTGCAGTAGTTCTCTTTCCAGCTTTAACTGTATTTCCTTTCGTAATTGCAATTTACTTTTTAACCCTCAAGTTTTTCCTTCGATAAAATAATAGTCTTCATGTGAGTAAGTGTACTCAGCAGTCCCCGGATTTCAATACGACACTTGTGTCCCCTAGATACAATTCAATAGGTATACTTGCCTAAATGGATTGCTAGTTCGGTTGTTTTTATTTTCTTCACGATTAGTAGACACCACGTATAATCTAGGATATTCTCCACCACTCCCTAATGTTCAAGGCCCAGGGCACCACGAAGGTCACGGCCCCGCTCTCCATGGTGACTTACTACATCTTGGCGGAGAAATCCTTCAGTGTTTCTGATCTCATCCTCTCTATAATGAGGTTTACTTTTCACCTCAAGTCTCCTATTTGCCATCAGATTAACACGCTCCCATTGGGCAGTGTGATCCAAAGCGTACTGATGGAGAAGTACCCCACAATCAATTGGCATGCCTATCCTATTGATAGCTGCCCGCTGGTCTATATGGAGGGTGAAATTCCTACCACTTTGCGCGCACGGCCATCTACAGTACAGCCACCGTTTCCCCGTGCGGGATCCCATCAAGAGGCCAGTGAGGAAATCTATGGCTTGGTGGAGAGTCAGGGCGAGGATATCATGAGGACTGCAAGAGAGTTGAAGGGGGTGAAGAAAATGTTAAAGAAAATCATGAGCAAACTCAACTTTTCTCCCCCATCTTCCGAGGAGTAGTTTTTATTATTAATATTTTTTTTACATTTTATCAATTATATTTTGTGATGTAATAAAATATATGAACTTCAGAATATGGTAGTAGTTATTAGTAATGCGATGTGTTTTGTGCTACCCCCATGCTCGTCATGATTTTATGTTGCTCTACTTTATTTGATACAATAATCTTATCGTTTTAACTCATAATCATAAAGCATAGATTCACCATGTCCTAAACTAAAGAATATTTACACAACACAAATTAAAATAACCTAGTTAACATATCGCGAAGAAAGATATAGTGTACTTCGTTTGGAACTTACTTCACATAGATCATGAATATTTATAAATAAGAGATTTAGGTACCCAACAGGAACCAGTGGTGATAGTTCCCTTGGGTACCCAAACACATCGTGATGTACCTTGGGGTGATGATGATGAAAACCCCCTTTTTAGTAGACTAGGTGTGCTCTTCTTAACTTTGGGTATCCATTCGTACTTTAGCTTGATATTGTTTTCATGGTGCAAATTTCCTTTTAGATTTTTACGAGCCCTTGTGTGATGAACTTCAGTTAAGCAATATTGCATTGGAGGTTTAAATATATTGGCGTTGTACTTTAGGTTAGGATTATTTCGCTTAACATAGGGACTGATAGAGTAGTAATTTTTAAAAGGAAATTTATATTCATTCAATTGTAAGAAGGGGGTAATTTGTTTTTGTAGGTGAGGGTGATTGGTATGTTTAGGAGTTTCACCTGCTTGAGCTTGGGGTTTGCTACTCCCTTTGATTGACTTAATTATTATATGACCGTTAATATTAAACAAGCTTTCAGGATTTGCTTGAAATTTTAAGATTAAGTTTTGTGAAATTTTCTTGAAAACTTCCTTAAGCAAGTTGATTTTCATTTCCAAGTTCTTATTCTTACTTTTGAGATTCAATCTAGATTTATTGTAAGCAATTGTGTTGTTCTTAAGAATGGTGACTATAGAGTTAATATGAGCTTCATACCTGTTTTTGTATTCTTCAAAAGTCTCATTCATCTCCTCAATTTTTATTTTAAGATCAATGCATCCAACACAACTTCCTTTTAAAGATGCGTTTTTTAGGTATAGTCTTTCAGTTTGTTCTTTTGCCGAGAGAAGCTCCTTTTCAACCACCTCATGTTTTTCTTTTAAAGTCTCACAGTCTATACAAGGGGTAGATGTGTTTTATAAAGAGCCAGTGGGAGAGCTAGACAAATCACAAGTAGATTCTACATTGGCGTTTGCTTTCAACCTTTTATTTTCTAAACGTAACTTTGAGTTAATGCTCATCAACTTCCTAATTCTACGTTTAGCATTGTTTGGCACACGCAATGTATAGATAGAATTACAAGGGAAATGAGAGTGTGATTGCCTTACAGTGCTCTTAGATGAGGCAAGATTGGAGCATAGGGTTTCTTTGACTCCTTCATGTGTCTCCTTATCCAATGTTAAGATCTCATATTCCCTTCCCTATGATGTGGTTGTCATGTCCCTTTCCAAGAGAAAGTCTCCATTTTGTTCTTTGCTCGGATCCATGAAAAATAGCTCAGTCTCGTCAACTATAGAAAGAAAACTTTAAGTAGACTCAAGAAATTTCCATATGTCATAGGCAGTGGGAAAACATAGATGAGTTTAAAAATTTCTTGATCAAGCCTGCAGAATAAACTATTCAAAGCTTTAGCATTTAAATGGGACTCGGGCTTGGTTAAGTTACTTGGCGGCTTCATACACATCATGTTCTACACCTCTATGTCTAGACTTATAATGAAATTTCTCATCAACAGTTTCCATCCTTCGTAGTTTTTACTTAAGAATAGTGGTGGTGCTAATGATTTTTAAGTGTACCAAATTTAATCCCCACTTGTCGATTCAAGATAAGATTTGGTCATTATTCCCAGTGGTGAAACAATTTTTTGGAATAACCTGCCTCTGATACCACTTGTTTGATCTAGTGGACAACCTTAGAGGGGGTGAATAAGGTTTCAAGAGTTATTTTAAAATTCAAACAATTTTGGTCCAGGTGAACTAGTTCTGGAAGCTACCGCAGGGCATTAGGTAGCTAACGCGCGGTGGTAAGTTATAGAACTCATTTTCCTAGGCAAATCACCCTTCGAAGAACTACATACACTAGATAGAACTTGATCGTACATGCGCAGAAGAATAACAACATTAAAACTAACTTTATTAAAATTATAATCAACAATAAGTTCTTAACGATTATAGAATCATGATCCCCATGATGCCGGAGATCGAAGACAGTGAGAAAGAAACACTCTTTTGTTTTCTATACCGACCCACTCCACAGACCGGTTGGCTCTCTCCCTTTCCCTCCAAGAAAGGTCTTCAAGTCGGCCCTTAACCTCCACACAAGAAAGGGTCTTAGAGCCCCGCTAGATCACCCAATCTAGACGTCCCAACCGCAGGATGATTTCCCATAGAATCCTTCGCGGATTCCGATGACCTTCACCGGTCGATTTTCCTCACCATAAAAATAATAAAAAGAGAAGATTACAAAAAAAAGATGTAAAGAATTTAGAAGATTAAGTTCTCCCTCTAGACGATTTCTTCATCGAGCGATCTGCGGTTGATACTTGAGATCTTCATATCGTACCAATCGGTCAGCACTTCGTAGTCGATGTAGATCTTGGATTGCTTGAGTTCTTCGTTCATGAATGGGAGGGAGGCGAAGTTATTTTCCTATGATGAAGAAGATTTGAATGGAACGTAAAGAGGTGGCCGAATCCTAGAATACCCGAACTTGTCCTTTTTTCGTCTTAGGTCACAAGCACAGAAACCGAGGCGGAAAGACGAAGTTTCGGTTGCCTTCAGGACTCTTTTTATTCTTGAGAACCAAACTTCGTCTTGTGTAGGGGTTCTAGTACCCACAAACATAGGAGGATTGAAACTCATTACGTGTTTCAACTGCTTTTGTGTCGCTCACCTTACAGTCACTGGCTCATTGGACACTTGTCTTACCGCTACATGTTCAACTATACAAACCAGTTCCTGGACCACTGCAGGGGTAGAAGGTTGTACTTGCCCTCCTGGTTTCACATTGATTAATGCGAACACAACTTCAGCAACCAACCGTATAGTTCTTGCGGAAGGAAATGTTGGCAAATCAGCTGGTGCATTACTCTCCGCCGAGCATTGGGGTTCCTACTGCCCCGCACCACTTCTCGTTGCCTATAATCGTGAAACACACAATTAGTCAACGCACAATATTACTAAAAGCAATTATTGGAACATGCAGGTTCCTTTAACATGTGTATTTTCATTCCTAAGTGGACATTCATGGGTTCATTCATGTTATAACAATAACACACATACACGTTCTCACCACCTCTTAAAAGAATTTGGCCACGATTTCGAATAAGAATGACCGAAACCAGAACTTGATACCAAATTGTAACACCTCTGTCTGTCACATGAAATATAAAAAAGGGTTTGGTCAGGGAACCACGCCATATTCCACAGACAATCGGTGGAGTTATGCCTTGAAAACATATTATTGTATACGCATACGAGCACAGAACGCATTCTAACGGAAGCATTTTAATTTGTCGAATCCATATTCCAGAAATGTCCACTACATAAATAGGAATGATAACAAAATACACCAAATGTTTTGGCCTTAAAAACTTACAACTATTTCCTTTATAAAAGTGTTTTCATACATCGGCACGCAGGCCGGGCACAGATGAGTCCTATTTATATACTGATTTTTGGACTCATTTGGGCTAGTTTTCTTTCACATGCACTTCACTTTTAGTTCATTATCGTATATATTTCTTCTAATCTTTATTTCCCGAGGAAGTGCACTTATAGGCCCGTGGTTGTGTATTTTTGTTACTTTTATTGATTGTACTTCTCATTGTGATTGCCTTGAATGTCTGCACATATCATTGTTTAGTTTTTCCTGCTGGTACAGGGGTTGTGTTGGTGCTCTGGTTTGGTCTGGGGCCCATTTTTGCCTAAGGGCCACTAATCATGTGTTTTTACACGTGCATGCTAAGGAGATTCCTTAGCGCAAGATCACTGGTCGTGCACCACTGATCGTGTGCATTGATTTCATTTTTCCAAGTTCTGTCTGGGGCAATCACATGACCATTGGACATAGTGCGCACGACCTCTGGTCGTACACCACTGCTCGTGCGCGTTTATCCCATTTTCTGGAGTTCTTCCATTGGTAATCGCGCGATCATGGGATCCAGTGCGCACGACCACTGGCCGTGCGCCACTGATCCAGCGCATTATATTTTCTGCAATTTATAAATATGCAGGTTCCGCCCTAATTCTCCATTTGGGACTTTTTCTCTGCCATTTTTGTCTCCGATGAGGGTTTCGATGATCTCCTTCTTCCTCCACCGTAGGGAGGGGCTCCAGGCAAGCTTTCAACGTCAAATTCAAGCCAGAGCTTCCTCTCGGCCTCCTCCTTCATCCTTGAGCTTCAAGAAGGGTTTGACCTAGCTTTCACCATTAAGCTCGGAGGAGTTTGTGTCATCCTCCACCGGATCATGACACGAAGAAGTCGGGTCCATTGGGAGTTAGTGACAGCCTCCTCTATCGCCGACGCAGTTGAGGATCGAGCTAGGATGCGGATTGACTACCCGGCGATTCCTTCCGTGAATCCTTAGCAAGACTTCAGATCCGGTCAATTTCACACTCTATTCTTCTTTTATTGTTGATAGTGTAGTTTGATCTCTTTGTATTTGATGAAGTTTTCTTAATTTGATATATGTTTGTGTACAATCATGTCTATGTGATTTAATATTCACGTTATTTGCTTGAGGTGCGCCATTATCCATCCTCCACCACACAGTGTCGCACTAGCAATTGCTAGTGGCATGCGTAGCAAAGAGGTGCTCACGACCCTCATTCCGCCATTCTCACCACCTCATCCGCAAGCCTACTCGTCCATCCGCCTAGCGATTCGGTGCATAGCGGCCCGTGTAGTCTTCCATCCGTCTGGCGAAGCATTGAATATCGACATTGCATAGGAGTTGTTTATTAGTGTTTTACTTTCTTTTTCTGAAAACAATCAAAACCCCCTTCGTAAACAACGACCTAAGGACTTCAATCTCAAGTCCACCTCAAAATTAACTCCACCTTACTGTGTTCCTTGAGAGATTGATACTTGGGAAAATTCACCCATTTTATATTACTTGTGTGACCGGTACACTTATCGTAAACATCATCAAGTTTTTGGCGCCATTGATAGGGAACACAGTCGTGAGAGTTTTTGGGGTGGGAGATAGGAGATAGAAGCCCTTTTCCATTTGTTAATTTCATGTTTCTTCTTTGCTTTAGTTTTTTTGAATTTGTTGCTTATTTTTCTTTGTTCCTTTTCTAGTTTTAATTTTTCTACTACAGGCATTCCTTTTCTTTTATCTGCTAGTGTGTAGTTAATTTTTCCATAGAATATTTCTGTTGGTGAATTCTTTCTTGTTGCACCATGTTTTCTTATATGAATATCCATTGCAGATGGTGTTGGTATTATAGGCATGGTAGTGATGAGTGACCCACTGAAGATAGTGAGCATAATTCTCGTGGTTCAGTGTATGGAGCACCGTCCTCTTATGGTACTTCATACACCATACCCAAGAATTATGGTCACTTATCTTCTACGCCTTCACCTTTTTCTTATTCCTCTCCGGTCCCACCATGACTAAGGAGTAATGGAAAACGGTGTTTGTGTTGTCATAGCATCGTGCACGTGTTGAAAGATTGTGCAGAATTTCTGCACCAGTTGGAGGAGGATGATGAACCGGGCATCGAATTCATTCCATCCACCTCTTAATTTGCTGCCCCTTCTATTTCTTATGATATATTCGCAGTACCACCTTGTTTATGGGGGACTGCTGCGGATATAGCCATCAGACTTTCTGCTGATCGGTGTGAAGGCATTTTGGTGTCGTCTCTCCCTATGAATTCTTCCCCTCTTTTTTATTCACCCCCGGAGGAACCCACATATATTTTCTCTGATGTTGTTGTTCCTCCACTTTCTTTGCAAGAATTATCTATCCTAATTTTTAGTGATTCTATTGATGATGTTATGCCGGATAGTGATTCAGAGCCTGAGGTTGCACCAATGTTGGAAGAGGGCGCTATTCTCTCCAATGGAGAATGTGACACCTTGGAACATGATGACACACCGAGGGGGGAAGATGAGGAGATCATTTATGATGAGGAAGTTTTCACTTCCTTGTTGGATGAGGAGGTCCAAACCACCAACGAGGACCTCGAGCTCTCAGATTCCCCTTGCTATGACTCATATGACGCCGATGATGATCTATGCTTGGATCCTACTGGGAGTGACTATTTGAGTCTGTGCGTGTTCAGTCTTCGCAAGTGCTTTAGGAGGAATTGGAGCTTTCTTTCTCCTCCTGCCATCTCCCTGTAGATTATACCTTGCTGGGCAAGGATTTAGCTGGTGATGAGATAAGCGAGGACCAGTGCTACTCGTCTTCTTATTTCTTATTTTCTCTACCTGTGTTGGGCAGGTATTATTATTTAGGTAGAGGGGTAACTGCTTTATCTCCGTATCGGTACTCGCTACTGCAACGGATATTCGAACAGTTACCTGTGCACTTTTCTTTTTATAGGCCCATTAGCTAGAAATGCATAAAATTAAATAAGTCGTGTTGGGAGGACAATAAAGCTAGTAGTTATCTTACATTTCCTTCATTTTTATTTTTCATGTCTATCTTAGTTTTAGTATTTCTTTATATTTTGTCTATTTTTATTTTTTTTTGCGGAGCTCACCCCTGCAGGTATTCATGGCAAATTCGTATTGGCGGGGTTGTGATTCTTGGTTTGGAGGCCCTTCTTCTGTTTTTTCACGCGTCTTCTAGTATGCTCACTAGCTGAGCATTGGGTAACCTCTCCCCTTGTCTCTATCTGATTTTAATTTCAATATCATATGTTGTGTAGCTTAGTTTAAGTCTAGGGGAGAGCTAGTATTTGTTACCTTTAGCACGCGCACATTTCATTTGCATACTAGAAGTTTTTTTTGTTTTATTTTGATTAGTTCATTGCATCGTACACCACTACACCCACATGAGCGCGTGCTTAGCTTTTTGCGTGCTGCGAGTTAAACTCGTTTCTTTTGTATTATTTGGGAAAATTATTATGCTGGCATAGGATTGTGAGACGTAGCAAAAAGTTGATTCCTGCAGTGCTCCTAGTCGAGTGCTCTCGTCTCATGTAGAAATTGGAGTAGATTTAATTTTTCTGTATGCTTATAGTTTTATTTTTTTCTAATTGTGTAAATACTTTTTATTCTACTCAAAAATGGGTGAATCCGGTGTGAATCCAATGGAAGCTTGGGGATGTGTGTAGACGGCCGTTAGATTCGTATTGCTCGAGTCGGGAGGATGGATAGTCTTTTTTGTTGGCTAGAACTTGCCCCAAGCTATTCTTGAAGCATGGGTATAGGTTAGTTTAATCGCAAGAGCGTGATGTAGGCCATCATTTTATCCCAGTTGAGCTTTTTACCTTTCCTAACGTCTTATCCTCGCTAGCCCCATTGTTCCTACCCCTTCTTTTGATTTAGCTCCACCATTATTTCACCAAAGCCTCATAGCCGATCCTAATTTCACACCCAAGTCGAGCTTTAGTGTTTTACATTTTCATTTTGGGTGTTGATGTGGTGATATTCCTTGTGAATATGTGGATGTGCTCCAAAGTTTTTATTTGCTGAAATTGTTAAAATAAAAAGATGATTTGAAAAAATATATATATTGTGAAAAAGAAAAGTGAAAAAAAAGTATAATTGAAAATTCTATTTGAGATGAGATTGTATTTGGAGTAGTCAGTGACACACCCATTTTTAAAAATTATGTCTGGGGGTGTAGTGTACCCGCATATATTTTTGTTAGCGGATAGATTCTTTTTTATGCTAGACCCTTTGGGTTAGGTGCGTAGCCTTCTTATTTATCTTTGTTTACCTCACCGAAACCAAGCCACATCTCTTCACCTAAAGTCCTACTGATTTGTGTGTGAATCAAACCAGTGCTGTGAAGAGTGTGCGAACGGGCAAGCATATAGTCAGATACATTGGTGGATTCCTTTGGAGGTTATCCAGAGCACTAATCTTTGGCAATGCTCACCTTAGTGATTAGTCTACTTTCTCTCTACGCGTGATCGCAATATTCACCGTGATTCCATTTTTGAGTAGTAAGAAAATATTGATACACATTGTGAAAAGTATAAACTATTTTGTATACTTAGAAATTTCTTCTATTATATTTTTACGTGCGCGAGCATGCGATTTCGCATGGTACTCCATATCTCAATTTCTATATTAGCTAGTATATTTTCCATATCTGCATAGATTTTGTTTGCTCAGGACACGCAAACAGGTAAGTCTGGGGGTGTGATAAGTCCTATTTATATACTGATTTTCAGACTCATCTGGGCTAGTTTTCTTTCACATGCACTTCAATTTTAGTTTATTATCGTATATATTTCTTCTAATCTTTATTTTCATAGGAAGTGCACTTATAGGCCCATGGTTGTGTATTTTTGTTACTTTTATTGATTTTACTTCTTATTATGATTGCCTGGAATGTCTTCACACATCAGTGGTTAGTTTTTCCGGCTGGTATAGGGGTTATGTTGGTGCTCTTATTTGGTTTGGGGCCTAGTTTTGCCTATGGTCCACTAATCGTGCATTTTTATACGCGCACGTTCAGTGGATTCCTTAGAGCATGACCACTGGCAGTGCGCTACAAATCGCGTGCATTGATTCCATTTTTCCAAGTTCTTTCTAGGGTAATCACACGACCATGGGACATAGTGCGCATGACCTCTGGTCGTGTGCAACTACTCGTGCGTGTTTATCCCATTTCTCTGGAGTTCTTCCACTGCTAATCGCATGATCATGGGATCAAGTGTGCATGACCACTAAATGTGTGCCACTGATTGTGTGCATTATATTTTCTATAATCTATAAATACGTAGGTTCCGTCCTAATTCTGCATTCGGGACTTTTTCTCCGTCGTTTTCGTCTCCGAGGAGGGTTCCGTTGATCTCCTTCTTCTTCCACCGTAGGGAGGGGCTCTGGGAAAGCTTTCAACGCCAATTTAAAGCCAGAGCTTCCTCTCGGCCTCCTCCTTCATCCTTGAGCTTCAAGAAGGGTTTGACCTAGCTTTCACCATCAAGATCGGAGGAGTTTGTGTCATCCTCCACCAGATCGTGACACGAAGAAGATGGGTCCATTGGGAGTTAGTGACAGCCTCCTCTACCCCAGATGCAGTTGAGGACCGAGCTAGGATGCAGATTGAGAACCCGGTGATTGCTTCCGTTAATCCTCAGAAAGACTTTTGATCCGGTCGATTTCACACTCTCTTCTTCTTTTATTATTGATAGTGTAGTTTGATCTCTTTGTATTTGATGAAGTGTGCTTAATTTGATATACGTTTGTGTACAATCATGTCTATGTGATTTTATATTCACGTTATTTTCTTGAGGTGCGCCATTATCCATCCTCCACCATACAGTGCCGCACTAGCAATTGCTAGTGGCATGCATAGCGAAGAGGTGCTCACGACCCTCATTCCACGATTATAACCACCTCATCCGCAAGCCTACTCGTCCATCCGCCTAGCGATTCGGTGCATAACGGCCCGTGTAGTTTTCCATCCGCCTGGCAAAGCATTTCATAGCGACATTGCATAGGAGTAGTTTATTAGTGTTTTACTTTCTTTTCCGCAAACAATCAAAACCCCCTTCGTAAACACCGACCTAAGGACTTCAATCTCAAGTACTCCTCAAAATTAACTCCACCTTACTGTGTTCCTTGAAAGATCGATACTTGGAAAAATTAGCCCATTTTATATTACATATGCGACCGGTACACTTGCCGTAAACTCCATCAGGCACACATGAGAAATAGTAAATGTTCACCTTTGATCCATCGAGGAATAGCCAATTGCAGCACAAGGGACTTAGCCCGCTACTTTCCACTTGGCTCTCCAGCACCTGCATAGCATGACCCACCAAAACGTGGCAAACAATGCAACGGTCAGTATTAGCTGACCAATTTAAAATGACCCCACCCCTCACTAGGGCCGGCGGTTCTCCTTCCCTACAAGAAGCATCATATTTATATATTTTAGCAATAGTAACATGCACTTAAGCACCATTCGCCACAGACGCAGGCTCGATCGGCCACACACCTCGTGTACTCAGGGCACTTTCTCGGTGTACCGGACTTCCTTGGTCCCACCACCATCGATAGTCCCAGACTTTATGGTATACTGGAGCATTCTAGTATTTCCAGCTCAGGGCCTAAGACTCTCATCATGCCAACAATGAAAGCCAGTTACTTTAGGCGATCCTGTCCGAATGACATAATGCGGGTACAGTTCATCCACAGCCCGTTGCTCAAATCGTCAGGTCAAGGCCGATGGACGCAACCATCATGGCGAATGATAAGATGTGGGTCTTCCTCCCCTTGCCCGTTCGGCTCACTGGCCTTTTTGCTAGGCACTCTAGGCCCTCAGCATAAATTGCCACCCACATGTCCCCAGGACCTGAGCCTACAATGATCAAGAAGGCTCTCATGACTAATAGTTGGGCTCTCCAGGCTCACAGCTTCTCATGCTATGTGTTGGGTTTTACCAGATGGCACAACACTAGTGCGCGCAACAGAAATAAGAACAATAAAATTACCTTTGTGGATTGCTTCGAATGATTCCAATGAATGGTAATGACCTGAGTTCCGAGCATATAATAGTGTCCATGCCTCTATAGGTGATCCACATGAATGGGAGAACCCTTGGATTCTTGTCACAAGATCTAGGTCGGAAGATAACGTTCTGCGTCATTACAGACTGCTAGTTCCGCAATTGAAGAGGCGTCGGAGACGAGTACTAACGCCTTGGAAACACTTTCCAGCGAAGTACTAGGACGACGGACGTCGGTTGCGAGATCGTCGTCCTTGGCAGAACAGTTTCGTCGGGAGAGGGGAGGAGCTGACTCGGGATTTGGTCGGAATTTGTTGGGTCCATTGATCCAAATATCCCAGATTTGTAAGAAGTCAAACTGGTCAAAGACATACACATATAATATATTTGATGTGTGCTTGAGTTCATGCATGCAGGTAGTCCATGATTGGACTTGTCAACAAGAAGAATATGCTTTAGAATTCAAATTTTGTCAAGCTCAGTTAGAAGTGTGGGTCTCAGATTTCGTCGAGCTCATCTCGTAGTTCGTCGAGCTCAGCTCAAAGATTGTCGAGCTCAGCTCACCATTCCATGAGCTAAAACTAAGAAGCATGAAGTTCAGAATTCATCGAGCTCAACTCGCAGTTCGTCGAGCTCAGCTAACAAATCATCGAGCTCAGCTCACCATTCCTTGAGTTAAAACTCAGAAGCTTGAGGTTCAGAATTCGTCAAGATTAGCTCATAGTTCATCGCGCTCAGCACACAGTTCGTCGAGCTCAGCACACAGATCATCGAGCTCAGCTCTCCACTCATTGAGCTGAATTAAGAAGCTTGAGGTTCAGAATTCGTCGAGCTTAGCCCACTGATTGTCGAACACAGTTCAACATTCGTCGACCTAAAGTCAGATAAATTGACTAAGGCAAAACTGCTGAGACAACTGTGACCACTGAGAAGAAACCACTGAGATAGAAGACTATCATAGCTAAGAAGAAGAAAGCAGTTAGACCACTGAGAAGAAAGCGCTGAGACAGAAGCTTGTTTGAGCTGTTAAGAAGAAACCGCTGAGACTGGTTAGAAAGAACCGCAAAGACAAAGCAAGTACAAATTCACAAGTCCAGAAGCACTAAGAGCCAAGACAGAAGGCGTTGAGTTACTTAACATCACTCAACGCTTAATGAAGTTCTGGAATATTTTATAAGTCTAGATGGTGATGACCACTGCTGACGTCATCAAAGTCAAATTACATGAAGTTGTTGCGGGAAAGCTACAGTAGTGCTGGAAAGTACTATTGTCTTCTTTTGAGGGAGCTGGCGCTCACCATACTTGACTGGGCCCTCATTCAAATTGTGTCATTGATTCAAGTCAATAGATATAAAAGGAAGAGAAGAAAAGAAGATTAGGGTTAACGAGAATGAAAGAGAAAACAAAAGAGAGACGGCTGGACTTCATCTTTTTCGACAAGCTTGAAAGCAAAGTCAAACAGTGAAAGCTAAAAGGCAAAGATAGCTAAAGATTCTTCCAGTTGAGCAAGAGTGTTACTTGAAGAACAAGTTGGCTGATTCAATCTATCAATAAGAGAAGATAGCTGTGTGAAGGGATGTAAGCCTTCAACAATAGTTTCTACCTTCAGTACAACAGAGAAATTGGTAGCTATAGAAGAAGAATAATTCCTTCTACAGCAAGTGAGCTGGACTGATATCTGCTCAGTCAAGCAAGTTAGACTCAGAGATTTATCTCTGAGTCAGTATTTCAATGTACTTGATTAATTTCCTGTAGGATTCAGTTTTCCTTTATCTGAGTTGTAGGGCACTTTGTGCCTGAGTTGTAGGTGACTAATAAATCACTAAGGTAAGTGCCCTGTTGGGGGTACTGAGGTAGGATCCAAGTGTGTATCTGAGAGTAGGGTTGTCCTCCCAACCTGAGTAGTAGGCCTTAGTGATAAGGCTGAGGTATGTTACTGTTGATTCACTGAGCTATAGGTGACAAGTGTGTCACCGAGTATAAGTCTTGGAGGAGATTGAGTGTTGGGTCTTGTGTCCTGAGGTAGGTGACAAGTTTTTCACTGAGTTGTAGGTGTTTGGAAGGGCACTGAGGTAGGTACCTGGAAGGGTACTGAGCTGTAGGAGTGTTGCAGCACTCTGAGAGTAGGGCCTTGTGCCTGAAGTTGTAGGGCTTAAAATCTTGAGTTATAGGCCTTAGAGATAAGGCTGAGGTAGGTGGTTTGAGGACCACTGAGCTGTAGGAGCACTGCAGGGCTCTGAGGTAGGAACCCTTATGGTTCTGAGGTATGGTTCTGAAGAGAACCTAAGTATAAGGCTGAGGGCCTGAGGTGTAAGCTTTGAGGAGCATTTTGGAGGAGTTTGTGCCTTGTCTAACATAAGTTAGAAAGGTGGGATGGAAAGTGGATGTACTCAATTGGGGAGCCACTATAAATACTTGTGTGTTGTATTATGTTGCTTGCTCTTGTTTTTATATTACAGGTAATTAAGACAAGCTCTAGATCAGTAAATTTATAAATAGCAAAAAGACAAGTAATTTCAAAGATCTATTCACCCCCTCTAGGTGACTAGCTAACCTTGAAGAAATAACTTTCAAGTGATATCAGAGGGAGGTTACTTAAAAAAGGATCTAACAATCTGAGTATACCTCTAATATTATCTATATGATATATTTATGGGGTATAGTGTAAACTATAAGGAGCTGGGGGCCATGAAGCTTCCTATCTGTAGAAAGGAAGGCTTTGGCCTCTAGAAGGAAAGGGTAAGGTTAGTCATTAAATCTACTAACACTAGGATATACATCACAGTCAAAGAAGGACCCTTCATCCCTATGAAGACTTCAGTTCTAGATACCAACATCCATATACCTAAATCTTATGATGAAATGAACAAAGATGAGCTCCTCCTTGCCTCCATGGATAAGAGAGCTCAAAACAATATTGCTAGTGCAATAGATAATTCAACCTTCCAAAATCTTGTGCACTGCAAGACCTCTAAGGAGATGTGGGATACCCTAGTTATGTTCTTGGAGGGTTTAGAGGAGGTGAGGGATGTCAGAAAATCCATGCTCAACCAGGAGTATGAGGCCTTCAGACAAGGAAAGTCTGATGGCATTGCTGAGTGCTTTAAGAGATTCTTCAGAATAGTGAATGAATTGAGAACATATGGAAAGGTCTTCAGCACCAATGAGCTGATTGACAAATTTCTCAGGTCCCTCACAAAGGATTGGGACACAAAGATTTGTGCAATTAGGGAAATGAACAAGTTAGCTGAAGCTCCTCCTCCAACCCTGTTTGGAAATTTGCGGTCATATGAGATACAACTTGCTGCAAGAAAGGAAGAACAGAATAGCAGTAAGTCATAGGCTAAGGAGAAATCTGTGGCCTTCAAAGCTGATGCCCAAAATAGGAGCAGAAGGAAGAACTCTCCACTCAGGAGAATTACTTAGTCAGATTCTGAGAGCTCAAAGATCAGCACCTCAGACAGCAATATGTCTGATAAGGACTTTGCTGCCTTCTCCAGGCAGTTTCAGAAATTCATGAAGGAGTATAGGAGGAACAATATGCCTTCCTCTTCCTCTCAACACAGAAGGAGATCCTTTAAGGAGGGCATATATGCTCCTAACTCTAGCAAACAAACTTTTTCTAAAGTCAGTTGTTTCTTCTGCAGCAAACCTAGGCACATAGTTGATGACTGCCCATTGAAGAGGAAAGAGGAAGGAGAGAAGAAGCACCATAAGGGGAAGAATAAAGAGAATTCCCTTCTGGCCAAGAAGGAAAAGACCTAGTCTAACTCCTCCTCTGGGTCAGACAATGAAGAAGAAGCCTAAATTGGGCTAATGGCTGTTGCTGAAGAAGAACCTAAATAATATCCTGCTACTAGGATAAGAATAAAGGCCCCTATGTCACATTCAAAAAGTGACTCAGAGGTGGATGAAGAAGAAGAAGATTTTCAATGCCTTGGATTAATGGCAATGACAGATGGGGTGAGCAGCCAGGATCAGCCTGGACAGGCTCAGGTAAATTCTAAATCTCTACCTTTTATTTCAGGTCATGAGGCTAGCTTAGATTCTGAAGCTCAATCATCAGGAGATGAAGGGGGTTCAGAGTCTGAGGATGATGTCAATTCTATAATTGACAAGTATGGAGAACTTCTTGAAGCATTCAAGAAGTGCAAGCTCCTTGCCAATAGTCGGGCAAAAGAGCTTCTCAGTCTTAGGAGCAAGTGCGAGGGCCAAGAAAAGGATCTCAATGATATGGATGCACAATTAGCCAAGATCAAGGGGATTGTTGATATGGAGTCTGTGGTAAGAGTCTCAAATGAGAAACTTATCCAGAAACTTTAAGATGATCTCCTAAATGAGAAATTGTTGGTGGCCAAGTTTTCTAAGCCAAGCACTGTTCTTCCCTTAATTGACCCTCTTTACCCAAAAGGGTAAGAAAGGGTTGGTATTTAAGGGACCTGGTAGACCTCCCAATCCAAATGGAAATGGGAAGGCATCACTTGTGCCTCTAGCCTCATTGCCTCCAATCTCTTTTCAGAAAGTCCTATTGCCTTCTAACAGGTATGACCATGAAAGTTATTATGGTCATTGGGAGAATGGCAGATCCACTGGTATGGACAAATGTGCCCATAGCTAAGGTGGAAGATACAACCATATGAAGGCCTTTAAGGCTGCCCATGAGGAAATTCAAATGGACCATCCTGTACCATTCGTTTTTTGTGCCCTAACCCCAAAACTCAAGGATATTACTGCTGCAGGAAATCTGAGTCATCCAGCAAAAGTAATGACCCAAGGTGAGTCTTCTAACATGACTAAAATGGTAGTTTTTGATGCAATCAGATGCATGTTAGCTGAAAAGAGACATGTAGTTGGTGTCTCTCAGAAAAGACTAAAACAGTAAGCTGAAAGACTTACCTTCAGTCAAATGGCTGCTGGAAGAAATCAGAGACATACAACAATAATCTTCCTACTATTCAAGGAGCAATCTTGGAAAATGTTGGCCTTAAACATAAAAGGAGACATAATGTCCATGAGTGTTGGTGTTCTGGCAAAGTGGGCCACTATGCTATAGATTGATGGCACAATTTAAAGATATGGGTTAGACCTGATTTACTCTAGGGGAGGGGGGTGAATAGAGTAATTAAAACTTTTGGCTGTTTTAAAATTTATAAGAGTAAAATAGGTGATACCAATAGTAGTTTAATAGGAAATAAAAATAGGCTAAACTAAACTATCACAACACAGCAAGAACAAGAAAGAAAATGATCACACACAGACAAGACAAGAATTTTATAGTGGTTCCCCAAACTGGGTATATCCACTCTTCTACCTCCCTGGTAGGAATCCACTATCAGGTTTTTGATCAGGTGATTTCCACCACAAGATCTATTTCTAGGGAGATCTCACAACCCTTTAGGCTTTTGATCAAGTCCCCAAAAATCAAGAATAGACATTTGAAGGGACTTAATAAACCCTTTTATAGGAGGTGCGAGAGGTGATGATGTCTTCTCTTTTCTCTATACAACAAAGAAGACATGTGGAATTCTATTGTCAAGACTCCTTTTGAAATGTAGAGTGGTTTAGAAAACTTGGAGCCTTGCTCAGGGTGTAGGTCTTCAGCCTTGTCTTGAAAGATCCAGGAACTTTCTGAATGATTCAAAATTGTTGTCCTTGAATGTTCCTGGAGTTGAAATAAAAGAAGACTCTTGATATAAATGGTTGTTCTTCATCAGTCTTCAGATAGAACAAGGGAAAACAGAATGTTTTCTGCAAAGAGAGAGAGAGAGAGTTCTGTATGTTGTTTTGTGTCTCTTCTCTGTATTCTATGTACTGTGTAACACCCCAAAAAGACCCCAAAAGACTCAACATGAAGTTTGAGTAGCAGGTCAGGTTACACGGCCTGGGACACGGGCGTGTCCCAGGGCGTGTCGGGTGTACACGGCCTGGGACACGGGGGTGTCCCAGGGCGTGTTCGATTTATTTTGCGAATTTGGCCTATTCAAGTCAGAGCCGGACACGGCCTTGAACACGGCCGGGAACACGGGCGTGTCAGGCTGGACACGGGCGTGTCAGCTGCCGTGTTCCTACCCGTGTACTGGTTGCAGCTCGATGGAGCAGGAGACACGGGCGTGTCTCAGGTTTGACACGGGCGTGTCTCAGGTTTGACACGGGCGTGTCAGGTCCGACATGGGCGTGTCGATGACCCGTGTTGTGCAGTCAGTTCAAACTGTGTGTACGCTTAAGGGGTACACGGCCTGTGACACGGGCGTGTCACAGGCCGTGTCGGCCAAAAAGTGAACTTTTGGGAAAATCTTGGTCGTTCAGTTTCCTCTCTTTTGATCCAAAGGCTCAGATGGTTTCTTGGGCTGGATTAAGTCGTGAGAGAAGGATGAAGATTCATTCTTCATTTGTGCTTAAGGAAGAGAGAGGGAGAGGAAGAAGGAGGAGGAGAGCAAGCCACCGGCGGAGCTCCCGTGCTCCGATTCGTGATCCGAAGCCGGTGTTGTGACGGTAAGGCTGCTGCGGTTCTTTCTCACCGGCTAGTTTTCGATGGCACCGAAGAGATCGACAAGGGTAACGATCTCCCTCCTTGGACATGTGAAGTCCTTCTTTTCTGCATTGCATAGGGAAAGCCCTTCCCCGCGAGTGTGCGGTGGGTTGTGGTGTCCCTTGGGGTAGATATGTGAAGTCCCCCTTGTTAGAGGCCGGAATTGGAGTACGGCTCTAGGCATGCTGTGTGAAGCCCATCTGGATGTAATCTGGATTGGTGATGCTTGTTTGCATATCGGAGAAGGCTCCGTGATAATGGCTTGTGATGCCTATGGCTTGTGATGCCTTGTTCCTACCTGTTGCTTGGTGCGGCAGGAAGTACTGGACGATGTCCAGGAAATGAAGAGGGTTGGCGGCAACTCTTGTGGCCGTGCGTTGCCACTTTGTGAGTAGTTGAGCCGTTGGGCTGCAACTCGATGAAAAGGCAGATTGCCGAACAGGAAAGGTGAAACCGACCCGCGCCTATAAAATGCCATGGATACTTCCGTATTCGAGGTGGCTCGGCGACTTGAGCAACGGGGGGTGGCTGATCCGTACCTGCGTTAGGTCCGTCCGACTTGGAAGCCTGGTTTAGGTTTTGTTGGAGCGCCTAATGAGAGTCTTAGGCCCGCGCGCCGGAAAGACTAGAAATGCTCAAATACCGTGTAGACGGTGGTGTTGACCCTGGTATTCCGGTACACCAAAAATGTGCCCTGAGTGCACGGACTGTCGGGCCGGGTGGCCGATGGTTGTGATGGCTTGAATGTGCCTGCGCGCACATAGTTGCTATTTGATGATGCCATGCTTGCAGGGAAAGAATGCTCATGCCCCGAGAAAGGGGTAGGATTGTTATAATTGGGTCAGCTGAATGCTGACCGTTGCATTGTTTGCCACCGGTTGGGTGGTTTGTTCCCGTGCAGGTGCTGGAGAGCCAAGTGGTAAGTGATGGGCTGAAGCCCTACTGCTGTTGCTGCTGCTGCGGTTAGCCCTGGAAGGCTCAGCGAATGGCGTTGTTTTGTTTTCTCTTTTTACTCATGTATGGCCGGCCTGCGCGCCGAGGTTTGTAAAACATGATGTATGTTCAGAGGAACTGTAAGGCCTTAAGGCCATACTCTTGTGGTTGTGTACATTCCGTGGTTTATATATAAAGGTGGTTTTATATATTGGACATTCCGGTTAAGAGTTCAAAGTTGTAACTTAAAGCTTCCGCTAGAATGCTCTGAGTTAGGATTCGTATTTGGTTTGGTATTATCCTGTGACCGCACCGTCTGTTTGTGGCATATAGTGTGGGGCCCCGGCCGGACCTTCTACTATACGTCATTTAACGGATGGGGTCGTTACATTTTGGCATCAGCCTTTCTCGGTCTTCCTCTTTCGAATTCGTGGTCGAATTCTTTTGTGGGGTGGCGAGCACGTGTTTGTGCGACCTGCTGTAACGCTAATGAACTCTGGAATGTCCATTAAGGAATGTACAAAATCTTGTTTGAGGAATCTGCGCGTTCCTTTTTGTGTTGTTTTTCTTGCATACTTTCGCTAATGTGTGTCTTGTCCACCTATAGGTGACACGTAGTGGTGCTGGGCAGTCTGAGCCCCAGCGTTCTGATGAGAGTGCGGCACCAACTGAGGTGCCCACACCTCCTCCATCTGCGGAAACTGTTCGCTTAGTGGCTGAGGCGCTATTTGCCATGATTCAGCCGACCGGGCAAGCGCAGCCGGCGGTAGTGCCAGTTCGTGTTGATGTAAGACCCGAGCCGGTTGAGGCTGTAGATCCACGAGCAGCTGACCGACAGTTGAAGCAATTCATGAGCTTCAGTCCTCCTACGTTTGCGGGAA
Source organism: Platanthera zijinensis (assembly GCA_039513925.1). Taxonomy (NCBI): domain Eukaryota; kingdom Viridiplantae; phylum Streptophyta; class Magnoliopsida; order Asparagales; family Orchidaceae; genus Platanthera; species Platanthera zijinensis. The sequence goes on from CM077089.1 coordinate 78,200,394, forward strand.
TGGGATCCCCAACGCAGGCGGAAGATTGGTTATCGCGTGTCAAGAGGATAATGACAGCGATCAGGGCGGAGGAAACTCTCAAGGTCACCTTAGCCACCTTCATGCTTGAAGGGGAGGCGCGGTTGTGGTGGGACGAGGTTGAGCTACACCAATTGGCGGGCAGGCAATTAACACAAGTATCGATTGAGGAGTTCTCTCGACTATTTCTGGCGAAACATGTCCCAGCGGCGCAACGTATTGCTATGGAAAATGAGTTCCAACGGTTAAAGCAAGGGGACGATAGTGTGGATATCTACTTGCACGAGTTTACCAGGTTGGGACGATATGCAGGAACAATCTTTGCGGATGACTAAAGGAAAACGAATCGGTTCTATGAAGGATTGCGGGATGAGTTACGATTCCTGCTTTCGAGTTCTGTGAGCCAAGGGTTTCAGGCGTTGGTTGATACTGCGTGCGCGTTGGAGAAGGACATGAGGAGAGTGCAAGGGAATAAGGGCTTGGTGGTGTCTAAGCCAGAGTTTCAAGCACCTCGCCCAGGCAAGTCATTTTACCAGAAGAAAGGGGGCAAGAGGTCCAAGCCATCTGGGCAAGTGACTACGACCGTTGTGTCGGGAGCGACATCAAGGCCGGATGCTCGTACGTGCTATAACTGTGGCCGGGTGGGGCATATTGCTCGTGACTGTCGGGTTGTGCAGCCCAAAGGGGAAAAGAAGACGGGTGCGTCGTATGCTGAGAAGGGCAAAGCGGTGGTGGATTCCTCTGCTTCCCAGGCGCAGCCCCGAATCTATCAACTTGGCCAACAGGAAGCAATTAAGCAAAGTGACGTCGTCACAGGTACGAGTTGATTTAGTTTACTTGCTGTGCTTTTGGTTTTGGTTTTGTTTAGCTTGTGCATGATGTGTGTGTGCTGCAGGCTTTGTCCTGATTCGGAATAATTTAGCGAGAGCCCTGTTTGATACGGGTGCTTCACATTCTTTTCTGTCTGAGGATTTCGTATCTCGCATTGGGGTACCGAGTCATGTGACGGTGGATAGTACAAGGGTGCTATTGCCGAATGGCTGTGTGATGCTTGCGGATAGGGCTTGCGATGTGGATGTGCAAATAGGAAGTCGGGATTTCGGTTTGAGTGCAGCTGTGTTACCGTTATCGGAGTTTGATGTGATCTTTGGTATGGACTGGCTCTCGGAGCAGCGTGCCTTTATTGATTGCAACTCCAAAGAGATTACACTGGGTCAGAATATCGGGCTTGTGACGAAGTTCGCTGGTATGCGAGGAGTTGGCGGGACTTTGTTGTCTGCACTCCAAGTCGTCAATGCTGTTCGGAAGGGCGCGGAGTTATTCTTCACGCTAATTCAGGCTGTTGAGCCAAAGGCCAGTGTCGGTGAAGTGCCAGTTGTGTCAGAGTTTGCCGATGTGTTTCCTAAAGATCTTCCTGGGTTACCACCCCAGCGGGAGATTGACTTCTCTATTGAGTTGGTGCCAGGTGCGAAACCTGTGGCCCGCTCTCCATATCGCGTCGCGCCAAAAGAGATGGCTGAGTTGAAAGTCCAACTGCAAGAGTTGTTGGAGCAGGGATATATACGCCCAAGTATGTCACCTTGGAGCGCGCCTGTTCTCTTTGTGAAAAAGAAAGACGGTAGCTTACGGTTGTGTATTGACTACCGCGAGTTGAATAAGCTGACGGAGAAAAACAAATATCCGATTCCGAGGATTGATGACCTCTTTGATCAGCTGGCGGGATCAACGGTCTATTCCAAGTTGGATTTGAAATCGGGATATTATCAGCTAAGGATTCGGGAAGGTGACATTCCCAAGACAGCGTTTGGAACACGCTACGGTCATTATGAGTTCACGGTGATGCCGTTTGGCCTATGTAATGCGCCTTCGGTATTTATGGACCTAATGCATCGAACGTTCCGAGAGTATTTGGATTTGTTTGTTATTGTGTTTATCGATGACATCTTAGTATACTCTCAGTCGGAAGAGGATCACGCAAACCATTTGCGGTTGGTCTTGCATACCCTGCGGAGGAACAAACTTTTTGCCAAGTTCTCAAAGTGTGAGTTCTGGCTCTCTTCAGTAGCCTTTTTAGGCCATGTGGTAAGCGGAGAGGGTATCGCGGTGGATCCGTTGAAGATAAGTGCCATCCGAGATTGGCCAGTGATGTCTTCAGTGGCCGAGGTCAGGAGCTTCCTTGGACTTGCGGGCTACTATAGACGGTTTGTGGAAAACTTCTCACGGATTGCTTTACCTCTCACCACGCTGACGAGAAAAGATCAAAAGTTCATTTGGACGCCGGAGTGTGCGCGAGCTTTTGAAGACTTGAAGAGTCGTTTGACCACGGCGCCTGTGTTGACATCGCCATGTGGTACCGATGGGTATGAGATTTATAGTGATGCATCTGGGAGCGGCTTAGGCTGCGTTCTTTTACAGTTTGGGAAAGTGATTGCTTATGGCTCGCGTCAGTTGAAAGTGCATGAGCGGAATTACCCCGTCCATGATTTGGAGTTGGCGGCGGTAATCTTTGCGCTCAAGTTGTGGCGGCACTATCTATATGGCGTGAAAGTGGATATCTATACAGATCATAAGAGCCTAAAGTATTTTTTGGATCAGAAGGATCTGAATATGCGACAACGAAGATGGATGGAGTTCCTCGGGGACTACACCTTCGAGATTCACTATACTCCCGGGAAGGGAAATGTGGTCGCTGATGCTTTGAGTCGGAAGACTCCGGTACGAGCAAGCTGGTTGCAGAGGCATGATCAGCGTTTGATCCAGGAATTGGAAGCAATGGAGATATCGTGTGTTGACAAGGGTGCGTCAACCGATGCGTGCTTGAACTGGACGGAGGTGCAGTATGACCTTACGGACAGAGTTCGGCGAGCAACGGAGCTTGATGAAAGTCTCCAGCGCTATGCTAAAGATGGGCCAGATGATCAATTCTCTTGGGATAACGGGTTATTACGGAGAAATGGTCGAGTGTGCGTCCCAAGTGTGGGTAAACTGAGGGAAGAGTTGCTGTATGAAGCTCACTTTGCAAAGTACTCAGTTCACCCAGGGAGCACAAAGATGTACAGGGACATGAAAAAGCTGTTCTGGTGGCCCGGACAAAAGAAAGATGTGGCTCGTTATGTGGCGAAATGCAACACCTGTGCGTTGGTTAAAGCAGAATGCCAGAAGCCTGGCGGGTTTCTGAAGTCGTTACCTATTCCGGAGTGGAAGTTCGATGATATTTCGATGGATTTCGTGCACGGGTTGCCGAGATCTCAACGCGGTCATGATTCAATCTAGGTGATTGTGGACCGGTTGACGAAAGTGGCGCACTTCCTTCCAAACAGAAGAGACAATTCAGTGGAAACCTTGGCCAAGCTGTATGTGGAGCAAGTTGTTCGACTGCACGGTGTTCCTCGGAGCATCGTTAGTGACCGTGATGGGCTGTTCACATCGAATGATTGGCGGCTCGTTCATCAAATGTTGGGTACAAAATTAGCGTTTAGTACGGCCTTTCATCCCCAAACGGATGGCCAGACTGAACGAACCAACAGGACGATGGAGGACATGCTCCGCATGTGCGCCCTAGACTTTGGTAAGAGATGGGAAGATTATATATTTCTCGTCGAATTTGCCTATAATAATAGCTACCAAGCGAGTATTGGTATGGCACCATTCGAAGCGTTGTATGGTCGGAAATGCCGTACACCCTTAGCTTGGGCAGAAGCAGGCGAATCTAAGCTGAGTGGGAAAAAGGAAGTCGAAAAAGCTACTTCGCTCATACGCTCTATTCGGGAGAGGCTATTGATAGCCCAAGATCGTCAAGCAAAGTACTACAATGCCAAGCACCGGAACGTGGACTTCGCGGTGGGTGATTGGGTATATTTGAAGATCAAACCCTTCAAAGGTGTGTCCAGGATTCGGCATTTGAAAAAGCTAAGTCCGAGGTATCTTGGTCCATTTGAGGTGGTGGAGCGAGTTGGGGAAGCTGCTTATCGACTAGCACTTTCAGCGGACATGGGTGGATTACATGATGTGTTTCACATCTCAGTCCTGCGTAAGGTGGTAAAGGATCCAGCTCAAGTCGTGGAGGCTGATCGGGTACCGGTCGAGTATGGGCTAACGACGAGGGTTAGACCCATTCGGATCGAGGATCGAGCCGAGAAACAGTTGCGGAACAAAGTGATCGGGATGGTCAAGGTCCGATGGGACAATTGTGGCCGTGAAGAGCTAACATGGGAGCGAGAGCAGACCATGCGAGCTGAGTTTCCCGAGTTATTTGTATAAACTGTAGACCGTGTATTTTTTGTTATAACAGAGTTATAGCATTGCTGGTTTTGTTTCCTTACCGTGCAAATTTCGGGACGAAATTTTGTTAAGGGGGGAGGGTTATAACACCCCAAAAAGACCCCAAAAGACTCAACATGAAGTTTGAGTAGCAGGTCAGGTTACACGGCCTGGGACACGGGCGTGTCCCAGGGCGTGTCGGGTGTACACGGCCTGGGACACGGGCGTGTCCCAGGGCGTGTTCGATTTATTTTGCGAATTTGGCCTATTCAAGTCAGAGCCGGACACGGCCTTGAACACGGCCGGGAACACGGGCGTGTCAGGCTGGACACGGGCGTGTCAGCTGCCGTATTCCGACCCGTGTACTGGTTGCAGCTCGATGGAGCAGGAGACACGGGCGTGTCTCAGGTTTGACACGGGCGTGTCAGGTCCGACACGGGCGTGTCGATGACCCGTGTTGTGCAGTCGGTTCAAACTGTGTGTACCGCTTAAGGGGTACACGGCCTGTGACACGGGCGTGTCACAGGCCGTGTCGGCCAAAAAGTGAACTTTTGGGAAAATCTTGGCCGTTCAGTTTCCTCTCTTTTGATCCAAAGGCTCAGATGGTTTCTTGGGCTGGATTAAGTCGTGAGAGAAGGATGAAGATTCATTCTTCATTTGTGCTTAAGGAAGAGAGAGGGAGAGGAAGAAGGAGGAGGAGAGCAAGCCACCGGCGGAGCTCCCGTGGTCCGATTCGTGATCCGAAGCCGGCGTTGTGACGGCAAGGCTGCTGCGGTTCTTTCTCACCGGCTAGTTTTCGATGGCACCGAAGAGATCGACAAGGGTAACGATCTCCCTCCTTGGACATGTGAAGTCCTTCTTTTATGCATTGCATAGGGAAAGCCCTTCCCCGCGAGTGTGCGGTGGGTTGTGGTGTCCCTTGGGGTAGATATGTGAAGTCCCCCTTGTTAGAGGCCGGAATTGGAGTACGGCTCTAGGCATGCTGTGTGAAGCCCATCTGGATGTAATCTGGATTGGTGATGCTTGTTTGCATATCGGAGAAGGCTCCGTGATAATGGCTTGTGATGCCTATGGCTTGTGATGCCTTGTTCCTACCTGTTGCTTGGTGCGGCAGGAAGTACTGGACGATGTCCAGGAAATGAAGAGGGTTGGCGGCAACTCTTGTGGCCGTGCGTTGCCACTTTGTGAGTAGTTGAGCCGTTGGGCTGCAACTCGATGAAAAGGCAGATTGCCGAACAGGAAAGGTGAAACCGACCCGCGTCTATAAAATTCCATGGATACTTCCGTATTCGAGGTGGCTCGGCGACTTGAGCAACGGGGGGTGGCTGATCCGTACCTGCGTTAGGTCCGTCCGACTTGGAAGCCTGGTTTAGGTTTTGTTGGAGCGCCTAATGAGAGTCTTAGGCCCGCGTGCCGGAAAGACTAGAAATGCTCAAATACCGTGTAGACGGTGGTGTTGACCCTGGTATTCCGGTACACCGAAAATGTGCCCTGAGTGCACGGACTGTCGGGCCGGGTGGCCGATGGTTGTGATGGCTTGAATGTGCCTGCGCGCACATAGTTGCTATTTGATGATGCCATGCTTGCAGGGAAAGAATGCTCATGCCCCGAGAAAGGGGTAGGATTGTTATAATTGGGTCAGCTGAATGCTGACCGTTGCATTGTTTGCCACCGGTTGGGTGGTTTGTTCCCGTGCAGGTGCTGGAGAGCCAAGTGGTAAGTGATGGGCTGAAGCCCTACTGCTATTGCTGCTGCTGCGGTTAGCCCTGGAAGGCTCAGCGAATGGCGTTGTTTTGTTTTCTCTTTTTACTCATGTATGGCCGGCCTGCGCGCCAAGGTTTGTAAAACATGATGTATGTTCAGAGGAACTGTAAGGCCTTAAGGCCATACTCTTGTGGTTGTGTACATTCCGTGGTTTATATATAAAGGTGGTTTTATATATTGGACATTCCGGTTAAGAGTTCAAAGTTGTAACTTAAAGCTTCCGCTAGAATGCTCTGAGTTAGGATTCATATTTGGTTTGGTATTATCCTGTGACCGCACCGTCTGTTTGTGGCATATAATGTGGGGCCCCGGCCGGACCTTCTACTATACGTCATTTAACGGATGGGGTCGTTACATACTGTCTAGTCTATGTATGCATGCAAGGATTATTCTATGTACTGAATAGAAGTTTGATTCATAAGCTTAAGGGAAAGACCCCCTATGAACTACTCAAAGGGAAGAAACCCAAAGTAGATTATTTTAGAGTCTTTGGTTGTGTCTGTTACATTCATAATAACAACAAAAAATACATTAGAAAGTTTGAAGTCAAGGCTGAAATAGGAAATTTTCTTGGATATTCCCAAGTAAGCAAAGCTTATAGGGTATATAATAAATCATCTATGAAAATGGAAGAGTCTATTCATATTTCTTTTGATGAATCTAACATGTTTTACAAGTAGAATATCCCTTCTACTTGTGACACTTTGCAGGAACCTCATCCGTGTTAGAAGTTGGATGAGTTGACCCTCACTAATGAGGCTATTACACATCCTTCTCCACATATTGCTAAAGAAAGTGAAGATGATGTCACTTAATACAATGAAAAGCCAACAATAGTTATAATTCAACCAGAGGAATTAACTCCCCAAGCTGTTGCTCAACCAACTCCTCCTACTGAGATAGTCACACTTAGAGATCACCTTGTATCTCAAGTGATTGGAGACATATCAGTGAGTGTGCAGACAAGGAATCAACTCTATCAGGACATGATGCATGCCTGCTTCATATCTCTAACTGAGTCTCAATCCATTAAATATGTGAGTAAGATCCACACTGGATCATTGTAATGCAAGAGGAGCTCAACCAGTTTGAGGGATGTAGAGTTTGGGATATAGTTCCAAGACCCAAAGACTAACCAGTCATTGGAACTAAATGGGTATTTAGAAACAAACTATATGCTCAAGGTACTATCATCAGGAACAAAGCAAGGTTAGTGGCTCAAGGATATAGATAAGAGGAATGCATTGATTATGACCAGACTTTTTTCCCTGTTGCAAGGATTGAAGCAATCAGGATATTTCTAGCTTATATAACCTACAAGAAGTTCACAGTATATCAAATTGATGTCAAAAGTGCATTCTTAAATGGTGAACTCAAAGAAGAGGTTTATGTGGAACAACCACTAGGTTTTATCTCTTTATCCCATCCATCTTATATTTTCAAATTTCAAGAGCTCTCTATGATCTAAAGCAAGCTTTAAGAGCTTGGTATGAAACCTTAGCTAGCTTTCTCTTAAAGCATTACTTTTCTAGAGGCATTGTAGATAGGACTTTATTTTTTAAGCATCATCATGATAAAATCTTGTTAGTACAAATATATGTAGATGATATTATATTTGGTTCTATTGATTCCAAACAATGCAAAAAGTTCTCCAACCTTATGCATTCCAAGTCTGAAATGAGTAGCATGGGTGAACTCTCCTACTTCCTTGATCTCTAAGTGAAGCAGTCACCAGATGGGATCTTCATATCCCAATCCAAATATGCTAAGGAGAAGATAAAGAGGTTTGGGATGGCTGATGCTTCAGCTAAGAAAACACCTATTGCTACAAATGCTGTGATTGATTCTGATGAACATGGGAAACCTGTAGATCAGAAATTATATAGGTCCATTATTGGGTCCCTGTTATATCTCAAGCAAGTAGGTCAGACATTATGTTTGCAACATGTCTTTGCGCTAGGTTCCAGGTGAACCCTAAAGAATCTCACCTTATTTTCCTAAAAAGAATTTTGAGATATATAAAGAGTTGCCCTAATTTAGGACTTTAGTATCGAACTGAGTCAAAATTTGAGTTGACTGGATACTCAGATGCTGACTTTGCTGGATGTAGAGTGGACAGAAAGAGCACATCAAAAACATGTCAGTTCCTTGGTGATAGGCTAGTGTCTTGGTTTTGCAAGAAGCAAACTTCTGTGTCTACTTCAACAGCAGAAGCTGAATATATAGCAGTTGGCAATTGTTGTTCATAGATGCTGTGGATTCAAAACTAACTCCTAGATTATGGTGTCAACTTAAATAATTCAACTCTACTTTGTGATAATACTAGTGCAATTTCTATTGCACAGAATCAAGTGCATCATAGTAGAACTAAGCATATAGATGTAAGACATCATTTCATTAGAGAGTGTGTTGACAAAAAGAAAATTAATCTCACCTTTGTCTCAACTGATTTGCAAAAGGCAGATATCTTCACCAAACCCTTGGATGAGAAGAAACATCTGTTCTTTATGAATCAGCTAGGTATGATAAATGGAGATGCATTAATTTAGCTTTCTGTCTGTGGTCAAAGAATTTTCCACAGTTCGTCGAATGGAGGTCGACGAACAAAGAAAAGTTCTTGAGATAATTCATCGACCAGAGATCGACGAACTCTCTATGTTTGAAGTTTTATTCTTAGACCGGAGTATGATGATACTGCTTTAGAAAATTTTTGTCAACTTGAGAACGACGAAAAGTTTTCCCTTCTTCAGATTGAGATCGACAAACTCTTTTGTCAAAAAAATATTTCTTCGACCTCAGATCGAAGAATTTTGTTTATTTTGCAGGACCTAGTCTGCCGCTTTGTATTCAGACACGAGATTCGATATAGACTTCTAATCATTTTAACATTCTGATCAAATTTTCCTTGACATATTGAAATTATTTGAAGAATAATAGTTGAAGAACTTCATGACAACCAGGATAAAGATAGCTGCTACTGAAATCAGAGAATGGGTGTTCACCTCCTCTACTCCAGATGCCGACACGATGACATGCACTATATCTGGTAATCAAGTTTCTCTAACCCCCGCGGTTTTAACTGAAATTTTTGGTTTGATAAATGGTGAAGAAGATTTAGAGATAGATAGCTCTGAATATGATGAAATGTTGAATAAAATGGGTCACATTGGAGAGAACCCTAATATGTTATTAAAGAAAATTTTGTCTACTAACTATAAGTTTTTAGCCGTTTTGGTGGGCAAAATATTGCTAGGAAAGCATACTGCCCATGATTATATTACCAGGCAATGACTTCTGGTAATGTGTGCTGTTGTAAATAAGAAAGCAGTCAATTGGGCCAAAATCCTGTTTGATTTGATAAGAAAGAAGAATAGTAAGAAAGAGGTTTTTTTTGGAAGAATTTTGGGAATTTTCCTATAGGATAATGTTGTTGAATCCCTGGTCTCACAGACCATATTCATTAATGCTTCCAAAAGTGTAACATGTGCCTTGTTTGGAAGATGGGAGAGGACTATCTCAAAGACTTCTAAGGCTTCAACCTCTTCAAGAGCATCTGATGATACAAGATGAAAGTGTTGAGTTATCTACCTAAATGACCTAGAGGGGGTGAATAGGTGAGTTCTGCGTCTTTTTGCGGAATAAAAATTTAGATATCTTTGCACACAATTATCAACCAAGCAATCACAGTCGACAAAACATTTATAGTGGTTCCCCAACCTTGGGTACATCCGCTTTACCTCACCGATCTAGCAAAGCACTAGACTCGGCTACTCCACTATCTCGGATTGAAAACCAATCCTATACCTCAGCCCAAGTTCCTACAATCTCGATCCACAACATGGATCTATACTCGGAAGTTAAAACCTCCTACAACTCGGAGACAAAAAGAGCTCCTACACTCAGAGAAAAATGTCCTACAAGAAATAAATTGAGAGTATATAAAAATACAAACAGTAAATCTCAGATCTAGAATCTATTGCCCTAAGTCTTCTCCTTTGATCTTTGCGGCTCTATCAAAAAAGTTGAAGAAAAATCTCGACAAACACTGGATCTGAAAATTTCTTTAACTTCACAAGATCCGAGAGGAGACGAGGAATGAAAAGCAATCTCTATCTGAAAGTCAATCTTGATCTGAATCTCTTGGATCAAAAGCCCTAGCGATTGCACGAAGAAGATCGGCGACGGTGGCTTCCATTTTTTGACAGAGAAAAATAAGATTCAGAAATTCTTAAAATACTTCTCGATAGCACTTATTGTTATGGTTAGTCGAAATGACAAGACCTTATATAAGATCTCCCTAACGGTCATATTTAGTCTTAATGACGTACACGTGGACCAATCACATCAAGGCATTTTAAATTCCCTTCAAATCTGGACTTAGCAAATTTTCTGGAAAGTTTGACTGATTTCCTTGAGTAAACTATTACCAACTCGAGTACTTAATAAGATTACTCGAGAGAGTAGAATGAGACTACTCGAGTAGACGACTTAAAGAAAATCCAGGAATAATGAGTAACTACCACAAAGACTTACTCGAGTGCTAATATAGTTACTCGAGACGTGGAGTTGAACAAATCGAGTACAAGAAGTATTACGTGAGAGAATAGAAATTAACTACTTGAGAGGTAGAAGAAATACTCGAGTCAAAGACTTGGAATAATTTCAGAAAGAAGAAAACGGGTTACTCGAGAGCTGGAACTGGACTACTCGAGATGAGATAAACTACTCGGGTAAATGGATATCATTACTAGAGTAATGGGCTTAGAAAAATTTCTTAGGGAAGAAAAACTTATCACTCGAGTATTAAACCTAGACTACTCGAGTAGTAGATAGACTACTCGAGTACATGATCTTGACTACTCGAGTGAAGTAAAACAACATGAATTCCTGTCTTCTGTAACTCGAGACAAAAGGCTAATCTACTCGAGTACCAATGTGACTACTCGAGTAAATGACTTAGAAAAATTATCAGAGACGGAATTCTGTTAACTCGAGAGTAAGAGATGATCTACTCGAGTGATTGGCTTGGCTACTCGAGAGCTATATTCAGGATACTCGAGAGGCATTCCCTTACTCGAGTATAGATAGACTTACTCGATTATAAACTAAGTATTCAACTCGAGAATATATAAAATACTACTCGAGTGAAAGACTTAAAAAAATTCTTCAACAGAATTTTCTCTTCTTCAATAAACTCAGCAACATATCTTTCTCCAATCAATCCTAGTGCTTGAACCATAAAGTGTATCCCAATAGAGAGGCTATACATGAGTCAACACCATGGATCACACAATGAGGGATTACATTGTATGGTCCTGTGTTTGGTGACCCATTATAGACTGACATTGGTCTATACTTGGAAATATAGTCCTGCAAACACATAACTCAAACAAGACATCAAATACAACTTAATTTATCTTAGTTCAAGGGTGACTTCACAAAATCTGGGTTCTTGTGGATATAACACCCAACAATCTCCCCTTATTTGTAGAAGTCAGAACCCTTTACACTAAGGTGAATTATATAGACATATAAAGAACTAGTTGTGCAATAGAGAAAGCAGTGCAATAAGTATAAGGATTAAAATCAAAGAGCATATGAACAGAATTAAGAATTATATAAATAAGATTGTCCAAAATATCATATCTACACAGATCATATACACACTCTCATAATTCTCTATGCTTATACTTTATGGTGCTGCTTGTTCTTCTTCTCTTACTATCTTCTTTGGTAGCTGAAGGGCTTTGGATAGTACTTTGGAGGCTTTGGAGGAGCAGCAGGGTTGTTCCTTCCAAATTCTCAGTCATAATTCCTTCTCTTTGTCAGTGACTTTTCATACAATTCCCATTCCTTGGAGCTGTAATGATCATTCCTATTTTCATTGTAGTTTATGACAAGCTTGAGAGTTTTTAGAATGAGGGACTTTGAAGTTGGGGACCAGATCTCTGCAAACCCTGAAGCTTTCCTCTTTTCTGCCTCAGGATTTGGAATGGATCTACTAGCAGAGGTACCCTCTCCATATTTCCTTCTTTTGGGGATCTGAATTTCTGGTAAGTCTTTTAGGGATGTCAGATTCACATACCTGAGAATAAGATTCTGGAGGTTGAGTAATTTCATCATCAGGCCTGGGAGAGAAGGTTGGCATTTGAGCTGGCATCTGAGCGGAGCTGGCTGGCCTTCAACAAGTGGATTTAGATGGTGAGGAATAATATTTGGATCAACCTAAAATTCATGGGAAAATTTGATTACGCATCCAAACAGTAGTATCATAAGTATAGAATTTTACTGACTGTATCCGAGTTAGCACATCTTTATTAATTTCCTTTATTTTCTCAGTACAGAGGGTCTGGACATTAGTGTCATATTTTTCAACTTGTTCTTTCACTAACTTCTCCCCTTTTCTGAATTCTACACAAAGTTTCTCTATAGTGTCATCCTTGAAGGTGCCCACTTCTTCACAGACTTTCATGACATGCTCTTCTGCTTTATTCTCAAGTTCAATTTGATTGTTTGCCAGTGTGACAGTTTGGTTCATGAACTAACCAACACTAGTAATAGTGTGGTCCAAGGCCTTGATACCAATTCTGAAAAGGTGGATCAGTATTGTGATGTATCTCAGCAAATCCTCTACTCATATCTGTCTCTAGAGCAGAGACCTTATCTTGAACTGTTTTCAAAGAATGATCAAAGGATTTTCTCTGTTCATGCAATATTTGCTCAATCTTACCAAGAATATCTGATGAAGTTGGTGTATTTGAAGCAGTAGCAATAGTAGCAGGAGGAACAAGAGCTGGAGGAGGAAGGGCTGTCTATGGAGAAATTTATTCAATTACTACTGAGCTTTGAGCTCTTGTAGTATTGACCAAAACATCTCCATCCTCACCAGTGAAGGTGGGAAGAGAAAATCTAATATCCTCAAGTGAGCTTAAACAGGATCTGGAGATTCTTTATCCTCATCTGAAAGTAGAATGGTCTCTTGTTGGTCTTGCTCAACAGCTGGAGAGTGATCAGTAGGTGACTTTGGGGATTGCACATGTAATGGAGATGGTGATGTTACTGGTGTGTCTTCCTTGACTGGCTCTTCAGCAGTTTCTTTCTAGAGAGGAGACAGAGGCTCATCTGACCTGAGTTCCTTAATCATTTTGTCTTTATCTTCAGATATAGATATTATTGTTTCTAGTGCCTGGGCATCTGAATGAGTTTCTTATAAAGTAGCTGGTTGGAGGGAATTATCTGGAGGAGGAGTAGGAATTCTTCGCAGCAGTTTTGAATGAGCAGGAGGAGAAGGTACCTTGTCTTACAGGATAGAGGAGGTAGGCTCCCCCTCAATTGATGCACTAGATGTTCCAGCAACATTTTGGAGAGAGGGAGATGGAGTCCTATCCTCAGAAGTAGAAGTCTCTTTAGAAGCAGGCTGCTTATGAGCTCTAGCAACCTGGACTAGGTTTTTAAGCTTCAGCTCCCATCTCTGGATGGAGGATATGGAGACTTTCTTCATGTGATGGAGAATGGTCCCTTTGGAGAAGTTGAATACCTCAGGATTAATCTTATATAGGAGAAGAGAAATAATACTAGCATAACTTGGAGCCTTTATTCTCCCCTAAAATTTATCCAAGATCAACATTCCAAACCGAAACCTTTTCCTGCAAATGATTGATGTCATCATGTAGAAGAGGTCTGTAGAAATTAAACTGATAGAGGCGGTTTTGCACAGTAAGACCTTTCCCAAAATGTCAACCAAGAGTTTGCCTTCAGCATTTAGGTCAGGGCGACGAATATACCTGATAATTTGAGTTATACCACAGAAACTATAAGCCCCATCATAATCTTCATTAGTTATATCATCTTCTTCATCCACGACTGGCATTTTCAGAAGATTAGAAACAGAGGTCTTGGTTAGTGTTACCTTGATGCCCTTTACTCTAGATTTTATAACTTTGCCATTTCCCTTGACTTTAACATTCTTGAAGAACTCTTCAACTTCTGGAAACAAGATTCTGCATGGTTTCTTGAGAACAAAACTGAGACATGATGTGTCGAGAAGAATCAGAAGGTTTCAAAAATCATCTGAAATGTCGACGATTCCTGCGGCAACAAGTTCTGAACCTGTTCTAATCTTAGAAGAGGGCACCATGATCCAGAGATTTGAGAAAAAATTTGTGTGGGGAAGAAGAAGATGCGGGCTCTACAACTTTCGACGGAAGACGAAGCGTCTGTCGGCTTACTCGAGTGAATGAATTTGATTCGTGTAGAAAATAGAAATCCGGACCTTTCTATTTATATAACCCTAATTTATCTATACTTAAGAAATAAATTAAGCTTACATACCTGGGAGAGGGCAGCATAAGCCTTGGGTTGTAAAAATGGAAATTTGAATCGAAGAGAGAAACCTTGACTTCCTGATACTCGAGAGGCTTGACACTACTCGAGTGAAGATTTAGAAGTACTCGAGTGAGATATACAAAAGTACTCGAGTGACATTTTAGTACTCGAGTAGGTCTTAGAGGTACTCGAGTGACTTACTTCTTATTCGAGTAGTCTTTGTCTTACTCGAGTCATAAAGTTAGAATTTTGAAAATTTCAACTTTTGACTAATTTCATGATCTCTGAGCCTTTTTGTGATTCCACCTTCTCTAATCTTCTTTGTTGAGCATACCAAGTTTTGTTTTGAAGAACGAGAACTTGGTCTCGTCCAGCGGCTTCGTGAAAATATCTGCAATCTGCCTGTCTGTAGAGACATACTATAGATCTATATCCCCATGCTCCACATGCTCCCGGATGAAGTGGTAATGTAGATCTATGTGCTTTGTCCGACTGTGAGAGACTGGGTTATTGGCTATTGCAATTGCGTTGGAAGAGTTGCAAAACATTGGAATTTTCTGAAACTTCATGTTGTAGTCTTCAAATTGATTCTTTATCCATAGCAACTGTGTACAGCAACTGCCTGCAGAGATATACTCTAACTCGATTATTGAGATTGCAACACAGTTCCGCTTCTTACTACTCCAGGAAATGAGCCTTCTTCCAAGGAATTGGCAAGTCCCGGAATTGCTTTTCGCATCGTCTTTGCTACTTGCAAAATCTGCATCTGAAAAACCAATTAGCTCGCTGTCTACTACTAAAAAACAGACTTTTGGCCAGGGCAAATTGCCCTGGCAAAAAGTCCAAAACCGTGGCTAAAAATTTTTAGCCACGGTCTATCCACGGGAAAACTCCGTGGCTAAAGTCGGCGTGGCTAAAACTTTTAAGCCACGAATTGGCCGTAGCAAATAGTATTAGCCATGTGATAAAACTACCGTGGCAAATAAGCCAACTATTAGCCATGGTATGAAATCCTGGCTAAAAGTGAACTCATCATTTAAAAAAAAACTATTTGCCACAATTACAAGCCGTGGCAAATACTAATTTTTGTTTTTTTTAAAAAACACATTCAAAATACTGTAATACAGTTGCAAATTATTACAACTGTAAATTATTAGGGTCATTAATTCTTCAAAAATTATAGTTGCAAATTATTACAAACGTACATTAGCCTACAAAAATCACGAGGTAAACTCAAGCATCTTTCCATCTCTATACAAAGCATCTTTCCATCCCTATACAAAAAATTGCAAGCTAAAACTCAATCAGCATATTAAAAAAAATAATTCCTTGTTCTGTTCAATCACTTTCTCATAATACACAGCAAGATACATAGTCACGCTAACTAAGAATTTATTTAAAATAATCATGAGGTAAACTCACTTTGAATAGCTTGATTAGAAAATAGAGGGAATTCTTGTTCCAATCCAATAATGAATACCTATTGACTCCTACAGTAATCAAGTATCAACTCCTTCCATAGTTGCACTTGCTTTTCTCTAGTCTCCCTTATAGGTTGCAATCTAGATAACAAAATTGTACAAGTCAGTTGCGAAAATAAGACTAGTATCGGTACAGCAAGGTTTCTTTTTTAGTTGTATTTGTGAAAAACAATGTTTGAAAGAGAAAATTCCATGGTTAAAAACTTTACAAGACGTTTTTCCTATGTATTAAATATGCATGCATGCATAGACCACCTGACAATGAAAAAAAGGAAGAAAAAGGAAACGTGAAGCAGGTACGGTCTCCTTTTTTAAAATAGCTTGAGCATCTAAAACACATTGATATAAACACCATAGACAAGACAAATCTCTAAAACACCACCAAGATATATTGAGTAGACTCATAATAAAGGGTTCAAAGATTAGGAGGATGAGTGTTTGTATAATAGCATGGACAAAAGTTCATATGATTTGTAAAAACAAGTTTGACAGCTCAGGTAATACTTGGCATGAATGAAGGAAAATTAAATATTTAATAAAACCGACATAAAGTATATGGTATTAGGCTAATGATGATAATGCAGTTCTATTATTCTGGGAGAATTTTTATTTACTGATGTTATGTAGTTCTAATAGATTTAGTTGTGACAACCTACAGGATGATCCAGCACTTGGACAAGCCCGGGCACTATTCCAGCTCACATGAAGCCTAATCCCCTACCATTGTTGTACCCCACTACTTACATACCTGCCCACTAACCCCATTCTTCCATCTCACGTGAAGCCTAATCCCCTACCATTGCTGTAGTCGGACCATTCCCTCCCTCTCCCCACTCACCCCCTCAAACTGACCCCCTCCCACCTCTTCCACCCACACTGAATCCCACCAAACCTTCTCCACACACAACCCCAGCCCACCTCCCTGCACCCCCCCATGCACGCACACTCACACCGCAACAGCCCGGGGCTCTTAAATCAGCAACCCAACCTTTAATACCTGCGGTTGGACTCATTTTTAGCACCTGGTCTTTGATTTCCTGCACACAAAATTCAGAATTCCTGCACACGGGCCAACTTCCAGCACCCAGAATATTAATTCTCACTGTCAGAACTCCAAAATTCCAGCAACTGGGCACTATTCCAGCAGCCCCAAACTCGTTCCAGTAACCACCGGGATTTCCACTACCAACCAGCGCATCAAACTTCCTCTCCAAGCCTTCTACCACTATTAGTTTTGTAAGTTTCAACTTGGTTGTCGTTTATATTATTTTGAATTGTTTGTGAATTTTCTACTTAAAGAATAGTGAGTTGTAATTGTTGCTTCAAAACATTTGAAGCTTTGTGTACTCCTATTCATCCAGTCATTTGTTTTCATACACTCTTGCATTTATACTTCCACTCTTGTTTCCTTATTTTAAAGGCTTTATATTTTGTGACAAACCAAAATAAATATTCAATTATAAAAATTTATCTAATTGCAACTTGCAAGCAAGTATTTGTCGAAGCTGTGTCCACATATAACTCTGAGTCATTCATATATGACCATCCTGCATCACTCTGCCAATATTCACTTTGAAATGAAAAGAACGTCATGGGGCCAACAAGAAATAATCAAGAATGAGGGCGCAGCAAGAGGGAGAATAATCAGGAAACAAAAACTGAAGGATTGATTAAAAATGGAGACAAATTAGACAACAGAGGACGTCATAGGGAACCAAGAATTTTTCCCTTATGTACTTATACCGTTAAAAATATCATTTGACTTTCAGGCACAAGAGACTAGTAAAGAATTCCAACAAAAGGCACAAGAGACTTTCAGGCAACAATTAGAAGATAATAAATTCTACGCACGGAGTTAGGAGAAAGATGCACATTTGTTTGCTTTTTTTAAGAATTCTATCACAGCAAAATTGACTAAACTCTTTGATGTTGAAAAAATAAAACTGCATCTGAGAGCTCAGAAGTAACTTTTCATATATCAAGGGCTCCTCCACCTAAAACCAATTGGCATAAGAGTTTGTTTGGCACGATGGTGGCGGTCGTGAACACGTATGAACCATCGTTTCTGAACACGCCTGACCATAGCTAAGGAACTCCATCCACCTTTAGTTGAAAACTAGTGTTTTTTCTTGGTGATGGTCATAATCATTGTGGTGCCAAACAAATTTCTATAACAGTGGTGTTTTTGTCCAATATCACAGGAACAAAAATGCCACGACAAACAGCACATCCCTTGTTATTCTCGCGTAGATAGGTTCATTTTTCTCAATATGCAATTCGGCTTGATTTTAGCTCGTAGTTATTGCCCTTGTATAATGTTACAAAACTTGAACTTGCACTCATTATTACTCAAACTGATTTTATTACGCATTCTAGCATAGAAAATCTATTAAAACTATAGCATAACTATTTTATTTCTGCAAGTTTGTAAGCATCCTAAACCACAAGAATGAAAAAACTGGACCAATCACACAACAAACTATATAGGACTTGCATAGGTCGAAATGTCATGCTATAAACATAATTAACTAATAAACTTCAGAATAAATGTCAAATTCACTCTTAAGATGAAATTTATAGCATCCCTGTAGCATAGAAAACTGATGACTATTTCATTCTACATTTTCTTACTATAACTATGTTGTTAGGTCAGAATCTAGCATAAATATGCTAATTAAATATTAACCACTTGAAATTTTACCTTGAAGATCTCTGAGCCAGTTTGAGCATCTATAGCACTGAAGACATCATCAAGAAGATATATATCAGAGTTTGAGCATCTATAGCACTGAAGACATCAGGAAGATGTGATGGAAATAGGTCAGAATCTAGCATAAATATAGAATTAACATGTACACATAACAAAACAATTACTCGCTTCATCTCTTGCTCCCTCTTTTCCCCCTTCTCGGTCACCATTCCTCATCAATTACTTGCTTAATCACCATCAGGAAGATGTGATGGAAATAGGGATTAGATACCTGAAAGCCTAAAGAGAGAAATGTGTGTAATGCCAATAGGCACGAAGAAGTAAGAAATTAGAACCTGGAAAGAAAGAGGAGAGATACCTGGAGAAGGGCAAGGGCATCGGCGACGGCGCGATGTTTTCTCCCTGTGGACATTCAGAAGCGGCATGAGAGCACGATACGGTTGTTGGATTGGAGTAGGCGATCCTACGATGATCAGTGAGGGTGAGGTAGGGGCGCATCTGCGAAGAAGGGAGTGGCGTTAGGTTAGAGTATTTGGGAAAGCAGGGGAAGCGAAGTCTGGGATCGGGAAGTAGGCGCAAGCCCCTCCCAGGTCCCCTCTGGCTGTACAGTCTCCGACGCCACCGGAGGCGTGTTAAGATCATGAATGGTCAGGGTCGACTTCCGGCGGCTCGCATCCTTCCTCGCACATTTCTTCATTCTTCGACGATAGATTAGGGCATGGGAGTGGGGACGGATTTTAACTTTTTTTGGTGATATAATTAGGGGGGTACATTTAATGGGAGTTAAAATGAATGGTTGTGATTGTTTAACTACTGGTTAATACTAAATATTAGCCACGCTCTTTTGCTTTTCATGGCTAATACAATGGTTTTAGCCATGCTTTTTTATATCCGTGGCTAAAACCAAAATATTAGCCAGGGTTTTGTGATCATGGCTAATACTAGTGTATTAGCCACGATTTTTGAACCCTGGCAAAAAAACGTGTAGCTAATACTCATTTTTCTAGTAGTGGTCATTACTTCTTGGGTACCATAAGCCAAGATTTTGTGTACCTTTAAGATATCTCAAAATCCGCTTTGCAGCAGCATAGTGAGATTCCTTACAGTTCACTTGGAATCTATCACATACACATGCTAAAAACATTATGTCAGGTCTACTGCCAGTAAGGTAGAGCAAGGATCAAATTATGCTTTTGTACATGGATTCATCAAAAGGTTTCCCTTTCTCATCCTTGTCTAGGGACATAGCTAAACCCATTAGAGTCCACATAGAGGTTGCGTTCTCTATTCTGAATTTCTTAATTAGCTCTTTGGTGAACTTAGTCTGCAAGATGAAAATTCCATCTTCAGATTGTTTCCCCTGAATCCCAAAGAAATACTTCAGCTCTCCCATACTGCTCATTTCAAACTTCTCTTGTATAAGTTTTGAAAACTTCTTGTAGAGATTGTCATCGTTAGAGCCAAAAATAATGTCGTCGACATAGATTTGCACTAGCAAAATCTTGCCTTTTATTTCCCTAAGAAATAATATCTTATCTATCTTTCCCCTTATGAACTAGTTCTCAAGAAGAAAGCTAGACAGCGCCTCATACCAAGCTCGAGGAGCTTGTTTCAGACCATATAAAGCTTTTTGTAATAGGTAAACATAATTAGGAAAGTTAGAATCAACGAAATCTGGGGGTTGTTCCATATACACTTCTATTTTATGTAAATATTAAGGAAGGCGGACTTCACGTCCATCTGATAGACAGTGAAGCCCTTAAGTGCAGCATATGCTAGGAACAATTTGATTTCCTCCAGTCTTGCCAGTGGAGCAAAAATTTGGTCGAAGTCGATTCCTTCTTCTTGACGATATACTTTGGCAACGAGTCTTGCCTTGTTCTTTATGATCGTTCCATCCTCGTCCATCTTTTTCCTGTAGACCCACTTCATCCCGATGACGTTCTTGCCTTTGGGTCTTGGAACAAGTGTCCATACTTAGTAGCGCTTGAACGAATTTAGCTCTTCTTCCATAGCCATAATCCATGAAGCGTCCGAGTTTGCTTCCTTAAACTTCTTTGGTTCAACCTGCGAGAGAAATCTCAAATATAGATTTTCATTAGTAGTTCCTCTACGAGTTCTGACACCATCCCGGGGATCTTCGATGATTTGATCAATTGGATGATCCTTCAGATGTCTGAGCTCTAGGTTCGTTGCATCTGGAGCTTCTTCAATCACAGGAGTGACTTCATCAACTTGAATGATTCCTTCATCTTGATCATCAACCTCTCCAATCTGGGTTGGAGTGGTGATCTTGATGAACTTTTCACCTTTCTCTTTAGTTGTTTCATCCAAGAGAAGTTCTTTCAACCTTGAACCTGCATGTTAAATGAACACAGAAGAAGAGTTGCTTTGCATCAAGATCGTCACATCAAATACAACATGATTAGATTCTTCAACCACCAGGGTTTTCTTATTAAATATCCTATATGCCTTATTATGGCTACTATATCCTATGAAAATACCTTCAAAACTCTTTTCACTAAATTTGGTAGTATGATACTTACCGTTGTTAAGAACGAAGCATTTGCAGCCAAAGATTCTAAAGTATGATACAGTCGGCTTTCTGCCCTTTAGAAGTTCATAAGGCATCTTATTGTGGTTCTTGTTTATGAGTCTCGATTTTGCATGTGGCATGCAGTGTTGACGGATTCAGCCCAGAAGTACTCTGATAGTGAGGCATCACTCAACATAGTCCTACAGGCCTCTATGAGTGTTCTATTCCTTCTCTCAGCTACTCCATTTTGCTGAGGAGTTCGAGGAGAGGAAAAATCATGAAAGATACCTAGGCTTTCACAAAATTATGTCATGGCCCCAGACTTTAATTCAGTTCCATAGTCACTTCTTATTTTGACTATGGAACAGTTGTATTCATTCTGGATCTATCTGACAAAATTTGTAAAGACATCGAAGGTATCTGACTTGTGTTTCAGAAAGAACACCCACACAAAGTGCGAGTAGTCATTAACGATAACCAACGTATAATCCTTACCACCTAAACATCTAACTTGTAGTGGACCGAACAAGTCCATTTGAAGCAGGTGTAAACACCTGTTAGATTTTTTGCCTATAATGCTTTTAAAAGTAGCCATTATTTGCTTGCCTTTCACATATGCATGACATGGTCTATCCTTAGCGCACTTAACATTCGGGGCATCACGTACTAGATTCAGAGAAAATAATTTATTAATAGTTTTAAAATTAATATGTGCTAATCTCTTGTGCCATTGGTCACCAAGAGACGCACTATCTTTTGCCAAAAGACACAATGGTGTAGAAGAGTCTATAGAAATAAAATTTAAACAAAATATATTTCTACTACGAGTACCGGATAAAATCGTTTCCAAATTGTCAACGGACTTTATCAAGCACTTATCAACATGAAATTCAACTATGTATCCTTTATCGCATAGTGGACTTATACTCATGAGATTGTGTTCCAATCCTTCAACTAAAGCCACATCCGAAAAATATACACTACCATTAGAGATCATTCCATAGACTTTCGTAATTCCTCTATCAGAACCTCCAAAGATGACCTTTGGTCCATTCACGACTGTAGAGTAATTCTGGAGAAGGCCTCTAGTCCTGGTCATATGCCGAGAGCATCCGATGTTCAAATACCAAATGGGATTTCTGGTGGCCCCTGGGACATACCTGCAATTACATATCAGTTTGCCTTAGGAACCCAAACTTGCTTGGGTCCTTGGTCTCTAGTTAGATTTCTCCCCCTACATGTATTAACATTATGAATGGTCTTTCACATATTGTTAATCTGAGGGGTAACAATGTTTCTGGGATTAAACCAGCAATCGATTGCAAAGTGACCAATTCTGCCACAGCACCAACAATCAAACCTGTTGTATCATTACCTAACTTTCTCCTGCTTGACTTTTGGGGAGTCTGGTCTAGCAGGGACAGTATTCTTAGAGGTAGAAGCTTCATGGTGAAGGAAATCACAAGATTTCTTGTGTAACGTCCCAATTCGCGCTAGGCCCCTTGTTTGCGTATTTGAGTCAAGGGGGCTGTGGTAAGCCCAATGGGGGTGTGGGTGAACAGGTGCGGACGTATGGGAAATGAGGAAAACAAGGCAGAATGACATTTCTGGCTGACACGGGTATGGACACGGCCGTGTCCATACCCGTGTGCCTCATAAAAATAGGCTTCCAGTCAGAGAGGTACACGGGTATTGGGACACGGGCGTGTCCCTAGCCGTGTGCCAAGGACACGGGTCGGGACACGGCCGTGTCTCTACCCGTGTGCCGCAACCCCGACACGGCAGAAAGTCGTTCTGGGATGAACACGGCCCTAGACACGGCAGGCAACACGGCCGTGTCACCTGAACACGGGTAGGAACACGGCCGTGTGCCTACCCGTGTCTGCGATGTATAAAAAGGAAAAAGTTGGAAACCCTAGCATTCACTCCCCTTTCTTCTGCCCCGAAATTCCTGAGAGAGTTCTTGGCTGGAGGAGGAGGAAGAGCTTGCCGGAGCCATCCTTTGAGGAATCAAAACGCCGCCACCGTCAAGGGAAAAACAATGCCGCCGCGAAGGAGTGCGAGGCTCATGGCCGGCCATGGTGGTACCGCTGGACTTGAGGTGAGCTTCCTCCCCTCTCCCTTGGTGATAGATCTATAGTTATTTTAGGAGAGACATCGACTCCATAGAGTCTTGATGGTGAGGAGGAGAGTTCTTAGGGTAAGCCATGCCTAGGTTTTCTAGGTTTAGTCTCCCTCAACCTTCTCATCATTCAAAAGGGAGATGAGAGGGGTTTTCGTGGAGGGTTTGGCTTTGAAAGGAGAAATAAGGTTGGGTGTGATTTCTGGAGAAGTTTATGCGAGGTCGTTGCAAGGAAGAAGATGAATGGATGCCGTTCATCTCGCCTTAAGATGCGTGCAGAAATCTGATTTCTGCACGCGGCGACCTTCGTGGCCGATTTCGGAGGTGTTCTGGCCAAATCTGGGTGATCGACGCAACACGAAAGTCGTAGCCCTTGAAATTACCTTTCTAACGAGGGGTTGCTCGTTTCCATGCGATACCTGTAGCCACGGGAAAGCTGGTTCGAGTCCGCTGCGTTCGGGAAAATTCCTGTACAGGAAACTGTTTCCTGTACGTATTCGAGTTGAATTTCTGGTATGTTGCGACCAGATCTGGGCGATCGACTCAACACGAAAGTCGTAGCCCTCGCGAATACCTTTCCAACTAGGGGTTGTGTATTGTGATCGGATTCCTGTAGCTCCGGGAATCCCAGTTTTAGTATTGGGTTATCCTATGTTTATGCACTTGTTAATTTATAATGTTAGCACTCTTGCAATGATTGTGATTTGCTCATTTGATATCTTGCTCCCATTTATCTATAATGTTGTTGTTGCTATAATTTAGCATGGTTACTCATTTGGTTGTGTATTGGGGAATAACCATGTAATGGTAGAGCAATGGATTGGATGGGAAGGTTAGATATTAGGAGTTGAGATTGGTATAGGATATATTCATACAATTTGGTGTTGAACATATCTATTATGCGTAGTGTTGAGGTGAAATCATTGAATAGGTGGGCGTGAACATGATGAACACTATGTGAAGAGTATCTTGTAACTGTAGTCCGAGCCCAAGGGGATTATTAACAACCGATGCTTAGAGTTGAAGTCTCCCTACGGGTAGCATCGAGTGAGTTGTTTGGGGCATGTGATGTGCGACGATTCATCGTGTCGCGATATTGAGATAATGACTGTGGCAGGTCTACGGGTTCGCCAGTCGTCACACCGATGGGAGCCAATGGGTAGACCTTGGGCGGTAGGGTTAGATACTTGGTGTCCATAACCCACAGGTCGGAGGATCGAAACCTCCCTCTGATACCATTTGTAAGACCCCCCTCCCGGAACACAACACACGGCACGAGAGGAGTCTTATGCCCGAAATAGCCGCCTTGCGGTAGCACTAACACACGTTCGATAATTCCAGCAGTACAAATGGTATCAGACTTAGCCGATCTTCACCTACAGCAGTCAGGTAGCAATGGGCCACTCCCGTTCGATTAGTCGGTTTGGGGACAAACCGACTTAGCGGAAGCAGTGGTGTGCCCATATGTAATTCACACTAAGTTGTCTAACTTTGACACTAGTTTTAGCCAACCTGACCCTAATCTATACCTTGCGTATAGGTCCCAGCGCAGGTGGAGCCGGTTGGGGGCACTCCTACCCCTTCCGTCCCTTCACAATTCCAGCAGTCGGAACTGGGACAAACGCTGTCAGCCATATTGGATGCATTTAAAGCCCAGCAAGCTCCGGTGCAACAACAAGCGCCAGGCTCCAACTGGTTGAGCACCTTCCGTGCCCTGTCCCCTCCTGCCTATCTTGGGACAGAATCGCCGGTGTGCACCGAGGAATGGCTTGATACCGTGCAGGAATTGATGGCTGGCATAAGATGTCCGAACAGCATGGCGGTGACGTTGGTAGTGACGCTGCTAGAGCTGCACGCCAAAAGGTGGTGGAAGTCCCTCATGGGCTCCACCTTCCAAGGGCGGTTGTACACGGACATCAGTTGGAACGAGTTCACCGAGGCTTTTCTGGATCACTTCATCCCTTCTTCTGCTCGGGATGGACTTGAAGAAAAATTTCTACAGCTGAAGCAGGGATCGAAATCGGTAACGGAGTACCAGAGGGAGTTCCAACACCTCGCTAGGTTTGCCGATTCCTATGATTTGGACGATAGAGGCTACGCGAAGCGCTTCTACAAAGGATTAAGGGACCCCCTGAGGCAGGCCCTTTTGTTTATAGCCGATGGAAGCCTGGCAGAAATCATTGACATGGCAAAGAGACTGGAGGCGGACCACATGGGATGTGGCAAGAGACCTGCGGAAGGAGTAATTGAAGTCGGCCCTAGTAATAGAAGGCGGAATGATCATGGCAGAGGAAGAGGACCACCAGGGAGAAATCAAGGACATGCGCGGGAGCATGTATTCGCATTGGATATGACTCAGGAGAGAAATCCGCAGGAAGTCATCACCGGTACGTGCAAAATTTATTAATATTATATGACTTGTTAAATTTACGATACAAATGTTACGCGCAATTTTGAACGGTGATTACCTTTTTGGAACCTAGGCACTGTCATGGTTAGCGGGAGGCCCGCCTATACGTTATTTGACACGGGTGCATCTCACTCGTTCATTTCGGCGGACTTCGTGAAGGACTTGGAGGGAGTGCAACACTTCACGGGCACCACTCAAAGGGTGCGCCTTCCGGACGGCTCTGAGATGACGTCGTCAGCAAGTTGCGACTTCGACACCCTTATTGGAGGAAAGTTCTTTGAAACTCCGGCTACAGTGTTAAGAATCCCGGAGTTCGATCTCATCCTGGGCATGAGGTGGTTGAACTGGCACCACGCCAGGATCAATTGTGCGGAGAAGCAAGTTATGTTGAGGCATGGAGACTCGGAAGTCATCTTCCAAGGTATTAAATTCGCACCCCGTCAATTATTGTCTTCAATCCAAGTTATGAAATCTCATATGGAAGGGGACGAGGTCTATGTAATTTGCTTCGAGTTGAAGAAATTGACACTAGAAGTCAAGGATGTGCGGGTGGTGCGAGAATTTCCCGAGGTATTCCCCGAGAAATTGCCGGGACTACCCCCGTATAGGGAAGTGGACTTCCAAATCAAGCTAATTCCGGGTGCCAAGCCCGTCTCGCGAGCTCCATACCGAATGGCTCCGAAGGAACTTGCAGAGTTTAGAGTCCAGCTTCAGGAATTGGTGGAAGCAGGGTTCGTTTGCCCAAGCTCGTCGCCTTGGGGAGCGCCCGTTTTGTTCGTCAAAAAGAAGGATGGCACCTTGCGGTTATGTATTGATTATCGAGAGTTGAACCGGTTAACGGTGCGGAACACCTACCCCCTACCGCGCATTGATGAATTGTTTGATCAATTGGTGGGATCATATTGGTTCTCCAAGTTAGATCTGCGTTCGGGATATTATCAGCTGAGGATACAAGAAGATGACATTCAGAAGACGGCGTTTAGTTCGAGATATGGTTTGTATGAATTCACCGTGATGCCGTTTGGGCTCACAAACGCCCCTTCCGCCTTTATGAGCTTGATGAACAAGGTGTTCGGCCCTTATTTGGACATCTTTGTCATCGTGTTCATCGATGATATCCTAGTCTACTCCAAGACTGAAGCAGAACACGCCGAACATCTAACTTTAGTGCTGAGGAAACTAAAGGAGCACACTTTGTTTGCCAAGTTCAGCAAATGTGAGTTTTGGCTTCGAGAGGTCGCGTTCTTGGGCCATGTGATTAGTGGGGCGGGGCTAGCTGTAGATCCGGCCAAGGTGCGGGCTGTGAAGGAGTGGTCGCCATTGAAGTCAGCGGCCGACATACGGAGCTTTCTTGGACTTGTCGGGTACTATCGCAAGTTCGTGAAAGGCTTCTCGAAGATCGCCCTTCCCCTTACTACGCTGACCAAGAAGGGTGTGCCGTTTGAATGGACACCCCAGTGCGAAGCTGCATTCTAAGAGTTGAAAGACAGATTGACGACTGCACCCATCCTAGCTCTTCCATCTGGGAAGGAGGGCTTTCAAGTTTACACAGATGCGTCGTATCAAGGGATGGGAGCTGTGTTGATGCAGAATGGGCATGTGATCGCTTATGCTTCAAGACAGTTGAAGAAGCATGAAGCCAACTACCCGGTGCATGATCTAGAGTTGGGAGCGGTGGTATTCGCCTTGAAGATGTGGATGCATTATTTATATGGCGTCCACTGCGAGATCTACTCGGATCACAAAAACCTGAAGTACGTTCACACCCAAAAGGAGTTAAACTTGAGACAGCGACGGTGGTTGGAGTTCTTGTGCGACTATGAATTCACCTTGAACTACCACCCCGGGAAGGTTAATTCCGTAGCTGATGCCTTGAGCCGAAAGGCACCGGGAACGAGCACGGAATCCCGCTTGATGAGGATGGAGTTAATCCGGACACTGCAAGAGATGGAAATCACTTTGGTCTTTAAGAATCAACCGGAAGAGTATACAGAATATTTGGCCGCGATGAGTATAGTTTGCAACATACGAGACCAGATCCGTACGGAACAAAAGAAGGATGCGGCTTTAACCCCGGCTTTCAAGTCAATGGAGGATGGGACTACGGAAGAATACTCCCTAAAAGACGGCCTCATCCATTTTTGTGGCCGGCTTTACATCCCCGAAGGTGACAACATTCGGGAGGATATTCTAAAGGAGGCCCATTGCTCCAAGTACTCGGTGCACCCGGGGATCGCGAAGATGTACACCGATTTGAGAAAGACGATGTGTTGGCCGGGCATGAAGAGGGATGTCAAGTACTTTGTTACTCATTGTGTGGCCTGCCAAATGGTGAAGGCTGAGTGTAGAAGCCCCGGTGGAATGCTACAGTCGTTGCCCCTCCCCGAATGGAAATTTGAGGACATCTCCATGGACTTCGTCCACGGGTTACCTCGCTCGCGCTCGGGGAATGATTCTGTGTGGGTGATAGTTGATCGGTTGACCAAGGTAGCCCGATTTATCCCAATGAAGAAGGAGGCGTAAGTGGGCGTCTTAGTGCATCTCTTTGTGGAACAATTTGTGCGGTACCATGGTGTGCCAAAGACGATCGTCTCCGATCGGGATGGTCGGTTTACTTCAAGAGAATGGAGGGCTGTACAGGCTTATTTGGGCTCGCGCCTCGCCTTTAGCACAGCCTTTCACCCACAAACGGACGGGCAGTCTGAACGAACCATCCGAACATTGGAGGACCTATTGAGGTTGTGTGTGCTAGATAAAGGAGAACCATGGGAGAGGCTCTTACCTCTCGTGGAGTTCTCTTATAATAACAGTCATCAAGCCAGTATTGGAATGGCACCTCATGAAGCTTTGTATGGAAGGAGGTGTAGAACACCCTTGTCCTGGGTGCAAGACGAAGATCCGAAGACATTGGGAAATGAGTATATTGATGACACGGACGCGGTGGTTAGGTTGATCCGGGATCGAATGCTAGAGGCTCAAAGCCGACAGGCGAAATATTACAACGCAAGGCACCGTATGGTAGAGTTTCAAGTGGGTGATAACGTGTTCCTGAAGATTCGACCGATGCACGGAGTGTCGCGGGTACGTGGAGTCAAGAAGCTCAGCCCAAGGTATGTCAGGCCCTATGTCGTAGTGGAAAGGAATGGCCCTCTGGCCTATCGATTGGAGTTACCACCGGAGCTGGAGAACCTTCACGACGTGTTCCATGTATCGTCGCTTCGGAAGGCTTTGCTGCGGCCTGAACAGTATATCCCCACGGCGGATGGTGCCGTGGCGTCTGATAGGTCTGTGTGACTGGAGCCGGTGCGGATCGTTGATAACGAGACAAGAACCTTGCGCCGCAAAAGTGTTCCCTTGGTGAAGGTGCTATGGTCTAATCATGGGAAGGAGGAGTTCACATGGGAGCCAAAGGACTTAATGCAAGGGCGCTACCCGGAGTTGTTTACTCCAGGTAAGAATTTTATTTGAAAGCATAGTTCCCTTTTATGTTTTTCACTCCCATAGCCTTACCCTGATTTCGGGGACGAAATCTTTTATTTTGTTTATAGGATTTGTAACGTCCCAATTCGCGCTAGGCCCCTTGTTTGCGTATTTGAGTCAAGGGGGCTGTGGTAAGCCCAATGGGGGTGTGGGTGAACAGGTGCGGACGTATGGGAAATGAGGAAAACAAGGCAGAATGACATTTCTGGCTGACACGGGTATGGACACGGCCGTGTCCATACCCGTGTGCCTCATAAAAATAGGCTTCCAGTCAGAGAGGTACACGGGTATTGGGACACGGGCGTGTCCCTAGCCGTGTGCCAAGGACACGGGTCGGGACACGGCCGTGTCTCTACCCGTGTGCCGCAACCCCGACACGGCAGAAAGTCGTTCTGGGATGAACACGGCCCTAGACACGGCAGGCAACACGGCCGTGTCACCTGAACACGGGTAGGAACACGGCCGTGTGCCTACCCGTGTCTGCGATGTATAAAAAGGAAAAAGTTGGAAACCCTAGCATTCACTCCCCTTTCTTCTGCCCCGAAATTCATGAGAGAGTTCTTGGCTGGAGGAGGAGGAAGAGCTTGCCGGAGCCATCCTTGGAGGAATCAAAACGCCGCCACCGTCAAGGGAAAAACAATGCCGCCGCGAAGGAGTGCGAGGCTCATGGCCGGCCATGGTGGTACCGCTGGACTTGAGGTGAGCTTCCTCCCCTCTCCCTTGGTGCTAGATCTATAGTTATTTTAGGAGAGACATCGACTCCATAGAGTCTTGATGGTGAGGAGGAGAGTTCTTAGGGTAAGCCATGCCTAGGTTTTCTAGGTTTAGTCTCCCTCAACCTTCTCATCATTCAAAAGGGAGATGAGAGGGGTTTTCGTGGAGGGTTTGGCTTTGAAAGGAGAAATAAGGTTGGGTGTGATTTCTGGAGAAGTTTATGCGAGGTCGTTACAAGGAAGAAGATGAACGGATGCCGTTCATCTCGCCTTAAGATGCGTGCAGAAATCTGATTTCTGCACGCGGCGACCTTCGTGGCCGATTTCGGAGGTGTTCTGGCCAAATCTGGGTGATCGACTCAACACGAAAGTCGTAGCCCATGAAATTACCTTTCCAACGAGGGGTTGCTCGTTTCCATGCGATACCTGTAGCCACGGGAAAGCTGGTTCGAGTCCGCTGCGTTCGGGAAAATTCCTGTACAGGAAACTGTTTCCTGTACGTATTCGAGTTGAATTTCTGGTATGTTGCGACCAGATCTGGGCGATCGACTCAACACGAAAGTCGTAGCCCTCGCGAATACCTTTCCAACGAGGGGTTGTGCATTGTGATCAGATTCCTGTAGCTCCGGGAATCCTAGTTTTAGTATTGGGCTATCCTATGTTAATGCACTTGTTAATTTATAATGTTAGCACTCTTGCAATGATTGTGATTTGCTCATTTGATATCTTGCTCCCATTTATCTATAATATTGTTGTTGCTATAATTTAGCATGGTTACTCATTTGGTTGTGTATTGGGGAATAACCATGTAATGGTAGAGCAATGGATTGGATGGGAAGGTTAGATATTAGGAGTTGAGATTGGTATAGGATATATTCATACAATTTGGTGTTGAACATATCTATTATGCGTAGTGTTGAGGTGAAATCATTGAATAGGTGGGCGTGAATATGATGAACACTATGTGAAGAGTATCTTGTAACTGTAGTCCAAGCCCAAGGGGATTATTAACAACCGATGCTTAGAGTTGAAGTCTCCCTACGGGTAGCATCGAGTGAGTTGTTTGGGGCATGTGATGTGCGACGATTCATCGTGTCGCGATATTGAGATAATGACTGTGGCAGGTCTACGGGTTCGCCAGTCGTCACACCGATGGGAGCCAATGGGTAGACCTTGGGCGGTAGGGTTAGATACTTGTGTCCATAACCCGAGATCTCCTCCGCGCCATGAGAACGGTTGGGCTTGCACCTCGTGCGTTTCCGAGGTTCCATCCGGTTCGAAATCAAAGGCCAGGTTGGGCTGTGTTCTTGGTGCACATCTACCCAAGACCCCTTCTGAGCCGTAGTACGCATGTGAGCTCCGCTGTTGTGTTCTTAGCGTCGAGGCGTACGGGGGCCTAGGATGGGTAGTGTGATACCACCTAGTAGTGGAGACGCCCGTTCCACTGTTGCCGTCTGGCCACGACGGACGACGCCTGAGAGGTTAGCTACCTGCTCGAAAAGTGGGAACTTCAAGTCTGTGTCGACATAGCAACTTGCATGTGCGTGCGTATGATTCGGTCATTGCGTAACATTCATATCATGTCATTCATTGCATACACAAGATCCTCATCGTATAAGTTTGTATGGGCACTCTTATACGATGAGTTACTTTACTGTTAAGCCGATCCTTAACTTATAAGTTTGTATGGGCACTCTTATAAGTTAAGTTACTATTCTGATTAATTATATCTGCTGTCATATATTATTGATATTTGTAGAACTGCTAGTTGTGTAGCGTAGTTTATACTTCACCATACTTACTGTCACCTGCTTGTTTACTTGCTTGTGTATATATATTGTACCTGTGTTCCTTTCTCCGCCCGGTGCCGAGGAGTCGCCGGGGGAGCGGATGTGAAGCCACTTAGTCTTATGACTAACGGTTGCTACGTCTTCCTTTTTAGGAGGAAACCCCGCAGGTAGAGCGGCAACGGACTATGCAGCAGGACAGCCAGGCCCGGAGGATAGGACCTGAGGTGGTGGTGCCATCGGCACCGTCAGTGACAGTCGTGAGTGTTTTCATGTAGCCGTTTGGCAAAACATTTCTAGACTCTTGTTCTTTTGTACAAGCCTGTTGTGCTTGTTATCTTCCGCTACTTTTGGACTTTAACTTAGCTGTGAACTGAACTGCTTTTAGCTTTACTTTTCTGTTATGGTTGGGTTGGCATAATTGTTGTGATATGGATTGTAGCCGGCGGAATAGGCGTCTTGTGGTAAAGGCTAACCCGTGTGTTAGTGCTACCGCAAGACGGCTATTTCGGGCATAAGACTCCTCTCGTGCCGTGTGTTGTGTTCCGGGAGGGGGGTCTTACATCTTGTCCTTCAGAGGCTTTTCAACAATGGGTTTAACTTTTGGATCCTTCTTGAAGTTATGACCATGAACAAAAGGGCCATAGCTCTAAAGAGTGATCTCTTCATAAGGTGCCTTAAAGACACTTTCACCAAAGTTTCGAGGGCGAGTCAATGCTTTGTACCTTTACTTGGGCTCTACATAAGTAGGCCTAGTGAAGTTACCGTAGGAGAACTCAAGATCAAACTTATTAGTCAGAAAGACAACTTTCTTAAATATAGTCTGATCTTGTGGAGCTTTCCCTTTTCCTTGGCCAAAGCCTTCTTGGCCACCTTATTCTTTCGCTGAGCCTTATTCCGCTTAGAAGATTTACTAGGAGCCTCAATATGACCTAGTCCAACACCCTTAGTCTGAACAGAGAACTCAGTAACAAGAGGAAGAACTGCCTTGGGCTTAGAGAAACATTCAGTAAGTTTCTTTTCGGCTTCATGTAACTCTTCCAATCCCTTGATGATTTCCTCTTTCAGATCGAGGTGCTTGTAGAGCCTTATTGAACTCATCAATTGCAGTATCTAAGTCTTCTCTGATTGAGTCCATCTTAATAACTTTCTCTCTCTGAGAGCTTTTTACGGCCTTTAGAGACATAATCTCTTTTGCATGAGTTTTCATGACCTTTTGACATTTGTCGTAGGCCTTGATCAACTCTTTATACTAGGCCATGAGTTCAAACTCATCATCAAAAGAGCTGTCCTCATGATCGTGATCAAAGACATCAGACTCAGAGAGAGGTGTGTGAGATTTTACCTCCCCAATAAACTGGGGCTCTTCTTCTTCGTTAGTTTGTTCCATGAGCCCAATGTGGGCTTCCTCTTCATCACTTGACTCAGATGAGTTAGTGTTGCTGAGGGTTTTGCCCTTTTTGGCTACAAGGCTTCTTTCTGTCTTCTTCTTATGATAAGAAGACTACTTTTCCTCTCTTTGGCCACCCTCTTTCTTCTTATGGGGGCAGTCAGCAATTACATGACCTGGCTTATTACAACAGTAACAAACTATGTTAGTAAAAATATGTTTGTTCGGTTTAGACTTATACCTATCGTGGCTACTTGAGCCCTTCTATCGTCAATCACCATTATGTCATGATCTTCTGTATGAGGCATCCTTTCCTCTCCATTACTTTTTCTTGTTCAAGAATTTCTTGAACTGTCTTGAGAGCAGCGAGAACTCTCCTTCAGATAACTCTGAGCCATAAGTACTTGGCTCAGATGATTCTTCTTCACTTTCTACTTATGCAGGGGCGGGTGAAGCAGCTTTGCCCTTCCTTGAGCTGTCTTCCTTCAGAGCGACATACTTATCCTTGGGAGTGAATCGACTCTTCTCTTCTTCAATTTTTCTGGAATTAATTTGCAATTCATAGGAAATCAGCTTTCCAAAGAGGTTCTGAGGATCAGTCTCACCTATCTTTCCAAATTCTCTGATGGCACAAACTTTGTTGTCCCATTCATTGGTTAGGGACCTCAAAAACTTGTCGTTAAGCTCTCCATTGGTGAAGACCCGGCCATATACTCTTAGGCCGTTGACTATCTTGAAGAAGTTCTCAAAGGTGTCAGCAATAATGTCCATGGGTCCTTGCCGGAAGGCTTCATACTTCTGATTCAGAAGGGATCTTCTGTCATCTCTTACTTCTTCAGTACCTTCCATTAAGATTATTAGAGACTGCCACATCTCCTTAGCAGATTGGCAGTGAATCAAGTTCTACTGCATTGAATCATCGACTGTAATTGTTATAATATTTTTGTCCTTCTTGTCTAAAGAGACAAGTGCAATCTCATCTTTGTCGAGGTCCATTAACTTCTTACGAACTTGCTTTGTAGCATCTATAGTGGAGACGGTCATGGGACCATAAGGACCTTCATCAACAATCATGAAGATCCTTGGATCCACAGCTTCCATAAAGAATTTTATTCTTTCTTTCCACATCGCAAAATTATTATTTGTGCATAAGGGAAGCGTGGCAAAATCCTTGGCTCTGACCATGCTTGAATAACTCAAAGACAACTTGGGGCAGATCTGATTAAGGTGTTAACCTTCTAATGATCAACATCCCTCTGATACCAATTGAAAGTGTTGAGTTGTCTACCTAATTAACCTAGAGGGAGGTGAATAGGTGAGTTGTGCGTCTTTTTGCGGAATAAAAATTTAGAGATCTATGCACACAATTATCAACTAAGCAATCACAGGCGAAAAAAGATTTATAGTAGTTCCCCAACCTTGGGTACATCCACTTTACCTCACCGATCTAGCAAAGCACTAGACTCGGCTACTCCACTATCTCGGATTGAAAACCAATCCTATGCCTCGGAACAAAGTTCCTATAATCTCGATCCACAACACAGATCTACACTCGGAATTTAAAACATCCTACAACTCGGAGACAAAAAGAGCTCCTACACTCAGAGAGAAATCTCCTACAAGAAATAAATTGAGATATATGAAAATACAAACAGTAAATCTCAGATCTGGAATCTATTGCCCTAAGTCTTCACCTTTGATCTTTGCGGCTCTATAAGAAAAGTTGAAGAAGAATCACGGCAAACACTGGATCTAAAAATTTCTTTGACTTCACAAGATCCGAGAGAAGATAAGGAATGAAAAGCAATCTCGATCTAAATCTTTTGGATCGAAAGCTCTAGCGATTGCACAAAGAAGATCGGCGGCGGCGGCTTCCGTTTTTAGATACAGAAAACTAAGATTCAGAAATTCTTAAAATACTTCTCAACAGCACTTGTTTTTAGGGTTAGTCTAAATGACAAGACCTAATATAAGATCTTCCTAACGGTCATATTTAGTCTTAAAGATGTACACATGGACCAATCACATCAAGGCATTTGAAATTCCTGTCAAATCTGGACTTAGCAAATTTTCTGAAAAGATTGACTGATTTACTCGAGTAAACTATTACCTACTCGAGTACTTAAAAAGATTACTCGAGAGAGTAGAATGAGACTACTCGAGTAGATGACTTAGAGAAAATCCAGAAATAATGAGTAACTACTCGAGTACACAAAGACTTACTAGAGTGCTAATATAGTTACTCGAGACGTGGAGTTAAACTACTCGAGTATAAGAAGTATTACTTAAAAGAATAGAAATTAACTACTCGAGAGGTAGAAGGAATACTCGAGTCAAAGACTTGGAATAATTTCTGAGAGAATAAAATGGGTTACTCGAGATCTAGAACTTGACTACTCGAGAGGAGATTAACTACTCGAGTAAATGGATATCACTACTCGAGTAATGGACTTAGAAAAATTTCTGAGGGAAGAAAAACTTATCACTCGAGTATTAAACTTCGACTACTCGAGTAGTAGATAGACTACTCAAGTATATGATCTTGACTACTCGAGTGAAGTAAAACAACACAAATTCCTGTCTTCTGTAACTCGAGACAAAAGGCTAATCTACTCGAGTACCAATGAGAATACTCGAGTAAATGACTTAGAAAATTTGTCAGAGATGGAATTCTGTTAACTCGAGAGCAATAGATGATCTACTCGAGTGATTTGCTTGGTTACTCGAGAGCTATATTTAGGCTACTCGAGAGCCATTCCCTTACTCGAGTACAGATAGACTTACTCAAGTATAAACTAAGTATTTAACTCGAGTATATATAAAATACTACTCGAGTGAAATACTTAGAAAATATTTCTTCAACAGAATTTTCTCTTCTTCAATAAACTCGGCAACATATCTTTCTCCAATCAATCCTAGTGCTTGAACTATGAAGTGTCTCCCAATAGAGAGGCTATATATGAGTTAACACCATGGATCATATAATTAGGGATTACATTGTAAGGTCCTATTTTTGGTGACCCATTGTTGACTAACATTGGTCTACACTTGGCAATATAGTCCTGCTAACACATAACTCAAGCAAGACATCAAATACAACTT
This sequence comes from Platanthera zijinensis, assembly GCA_039513925.1. Classification (NCBI taxonomy): domain Eukaryota; kingdom Viridiplantae; phylum Streptophyta; class Magnoliopsida; order Asparagales; family Orchidaceae; genus Platanthera; species Platanthera zijinensis. The sequence continues at coordinate 78,236,492 of CM077089.1, forward strand.
AATTCATCTTAGTTCAAGGGTGACTTCACCAAATCTACGTTCTTGTGTATACAACACCCAATACAAGAGTTGTGACAGTTGATCCCCCACCCCTAGAAGATGTCCCCTCCATCAGAATTCCAACACCTCCATCTCAACAACCTACTCCTCCACAAATTTCAATTCCTTCATCAACCCTCCAACAACCACCTTCATCTCCAGTACATCAACCCACACTAATTCAATCTCTAAAGCACCAACCAACACCAGTTCAATCTCCAGAGCATACCACACCACCTCAATCCCCACTTCCCCATCATCTTGCAAACATTCCCCTCCATAACCTCTCATCCCTTACATAATTTGACCTTTTGTCATCATCTCCCTTCCACACATCATCCCCTGATGAGCTAATGACAGACACCACACCTTTACCTTCCTCCTCTTCCATACATCCTTCTATATCTACTCAGACACCATCTGAGTTTGTATAATTGGATTCTCCTTCCATTCCATCCCTTGTGGAACTCATCACTCCCCTTCTCAAAAATCTTATAGCAGAGGCCATTAAACCTCTTGCTGATTCTATTTCATCCCTATCTTCCCTCATTTCTACTGCCCCCACTATCCCTTCTTCTGGGGGTCTGGCTTTAGGAACCTCTAAAACCAGGGAGGGGGAGATATCCAGTGAAGAAGCTCCTGTCTCCTCTCCTCTAGTAGATGCAGCAACAACATCAGTTTTATAGTTAGATAAGCCAGCAGAGGCAGATGTAGATGCAGATGTGAATATGATTACAAAAGGTTAGATAGTTGATTTTGATATGGTTTGTACAGATGAGCAAGTTGATCTGCTAGAAGTTTTGACTGTTGGTGATTGCTGTGTCAATCCCACAGTAGATATTTTCAGTTTGTTAAATTCTTTATTTGAATTATATTCCAGCAGTTTGCCCAGAGTCATCTATGTCTATATTATGTTATACTTCACCAATAAGCCCTGAGGGTTTTAAACAACTAAAGGCAAGTTTTGCAGTTTCTGTAAATTCTGAAATATCAGTTGCTGAGGAGGTTTACAGTCCTCCTCCTCGAATGTGGGTTGAGTCCCCAATGCCAAACATGGATGAATTTTTGTTTGTTGATTTAGAAGATGATAATCAGATGGCTATTGAGAATGTTGCTCCACCAAAAGTTATAGAACCTCAAGTGCTACCTCATGCTGAGAAGAAAATCTCAAAGGAATCCTTAAAGGAAATTGATGATATGTATGACAATCCTCCAGAATCTTCTGATGAAGACAATGATGATAATGATTCTGATGAGACAAAAGCAAAGAAGAAGATTGCTAAGAAAAGGAAAGCTATTCCCAAAGCTGCTCCCAAGCCCAATCCTACACATAATACTCCCTACTATATTTTGCAAAAGATTACTCCTTAGCCTGGGATGCCACAGTGGATGTGGCTGTCAAAGAATGAGCAAAAATAAAGGTAGAAGAGAAGATGGTATAGGTCTCCTCCTAACCACTTCAGGAAAGACCCTCCTCCTCCACCTACATCAGATGGGGCCTTTTGAAGTACTTCTCTCAGATCAGCACTAGTTACTAAAACATATCATAGACACTCCAAGCCAAGTCAACAGCAACAATCCTCTCAGAGCAAGCCTCCTCCTGCTATAGAAAAGAAAGGTACTTCAGCATCTACTGATTACTCAAAGAAGGACTCTAGTCCTAAAAAGCCAGAATCTCCACCTATCCCATTTGTTGATCCAGAAAAGGAAACAACTGCAAAAATGGCCAGGTTTCAAGAGCTGATTGGACTTTCTATGATCAACAAAGCTAAAGCAGAAGGAAAAGATCCATCTCAATACTCAATAATGTCATCATATAGAAAAGAAGAACTCAAGAGGTATGCTAAAGATAATAAATTTTTCAATGTAGATGACTATATGAGTTTGCATCCTGAAGCAGTAGTACAAAGAGCCACCTCATGCAATATAATTGGAGCATCAGACAAGACTATCTCTAAGAGAGCAGCTGCAAACCCAAATAAAGAGATTATATTAAAATAGCCCTCTGAAAAATCTGATAAAGTTGAGAAGGAGAAGGCAAAGAAGAACAAATGACTGTTATGTTTAGTTTTTTATTTTCTGAACTCTATTTGTTAATCATAAAGCACCTTTGTACATATCTGCTGGATGTTTTAATTTCTTCCAGATATATTTTATTCTTCTTAGTGATTGTTTTCTTTTGTTTGTATTAGTGACCTCACCCAAATAGGGGGAGATTATTAGATCCCAAGTTTGAATTTGGGCTAGGTTCACTAATTAGGATGAGTTTGACCCACATTGTATAGCCAGGGTCAAGTCTATGAGTCCTAGAGTTTAGGCTAGTCTTTAGGTTCAATCTTCATGGACCAGCTAGCAGAGGACCTCAGTATACTCAAACTTAGAAGAATTCAGAGTTCAAAATTATCAGTTCGAAATTCTTCGAACTCAGCTCGACGATCGTCGATCTCAGATCGACGAACTCAGAAATCTTTCTTTGAGTTGAGCTCGACGTTATTCGAGCTTAGGTCGGCGTTTTCCTCCTTCAGACAGATTCTCAGCTCGATGAACTTAGAGAATAGAATTGGCAAGTTATTTCCAGAATGCAGTTCGCAGAGCTCAGGTCAACGAACAGGAATTCTCAGCTCAACGATCTTGGAACTCCAGTCGACGAATTCTATTCAGAGGTCGACGATTTCTCTCCCGAGCCAGAATGAGAAGTTTTCCTTAGTTCTGTCATTATTTATTATATTATTTAGCAGTAATTCTCTGAGTAATTAATGCTCATATTCTCTTGAATATAGCCGTTATTGGCAGCATTAATTATGGTCCTCATCAGGGTAATTACTTGCTTATTTTATTGGGATAGTTGGGGAAACTCATTTAAGTCAAATATTCCAGCCGTTTCATTCTCCAGATCAATCAGTAATTAATGCTTGGAATTCAAATTTCAAAGGAGAATTTGGATAGCACAATATAAAAGAGATATTCTCTTCAGACGGCTAAGACAGAGATCTGATTCAATAGAAAGAGTGCAGTACTCAGACATACAGAACAACAACACACATAACTCTTTCTCTGTACAGAAAACATTATGTTTTCCCTAATTATTTCTGAAGACTGAAGAAGAACAACCATCAATATCAAGATTCTACTTCAACTTATCCTCCAAGAACATTCAAGGACACGAACTTTGAATCAGTCAGAAAGTTTCAGGATCTTTCAAGACAAGGCTGAAGACCTATACCCTGAGCAAGGCTCCAAGTTTTTTTAACCATCTCAACATTTCAGAAGGAGTCTTGACAACAAAATCCACAAGTCTTCTCTATTTTATAGAGAGAAGATAAGACATCATCACCTCTCTCACCTCCTGTAAAAAAGGGTTTATTAACTCCCTTCAAAAGTTTATTCTTAGTTTTTGGGCACCTGATAAAAATCCTAAAGGGTTGTGAGATCTCCCTGTAAATAGATCTTGTGGTGGCAGTCACCTGATCAAAAACCTGATAGTGGATTCTTATCAGGGTGGTAGAAGAGTGGATGTACAAAGTTTGGGGAACTACTATAAAATTCTTGTGTTGTCGTGTTGATCATTTTCCTTTTTGTTTTGTTGTGTTGTGATAGATTAGCTTAGACTATTGCCATTTCCTGTTACAACTATTGGTATCACCTATTTTACTCTGATAAATTTTAAAATAGCCAAAAGTTTTAATTACTCTATTCACCCCCCCCCCCCTCTAGAGTAAATCAGGTCTAACCCCTTTCTTTCATAAGGATTATTACCCCTTGCCTTGAATCGATGCGCTGGTTGACTCACCCGTCGGTTTTCCTGTAATGAGCTTTTTATATGCTTTTTCAGGTTACCACCAAATCAGGATGCACCCCCTAACATAAAAGATGTCTCCTTCATCATGGGGATGGGTGATACTGCTACAAGATGATGCCCTTCGAGCTGAAGAAGGCAAGGGCAATATATCAAAAGATGATGGACCAAGACTTCCGGGAACAAAAGAGAAGGAACCTGGAGGTTTATGTAGATGATCTTATGATCAAGAGTCGAGACATAGACTCTCACCTCCAGGACCTGGAGGAAACCTTCCCCACCTTGCGCGAGTACAAGATGAGGCTGAACCCCTTAAAGTCTGTTTTCAGGGCTAGCAGGGGGAACCTCTTGGGCCATCTCCTTGCCCCCGCAGTGGTCGAAACAAATTATGTCAAGGTCCAAGTAATCATGGAGTTGGGATTGCCTCAGAATGCAAAGGAGGTGCAATGACTAATGGGCAAGCTGGTAGGGTTGAGCAAGTTCCTTTCCCCGACAGGGGAGAAGTGCTCCCCCTTATTCAAAACATTGAAAGGGTGGTAGAAGTTCGAATAGTCCAAGGAGTGCAAGGAGGTGTACCAAGCATTGAAAAGGCAGTTGACCCAGGCTCCGCTCCTCAAAGGGCCAAAAGAAGGGGAAGACCTGTCCCTATACCTTGGGGTAGGAGCCGAGGCCCTGAGCTCCGTCCTGGTTCAGGAAGAAGGGAAGAAGCAGTTGCCAATCTATTATGTGAGTAAGGTCCTGAGTAAGGCAGAGCTTTGGTATCTTATCTTGGAGAAGCTGTCCTTTACTCTGGTAATCTCGGCCCGGAGGCTCCGACCCTACTTACAGGCGCACTCCATCCGAGTGGTGATGGACCATCCCTTCCGCAACATTTTTGAGGGGGTGGAAAACTTATGGAGGTTTGCGAAGTGGTTGTTGGAGTTGAGCAAGTTTGATATTTCTTTTGTCCCCCGTCTCTCGATCAAGGCCCAAGCGATGACCGACTTTCTGGCTGATTACGTGGTCGAGGTGGCGAAGGAAGAACTCACCCGCCCAGTTCCTTGGAAGGTGATGGTGGATGGTGCCTCAGGTAAGCATTCCTTGGGGGTGGGGGTGATCTTGGAAATCCCCCAAGGAACAAAGATGGAAAAACTAATAGTTGTCCATTTTCCTATTACTAACAATAAGGCCGAGTATGAGGCAGTGATTGCAGGGCTGCATCTGGCCAGACAATTGGGAGTGCTTGACGTGGAGGTCCTCACAGTCTCCATGGTGGTGGCTTCCCAGATCAACAGGGAGTTTGAGGTAAGGGAGCCTACCCTTCAGTTATACTTAGCAAAGGTGAAGGGAGTCATCGACATGTTCCAGACCTTCTCCATCTGATACGTTCCCAGGTAGGAAAACGAACAGGTTGATCAGCTGGCAAAGCATGGTCCCCGAGTTGGGGGGTACCATCACTAACCTATTCCGCCCTTCCATCGAAGAGGTGGAGCTGATGGAGGTGGATCAATACCCCTCATAGATGGACCCTTTCACAACGTTCCTTTCCATAGGGGAGTATTCGGAGGGGATGGACAAAAAGAAGTTCAAGTACAAGTCAACATACCATCTTATCCGTGACGGGAAGTTATATCGAAAGACTCTCTCGAGGCTGTTAACTTGTTGTGTAGCCGAGAGGGAGGTCCAGAGAATCATGGAAGAGGTCCACTCCGGGGAGTGTGGGAGTCACTCTGGGAGTCGGACCCTAGAAGGAAAGATTGTCAGGCAAGGGTACTTCTGGCATACTCGAGGCCACAACGCTGCAGAGTTCACGAAGAAGTGCCACAAGTGCAAGTTGTTTTTCCCCCTCCAACTATAACCAGCCCAACGCCTCAGAAGCATCGCAGCCCACTATCCCTTTGTCATCTCAGGAATAGATTTTGTAGGACCCTTCCCCAAGCCAACAGGCAGAGGAGTTTCCTATTAGTAATGATTGACTATTTTTCTAAGTGGTTAGAAGTGAAGGCGCTTGCAGAGGTGACCTCCCAAGTAATCAGAAACATTGTTTGGGGGGAGATCATCTGTTGGCACGGGTTACCCCAGGCCATTATCACGGATAACGAGCCTCAGTTTGTTAGTGCTGAGTTCATCAATTTTTGTGGGCAGCTCGGGATTTATCTCAGGTTCGCATCGGTCCATCACCCTAAGAGAAATAGGCAGGTGGAGGTGGCGAACAAGATCATTGTGAACCTCGTGAAGAAGAAAGTTGAAAACTTGAAGGGGAGCTAGTTGAAGAAGCTTCTCTAGATCCTTTAAGCTCTGAGGACCACCCCCAACACATCCACAGGGGAGACCCCCTTTAAGCTCTCCCTTGGCTGCAAATCAGTACTTTCCATAGAATTTGAAGTCTAGACATCTCGGGTGGCAGAGGCCCAAGAAGGCAGGGAGGAATGGAGAGCCGAGATTTAGGAGGAATTGTGGATCTCCCTAGACATGGTAGAGGAGTTGCGTGACCTATCCGCTATCTTGCAAAGAAGATGTCAAGCGGCGGATGGCTAAGTATTTTGACAAGCACGTCCAGATCAAGTAGTTTACGGAAGGGGACTTGTTCCTGAAAAAGGTGGATGCAGCATGGAGGTCAGCTACCGTCGGAAAGCTCAACCCCAACTGGGAGGGACCTTACATTATACAAGAAGAGCTGAGGTCAAGGGGGTATCGTCTCCGAGTTGTTGAAGGAGAGACCCTAAGTTATACCTAGAGCGGTGATGACCTGAAGCGCTTCTATCCATGAAACTCGTGCACACCTCCCCCTTATGAATAAAAGATTTTTTTTATTCTTTCATCTTTTATTTGGAAATAACATCTATAACAGGTAGAGCTCACATAGTAATCATCAGTGGTGCACCCGCTGTCAGGCTCCCATCTAGCTGGCAAGGTCGGGACCCACAATAGATATCCATCTCGCTTTGGGGTTAGGTCTCAGGATGCTACAGTTGTCATGCTTCCATCTAGCTGGCAGGGCCAGGGCCTCAATGGACATCGTTATGACCCTGGGGCTGAGTCCAAAGGATGTTCAACACCCGTCTTCAGGTTTCTAATTAGCTGATTGGGCTGGTGGTAGTACCCGGAGGATGGCCATGGAAAGTTAAGTTTCTCGCTCTGGGGTTAGGTATCGGGATGCTCCCACTATCAGGCTTCCACCTAGCGGGCAAACCAGGGCCTCGATGGACGTTTTTATTACCCCAGGTCTTAGTCTAGAGTATTTTCAAAACCGCCTTCAGGCTTCCACTTAGCTGATTAGGACGATGGTAGCACCCAGAGGATTGCTGGGGAAAGTTAAGTTTCTCGCTCTAGGGTTATGAAAGTGAGGAAAAGATCGACCTTAACTCTAGTGGGGGGGGGGTGAATAGAGTATTTTAAAATAATTCACAATTAAAATAGTACAGCAGTGGAAGACTTAAATTTATGTATATGTGTAAGGTGCTTGCAGTGAAGTAAAAACTAAAGCAAGAAAATGAAAATCACACAGCACACAAAAAAAACAAACACACAACAACAAGAAGACACAAGGATCTATAGTGGTTCCCCAAAAACCTAGGTACATCTACTCTTCTACCACACTAGGTAGGAATCCACTGCAGGAATAGTTGATCAAGTGTCCTAGGCACCAATGAGCTTTTGATAAGCTGCTCAAAAACAAAAACTTTATTTTTTTTGATAAGGTGTCTTGCCACCACTGAGTTTTGACAAGGTCTCAGAAACCAGTCTCAGAACTTTTGAAGGGTGTTTTGATAAACCCTTTTACAGGAGGAAAAAGAAAAAGAAAGAAGTGAGGATGTCTTCTCTGTCTCAATCACTGAGAGAAGACTAGTGGATTGTTGATGATGTCAAATCTCCCCCTGAGATGTAGAATGGTTCAGGAGTGAAAGCTTTGCTAGGGTGATAGGTCTTCAGATGCTTCAGATCTCCACCAGAAGATGATTCCAGCAGATGCTGAAATGTGTGATGTCTGGAGTCCTTGATGTTGAAGCTTTTGAACACTTTAAGATTAGGAGGAGTTGAGTAGCAGAAGATCTCCTCTACAGTAGAATTTTCTTATGTTCTTGAAGATTCAGTAGATTTGAAAATCACAAAAGATGAACTGTTGATCAGAGAAGTTGTATTGTTCAATCTTCTGTATTGTAATCTAATTCTTTTGTATCTCTTTATATTGTGTGTATTGTTGTTATCTCTATTCTCTTCTGCAGGAGTATATCAAAAATCTGACTTAGATCGCCATTATTCAGTCATAAATGGCTTCCATAATTGACAATTGTATCTGGGGAAAGTCCTAAGCAATATTCCATTTAGTCTTTCTTTGAAACTTGCATCAGATTGCTTGAAAAGGCTAGAAAATCCTTTGTAATAAATGCAGAAAATAACTCTGAAAAATTTGAATTAATTCCATAACTGTTCTTGAATTTGAATTCTGAAAGCGTCGATCTCTCACAGAAATCGTCGATCCGAGCTCTACGATTGCTGAGCTGAGCTCAGAGATTGGATTTTCACAGCAGATAGAAAACGTCGACCTGAGCTCTACGATCATCGACCTGAGCTCAGCGACTTGGAGAATAACTGAAGACAAAACGTCGATCTGAGCTCGAAGATCGTCGACCGGAGTTCGACGACTTGTAGAATTGAGCTCAGAGAACGTCGAACTGAGTTTGACGTTTCGTCGACCTGAGCTCGACGAAAATTTCCTTAGTCTAGCAAAGAATCCTGATCTTTGAATGGTCTTGAGGGCAGCTACAAACCTAAGTTCTAAGCCTTAGACTCATTCTATGTTGACCTTTTGAACTATACATCTTGGTCAAACCAATTTCCTAATAATATAGTGATCCTTGCCCAAATTAGTAATAGGGTGTTCCAACAATCTCCCCCTATTTGGGTTAGGTTTACTATTTATAGGACACAATAGGAAATACAGAATCATACAAATAGAAACAAAAGCTAAACCAACAAAGCAGAGGAAAAACATAGCAGCATTGCAGAACTCATATAGAATATCAACAATATTCAGAGATATAGATGTACTGTCTTCTTACAGAAATCATTTCTTCTCATTGCCTTTCTTAAATAGAATCTCCCTGTTAGGATTGAGAGCATCTTTCTTTGATCTTCTGTCATCTTCTGCACCTAAGGAGGTTTAGGATCTGGGCCTTGGAACTACAGCCTCAGGATGCAGTTTCATGTTATCTTCTGGATCAAAGAACTTTCTTGAAGCATATCTCTCCAGTTCTGTCTTTCTAAGTTCTGAAAGTGTAGTGATGTTAGAAGTATCTTTCCCTTGTTCTCTGTCCTTTTTCAACTGATCTAGAGCTACAAGCTCTTTCATCCTGGCAGTCCATGATACTGGATTATTTTCTGGATCCTCAAAATGAATTGAAGGTTCATATCTATTTATAGTTTCTGAAGCAGTAGATGTTCTTGTAACAACAGTATCTCTGAGTTTGTAAGGAAAAGGACCTTGAGTTGAATCCATATGCCCTTGTCCTTCCCTTTGTTGTCTGGAATAGGTTCTATAATCTCTCTGACTTCCTCTGTGTTGTCCTCATCTTGAATGATAACCTTTTTGATACTGTCCTCTGGGCTGATATCTTTGAGAGGGTTGAGAGGAACTTTGCTTTGAATCTGAAGATTGAAATGCAGAGCCTCCACCAGATCCTGAATCTGGAGGAGGAGGAGGAGGAGGTTGATACTGAGAGGATCCTTTCTCATACTTGTCCAGTTTCCTTCTCTTCTTCATAGCCTTTAACTTATTTTTTGAATATTGCATCCAAGGCTATATAATCTGGTAGTCATGCAGAATATAATATGGTATGTCATTTATATTTTTGGCCTTGGCAGGAGGAACTCTCATTATAGCTTTACTTCTAGCTTTCCTCTTTTTGGCAATGGTACCAGCAGAGTCATCAGATTCAGTATTGAATTTATCACTGTCAGAGCTCTGTGGTCTTTCATAAAGATCTTCAATTCTTTTTATGTATTCCTCTTGAAGTTTGGATTTCTCAGAATCAGCAGGAGCAGGAGGAATAACAGACACTTGTGGAGCAGTTGCATCAACAGGATTCTCAAAAACTTGTTCTTCTAGATAACTTGCCAGTTATTCAGCAACAGCAGTATCAGCAGACAGAATCTCAATATCAGTAGATTCAACAAAAATATAAGCAGCAGTAGTACTAACAGTAGCAACAGCTTCCTCAGCCTTAAGAGAATTGACATAGGATATGATCAGGCTTGGATCACATACAGAAATAGGCACAATGGCCTTAGTGATGTCTTCAACTCCCTGAGTTGGTAAGCTTCTTCTGTAAAGAATATCAAAATCAAACAACAGTGACCTGAGGTTACCTGTAATCACTGGTACTGGAGCAGCAGTAGGGATGATTGGCAGCAGTAGATCACTTGGAGCAGCACTTGGAGCAGGCAGTTCTTCAGCTTCATAAGGCATCTCCCCCTGCCTTGATTCAGTCATGACTGGATCAAGGCACTCCATAGAAGGAACTGCCTGAGGAGAAGAAAAAGAAGAAAGCCTTGCAGATAGCTCCTCTATAGATTTGAGGAGTGGAGCCATGGAGGTCTCCAGCAGGTGTACTAGCTCCTCTATAGACTTGAGTAGAGGTGGAGGATGGAATTGCATGAACGGATGGTGAATGGGCTGTAGTTGATGCCGTGGTGGATGGGAGAATTGATGGTTGAGAGATAGGGATTGTGGAGATGGATGGAGTGAAGGATGGTTGGGAGAGTATATCATGAAGAAGTTGTTGGTAGGAGGAGGTAGAGGGAAGCTCAGGTGGAGAGGAAGGGGAGTCATCCATGAAGGAATCTTCCAATATGTTGAAAGATGGTTTGTCATGAGGTGGATAGTAGAAAAGTGAATGGAATGGTTCTGAGGTGGCTGGAGGTGAAAGAGGTGATGAGATGGTAATATGGGAAGAAATGGTTATGGTTGTGGAGATTGTTGTGGTTGATGTAGAGGTGGAGGTAGAAATAAGAGGTGGAGAAGGAGGAGCAGAGGTGGAGGCAGGCATTTCTTCCATGAGGGCTGGAGCCTGAGGGGAAGTGACTACAGGAGTCCTTGTGCCTGAAGCTATAGTAGTCCTGGCAGGTTTGATGATCTGCCTGTCCCATTTACCAAATAGGGCACAGGTTAATCTTTTAGATGCATTAATGTGCATCCCATTGGAAACTAGTAGCTCTGTGAACCTGGAGCACAAGTTTGATGCTCTATATGTTGTCTGATCAACATGTTTTCCATGTTCATCAACATCTAATACAGTATTAGTAGGCATAGGTGTTTTCATACAAGATGCTTCAGACATACCAAATTTCTTAACCAGTTCCTTTGCATACTTGGTTTGAGAAATAAATATGCCTTCAGCATGTTGTTTCACTTGCAATCCTAGAAAGAAGGAAAGCTCACCCATGCTACTCATTTCAAATTTTAAATGCATTAAGTTAGAGAACCTTCTGCACAAATTTGAATCAGTAGAACCAAATATGATATCATCTATATATATTTATACTAGTAGGGTATGGGACTTATGGGTTTTAATAAAAAGAGTTTGGTCTACTCTACCCCTTATAAAATCATTTTTCAGAAGAAAGCATGCTAAGGTCTAATACCATGCTCTAGGAGCTTGCTTGAGACCATATAATGCTTTATGCAATTTGAAAACATAGTCAGGATAAGTTAAAGAGATAAAACCTGGAGGTTGTCTAACATAGACTTCCTCTTTGATGTCTCCATTGAGAAATGCACTCTTCACATCCATTTGGTAGATCTTGAATCCTTTGTGAGCTGCATAGGCAAGGAATATTCTTATGACCTCTAACCTTGCTATTGGTGCAAAGGTCTAGTCATAGTTTATCCCTTCTTCTTGAGAATAACCTTGAGCAACTAGCCTTGCCTTGTTCCTTACAATAACTCCTTGATCATCCAACTTGTTTCTGAACACCCACTTTGTTCCAACAATTGAGTGATCCTTAGGCCTTTGCACTAGTTCCCAAACTTTGTTTCTCGCAAATTGATGTAGTTCCTCTTGCATAGCAATGATCCAGTGTGGATCTTGTTTTGCATCTTGAATGGATTGAGGCTCAACTTGAGATAGAAAGCAAGTAAGCATCAGGTTCTGGTTGACCTGATTTCTGGTTTGCACACCAGCTGAGATGTCTCCAATCACTTGGGAGATTGGGTGATCTCTTGTTGTTACTAAATCAACAGGAGGTGTTGATTGTTCACCAACCTGTGTTGTTGTTTCCTCTTGTGGAACAACAACTGGCTCTTCAAGATGGTTTTCTCCATGATGTTGAACACCAAGATGTTGAGTATCCTCTTCATCTTCACTGATTTCAGCTCTTTGTTTGATAGGTGAATGTACTGAATCCTTTTCTACAATGTATAACCTGTCCAGATTTTCTGAAACAGAATTTACCTGCAAGGTTTCTATGGTAGAAGTAGACTTCTCCTTATAACACATGTTAGTCTCATCAAAAGATACATGAACAGATTCTTCAATTTTAAGAGAAGTTTTATTATAAACCCTATAAGCTTTACTGATCATGGAGTATCCAAGAAACACTCCTTCATCAGCTTTAGCTTGGAATTTTGCTAAATACTTCTTGTCATTATTGTGAATATAGCAAATACAACCAAAAATATTGAAATAGTCTACTTTAGGTTTCTTCCCTTTGAGCAATTCATAGGGAGTCTTGCCCTTCAGTTTATGTATCAAACTTCTGTTCAACACATAGTTGGAGGTATTCACTGCCTCTGCCCAAAAAAATAGAGAAAGGTGAGCATCTGTCAACAATGTAGTAGCAGATTCAATTAGGATTCTATTTTTCCTTTCAGCTACCCCATTTTGTTGAGGAGTTCTAGGAGCTAAGAAAGTATGCCTGATCCCTTCACTCTGACAGAACTCTTGCATAAGAAGAGAATCAAACTCTGTCCCATGATCACTTCTGATCAGGGCAATCTGACTATTGAACTCAATCTGTATGCATTTGAGAAAGTCTCTTAAACATTTAAAGTTATCAGACTTCTTTCTCAGAAAGAATACACAAGTGAATCTAGAGAAGTCATCTACAATCACTAAAGTGTAAGATTTCCCTCCAAAGCTTTCTACTGTAATGAGTCCAAAAAGATCCATGTGTAATAGATACAATATCCTAGGTGAATCACTCTTATTAAGTGACTTAAAGCTATTTTTAGTTTGCTTGCCTAATTGACAAGCCCTGCAGAGTCCTTCCTTCTTGTAGGGGCCAGAAGGTTGTCCTCTAACAAGGTTGTCCTTGGACAACCTTGCAATGGTTCTAAGGTTTAAGTGTCCTAGTCTCTTATGCCATAAATCATTTGGTTTGCAAACATAATTAAATAAGCAGATATCTATGTTGGTTGAAAGGAAATATACAAGATAAATGTTACCTTTCCTTTTACCTGTTAACACTGTTGTGTTATCCTCTGACTTGATCTTGCATAAGGATTTGTTGAATGTTACTTGATATCCTTCATCACAGAGTTTACTGATGCTGATTAGATTGTGCTTTAATCGTTCCACATAAGCCACCTTCTTGAATGTGACTGAGCCAATCTGAACAGCACCATATCCTTTTGTTTGACCAAAGATTGAATCACCAAAAATCACTTTGAATCCAAGTTTGGCTTTGAAGGATGTGAGATTGTCCTTACTCCATGTCATGTGCTTTAAGCACCCACTATCCAGATACCATTATTGGTTCATTGTTGGATAGGTCTTAACCTGCACATAAACATTTTATATGTTTTTGACCCAATTTACCTTGGGTCTAGGTTGATAACCTTTAAATTCGGAAATGAAAGACATCCCTAGCTGAATCTTATATCCTTTAGGATGGTATCTCCTAGGAGGTACTATCTATTCAGTATAAGGGTTGAAGCTTTGGGATGAGGGACTTCTAGGATTGACTTGAGATTTATCTCTGAAGGAAGGTACAAAACTCTGAGCTCCGTTCGACGATCGTCGACCTGAGTTCGACGATCTTGGGTCAGATCGTCGAGCTCCGTTCGAAGATCGACTATAGGAGAGTTTAGAGTTTAGATGTCGTCGATCTGAGTTCGACGATCCAGCCTTAGATCGCCGAGCTTTGTTCGACGATCGTCGAGCTCTATTCGATGTTTTCTGTTGAACTTGATTTTCCTTAGGTAAATCTGGATTCTTCCTAGCTACCTCTACAACACCCTTTCCTTTATCAGAAATAAATTTAATTGGGGTTTTTAATACTATTGGTTGGCTGGATGAAGCACCCAAGCCCAGTGTACTGTTGAATCTTGAGTTCACTGTGCTTGTAATGTCCTTCAGTCTGATGCTTCTCCCATTAAGGGATTCTTCAAACTTCTTTGCCTGGGATAACTCACTTTTTAGTGAAGCTATCTCCTCCCTACAGCATTCTAACTCCTCAGAGAGTTTAAGGTTGTCTGATTTTAGGGTGCTATGTTCAGATAATTGATTTCTGAGAGTGATAATTTCTTTCTCAGATTTTAACAGGTCTAAACAAAGTGCCTTAAATTCAGACCTAAAGTCCTCTGAGTCAAAGTCAAAGGAGTCTATTACCTGGTCTTCTTCAGTTTGAGTTTCAGATTCTGAGTCTGATCCTTGTTCTGCATCAGAGTTTTACTGAGAGGCATTGATAGCCATCATGTAGAACTCCTTTTCTTCAACATCATCCTGATCATCACTTGAGCTTGATGAGGCTTCTGATTCCTCTTCAGTATCACTCCAGCTTTCAGCTACAAACCCCTTCCTTATATGTTTATTTTTGCTAGAGATGGATTTGTTGCTGTTGTTTCCCCTGGAGTACTTATCTTTTCTCCTATCTTTCCTGTCCTTCTTGTCCTTGTTCTGATTTTCTGGACAGTCAGGCACAATATGGCCTGGTTTCCTGCATCCAAAACAGATTATTTCTTTATTATTTGATTTGTCATACCTTGGCTTCTCATGCCCTCTTGATGACCTCTTTCTGAAATCTTTCCTGGCAATTTTATAGAATCTTTTGGCCAGCAAGCTCATCAATTCTTCATTGCCTGTGACCTTGTCTTCAGGCTTCTCTTCTATGGCTTTGAAAGCTATGGTCTTCTCCTTTCTAATGACTTGAGAAGTAGTCTTTTGCTCTTCTTCCCTATTCTTAATGAGCAGCTCATAAGATTTGAGCTTGCCCAAAAGAGCTTCTGTAGTAATTTCAGTTAGACTTTTGGCATCTTTAATTGACCAGATTCTTGAATCCCAAGTGCTGGGGAAGCACATTAGGATTTTGTCATTTAGTTCAGTGAGTGTGATCTCCTTATCCAATGTCTTCAACTCACTAACTATCAGACTGAGCCTGTTGTACATATCTGCAATTGACTCAGCTTCTCCTTTCTTGAAATTCTCATATTGACTTATGAGATGGGATCTCCTGTCCTTCCTTTCATCAGCAGATCCTGAGACAATTTCAGATAACTTGTCCCATATCTCTTTTGCTGAACTGCATTCAGCCACCTTTTGGAATATCTCATCAGACATGGTCTGAGCAAGGATATTCATTGCCTTTGCATCTGTAACTTTCCATTTCTTTATTTCTGCATCTGTTCCTGAAGGAGGTGGGACAGTACTTGTACTTGTGATCACTTGAGGTCTTGGACAAACTGTCAAAACAGAGTTAAAAATGTCATCATCAATAGAATTCATGTAAAGCTTAATCCTTGCCTTCCAAAGTGAAAACTTAGAGAGGTTGCACACTGGAGGTCTGGTGCTAGCATAATCTTTGTTCTGTGCCATGGTTTTGTATGAAAATAAATATAATATAAAAAGTAATAATTATCCTCTATAGAAGGTTTATCTTATAAAGGATCTTTTGGTTCAGGTGTTAGCCTGTTTAACAAATATGTTGAAAATTCAGATGTTGAATAACCAACCTGGCTATGATACCAATTGAAAGTGAGGAAAAGATCTACCTTAACTTTAGAGGGGGGGGGGGTTAATAGAGTATTTTAAAATAATTCACAATTAAAACAGTACAGCAGTGAAAGACTTAAATTTATATATATGTGTAAGGTGCTTGCAGTGAAGTAAAAAACTAAAGCAAGAAAATGAAAATCACACAGCACACATCAAAAACAAACACACAGCAACCAGAAGACACAAGGATCTATAGTGGTTCCCCAAAAACCTGGGTACATCCACTCTTCTACCACCCTTGGTAGGAATCCACTGCAGGAATAATTGATCAGGTGTCTTGGGCACCAATGAGCTTTTGATAAGGTGCTCAAAAACCAAAACTAGATTTTTTGATAAGGTGTCTTGCCACCACTGAGTTTTGACAAGGTCTCAGAAACCAGTCTCAGAATATTTGAAGGGAGTTTTGATAAACCCTTTTACAGGAGGGAATGGAAAAAAGAAAGAAGTGAGGATGTCTTCTCTGTCTCAATCACTGAGAGAAGACTAGTGGATTGTTGATGATGTCAAAGCTCCCCTGAGATGTAGAATGGTTCAGGAGTGAAAGCTTTGCTAGGGTGATAGGTCTTCAGATGCTTCAGATCTCCAGCAGAAGATGATTCCAGCAGATGCTGAAATGTGTGATGTTTGGAGTCCTTGATGTTGAAGCTTTTGAACACTTGAAGATTTGGAGGAGTTGAGTAACAAAAGATCTCCTCTACAGCAGAATTTTCTTGTGTTCTTGAATATTCAGTAGATTTGAAAATCATAGAAGATGAACTGTTGATAAGAGAAGTTGTATTGTTCAATCTTCTGTATTGTAATCTAATTCTTCTGTATCTCTTTGTATTGTGTGTATTGCTGTTATCTCTATTCTCTTCTGTAGGAGTATATCAAAAATCTGACTTAGATGCCCGTTATTCAGTCATAAATGGCTTCCATAATGATAACTGTATCTGGTGAAAGTCCTAAGCAATATTCCATTTAGTCCTTCCTTGAAACTTGCATCAGATTGCTTGAAATGGCTAGAAAATCCTTTGTAATAAATACAGAAAATAACTCTGAAAGAATTTGAATTAATTCCATAACTGTTCTTGAATTTGAATTCTGAAAGCGTCGATCTCTCACAGAAATCGTCGATCCGAGCTCTACAATCGTGGAGCTGAGCTCAGAGATTGGATTTTCACAGCAGACAGAAAATGTCGACCTGAGCTCTACGGTCGTCGACCTGAGCTCAGCGACTTGGAGAATAACTGAAGACAAAATGTCGATCTAAGCTCGAAGATCGTCGACCGGAGTTCGACGACTTGTAGAATTGAGCTCAGAGAACATCGAACTGAGTTCGACGTTTCGTCGACCTGAGCTCGACGAAAATTGCCTTAGTCTAGCAAAGAATCCTGATCTTTGAATGGTCTTGAGGGCAGCTCCAAACCTAAGTTCTAAGCCTTAGACTCATTCTAAGTTTACCTTTTCAACTATACATCTAGGTCAAATCAATTTCCTAATAATAGAGTGATCCTTGCCCAAATTAGTAATAGGTTGTTCCAACAGGTTAGGTCTCGGGATGCTCCTACTATCACGATTTCACCTAGCTCGCGGGGACAGGGCCTCTATGGACGTTGTTATGACCCTGGGGCAGATTCTAGAGATTGTTCAACAACTGCCGTCAGGCTTCCACTTAGCTAATTGTGCTGGTGGTATCACCCGGAGGATGGACGTGTAAATTTAAGTTTCTTGCTTTGGGGTTAGGTCTCAGGAAACTCCCGTTGTTATGCTTCCACCTAGCTGGTAGGGCTAGAGCCTCGATGGATGTCGTTATGACCCTAGGGCTATGTCTAGAGGATGTTCAACACCCACCGTTAGGCTTTCACTTAGCCTATTGGCCCGGTGGTAGAACCCGGAGGAAGGCTGTGGAAAGTTAAGTTTCTCTCTCTGGGGTTTGATCTTAGGATGCTCCCACTGTCAGGCTCCACTTAGCTGCCAAGACCAGGGCCTCAATAGACGTCATTATGACCCTAGGGCTGAGTTTGGAGGATGTTCAACACCAGCCGTCAAGCTTCCACTTAGCTGATCGGGCCGGTAGTTGCACCCAGAGCATGGTCGTGTAATCTTACGTTCCTCGATCTGGGGTTAGGTCTCGGGATGCTCCCGCTGTCAGGATTCCACCTAGCTGACAGGGTCAGGGCCTTTATAGACGTCATTATGACCCTAGGGCTAAGTCTGTAGGATGTTCAACACCCACCATCAGGCTTCCACTTAGCTGATTGAGCCGGTGGTAGCACTCGAAGGATGACCGTGGAAAGTTTTCTTGCTCTGGGGTTAGGTTTTGGGATGCTCCCGCTGCCAGGCTCCCACCTAGCTAGCCGTGCCAGGGCCTCAATGGACATCGTTATGACCCTAGGACTGAGTCTAAAGGATGTTCAACACTCGCCGTCAGGCTCTCACTTAGCTGATTACGCCGGTGGTAGTACCCGGAGGATGTCCATGGAAGGTGACAATAGGCGAGTTGACTGGTCAAAGAAGGTGAGCTGGGGGGTGCTCTCGGCAGCCATGTCCTACCCTATCTAGAAATTACATGGGAAGTCCTTTCCCCTTTTTCAAGAATTAGGGGAGGAAAATCCTCTCAGGAGAGTTAGGACTCGTGGGCTTAGCTCGGTAAGTAGCCAGGACCTATTACCGTGGAGTAATGTCATCAAAGCAATGCAGGGTGAGTGGAACGTCGAGCCGAGTACTCGACATTTACCACAGAAGGAGAGAGGAGGTGGTCCTCGGCGACGCTGTCCATCCCCTCCAGATTCTACTTGTGAATTTTTAACAATTTCAGTTTAACAATGGCATGAAAGAAGGCAGCTCGCGGGCGACCTAGGAGGTGGCAAATATAGCGTGGCGAGCGGTCTACCTCTGGATCGCCTAGGGCTGGCAAGCTCTCCAGATCTACTCTCGAGTATGAATCCTAACTCATGCATTCTAACGACAAGTTCTATCCTGGCAAGGTCACCCAAGCAAGAGAGCTCGTAGGCGAATGCATCACAATAAGAGAGTTCAAGAAAAAGAAGATAGAAAAAATCCATGACAAGACCATTCTTCGATAAGTAAAACATTTCTTACAAAATGGGAAGCTCGCCTCAGCAAGGTTACAAAAGGGGGGAGAGACAATTATAGAAGAAAAAGAGAAAGAAAGAAGGGAGTGCGAGTCAGCTCTTGCCTCCCCCCCAGACTGGCGGTCTTTGCCCTCTCCTCTAGATAGATGATCATCCTTATAATTCTTCCCAAAAAGCAAGTCAAAGCTGTCCTCCTTCTCATTGGGCGGAGTGGATGGGAACAGGCTCGGTATAAGATCCCGGGTCGTGATCTCCTCGCAGCCCTCCACCAGAACCCTCGTATCCTTCATGATTTGTAGGGTGCATTCGGCAGACTCGATCGAGTTGACCCGCAGCCGCTCTGCGACCTCAACCTCGCCAAAGACTCTCGGCCTCTTGAACGAGAAGGAGGGCTCACTGCCACCTGGGGGGAGGAGGACCTCCGCCTGACGGATGATCTCGGCATGGAGCCCCTTGTTCTCCTCCTTCAGCTTTGTGTTGTCCACCTCCAGTTCGGCGGCATGAGCCTCCAGCTCGGCAACACGAGCACGCAGATGGGTATTTTCCTCCTCCAACCCGATGGCGCAAGTCCACAGCTCGCTCGCGGCCTCAGCATCCTGTGAAGTAGAAATTTAAGCAAAGCAATCACATGAAATTCCAAGTAAAAATAGAGAGGAGTAGCTGGTACTTACCAACCCGCCGGTAGCCTTGGCGAGTAGGTCCTCGGCAATACCAAGTTTCCTCGCCAGGTTGGCAGTATTTTCCTGGCAACATCGCGCCCCAGCTCAGCTTTTAGCAGCAGGTGGTTGAGATTGAAGCCACGGCGGACCACCATGTGGAGCAGCTCCAGGGCCCACATGTGGGCTTGCAAGCCCTCATGACCGAGCTAGCGTAGGATCAGGCCCTTGTAGGCCTCGCCATCCTCGTGCCCATAGAGGCCGAAGCCAAGCGCATAGGCATGCCGTGTGGGGGATTAGCGATTTCTCCAGGAGGGCTGGAGGGAGGAGATGGAGACCCGGTGGGCCTGCTCGTCCCATTAGACCATCGGCTCGTCGGCCAAGTCCTTCCACCTTCTCCGGAAGCCGAAGAGGGGATGGCTCTTCGGTGGGCCAGGATCGCGGGCCTCGGTCTTCTCTACAGCAGAAGGAGCGGAGGACTCACCACCCCCTATTCTTTACCTAATGTATCCTTCAACAAGCTCTCCGGTGATCTGTCCGGGCAGATCTCAGGCGAGCTCATGTATTTTTGTTTTTGTTGTTGTTGTCCCGCCTTGGAGACCACAAACTCCTTCTTCATCTTGTTTTGGGGAGGGGAGCGCTGAGGCGAGCTGGACCCCGCGAGATCGGGTCTCCTCTTACTAGACGAGTGTTGGGATGCTGCCAGCTCGGCAAGTTGCTGCAGCTACCTTCTCACTCATGAGTGAGTTCGGGTGGAGTCCCGAGTCCACAAAGGGTGGGTTCTCGGGAATCAAACGCTCCCTTACTTGAAAAACTTAGTTAGAAAATCCTATTGATCTGGCGAGTTCGGTAAAAAGAAAAAGTGAGAGGTATACTTTCGCAGGGAAGGACGGGGCGGAGCGAGTTGTTGCCCCTTTGCAGGAAGGCAACTTCAAAATCCTTATGGAGGAAGAACTTGTTGAGCTCGACATCATTACCAGATACCGCAGGGGGCCGGTACAACTCCTCTCCTTTCTTCTGGGGCGAGTAGGGCACATTCCCGCAATCTCCCTTTATGAATAAAATCTTTGATATCCAGTTGTGATTTTTGTTCGCGATCTCGTGAACCTTGATGAATGAGCCCCCGAAGTAGGCGACACCATCTGGAGTAACTTTGTAGGTGAAGAGCTTCATGAAGACAGTCAAATTGAACTCTATCCGCTCTTTGCATAGGAAGCACGTGATTGCGACCATCATGGCGATTGAATTCGAGTTCAGCTACGTGGGCACCACGCCATAGTACTTGAGGATCTGGTAGATCTCCGGCCAGAGAGTTAGGCGCAACCCCATCTCGTAATGCGAGATGGGGAAGGCGAGCTCATCAGGGTAGAAGGTATTGATGGACATAGAAGGTATGGATGGACACATCCTCTCTGGGCCGGCACACCACAAAACAAGGGGGCACGTTGTCAGTTATGAACTTAGCGAGTTCCCCCTCAGTAATGTTTCCCCCGGAAAAGATATACTCGGCAAAATGTCGAGCACACTTGGAGCGATCGTCGGCGTCAGGGTTCATCTTGCCCATACTCGCAGAATGATTGAGGCGCGAGTACTGGTAGTTGAAAAGGCAGCGAGAAGGGGTGTGAAAGAAATAAAGGCAATGGAGTGGGGTTGGTAGGTGGGCTTCTTTATAGAAAAAGGAATCTGAAGCTGGGTCGACCGATCAGTCTGACTTGCCTGCCCCAGCTCGCCGACCCCCGTGACTTGTTCTACCCTATGGAGAGCCGAACCTAAAAGACAATATATCATGCAATCAAAAACAATGAAATATAAGAAAATGTTCAAGTTATTACAAGCAGGGGAGTCGTTGTTCAAGATAAGAAGAAAGCACAGGAAAGAAAGTTCGAAGAAAAGATGTTCAAGTTATTGCAATGCGCGTGAGCCGAGGGGGTTGGGGGAGAGTATCGGTAGGCTTAATAAGGGAGCCATTTCTACCTACCCTTGTTTCGTGCCCCTTTCCCTGCAGGTCGGCGCGAGTTGTGGATCTCGCGGATCTGCCCCATGTTCCTCTGAACGACATAGAGGTTCTCGTAAATCTCGTCCATGAGCTGAGTAGGGGAAGCCGCCTCGCCCGCCAAGCTACCCTTCAGCCACCCCTCACCTTGTCTGCAAGCCGCACATAGTCTCGCTGCAACACCTCATTGTCCTTCTGGACCTTACGCAGCCCGCACACTAACTTCTTGAAGATCTCGATTCCACGCCTCGTCAGCTCTTCGTTCTCCACCATGGGGCCCCAAATGGCCTCTATCGAATTGGAGGAGGGAAGGGACGAGTAGTGATCTGACTCCGAGGACCTGCGGGCATCGGGCTGGCTTGGAACATCTGCAGAGGAAATTAGTTAACTTTACGAAGAGGGTAAGTACTACAAGAACATCGGGCGGGACAGATCAATATAAGCAGGAAGGTACCTTAAGAGTTCGGCTCCCCCAGGGAGGTGCGAGGAGAGGGAAGCCTCAGGTTCTTTCCAAGGCCCGGGCGATGATTTTTTGGGGAGAGGAGTTCAAAGCCTAGGACCGAGATGGTTTTGGCAATTCCCCCCGCAAGTTCAGGAGTGGGAGAAGGTTGCCAAAGAAGGGGTGTTAGTCGGCGACTTCGGATTCTACGAGTTCAGCCCCAATGTCCCAAAGGGAGGCGATGGGTCTCGCAGGCAAGTGTTCGGAGTTTGAGGTCGCGAGTTGACATGGGGAGTATTTACTCGCAGTGGGAGGTGCTCTTCATCCTTCGGCTCAGGGGGAAGCTGAGTAGAGGAGCCAGCCCCATTGTTCAGGGTGGATTTCAGATCTTTATAGATGGTTTCTGCCGCCTTGGGAAGCGACTTTACCTTTTTGGCAGTGTTGGATTTGGTCAAGCTATTCGGCAAATCACTAAGGTGTACGATGGTCAAGATGGCAACGCGAGCGGAGGTGACCTCCTGAGCTCGGGCAAGCCTCTCTTGGATCTTTTTGGGGATAGGCATCTTGGTAGGGTTTGAGCAAAGGGAATGGCAAAGGTCGCCCAGGTATGCAAGCGTCAATATATATAGCTGTTGGTTAACCCCACCAAAAGATCTTCTCTGGCCCATGTCAAACTCGCTGAATCCTGTGGGGTTGGATTATTCTTTCCGAGCTTATTCCAACCTCGCAAAAAGCGGGAAATGTGTATAACCCCGTATCCTGCGAGTGGGTTCGACAAGAGCTAAGTCGTCCAGATTAGGCAGTCTAAGTCTCGGGCGAGCTAGCAAGGGGGCCAGAGCTCGCAACCCCCGACTCTTCCAGGCGGGGTGGAATCATTAGAGGGCTCGCACTCGCCCTAGTGTACTCAGCAATCCAAGGGGTGAGTGGGGATGGCAGGGCCCACACTCGCCCAGGACCAAAGAGAGGCGGCGAGTGCCAACTCCATCGAGAACTCGCCGCCCCAGGCGAGTGAAGGATTCAGAGGGCCACTCGCCCAGTTTTGTGATGTGTTTTACCATTCTACCCCCATTGGCCTTCCCATAGCCTTCCAAAACACTGTAGGTTTGCTATTTGCAGGCCTTTTTAGAAATCTTTAAATAGGACCCAAGGGGTCTCAGATGGTATGCTTACTTATCCCGGTCTTCTTGTGCTTTCTGAGGTATCCTTAGCTTCAACACTTAGGTAAGGAGGGGAAGAACTCTAAGATCTTCTGGGTGTGTGGTGGGACCTCCGTGCTGGAGCCTTGGGTTTGTCCCCTGTTCTAGATCTTTGGTCATTTTTGCTCACGAGAGGGAATTAAGTGTGCGACCACCCCTTCCCCAAGGGAACAGAGACCGAGTTTTTGGTTTCAACAACCGCTGCCGTCAGTGACTGATGTGAATTTTTGAGAGACTCATTTTGTATCCTTCTTGGCATGATGTACTCTGATATTATCGAAGCCTTGGTTGCTTCTTTTTATTTTATGTATTTTTTGGATTATATACTTATGTGGATTTTGACTTCTGCTTATATTCTTATTTTGGGTTGAAATGATGATATTGGTTTTAGCTGGCAGGATGGGCGTCTTATTATACAGGTCGACCCATGTGTTGGCGCTACCGCAAGGTGGCTGTTCTGGGCATAAGACTCCCCTCGATTGTGTCATGTGTTCCGGTAGGGGTTTCTTACAAATGGTATCAACTTGCAATGATCCTCAACTAAAGAAGTCATTAAACAATGGTTCCACCCCCAATCGATTGGTCAGTTTGTGGACAAACTGACTTAGTGCAAGGAGTGGTGTGCCGATATGTAATTCACACTAAGTATGTTTAGTAATGACCCTATGATTAGCCGACCTAACCTTAGGTTTTACCTTGTGTGTAGATCCCAACTAATGTAGAGCCATTAGGGGACACCCCTGCCCCTTCCGTACCCTCTCAGTTTTAACCGTCGGAGCTAGGATAGACGCTCAAGGCTATTTTGGACACTTTTAGGGCTCAATAGGCTCTGATGCAACAAGAAGACCCGAGCTCTAATTGGTTATGCACGTTCCAGGCTCTCTCTCCACCTGTTTAACAAGGGACAGAGTCGGCCGTACGTACGGAGGAATGGCTCGACTCAGTGCATGAATAAATGGTGAGAATCTGATGTCCAGCCAATAGGGCTTTGACAGTAGCTATGTCAGTATTGGAATCCCACGCCAAGAGGTGGTGGAAGTCCCTCAGTGGCTCCACCTTTCAAGGTCGGGTTTACATAGAGATTAGTTAAAGTGAGTTTTCGGAAGCCTTCTTGGAACACTTCATCCCTTCTACCGCTCGGGATGAACTTGAAGAAAGATTACTACAGTTGAAATAGGGATCCAAGACGGTTACAGAATATCAGCGAGAGTTTTAGCATCTCGCTAGGTTTACATATGCATACGAGTTGAATGACAGGGGGTATGCTAAGCAATTATACAAAGGGTCGCGGGATCCCCTAAGGCAAGCCCTTTTGTGTATAGCGGACTCGAGTCTTGCTGAGATCATCGACATGGAAAAAAGGTTGTAGGCAGATCATTTGGGGAGTTGTAAGAGACCCGCTGAAGGGGTAATGGATGTAGGCTCCAGATATAGGAGGAGAAAGGTTAACAGAGGGAGAGGAAACAATAGAGGTGGGGGTTGATTCCATTAGAATTTTAGGATGGAGAATCCGGCCCAGCAGCCAGCACTACCTCCACCACCATAGATATACCCTCAACTCAAGGAGTAGGATGAGTGAGTTTGCTTATAGTATAATCAGCCGGGCCACATCCAGTGCTTCTTACCACAACTAGGTGGAAATGCTCCCCTTGCTTTTCCTCCGACAGCTCCATGAGGATGGGGACATATGCACGATCGAGGATGAGGACCACGAGGAAGACACCCCAGTCCTACTCGGGATCAGGTGTTCTCGCTGTACATGGCGCAAGAACGGAATCCTCAGGATATGATTGCAGGTATGATGTGATTTAATTACCTTGTTATAAGCATTTCCCTTTAAATGTCTAAGATATGCTAAGAGTATAGCTTGAGTCTGTAAAATTGGTACTTAGGCACCGTGATAGTTGGTGGGAAACCATCTTACACCCTATTCGATACTGGTGTCACATACTCGTTTGTGTCGACAGATTTTGTTAAATACCTAGAAGGAGTGCAATACTTCACCAGTACGCCTCGGAGAGTACGCCTCCCGGATGGCTCGAAGATGACTGCATACGCAAAGTCTGAATTGGAGGTACTTCCTGGAGGAAATTTCTTTGAAACCCCTACAACAGTGTTGAGAATTCCAGAATTCGACCTCATTCTGGGCATGACATGGTTAGATTGGCACCACGCTAGGATTGATTGTGCTGCAAAACAAATCATGTTGAGGCATGAGGACTCTGAGGTCATCTTTCAAGGTATTACACTTTCACCTCGTATGTTGTTATCTTCAATTCAGACCTTAAAAGCCCATATGAGAGGGGATGAAGTATATATGATATGTTTTGAACTAAAAGAGATGGTAGTTGATTTGAAAGATGTGCGAATAGTGCGAGATTTCCCTGAGGTTTTCCCTGAGAAATTGTAAGGATTACCCCCATATAGAGAAGTGGAATTTCAAATTAAGTTAGTCTCGTATGCCTAGCCCATCTCTCGGACCCCTTACAGAATGGCCCCAAAGGAACTCGCGGAGTTTAGAGTTCAACCTCAAGAGTTAGTGGAATCAGGGTTTGTTCATCCCATTTCATCACCTTGGGGAGCCCCTGTCCTGTTTGTCAAGAAAAAGGATGGAACGCTACGGTTATGTATAGATTACCGGGAACTCAATCATTTAACGGTGTGGAACACCTATCCTCTACCCCGGATCGAAGAGTTATTCGATCAATTAGTAGGAGTGCACTGGTTTTCCAAACTGGATTTGCGCTCGGGGTACTATCAGTTGAGGATATAAGAGGATGATATATAGAAAACAACATTTAGCTTGAGGTATGGTGTATATAAGTTCACAGGGATGCCTTTTGGGCTCACGAACACCCCATCGGCTTTCATGAGTTTGATGAACCTGGTGTTCGAGCCGTACTCAGATGTCTTCATCATCATCTTCATCGATGACATTTTGGTCTATTCGAAGACAGAGGAGGAGTATGCGGAACACTTGTCCTTGGTTTTGAAAAAGTTAAGAGAACACTCGCTGTTTGCTAAGTTTAGCAAGTGCGAATGTTGGCTCCGAGAGGTTGTCTTCTTAGGCCATGTTATTAGCATAGCTGGACTAGCCGTGGACTCGGCCAAGGTGCGTGTCATGAAGGAATGGTCACCTTTGAAGTCAGCGGCCGATGTACGGAGTTTCCTTGGACTTGCTGGGTATTATTGCAAGTTTGTGGAAGGATTCTTAAAGATAGCCCTTCCTCTCACTGCTTTGACAAAGAAAGGTGTGCCATACGAGTGGACACCCCAGTGTGAAGTTGCATTCCAAGAGCTGAAAGATAGACTTACCACCACACCCATCCTATCTCTTCCGTCTGGGAAGGAAGGATTTCAAGTTTACACAGATACGTAATTTCAAAGAATGGGAGCAGTATTGATGCAGCATGAAAGTGAGACAAAGATCTATCTCAACTCTAGAGGGGGGGAGGGTGAATAGAGTATTTTTAAAATAACTTTACAATTTACACAAGCAAAACAATTAAGATTTTATTTATGTATAAGTGTAAGGTGCCTTGCTATATAATTTAAAACTAAGACAGCAAAAAGAAAATCACAGCACACAGCAAAGAAAATACTCAAGCAACCAGAAGACATAAGGAACTATAGTGGTTCCCCAAAAACCTGGGTACATCCACTCTTCTACCACCCTTGGTAGGAATCCACTGCAGGAAGGGTTGATCAGGTGTCTTGGGCACCAATGAGCTTTTGATAAGGTGCTCAAAAACCAAACTAGATTTTTTGATCAGGTGTCTTGCCACCACTGAGTTTTGACAAGGTTCTCAGAACCAGAATCAAAAATTTTGAAGGGAGTTTTGGTAACCCTTTTGTAGCAGCAGAGAAAAAGAAAAAGTGTGAAGTTGTCTTCTCTGTCTAAATCAAAGAGAGAAG
The DNA here is from genome assembly GCA_039513925.1 of Platanthera zijinensis. NCBI lineage: Eukaryota > Viridiplantae > Streptophyta > Magnoliopsida > Asparagales > Orchidaceae > Platanthera > Platanthera zijinensis. The sequence goes on from CM077089.1 coordinate 78,263,575, forward strand.
CACAAGTGGATTGATTGTGTTGTCAAAGCTCCCCCTGAGATGTAGACTAGTTCAGGAGTGGAAGCTTTGCTTCAGGGTGATAGGTCTTCAGAAGCTTCAGATCTCCAGCAGAAGATGGTTTCAGCAGAGGCTGAGAAAATTGAATTGTCTGGAGTCCTTGTGATGAAGCTATGATCACTTTTTTCAGTATGCCAAAATGTTCAACTGATTCTTCAGAATTGATCACTTTAATTTTTTGAATTGATCTCTCTATCTTGTGAATCTATACTGTGAATTTCTTGTTGTAGTCACTTGTTATGTATCTCTATCAGACTAAAAAAAGATTTATTCTCTGAAGATCCTCTGTCCAAGATAGCCGTTAACAGACATTAAATGTCCTCCATAAAAGTCTTATCTTCTAGAGGAAAGTCCAATAAACATTCTCAAAAAGAATTCCTTGAAACTTGCTCCAGAATAAAGGAAAACGGATGGCAGATCTCTTGAAATAAATGCTGAGATAATTTGAAAAACATTCCAAAGTCTGACTGAATTTGAATCCTTAAAATCGTCGATCTCTCAGGAAAAACGTCGATCTGAGCTCTTCGATCGTCGACCTGAGCTCAGAGATTGGAATGAAGATTAGACAAAAAATGTCGACCTGAGCTCGAAGATCGTCGACCGGAGCTCAGCGACCTGAAGAATAAGCTGAAGACAGATTGTCGATCTGAGCTAGAAGATCGTCGACCGGAGCTCGACGATTTAGCAAAGTTGAGCTCAGAGAGCGTCGAACGGAGTTCGACGTTTCGTCGACCTAAGCTCGACGATAATTGTCTTTGCCTCAGCTTTAATGACCTTTTTAACTATACATCTAGGTCAAACTGGTTTCCTAAGACAAATATAGTGATCCTTGCCCAAATTAGTAATAGGGTGTTCCAACAATCTCCCCCTATTTGGGTTAGGATTACTATTTACAAATCTCAGAAATAAAAAAAACAACAACATACTAAAGAGCAATAAACTGAAACAAAAAGAACAGAGCAAGCAATAAGGCAGCAGTCATATGGAATATCAGCAAATTTTCAGAATGATTGAATTGTCTGCTTACAGATATTACTTCTTTTCACTTCCTTTCTTAAATAGAATTTCCCTGTTGGGATTAAGAGCTTCCTTCTTTAACCTTCTATCATCCTCTACACCTTAGGAGGTTTGAGATCTATCCCTGGGAACCACAGCCTCAGGATGCAATTTCATGTAGTCCACTGGGTCAAAGAATTTTCTTGATGCATACCTTTCCAGTTCTGCTTTTCTCTGATCTGATAAAGTAGTAATATTGGAGAAGTCTTTTCCTTGTTCTCTGGCTTTCTTCAACTAATCTAAGGCAGCAATTTCTTTCATCCTAGCAGTCCATGATAATGGATTGTTCTCTGGATCTTCAAAAGGAACTGCAGGCTCATATCTATTGACAGTTTCTGAAGCAGTAGGAGTTCTAGTATCAACATTTTCTCTGAGTTTATAAGGGAAAGGACCTAGAGTAGAGTCCATGTGCCTTTGTCCTTCCCTTGCATGAAATCTATGTTCTCTTTGATTTCCTCTATACTGTCCCCTTCTGGACTGATAACCCCTTTGGTATTGTCCCCTGGGATGATATCTTTGTGAGGACTGGGAGGAACTTTGCTTTGAAGCTGGGGTTTGAGAAGCTGAGCCTCCACCTGATCCTGAATCTAGAGGAGGAGGAGGAGGCTGAAACCGAGAACATCCTTTCTCATATCTATCCAATTTCCTTCTTTTCTTCATAGCTTTCGATTGTTTTTTGGAGAACTGCATCCAGGGCTCAGAGATTGGACAGTCATGCAGAATATAGTATGGAATGTCATTGGCATATTTGGCTTGAGCAGGGGGAACCTTCATCATGGCCTTGCTTCTGGCCTTCCTTTTCTTGGCAATAGTACCAGAAGAGTCATCAGATTCAGTGTGAAACTGATCACTCTCTGAACTTTGGGGTCTATCATACAACTCATCAATGCTCTTTATATATTTCTCTTGTTGTTTCAGTTGATCAGGAGTTAGAGCAGGAACAACAGCAGCAGCAGAAATTGGAGTAACAGTAGGAGCAGATTCTTCCAGATATGTAGCAAGTTCTTTAGCAACAATATCATCAACAATAGGCAGCATTTCAATATCAGAAGATTCAATGGAAGCAGTAGCAGCAGTAATAGAGATGGAAGCAATAACATCCACAGCCTTGAAAGAATTGACATATGAGGCAATCAGGCTGGGATCACATACTGAGATAGGCACAATGGCCTTAATAAGATCTTCAACTTGTTGCGCTGGCAGAGAACTGAAATACACAGAATCAAATACTGATAGCAGACTCTGAAGATCCACTACAAAGACAGGAGTAGGAACTGAACCTTCAGCAGCCTCAGGCACAACCAGAGCTTCATAAGGCATCTCCCCCTGCCTGGATTCAGTGGTAACTGGATCAAGGAACCCAGAAGAAGGGATTTCCTGAGAGGAGAGGAAGGGAGAAAGCCTGGTAGACAGCTCCTGAACACTTTTCAGAAGTGGAGCCAAGGTTGTCTCCAGCAATGAGGTTAGCCTGGGGGCTAGCAGCTCATACAGCCTGTCTGCCAAAGCTGAAAGATCTACATGCTCAAGAGGGGCTTGAGTAGAGGTAGGAGATGAAGTGGCTGGAATGATGTTGGCTGGAGCTGATGGAATGGAGAATGTGGAGGTAGGAGGTGTAGGGATGGATGGCCTAGGGGTAGGAGGTGTTGAGATTGATGTAACTGGGTTGGAGATGGATGAGATGGTAGGGGAAAAGGATCGGGTGAAGGATGGTTGAGAGAGTATGTCTTGAAGAAGTTGTTGGTAGGAGGATGTAGAGGGAAGCTCAGGAGGAGAATCATCCATGAAGGAGTCATCCAAGAGAGAAAATGATGGGGTGGTGATAGGTGGATAGTAGAATAAAGGATGGAATTGTTCAGAGGTAGTGGCTGGAGGAGGTGAGATTGGTGTTGAGATTGTAATGGGGGAAGATATGGTTATGGTGGAGATTGGTGGTGAGGTTGAGATGACTGGGGCATAGACAGCTGGAGGAGAAGAAGCAGGCAAATCTTCTGCTGGGGCAGAGACCTGAGGAGGAGTGACTGAGGCAGTCCTTGTGCCTGAAGCAGGTGTTGCTGTAGCAGCCCTGTTGGGGTTTATGATCTGCCTGTCCCACCTACTAAAGAGGGCACAGGTAAGTCTTTTGGATGCATTGATGTACATCCCACTTGAAGTAAGCAGATCAGAGCACCTGGAGTGCAGGTAAACCCCTAAGATCCTCCCAAAGCTTTCACAGCTTTTGCTAAGTTTCTTCTTGATCAAATTAAAGAAGATGGAGCCCCAGTCCAGATGTTTTTTTATCAACCAATGCTCCCATTAGACCGAACTGGTATCTTGAAATTGTATCATGGGCGGAGTGCTTTGCCAGGAGCACTTTTCCAACAACATCGGCCAAGAATTGAAATTCAATTGATAAATTCTTTTTCAGCAATTTATTAGGGTTCACAGCAGAGTGACCCATTCTATCTAGCATTGAATCAAACTCTTATCCAGACAAATCAATAGAATCATTTCCAGTACTGAGGTTGAAAACTTCTGTTAGTAGAGCGGGGGAAAATGGTACCTGAGTCCCTTTGATCGAGCCGACTATAGAATTCTCATTCTCATTTGTGGCAGAAAAACACCATTCTTTTATTTCATCTGCTGCAAGCTTCACTCTGGTGGACATAATCTGAACTAGCCGTTGTTCTTGGAAAAGATTTAAGATGTCTTTGAATCTCTGGTCGCTTCCATCGAAAGAATTCATGTCGATGTCGAAGCCTGTATCAAATTTCATTTTTGAAAGAGCAGCAACTGACGCAGCCATCTGTACCTGCAAAGATTGAGCAAACATGACCAAGTGTAGAAAGTTTGGAGGGAAAGAGTTGTAGAGAGTATGAAAGCGTAAACGACGAGCGACGGCCAAAAAATGATTTTATATTAGGGTTCGACGCGAAAAAGGAAGGATCGTCGATCTCCGTTCGACGATCAGGACTCCTGATGGAAGCTGAAAGGTCTTCAATATCATAGATCTCAGTTCGACGATCTAGGGAGAACGTCGAGCTCAGTTATACGATCGAAGGCCTGAAAGAGATAGTATACAACTATCTGACACGCTCTGAACTCAGGTCGACGTTTTGGGAAAACGTCGATCTCCATTCGATGTTTTTCTGGTAAACGTCGATCTCCGTTCGACGCTTTCTGGGGAAAACATCGAGCTCAGTTCAGAGACAGAAACTATCCTATAGACACAAAAAGGGATGAGTTTTTAGCCTAATCTTGGTCTGTTTTTAGCTTTTCAAAATCTTGTAAACTACTTTAGGCTTCCTCCATCTAACATGCCTAACTGATTGAGGAAGAAGTTGTGTTTCTTTTCATCCAAAGGCTTGGTGAAAATATCTCCCCTTTGCAAATCAGTTGTAATATATTGAAGTTCAATTTTATTTTTCTCAACATTATCCCTTAGAAAATGATGCCTAATTTCTATGTGTTTTGTCCTACTATGGAGGACTGGATTTTGTGCAATGGAAATAGCACTGGTGTTGTCACAAAATATTTTAGACTTCTCTAAGTTGCAACCATAGTCTAGGATTTGGTTTTGTATCCACAATATTTGTGAACAACAACTGCCTGCAGCCATATATTCAGCTTCAGCAGTTGAGATTGACACAAATGCTTATTTCTTACAATACCATAAGACAAGTCTATCACAAAGAAACTGACAAGTTCCACGGTGCTTTTCCTGTCTATTCTTCATCCAGCATAATCAGCATCTGAAAATCCAGTTAAGTCAAATGCTGAATCTTTTGGATACCAGAGACCTATATTTGGACAGCTTTTAACATACCTAAGAATCCTCTTTACTAAAGTTAAGTGTGACTCTCTAGGGCTAACTTTAAATCTAGCACATATACATGTAGCAAACATTATGTCAGGCCTACTAGCTTTAAGATACAATAGAGAGCCAATCATTGCTCTATATGTTGTCTGATCAACTGGTTTCCCATGTTCATCAGCATCCAATACAGCATTGGTAGGCATGGGTGTTTTCATACATGATGCATCAGACATCCCAAATTTCTTAACCAATTCTTTTGCATATTTGGTTTGAGAAATAAATATGCCTTCAGCATGTTGTTTAACTTGCAATCCTAAGAAGAAGGATAGCTCACCCATGCTACTCATTTCAAATTTAGAGTGCATAAGCTTGGAAAACTTTTTGCACAAATTTGAATCAGTAGACCCAAAAATAATATCATCTACATAAATTTGTACTAGTAGGGTATGGGACTTATGAGTTCTAATAAAAAGAGTTTGCTCTACTCTCCCCCTAACAAAATCATTCTTCAGCAGAAAGCATGCTAGAGTCTCATACCATGCTCTAGGAGCTTGCTTGAGACCATATAATGCTTTGTGTAGTTTAAAAACATAATCTGGATGAGTTAGAGATATAAAACCTGGAGGTTGTCTGACATAGACTTCTTCTTTGATCTCCCCATTGAGAAAAGCACTCTTCACATCCATTTGATAGACTTTGAATCCCTTGTGATCAGCATAAGCCAGGAAGATTCTTATGGCCTCTAACCTTGTAACAGGTGCAAAGGTCTGGTCATAGTCTATCCCCTCTTCTTGAGAATATCCTTGAGCAACTAGCCTTGCCTTGTTCCTTACAATAATTCCTTGATCATCCAGCTTATTTCTGAACACCCATTTTGTTCCAACAATGGAATGATCCTTTGGCTTAGGCACTAGTTCCCAAACTTTGTTTCTTTCAAATTGATGCAACTCCTCTTGCATTGCAATAATCCATTGTGGCTCTTGCTCTACATCTTGAATGGTTTGAGGTTCAATTTGAGAGAGAAAGCAAGTGTGCATCAGGTTTTGATTGACCTGATTTCTGGTTTGCACACCAGCTGAGATGTGTCCAATCACTTGGGAGATTGGATGATCTCTTGTTGTTATTAGATCAATAGGTGGTGTTGATTGTTCACCAACCTGTGTTATTTTTTCCTCTTGTGGGACAACAACTGTCTCTCAAGAAGATTTTCTTCCAAATGTGGAGCAGCTTCTTCATCTTCACTACTTTCATCCTTTTGAGTAACTTGTAATCTGTCCAAATCTTCAGCTAGAGAATGCACCAGCAAATGTTCTATGGTAGAAGTATTCTTCTCCTTGAAAGACATATTAGTTTCATCAAAGGAAATGTGGACAGATTCTTCTATTTTTAGAGTAGTTTTATTATAAACCCTATAAGCTTTACTGATCATGGAGTATCCCAGAAACACTCCTTCATCAGCTTTTGCTTGAAATTTTGCAAAATATTTCTTATCATTATTGTGAATGTAACAAGTGCAACCAAAAACTTTGAAATAGTCTACTTTAGGTTTCTTCCCTTTGAGAAATTCATAGGGAGTCTTGCCCTTCAGTTTATGTATTAGACTTCTATTCAACACATAATTAGAGGTGTTCACTGCCTCAGCCCAAAAGGATAGAGGTAGGTGAGCATCTGTCAATAATGTAGTTGCAGATTCAATGAGGGTTCTATTTTTCCTTTCAGCTACCCCATTTTGTTGAGGAGTTCTAGGAGCTGAGAAAGAACGCCCGATCCCTTCACTTTGATAGAACTCTTGCATGAGAAGAGAATCAAACTCTGTCCCATGATCACTTCTGATTAGGGCAATGTGAGTGTTGAACTCAATCTGAATGCATTTGAGAAACTCTGTCAAACACTTAAAGTTATCAGACTTCTTCCTCGGAAAGAATACCCATGTGAATCTTGAGAAGTCATCTACAATCACTAAAGTATAGGATTTCCCTCCTAAGCTTTTTACTGTAATGGGTCCAAAAAGATCCATGTGTAACACATAAAAAATCCTAGGTGAATCACTCTTGTTAATTGATTTAAAGCTATTTTTAGTTTGCTTGCCTAATTGACAAGCCTTGCAGAGTCCTTCCTTCTTGTAGTGGCCAGAAGGCAGTCCTCTGACAAGGTTGTCCTTGGATAGCCTAGCAATGGTTCTAAGGTTAACATGTCCTAGTCTCTTATGCCATAGAATATTAGGTCTAGATATGGAATTAAACAGGCAAATATCTACCTTAGATGAATGAAAGTCTACTAAGTAAATATTACCTTTCCTGTTACCTGTCAACACATTTGTGTTGTCTTTTGACTTGATCTTACATATTTCTTTGTTGAAAGTCACTTGATATCCTTCATCACACAGCTGACTAATGCTTATCAGGTTGTGCTTGAGTCCTTCAACATAGGCTACTTTCTTGAAGGTGACTATCCCAATTTGGACTGCACCATATCCTTTTGTTGTTCCAAAGTTTGAATCACCAAAGATTACTTTCGGTCCAAGCTTGGCTTTAAAGGATATGAAGTTGTCCTTATTCCCTGTCATGTGCTTTGAGCACCCACTATCCAGATACCATTGCTGGTTTGATGTTGGATAGGTCTTCACCTGCACATAAACAGCTTATATGTTTTTGACCCAGTTTACCTTGGGCCTAGGTTGATATCCCTTAAATTCAGAAATAAAAGACATCCCAGGTTGACTCTTATAACCTTCAGGATGGTATCTCCTAGGGGGTATTATCCATTCAGTATAAGGATTAAAGCATTGGGATGAAGCACTTCTAGGAATGAATTGAGATTTGCCTCTGAAAGAAGGTTCAAAGCTCTGAACTCCGTTCGACGATCGTCGAGCTGAGTTAGACGATCTTGGGTAAAATCGTTGAGCACTGTTCAAAGATCGACTGTGAGGGAGTTTAGAGTTCAGAAATCGTTGAGCTGAGTTCGACGTTTCAGCCTGATATCGTCAATCTCTGTTCGACGATCGTCGACCTATGCTCGACGTTTTCAATTGAACTTTGCTTTTCTTAGGTAGATCTGAATTCTTCCTGGCTACATCTACAATACCCTTCCCTTTATCAGAAATAAATTTGATTGCAGTTGTTAATACTATGGGTTGGCTAGATGAAGCACCCAAGCCCAGTGTACTATTTAATCTTGAGTTCACTGTGCTTGTGATGTTCATTAATTTGATACTTCTCCCATTAAGGGATTCTTCAAATTGCTTGGCCTTAGATAGTTCACTCTTCAGTGAAGATATCTCCTCTCTATAGCATTCTAACTCTTCAGAGAGTTTGAGGTTCTCTGATTTTAAAGTGCTATACTCAGACAGTTGTTTTCTGAGGGAAGTGATTTCCTTCTTAGACTCCAACAGATCTAGGCATAGTACTTTAAACTCATGTTTAAAGTCCTCAGAACTGAAATCAAATGAATTGATTACCTGATCTTCTTCTAGTTGAGCTTCTGAATTTGATTCTGACTTTTCTGCTTCTGGATCTGTTTGAGAGGCATTGATAGCCATCATGCAAAATTCCTTTTCATCAGCATCATCCTCATCATCATTGGAGCTGTATGAGGCTTCAGAGTTCTCTTCAGTTTCACTCCATGTCTCTGCAACAAATCCCTTCCTTGTATGTTTGTTCTTGCTGTAGGAGGGTTTGTTTGAGCTGTTCTTTCTGAAGTCTTTCTCCTTTCTTCTCTCTCTTCTATCTTTCTTGTCCTTGTTCTTGTTTTCTGGACAGTTAGGCACAATATGGCCTGGTTTCCTGCAACCAAAACATATAATTTCTTTATTGTTATTTGATTTATCATACCTTGGCTTATCATGTCCCTTGTATGATCTCTTTCTGAAGTCTTTTCTGGCCATCCTGTAGAATCTTTTGGCGAGTAGACTTAGGAGCTCATCATTTCCTGTAGCTTTATCTTCAGGCTCCTCTTCTGTAGCTTTGAAGGCTATGGTCTTCTCTTTTCTTGTGACTGGAGAAGTAGCCTTTTGTTCTTCTTCTCTATTTTTAATGAGCAGCTCATAAGATTTGAGCTTGCCCAGGAGAGCTTTAGTGGTAATCTCATTTAGACTTCTGGCATCTTTGATTGGCCAGATTCTTGAATCCCAAGTGCTGGGGAAGCACATTAGGATTTTTTCATTCAGCTCAGTCAATGAGATTTCTTATCCAGAGTCTTTAACTCATTGACAATCAGACTTAGTCTATTGTACATGTCAGCCACTGATTCAGCTTCTCCCTTTTTGAAATTCTCATATTGGCTTATAAGATGGGATCTCCTGTCTTTCCTTTCATCAGCAGATCCTGAGACAATTTCAGAGAGCTTGTCCCAAATTCCTTTGGCTGAGTTGTATTCAGCTACCTTTTGAAATATCTCATCAGACATTGTCTGAGCTAAGATGTTCATGGCCTTGGCATCTGCAGTCTTCCACTTCTTTATTTCAGCATCTGTTCCTGAAGGAGGTGGAACAACATTTGTACTTGAGCTTGCTGGTGGACTTGGACAGACTGTCAAAACAGAATTAAATATGTCTTCATCAATAGAGTTCATGTAAAGTCTAATCCTTGCTTTCCAAAGTGCAAACTTGGATAGATTGCACACTGGAGGCCTGGTGCTTGCATAATCTTTGTTCTGTGCCATGTCTTTATATAAAATTAAATATAATGAAAATAACCCTCTTAAAAGATTGATCTTATCAAGGATCTTTTGGTTCAGGTGTTAGCCTGTATGAACAACCAACCTGCCTCTGATACCAATTGAAAGTGAGACAAAGATCTATCTCAACTCTAGAGGGGGGTGAATAGAGTATTTTTAAAATAACTTTACAATTTACACAAGCAAAACAATTAAGATTTAATTTATGTATAAGTGTAAGGTGCCTTGCTATATAATTTAAAACTAAGACAGCAAAAAAAAAATCACAGCACACAACAAAGAAAATACTCAAGCAACCAAAAGACACAAGGAACTATAGTGGTTCCCCAAAAACCTGGGTACATCCACTCTTCTACCACCCTTGGTAGGAATCCACTGTAGGAAGGGTTGATCAGGTGTCCTGGGCACCAATGAGCTTTTGATAAGGTGCTCAAAAACTAAACTAGATTTTTTGATAAAGTGTCTTGCCACCACTGAGTTTTGACAAGGTTCTCAGAACCAGAATCAAAACTTTTGAAGGGAGTTTTGGTAACCCTTTTACAGCAGGAGAGAAAAAGGAAAAGAGTGAAGTTGTCTTCTCTGTCTAAATCAAAGAGAGAAGCACAAGTGGATTGATTGTGTTGTCAAAGCTCCCCCTGAGATGTAGACTAGTTCAGGAGTGGAAGCTTTGCTTCAGGGTGATAGGTCTTCAGAAGCTTCAGATCTCCAGCAGAAGATGGTTTCAGCAGAGGCTGAGAAAATTGAATTGTCTTGAGTCCTTGTGATGAAGCTATGATCACTTTTTCAGTATGCCAAAATGTTCAACTGATTCTTCAGAATTGATCACTTTAATTTTTTGAATTGATCTCTCTATCTTGTGAATCTGTACTATGAATTTCTTGTTGTAGTCACTTGTTATGTATCTTTATCAGACTAAAAAAAGATTTATTCTCTGAAGATCCTCTGTCCAAGATAGCTGTTAACAGACATTAAATGTCCTCCATAAAAGTCTTGTCTTCTAGAGGAAAGTCCAATAAACATTCTCCAAAATAATTCCTTGAAACTTGCTCCAGAATAAAGGAAAACGGCTGGCAGATCTCTTGAAATAAATGCTGAGATAATTTGAAAAACATTCCAAAGTCTGACTGAATTTGAATCCTTAAAATCATCGATCTCTCAGGAAAAACGTCGATCTGAGCTCTACGATCGTCGACCTGAGCTCAGAGATTTGAATGAAGATTAGACAGAAAACGTCGACCTGAGCTCGAAGATCGTCGACCGGAGCTCAGCGACCTGAAGAATAAGCTGAAGACAGATTGTCGATCTGAGCTAGAAGATCGTCGACCGGAGCTCAACGATTTAGCAAAGTTGAGCTCAGAGAGCGTCGAACGAAGTTCGACGTTTCGTCGACCTAAGCTCGATGATAATTGTCTTTGCCTCAGCTTTAAGTCTGATTCCTTGAATGGTCCTGTGGGCAGCTTCAAACCTAAATTCTAAGCCCTAAACACATTCTAATGTTGACCTTTTTAACTATACATCTAGGTCAAACTGGTTTCCTAAGACAAACATAGTGATCCTTGCCCAAATTAGTAATAGGGTGTTCCAACACAGCATGGGCACATGATTACTTATGATTCGAGGCAACTGAAGAAGCATGAAGTCAACTATCTGGTTCATAATTTGGATTTTGGGGCAGTGGTGTTCGCCTTAAAGGTTTGGAGACACTATTTATATGGCGTCCACTGTGAGATCTTTTCGGATCACAAAAATTTGAAGTATGTTCATACCCAAAAGGAGTTAAATTTGAGACAATGGAGGTGGCTAGAATTTTTGTGTGATTATGAGTTTACGTTGAACTACCACCCCGACAAAGAAAACTCTGTAGCCGATACGTTGAGCAGAAAAGTACCAGAGTCGAGCCCAGAGTCTCGACTGATGAGTATGGAGTTTGTTTGTATGCTTGAGGAGATGGAGATCACATTAGTGTGTAAGGATCATTCGGAGAAGTATACGGATTATTGGCTACCATGAGTATAGTTTACGACATTCGAGATAGAATTCGGGCAAAGTAAGGGAAGGACGCTGCCTTGGACCTTGTAATCAAATCAATCGAAGATGGATCTATAAAGGAGTATGCTCTAAAGGACGACCTCATTCATTTTTGTTACCGGCTTTACATTCCTAAGGGCGGTGAAATCTGGGAAGATATATTGAGGGAGGCACATTGCTCCAAGTATTCAGTACATCTCGGGATTTCCAAGATGTATAGTGACTTGCGGGAAACCATGTTTTGGCCCAAAATGAAGAAAGTTGTCAAGTATTATGTTACGCACTGTGAGGCATGTCAGAAGGTGAAGGTGGAGTTCAAGAGCCCTAGAGGTTTATTATAATCATTGCCCATCCCTGAGTGAAAGTTTGAGGACATCTCCATGGAATTTGTCCACGGGTTACCTCGCTCGTACTCTGGGAACGATTCAGTTTGGGTAATAGCGGATTGCCTGACAAAGGTGGACAGATTTATCCTTATTAAAAAGGAGCCACATGTGGATGTTTTAGTGCGTCTCTTTGTGGAGCAATTTATACGGTACCATGACATGCCTAAGACAATAGTCTCCGATCATGATGGCCGCTTTACATCTAAGGAGTGGAAGGCAGTACAACCATATCTGTGCTCTCGCCTTACCTTCAACCCAACGTTTCACCCTAAGACGGATTGTCAGTCTGAAAGGACCATCAGGAAAATAGAGGATCTTTTGAGACTGTGTGTATTGGATAGAGGGGAACTGTGGTAAAGGCTCTTACCACTGGTAGAATTTTTATACAACAATAGCCACTAAGCTAGCATCGGGATGGCTCCCCACGAAGCACTTTATGAAAGAAGGTGTAGAACTCCATTGTCATGGTTACAGGATGAAGATCCAAAAGTTTTGGGGATAAGGTACATTGATGACACCGATGCTCTTGTTAGGTTGATACGAGACCACATGCTTGAGGCTCAAAGTATGTAGGCGAAATAACATAATAAGAAACATCGAATGGTGGAATTTCAAGTGGGTGAGGAAGTATTCTTTAAGATCAGGTTGATGCATGGAGTGTAATGAGTGCGGGGAATGAAGAAGCTTAGCCCGAGATATGTGGGGCCCTATGCTGTATTAAAAAGAATTGGCCATGTGGCCTATCGGCTGGAGCTACCAATAGAGCTAGAAAATTTGCATGACGTCTTCTATGTGTCATCGCTCCAGAAGGCGCTACTGCGGCCTGACCAATATGTCTCCGCCCAAGATAGAGCGGTAGCAACCGATAGATCTATTCGACTAGAGCTGGTGTGGATAGTGGACACCGAGAAAAGGAGCTTGTGGAGGAAAAGTGTACAATTGGTAAAGGTCCAATGGTCTAAACACAGGAAAGAAGAATACACTTGGGAGCTGGTGTACTTGATGCAAAGCGCTATCCGGAGTTATTTTCCTAAGTTAAATTTAAAAGCTTATTTTTTTTCATGCTCCACTCCCCCACAGCCTTTGTCTGATTTCGGGGACAAAATCTTTTATTTTGTTTATAGGATTTGTAACATCCCGTTTCGCGCTATGCCCCTCGTACGCATTTTGAGTTAAGAGAATTGACTCAGGCTCGGTAAGCGTCAAGTGAGTCAACTGGACTCTATGAATAGAACAGAATTTTACTTAGAATAATTCTAGAACCTGTAGGTGTCGAGTGCATTGTGTGCACTCGATGCCATTCGACGAATTATGCAAAAGTGTTGAGTAGACTCAACACCACTCAAAGCATTTTACTTAGAATAGTTTCTGGAAGTTAAGGCGTTGAGTGAAATCAACGCGGCATTGCGTGGTCTCAACACCACTCAATGCTATTCTAGCTGATGTTGGCATTGAGTGAAGTCAATGCAGCATTGAGTGGTCTCAACACCACTCAATGCTTTTAACTTAGGATTATCATGGATGTTTTTAGCGTTGAGTGGAGTCAACACGACATTGAGTGGTCTCAATGCCACTCAATGCTTTTGATATAGAATAGTCATGATGACTTCAGCATTGAGTGAAGTCAATGTGGCATTGAGTGCTCTCAATGCCACTCAATGCTTTTTACTTAAAGTTAATTCTGAGACCTTTAGGCATCGAGTGTGTTGAGTGCACTCGATGCCACTCGACGATTCGTCGAGTGAAGGTTCCATACTCCGTGATTTTTTACTTAAAAAGATTTGGAATCAACGAGGCGTCGAGTGTGTTGAGTGCACTCGACGCCACTGGATGATTCGTCGAGTAAAGGGAAGTGAACTCAAACATTTTACTTATAGCTATTCTGGGACTGTAGGCGTCGAGTGTGTCGAGTGCACTCGACGCCACTCGACAATTCGTCGAGTGAAGGAGGCACACTCAACGATTCCGACTTAGGATTTAACGGCTCACTGTTTCTGATTCCTATACACAGGCTGAACCGAATTTCGGGATTGACGCTAAGCAACTTAAATTGATGCGTCTTTTCCAAACGACATAATTAATATAATAATGGGCGGTCCAGTAACACGGTGACATGTGGCAAAGCGGTTCAACCCTAATTTCTCATTATAAACGAAGACCTACGGGAAAACCTAACCATTACTTCACCATTTTTGCCGAAACCGATTGATAAGGAGACCACCGGAGTTGGATTTTCTAGAGGAAGTCTTCCCTTTATCTTCCCCATAAAGAACAACACCAATAAGGAGAAAGATGCTGCCAAGGAGAGTGACGAAATCCATGGCCGGAAACGCAAGAAACGAGGTGTGCTTCCTACCCTCTCCCTTGGTGCTAGATCTGTAGTTATTTTCTAGAAGTGATGTCGACTCAAAAGAGTTTGACTTGTGAGATGAAGATCTCCTAGGTAGATACCATGCTAGGGTTTGCGCCCTAGATATCTGATGTCTTCAACCTATCCTCTCTTCCTTGTGAAGATGGTGGACTTTGTTCGTGAAGAGAAATGGTCTATTGAAGATGAATAAGGGAGGAAGAAGTTTTGTATATAGTTTTGATTAAATGTCTAAAAGAAAAAGATGAACCGATGTCATCCAGCTTACTTTAAGATGCATGCAAAAATCTGTTTTCTGTGCGCAGCGAACTTCAAGGCCATTTTTGTGTATGTTACGGCCAGATCTGGGCTTTTGAATAAACGCAAAAGTCCTAGCCCATGGAAAGACCTTTCCAACAGATGGTTACACGTTTTTATTTGAGTCTTGTAGACTCAAGAATGTCTAGTCGACGTTGTTGTACAGTCCAGTCTTAAGTATTTGTTCTCGGGTTACTGTAGATTCGGGTTTGAATTAGTAGAGAGGTCATAGTAAATATATATTGAGATTTACTGAACTTAATTTATGGATGTTTGAGATAAACAAAGGAATGATGGAGTAGATCCTTAAGAATGTAAATAAGGTTGAGGTTTTGGTAAACTTAGGCTATACGTAATCATGATAAACAAATGGTTTTATGGAATATGATTGTACCGACGGTTTGAAGGAGGTTGACAAACAAATGATTTGGGTAAGCTAGTGAACAAATAAATTGATACGTTTGATTGTACAAATGTTATTCTTGTGGAAGCATATTTGATTGCAAATGCTTGACTTTAAGAAGGAATTTGAAGAGGTTAATGCATGTCCATGTGATAGGATGATTAATGGAATGTGCATATAGTCCACTGCCTTGAGTTGTGTCTCCCTACGGGTAGCAGTGTGGGATTGGTATATGAATAAGGATGCTTGCCACCTGTGTAAATTATTAACCCTTGTGTGGCATAGAAATGTGGAAGGGTTGGAATTGCGTGTTTGTTTGCCACACTAGAATGATGTGTTGATAAGGGACTCGATGTGGAGCCCTTGTGATGCAGGCCCACACGTTGACATCGTAAAATCTACGAATTAAGTACGATGGTCTCTCATCGTTCGTATTCTACACTCGCATAATTATTCAACGCAGTGCACATGCAAGCAATAATTTCAATTAGATGCTAACGTACGAGTAGACAAACCGATTAGGATCGAATAATAGGCTATAGGCCAATATTCTTTTCGGCTAAAAGGACAAACCCAGTCCGATCGAGCGATGGTTGTACCAAAAGAGATCTACCAAAATTTACGATTCGAAAATGGTAGATCTCTCCAATCAAAAAGTTACGAGGTTTGCCAATCCTCTCAGAAATAAATCAATCAAGATAAACAAAAAAATCGATCGAAGAAAACCACGAATATTTAACGCTTTCAAGATTCAACGCCAAAACTTTCCACCACAAGAAAATCTAAGAAAAAAAGAACAAACGAAGGTAGAGATTTTCGTTACCCAATCGAAATGGATGATTTCGATTTCTTTGACTTGGATCACTCTTCAACGGTTCTGTCGGAGTTGCACCGATCGAAGATGAAAACTTGTTCTCCTTTGTCGCTTCACACCTTGGCCGAGATCCACCATTGATGCTTGATGGTTGGTTGGTGTTGTCAAGAGTATGGTGGTCAGTTTTTGGTTTAAGGGAGGGTGGTCGGTTTTCCTCTAGGGTGGCCGAGAGTTATATGAGGGGGAGATAGAAAAGTTGGCAGGTTTAAGATGGGTGGCCGAACTCTTTGAGAAAGATGGTGGAAGTTGGGCCAGAGGCTAGGGAGGAGTGGTGGTCGGGTTTTGAAAGGGAGAGTAGGGGAGTCGGCGGCTTGGAGAGAGGGGAGGGGTGAGGCCAAGAGTTATGTAGAGGGAGAGGGGTTGGCGGCTAGGGTAAGAGAGGTTTTTGGCTTGGCCTAAATATTGAAGGAGGAGGAGAAAAGGAGAGAGATTCTCAAGTAGGAATTTAGGGTTAAAAAATCTTTCATTCAACTTAATAAAATTTAACCAAAGCATGGCCTTATATAGGCTCATAACAATGTCTGGCTAGATACAGCCCCCAATAATAATAAAACACTCCCATATTATCATAACATGAAATAATAATAAAAATGCTCACAAGATAGCAAAATAAAATAAAATAAAAATGCAACTAAATATTAATTGGTCATCTTGCGCCGAGGGCGGAGATTGTAGCTTCGCTCCACAAGGTCACCATGGCCCCGTAAGTCTTTTGTTGGAGATGAGGAAAAATCTTCTGCATGCATGCCGTCATCATCTTCAACATGTTGGGGTCATCGTCTCCATCACCTTGCGTGCTATTGAGCACGGGATTTGAATAATTAAAAGGGACTCGCTGTGGAGCCCTTAGATATGGAATTGCATGCGGTGTGAGTTGACACGCGGTATCATAATCTTGGGTTAAGGATAGTGTGGTAGGTCTATAGGCTCGCCAGTTGTCACACTGACGGGAGTCGATAGATAGAATTTTGATGGTTTGGCTTGGTCCTCGGTGCTCATTCCCGGGGCTCCTTCAGTGCCAAGCGGATGGATTGGCTGTGTCCTCAGTGCTCATTCCTGAGACCCTTTCCGTGCCACACCGGTAGGCCAGTTTGGGCTGTGTTCTTGGTGCACATCTGCCCAAGACCCCTCTAAGCCATAGTACGCATGTGAGCTTCGATGTTGTGTTTTTAGCGTTGAGGCATACGGAGGCCTAGTCTTTGTAATGTGGATGCCCTCCTAATAGTGGAAAGCCTATTCACCTGTCACCGTCTGGCCACGACGGATGGTGCCTGAGAGGTTAGCTACTTGCTCGAAAAGTAGGAACAACAAGTCTGTGTCGATATAGCAAATTGCATGTGTGTGAGAATGGGTAAGTCATCATAAGTTACTTATAACATAGCATTGCATCACAAAAGATCCTTATCATATAAGTTTTTTTGGGCACTCTTATATGATGAGTTACTTTACTGTTAAGTCGATCCTTAACTTATATGTCTGTATGGGCATTCATATATGTTGAGTTACTTCCTATTGTTTATTCATATTTGTACACTACTATTGTGAGTAGAACTGTTTATATAAATTGCTGTAGTTACTTCTGATATATTGATGATTACTCTGATATAGTTTATCACTTTGCCACTTGTTTTGTACTACTGCTTATATATATATACATATATTGTACCCTTTTTCCTTTCTTCGCCCAGTGCCTAAGAGTCGCCCGGGGAGCGGATGTGATAGCCACTTAGTCTTTATGACTAACGGTTGCTACGTTTTCCATTTTTGGAGGAAACCCCGCAGCAGCAGGTTATGCTTTAGTGCAACAAGGCCAGTATGACAGGGCCTGAAGTGACGATACCATCACTACCATCAGTGACTGATGTGAGTTTTTGAGAGACTCATTTTGTAACCTTCTTTGCATGATGTACTCTTATATTATAGAAGCCTTGGTTGCTTCTTTTTATTTGATGTATTTATTTTGGATTATATACTTATATGGATTTTGAATTCTGCTTATATTCTTATGTTGGGTTGGCAACGATGATAATGGTTTTAGCTTGCAAGATAGGCTTCTTGTGGTATAGGTCGACCGGTGTGTTGGCGCTACTACAAGGTGGCTGTTCTGGGCATAAGACTACCCTCGACCGTGTCTTGTGTTCCTAGAGGGGGGTATTACACAGCAACCAACAGTCCTCCTAGCTGATTCTCTAAGTTCTCATTTATCCGATTCTCCATGGCTCCTCAAAGCACAAGTGGCTTGCACGGTGGTGGAGAACTGGTTCGAACAGGGTTGGCTTCAGCCTCAGATAAATTCAGGAATGTAATACTCATGTTGGAAACAACCGACCTCTCCTTTGTCCTCGAACACCCCTGCAAAGTGTTGGAAAAAGATGTTCTTTAATTATTTCAAACTGCAAAGCTTCGACGTGAAGATACAGTGTTCAAGAGCATAGTTTGTAAGATCAAAGTTAAGGTGAAGGCTTTTCTCCTCACCCAGCTCTTGCAGCTTCTAGCTTGTGAAGAGGCTGATCACCTCAAAGAGGATGACTTATAAGATCTATGTTGTTCTGTGTATTACCTAGAGGTACCAAAGCTGTTAAGAGGAAAGACATGAACAAGGAAGGAAGCTATTATCAGATATCATTGGAAAAGTACTGCTATGCAAGAGTGAATCCCATGACTACCTCTCATCAGAATCTTTCAAGATTCTGATGTCAATCATCTGATGGAAGAAAATGCATTGGGGTGTCGTGCTATTTGTTAGGATTAAAGATAGTCTCTGCGCTCCCAATTTTGGAAGAATTCTAAGTTTGTACTTGAATCAAGTGGATATAGACACATTTGACAAGTCCAAAGGTGTCCTTATCCACCACTTAAAGAAAATTGGCTCATCCATCTACTCTATGTGGGAAAGGAGAATCTAGAGGCCAGCGGAGCAAGAGACCTGACTGAGGTAGAGGAAGAGGAAGTACCTGAGGAAAAGATTTCTACTTCCACCCAAAGTGAGATTCCTGATATACTTGTACAACCCCATATCCGGTGAGTGGGGATCGATAGGAGCCAGACCGCCAAGTCCCAGGTGAGCCAAACATCGGCGTCGAGTCCACTCACATCTAGCATCGAGTCCACTCGCTGCCATCTGCCCCGACATCGAGAGAGGTTTATTCACCCAATGCCTCTTTTGGCATTGAGTGACATCTCGTCATATTCGTCAGCTCGCCCAGGTGGAGTGGAGCGAAACAAGGGCAAGTGGAGCAGCATGCTCGCACTCACCTATAGCTTTTGACAGGCAGTTGGCGAGTGGGGCAGGTCTGGCCAGCACTCGCACCTTTTGGTGAGTGGAGCATTTCTGGCGTGCACTCGCCTAGGGCTAAAGGGAGGCGGTGAGTGCTGGCACCATTGAGCACTCGCCACACCATGTGAGTGGAGATTTTTCAGGGGCCACTCGTCTAGTGTTGTATGATGTATTTTTACCATTTTACACCTGCTGGCCTGCCCATAGCCTTTCAGAACAGCGGATTTACACTGTTGGCAAGCCAACCTGGACTGCACATAGCTATTTAGAACATCGGAGGTTGGCTGTTGGTAGACCATTTTTAGAAAACTATAAATAGACCCAAGGGGGTACCTTAGAAGGCATGCTTACTTGTGTCCTGGTCTTCTTGTGCTTTTTGAGGTATCCTTAGCTCAGCACTTGGCTATGGAGGGGAAGTGCTCTATGATATTCCGGGTGTGTGGTGGGACCTCCACGCTGGAGCCTTAGTTCTATTCCTTGTGTAATTCTTTGGTCATTTAGCTTATGAGAGAGAATTAAGTGTGCGATCACCCCTTTCCCAAGGGTTAAACTCCACAGAGACCAATTTTCAGTTTCAAAATTTTGGTGCGGTGAGCATGGAGAGTGATCAACACCAAAAATACTTAGTGAGCTCGATGACTGGAGGACATGGACAAGGATCAGATAGGGTCGACTCTCTACCTCCCCCTCAGCTCGCCACTCTTGGGAAGTTCGAGGAATTCAAGCAGGAGGTGCTTAGCCTCGTCAATTTCGCACTGGGCATGCTTGCCGAGTGCTCGATGCTAGCCGTCCAAGTGGCAACCGGGCCAACCCTAGGAGAGTACGTTCCCAAGAGGCGACCTTGGAATGAAGTAGTAGAGGAGGGGAGGGAGTGAAATCTGTAGGGGCGAGTGTTGTTCCCCGGCTCGGCAAGTGGAGGCCAGATCGGCGAGATGGGTGTGCGGGATATCCCAGCTCGCCTAGCAGGGGGAGGCAGCCCCTTCATCTAGTTGGTCTCATCTACCCGAGTTCTAGAGGTTTTCCGTGAGCCAGAGATGTCCTACTATATAGGGAAGGTCGATCCAGTTCAACATATCCAGTGGTTCGAGGATGTGGTGTCGATACGACAGATGTCGGATGTGTTCAAGTGCAGGTTCTTCGCTATCACCCTCAAGGAGAAGGCAAGAGATTGGTTCCACTAGTTGCCGGCTATCTCCATCTACTATTTCAAGGACCTATGCCGTGGGTTCATGCTGAGGTTCACCACCTACAAGAAGAGGAATAAGGAATTTGAGCCCCTATTCCACATCAAGCAGGGGGTGAACGAGTCCCTAGGGAGCTATATGGATCGGTTCTAGGTGGAGGTCCTCTAGGTCTAGGAGATGTCAAGGCATACCTTGAGGATGGCCTTCACCCTGGGTTTACAACCCTATTTCTTCCGGATAGAGTTGAAAAGGGTGCCTCCTCTCTCTTTTGAGGAGTTGATGGAGAGGGCAGCAAGGAAGGTTGACGGGAAGGTGTCGAACCCGAACTTTGCTCGGAAGCTAGCCAAATGGGCCACAGAGGATTATAAGGATCCAGGAGGTGGCAGAGACCAGAAGGTGAGGAGAGCTGAACCCAGGTAGATGGAATAGCAACCGCAGCAGCAACATCCGAGGTGGCGTGCCATTAGCCGAACAATTGGCTCGGTTGGAAGCAGCAGGAGTGGCAAGACCAGGGGACAAGGAGAAGTTTCTATGGAGGAGAACAACGCCAGGGAAGCCAAGGTCAATTCAACCCCCATGGTTGGAGGAAGGGACAGGGACCCCACTTCTTGATCAACATCAGGCTATGGCAATAGCCTTGGGGATAAGGAGGAGGGCACAACTGAGTAGAAGACATAGAGTCAGGGTGGAGTTGCCCTATTGCGACTTCCATCAGGAGGAGGGCCATGCTTTGGCCATATGCCCGAAGTTCCTAGAGTTGAGGGGAACTAGGGAGCAGCTGCAACAACAAGACCGCCGGGAGGTGCAGATTGAAGAAGTCCTTCTTAGGGGAGAGTAGAACCGGTGCGAGGATAGTTCCGATGTCGGTAACTGAGGAGGGATCAGAGTGATCCATGGGGGTGGGAGTTGAGGTAGATCGAAAGGCGAGTCTCCATACTATGTATCGCTGGAGTGTTGCCTCCACATCTCTAGTCCCACCCCTGGAGGAGAGTACTACCTTCTCTAAGAAGGACATGCTGGATCATGAGGATCCTTTTTGTGATGCGTTGGTCATCCAGACCGCGGTCGAGAATTTTCTATCTCTCGGATCCTCGTTGATAACGGGAGCTCGGTCGACATCATCTTCAAGAAGGTATTTGATGCAATGAAGGTGGAGGTACGGAGGGAGCTGTCCTCAGATGGACCTCTCTTCAGATTCTCAGGAGAGAGGAAGGAGGTAGAAGAAGGAGTAGGACTCCATGTTCCCTTGGGAGGGCAGTACAAAAACTACAGGTTCGTCATTGTGGACGCACCCAGCAGATACAACGCTATCTTCGGATGGCCCCTCGTCAGCGCCTTCCGCTACGTACCTTCCTCCTTCCATTTGTACTTGAAGTTCAATGCCGAGGGCATCCAAGTCCGGGTGCGGGGAGACTCCAAGGTGGGAAGGGAGTGTTATGTCACTGCGGTGAACTCCATCTCTTGGCAGGAAGGAGATGAGGAAATGGAGAGGAGGATGGAGTAGCTATCTAGGAAGGAGGCCAAAGGATAGGTGGAGGAGATGGAAGTGGTGAAAGAAGTCTGCACCCAGGTGGAGGTGGCGAAAGGAGTCCTAGAGGAGCAGGCCGAAGTAGTGGCCGTAGAGGAAGCTGAGGAGGAGGTCCCGGTCCCAAATGAGGGAGCTGTTGGAGAGTGGAGAGAGTATTCCTAGATGGAGATAGTCGAGGAGATGGTAGAGATGGAAGTTCTTACCTAGGGAGGTAGGGTGGATAAGGTGCACATATGCGTGGGGTTGAGCTTGAAGGACAAGTAGAGGATGCTGGAGTGCATCCAGAAGAACGTCAACATCTTTGCATAGAGAGGCTGACATGCCAGGGATCGATGGAGACGTTGCATGACACCATCTCAACCAAGATCCGGAGGCCCGCACCATCCGGCAAAAGAAGAGGTCCACAACGGACAAGTTCATCGAGCACAGTAGGTAGGAGGTGGCCAAGCTCCTAAAGTCCGACTTCATATTTGAGATCCAATACACCGACTGGTTCTCCATTATTGTAATGGTTAAAAAAGGAGACGGCCAGTAGAGGATATGCATTAATTTTTCTTTATTAAATAAATCATGCCCTAAAGATTGTTATCCCTTGCCTCAGATCGACGCGCTGGTTTACTCAGCCATCGATTTTTCTGTGATGAGTTTTTTGGATGCATTTTCAGGTTATCATCAAATTAGGATACACCCACCCGACATCAAAGATGTCTCCTTCATCACCGGGGATGTGTGCTACTACTACAAGATGATGCCCTTTGGGCTAAAGAGCACAAGGGGGACATATAAAAAAATGATGGATCAAATATTCCGAGAGAAAAATGGGAGGAATCTGGAGGTGTACGTAGATGATCTTATGATCAAGAGCTGATAGGTTGATTCTCATCTCCGGGATCTTGAGGAGACCTTCGGCACCCTGCTGAAGTATAAGATGAGGCTGAACCCCTTGAAGTGTATCTTCGGGGCAAGCAGGGGTAAGTTCCTTGGCCATCTCCTTACTCCTGTAATTGTAGAGCACAACCTTGACAAATTCAAGGAGATCATGGAGTTAGGATCGCTGCGGAATACCAATGAGGTTCAGTGGATAACGGGAAAGCTGTTAGGACTTAGCAGGTTCCTCTCTCGAGATGGAGAGAAGTGCTCCCCCTTCTTCAAAGCGCTGAGGGGGGCCAGAAGTTCGAGTGGTCTCGGGAATGCGAGGAAGCATTCCAAGCCCTAAAGAGGCAGTTGAACCATGCTCCAATCCTCCAAGGGCTTAAGGAAGGGGAAGATCTGTCCCTGTACCTTGGGGTCAGGATTGAGGCGGTGAGCTCCATCCTATTCCACAAGAAGGGAAGAAGTAGTTGACCATTTACTACGTGAGTAGGGTCTTGAGGAAGGCACAGCTCCGATATTTGATCTTAGAGAAGTTGGCCTTTGCTTTGTTCATCTTCGCTCAGAGGCTCCAACCCTACTTCCAGGCACACTCCATCTGAATGGTCACTGACCATCCCCTCTGCAACCTCTTTGAGGGGGTGGAGCACTCTGAGAGGTTGGTGAATTGGTCGGTGGAATTGAGTGAGTTCGACATATCCTTTATACCCTGCCTCTCGATCAAGGCCCAGACGATGACCAAATATCTTGCTAATTATATGGTAAAAGTGCCGGAGGCGGAACTCACTCGTCCAGTTCCTTGGAATGTGATGGTGGATGGCTCTTCAGGAAGGCATTACTTAGCAGTTGGGTGATCTTGGAGAGCCCCCAGGTAATAAGGATTGAGCAAATGGTGGCAGTACATTTCTCCATCACCAACAATCAAGCCGAGTATGAGGCAGTGATAGCAAGATTGTGCCTAGCTAAGGATCTAGGAGTGCATGATTTGGAGGTCCTCACAGACTCTATAGTTGTGGCCTACCAGATCAATGGGGAGTTAAAGGAAAGGGAGCCAACGCTCTAATTATACTTAGCCAAAGTGAAGGGGGTCATCGGTAGGTTCTAAACATTCTCCATCCGGCACGTTCCAAGGGAAGAAAATTAGTAGGTGGATCAATTGGCCAAGTACGGACCCCGGGTGCATTGCACCATAACCGACTTATTCTGCTCGTCCATCAAAGAGGGGGAGCTGATGGAGGTAGACCAAAACCCCTCGTGGATGGATCCTTTTGCAACTTTCCTATCCATAGGGGAATTCCCAGAGTGGATGGACAAGAAACGGTTCAAGCATAAGTCGACATACTACCTTATGCGCTACGGGCAGCTGTATAGGAAGACCCTCTCGAGAATATTGGCGCGTTGCATGGCCTAGAGGGAGATCCTAAGGATTTTGGAAGAGGTCCATTCCGGGGAGTGTGGGAGTCACTCTAGGAGTCAGACCCTAGAGGGGAGGATAGTTAGGCAAGGGTATTTCTGGCCAACCCTGGGCCATGATGCCGGGGTGTTCACAAAGAAGTGCCACAAGTGTCAGTTATTTGCCCCTCTCCAACACCTACCATCTCAGCATCTTTGGAGCATCATGAAACCCTGGCCCTTCTCCATCCGGGGAATGGATCTGGTGGGACCCTTCCCTCAGGACAGTGGGTAAATGAGGTTCTTATTAGGCATGATCGATTATTTTTCTAAGTGATTGGAGGTGAAGGATTTGGCCAAAGTGACCTCCCAAGTAATCTGGAACTTTGTATGGAGGGAGATCATCTACCGGCAAGTGCTGCCCCATGCCATAGTCAAGGACAATGGGCCACAATTTGCCAGCGCCAAGTTTATTGGATTCTGCGGGTAACTTGGGATTGATCTCAGGTTCGCATTGGTCCACCATCCTGGGAGCAACGGGCAGGTGGAAGCGGCGAACAAAATCATCGTGAACCTCTTGAAGAAGAAAGTTGAGAACTTGAAGGGGATCTTGGTAAAACAGCTTCCTTTAGTCCTCTAGGCCTTAAGGACAACCCCCAACACAACCACAGGGGATATCCCTTTCAAACTCTCCCATGAATGCGAGGCAGTACTTCTAATAGAATTCGAGGTCCGGACACCTCGGGTAGTTGAGGCAGAAGGAGGAAGAGAAGTATGGAGAGCTAAGAATGACGATGAGCAGTGGCTCTCCATGGATATTGTGGAGGAGATGCGCTACCTATCAGTGATCCGGCAGGAAGAGGTCAATCGAAGAATGGTAAATATTTTGACAAGCACGTTCAAATCAAGCAGTTCATGGAGGGGGACTTGGTCTTGAAAAAGTGGATGTAGCCAAAAGATCAGCTACTGTGGGGAAGCTCAACCCCAACTGGGAAGGTCCATACATTATACAGGAGGCATTGAGGTCAGGAGGGTATCACCTCTAGAATGTGGAGGGTGAGACCCTAAGTCATACCAGGAGTGGTGATGACTTGAAGAATTTCTATCCATGAAGCATGTACGTACATTCCCTTATTAAATAAGAAAATCCTTTGATCTTTCAACTTTTTTTCTGCAATGGGTATTCGTGGCAAGCTAAGATTTCCTTAAACCCCAAGATGCTCAACTATCAGGCTTCCACCTAGTTGGCAGGACCGGTATCCTCGGTGGACATTGTTCTTGCTCTAAATCCAAGTCCCAAGATGCTCCGTTGTCAGGCTTCCACGTAGCTGGTAGGGCCGGGATCCTCGATGGATATTTTTCTTGCTCTAGAGCCAAGTACCGAGATGCTCCGCTGTCAGGCTTCCACCTAGCTGGCAGGGTTGGGATCCTTAGTTGACATTATTCTTGCTCTAGAGCCAAGTCCTGAGATGCTCCACTATCAGGCTTCCACCTAGCTGGTAGGGCCGGGATCCTCGGTGGAAATTGTTCTTGCTCTGGAGCCATGTCCCGAGATTCTCCGCGTTCAGGCTTCCACCCAGAAGGTAGGGCCGGGATCCTCGGTGGATGTTGTTATTGCTCTGGAGTAATGTCCCAAGCTGCTCCCACTGTCAGGCTTTCACATAGCTGACAAGGCAGAGATCCTTAGTGGATGAAGTTATTGCTCCAGAACTAGTGGCCTAGGCTACATTTTCCAATCAACACGAGGCATCTGAAGTTGAACTTAAGGAAGAGGCCAAGGGAGAAGGTCACAAGGTAAATTTGGGGTTAGACCTAACAATCCCCAGGTGAGTAGGTAGGGGCGAGCCGGGATCTTGGCAACTATCAAGGAGTGACACTATCTAGGCAAGGAATAATCAAAAAGGGAAAGCCAAGATCACGGCAGAAGGGCGAGTCAAGATCTCGGTAGATGGACGAGCTGAGGCTATGTTCGAC
Organism: Platanthera zijinensis; assembly: GCA_039513925.1. Lineage (NCBI taxonomy): Eukaryota > Viridiplantae > Streptophyta > Magnoliopsida > Asparagales > Orchidaceae > Platanthera > Platanthera zijinensis. The sequence goes on from CM077089.1 coordinate 78,289,736, forward strand.
AACTACGCTCCATCCCATGGAGATTTTCCATGGAAAATTCTGAAGAAATTTCTTTCTTGGAACAAGTCTTTGGAAAGAGGAGACCTGGCAGGCGAGCGGGGTATTCATTAGTCTAGCACAGCGAGTGGTCCACCACCTAATTTTCTAAGGGTGGCGAGATCTCGAGGTATCTGTACGTGTACGTATCCTAACTCAAGTACATTCTAGCAGCGAGTGCTAACCTAGCGAGGTTGCACAGCGAAGGGGTGGCACACGCGCGAGCACGGTATAGAAAGTAAATAGAAAAGAGAAGGAAGATCTGGCAAAGTGATTTTTCAATAATATACATTTCATTACAAAAGGGTAGCTCGCTTAGGCGAGGTTACAAAAAGGAGGGAAGAAAGATTTATAGAAAAAAGCAAAAAAAAAAGGTAGACGAGCTAACTCTCTCCCTCACCTTCAGAGTTGTCATCCTTATAACTAGGGACGTCCTTGAACAACGAGCCGAAACTGTCTTACTTCTCTCCAAGAGGGAAGCAAGAGGTGAGAACAGCTCCGGCACCAAGTCCCCTACAGTCATTTCCTCGTAACCTTCCGTCAACACCTGCATGTATCGCATGACTTGCAGGGTGTAGTCGGTGGTGCTGATGGAGTTGATATGCAGCTTCTTGGCGACCTCCGCCTCACTGAAGATTTTTGGTCTTTTGACTAAGGCACATGGCTCGCCACTAGAGGGGAGGAGGATGATGTCCATTAGGCGGACAACCTTGCCCTGGAGTCCCTTATTCTGCTCCTCCAGCACCTTGTTCTTCTCCTCCAGCTCGGTGGCGCGAGCTCACATGCAGTTCACGGTCGCGGCATCCTATATAGCAAAAAGGTAAGAAGAATGGTTGAAAACCTAAGTCAAAAAGAGAAGGGGTTAGCTGATACTTACTACCCCACCGACATTGTTGTTAATGATGTTCTCAGCGATCCCCAGCCGCCTCGTTGGGTTGGCGGTGTCATCCTTTGCGGCATCCTGCTCCTGCTCTACCTTCTCAAAGTTGTGACTGAGGTGTAAGCTGCGGCGAGTCAACATGTGTGCGAGCTCCAGCGCACGCTGAAAGAAAAGGGAGAGTAAGCTCTGATTAACTCTAGAGGGGGGGGGGGTGGGTGAATAGAGTTAATAAAAAATTCCTTTGTAACTTTTTATAGTGGTTCCTCAACTGGGTACATCCACTCTTCTACCACCCTGGTAGGAATCCATTACAGGTTTTGATCAGGTGCCTTCCACCCCAATATCTATTTGAAGGGAGATATTGCGACCCTTTGAGCTTTTAATCAGGTGCCCAAAAACAAAACTCAAGTCTTTTGTAAGGTGACTTGTGAACCAAGCTAACTATTGCAGGGAGTTAAAACCCTGTACAGTGGGGTGGGAAAGAAAGTGATGTTAGTCTAATCTTTTCTCAAAAACAATTTGAGAAGACTTTGTGTGGATTAAAGATCTTGTCAAAGCTCCCCCTGAGATATAGAGTTGTTCAGGATTGAGAATCTTTGTTCAGGAGTGTGTAGGTCTTCAGCTTGTGTAAAGAAGATCAAGGAACTTTAGACAAATGGATCTTTATTGTCTCAGCGAATTCCTAGAAAGAGAAGATTAAGAAGACTCTTGATCACTTTGTGTTGTTCTTCTTTTATCTTCTTGATAGTAAAGTGAGAGATGAAGATTGAGAGCTGTTGTGAATTTTCTGCTTTTGCTAAGAATATCTCTCTACGATTTTTCTACTCTGTGAGAATGAATTCCTGTTCTCTGTATTCTATTCGACAACCAATCTTCCTTAGAAATTTGAATGACTACAATTAATGCCTTACTGGAAATCTGGGATGGAAAACGGCCAGCATATCTGTCATTATTCATTTCCTCAATTGTCCCGAGAAATATGTCAAATAAATCCTCTGATGAATACCATAATCAATGCTGCCAGGAATGTCTCTTTTCATAGTGAATGTAAGCATTGATTACTCTGGGCATTTATGACTTAAAATAACAATAAAGAGGGAACAGATAAGGAAAGAACAAATAACAGACAACTTACAGAATTCATCGACCAGAGAATAGATTTCGTCGACCTGTACTAAGAGAACATCGACCTGAGAAATCCTATTCATCTACCTGAGCTCCGTGAAGCAAACACTGAATATAAATAACTGATTCTGCGCTCCAAGAATGTCGACCCGAGAATCTGTTCTACACTCAAAGATTGTCGACCACAGAACTTGAACAAACAGAATTAGTCGAGCTGAGAAACTATCTGGGAGAAAAAGTAGACCATAGAATATATCCTTCTGATGAATATCGTCAACCTGAGCTCTAAGTTCTTCGAGCTGAGTTCGATGAACGTCGAACTAATTTACCGACAACTAAAGATCTTCAAAGTCTTTAATCTGAAGTCGACATCAAGCAGGTCCATGAAGTTGACACTTGGGGACTGGCCTAAAGCCTAGAATGAAAAAAATAGTGACCCTAACTATACATCATGGGTCAACATAACCTAAGAAGTGAACCTATCCCAAATCAAAATAGGGGTTCCAACAATCTCCCCCTATTTGGGTGAGGTTACTTCAAAAATAATAGAAACAAAAGCATAACAGAAAATATAGAGCTGATAGAATGAAAAAGCTATCAGCAAAAGATTAAAGCTATGGTACAGATATTGTTAAAAAATGAAAACAGTCAGTAAAGAAAAAAATATTAAGAGTCTTTGGGAGGGGCAGAAGATTTTGCGAAAATGATTGTCCTGTTAGGATTAATTTCCTCTATAACAGTCAACTTCATGTCTACATCACCAAGAGTCTTTTGAGAAACTGTCCTTGGAACAACAGCTTCAGGATGGAGATGCATGTATTCATCTGCATTGAAAAGCTTCCCCACCAGATATTTCTCAAGCTCTTTCTTTTTGTAGGAAGACATAGTAGAGAATTGGGAAGTATCCTTACCTTCTTCTCTTGCTTTCCTGATCTGAGATAGAGCAACCAGCTCATTTAACCTAGCCATCTTTGTATTAGGATCCATTTCAGGATCATAGGCTTTAATAGGAGGGGTTTTAGGACTATTGTCTCTTTTAGGAGATTAAGAGGTTTTTGGTGGGCTTGGAAGCTTGGCAGGAGGAGGAGCATGGCTTCTGGAAGAGTGATGATATTTTTTTTGGGATATCTGCTTCCAGAAGATTGATGGGGTCTGCCTTGAATCTGATAGGTTTTAGTAACTAATGAGGATCTCTGGCTAAAATTTCCATTTGCACCAGCAGCTAGAGGAGGAGGAGGAGAACCTCTCCCATCCCTTTTTGGAGTAGGGGGAAGAGTATCTCGTGGATTTCTTCCTGGCTTTCGGTTCATTTTTAGATAGCTTCATCCAGTGAGGATTCCCTGGGAAAGGTTTGATTTTGTTCAGAATGTAAAATGGGATGTCGTTGGTTGGATTGGGTTTTGGAGCAGGCTGAGGAGCTTTCTTCTTAAGCTTTCTCTTCTTGGTACTTTGATCATCATCATCATCATCATCATTTTCTTCATCTGATTCTTGAAAATCATATAGGTCATCTATCTCTTTAAGTTGTTCTGCTGTGATTTTAGGAGGAGGAACCTGAGGAGCAGGAAATTGAAATGGAACTGGGATAAGGACTTCTGCTAGAGAAGATTCAACTGGATCTGACACAAGCAAAGGAGCATCTTCTATGTCTTCAGATAAAAAAGAGTCCAAGTCAGGCATTGGAGAGTCATTCATTACAAAAGTAGGTGGAGACATGGCCTTTTACTCAGCCACTGATACCCTTTCAAATTCAACTATATCAGGCTCAAAAACAAATGCTAAACTGACCTTAATTAAAGCTATGACGTCAGAGCTTGCTGGAGGAGAATAACACACAATGGCCTTAGCAGAGCCTGCTTCTAGTATTGGAAGATGACTAAAGAATAAATAATCAAAGGAATGTAATAAATCAACTAAATCTATTGTGGGATTGATGATATAATCACCAACAGTCAAGATCTCAGGCAAAATAGAATCAACTTCTGTTGCTGCTAGCATCTCAATGTCTGGAACTGCTGCTACAACATCTAGAACTGCTGCTACTTCTACAAAAACTACTGCTTCTTCTGCTACTGCTTCTTCATCAAGCATCTCCCCCTGTATGGTTTTAGTAGATACTAAAACTAGTCTCCTGGTTGAAGAAGGAGGGGGGATAGAGGAAGCATAAAGGAGGGAAGCAAAGGAGTTGATGGATGTAGCAAGAGGTGCAATTGCCTCTGCTATGAGTTGCTTTAGAAGAGGGGTTAGGTGAGTTATAAGGATGGAGATATAGTTATTGTCCAAAGGAGATGGTGTAGGGGTTGATGATGGAATGTTTGCTAGAGGAGGAATGAAATCTGTCATGATTTCATGCTGGATTGGGAGAGATGATGGAGGAGTGACAGCTGGGGTAGGGATGTGAGGTGATGTTCCATGTGGTGATGATGAAGGGGAAAAAGATGGGGTTCTTGGGGATTGAATATGTAGAGGGGATTAGTGAGGGGATTGTTGAGGAGATTAACCTGGTTTTATAAGTTCAAAGGTTGGGGATGAAAGGATGTTGGAGAATGAGATGTTTTCCAGATGAGGAGGAAGAGGGGAAGGAGGTGGTGAAGGAACAGATGAAGGGGTTTCTTCAACCAGTGGGGGAGAGGTTATTACAACCCTTATGCTTTCAGAAGCATTTGAAGAGGAGGGATCCTTTGAGGGCTTTGAGATAGTCCTCTCCCATCTGCCAAATAGGGCAGGTGTCAGCCTCTTAGAGGCATTGAGGAACACAGTCGGTGAGACTAGTAGTTCATTTGCATTGGCCTGCAAGAAGAGACCTAATATCCTGACAAAACTTACTTCCTTCTTGGAGTTCTTCCTTCTTATCAGATCAAACAGAACTTGCTCCCAGTTAACCTTCCTTTTGTTAACCAGGACACACATCACAAGGAACTGTTGCCTTGTATTGTAGTCATGAGCAGTGGATTTCCCAAACAGCACTTTGCCCATGACATCGGCCAAAAACTTGTAAGCCGCTGACAAGTTTTTCTTTAACAGCTTACTCTGGTTTCCATCGGAGTGACCCATAACAGTCAACATGTTCTCATACTCAGTAGAATCTAATTCTATATCATCTACACCATTTATAAAACCCAAAACTTCAGACAGAACAGCAGGAGATAAAGTAACCTGAGTTCCAGAGATAGTGCCAATCATTTCTATTTCTGAAGCAGTAGATGAATATTCCCATTCTTGAATTTCTGCCGCCGGCAACCTTATTCTGGTGGTCATGAGTTTCTTCAGATTCTATTCCTCAAAAAGCTGGAGAATGTCGGTGAAGATTTTGTCCAAGTGATTGAAGGAATTGAAATCATTATCAAAACTAGTATCATACTTCATCGCGGCGAGAGAAGATCCAGAGGTCACCATGGCTCAGAGAAAACTTCTGCAAGAACAATAGCGATCAAGTGCAAAAGGAAATTCTGAAAGCGTGGGATAGAGCTCGAAGAAGAAGGCCTAATAAAGGATTTTAGAATATGAATTGAAAAGCTCAGCCTGACGGAAAAGAAATTCTTCGATCTCAGGTCGATGAAAAATCTCATGAAGAGATAAGTTTGTTGATCTCAGACTGAAGATATGGAGATATTTTGTCGTCCTCAAAAATATTCCCTGAAACAGGATCGTCGATCTCAGGTCGACGAAACTGACTTCACGCAAAGATTTTGTCAATCTCTGGTTGACGAACTCCCAACAAAAAGTTTGCAAATTGTCGATCTCAGGTCGACGAATTATTTCTAGATCATTTACACTAAGGACAGATTTAAAACTAAGCCTTTCCATCTATCATACCTAACTGATTCAGAAAAAATAAATGTTTAGATTCATCCAAGGTCTTGGTGAAAATATCTGCCCTTTGCAAATCAGTGGAGATAAATTCAAGATTAATTTTATATTTGTCCACACAGTTTCTTATGAAATGATGTCTTATATCTATATGCTTTGTCCTACTATGATGCACTGGATTATGTGCAATAGAGATTGCACTGGTACTATCACAAAATATGGTTTAATTATTTAGATTTAACCCATAATCCAGGAGTTGGTTTTGTATCCACAAGATCTGTGAGCAGCAACTACCATCTGTCATTTATTCAGCCTCAGCAGTTAATGTGGACACAGATGTTTGCTTCTTGCAAAACCAGGACACAATCCCATCACCAAGGAACTAACATGTTCCTGATGTGCTTTTCTTGTCCACTCTGCATCCAGCATAGTCAGCATAAGAAAATCCAGTAAGCTCAAATGCTGACTGTATTAGATACCAGAGTCCTAGATTAGGGCAACCCTTTATATATCTTAAAATTCTTTTAATGAAAATAAGATGAGATTCCTTAGGGCTTACTTGGAACCTAGCACAAAGACATGTAGCAAACATGATGTTTGGTCTACTTGCTGTGAGAAAAAGTAGGGATCCAACAATAGCCCTATACTTGGTCTGATCAACTGGTTTTCCATGTTCATCAGAGTCAATCATAGCATTGATATCCATGGGAGTTTTCAGTGAGCAGGCATCAGCCATCCAAAATTTCTTAATAAGCTCATTTGTATATTAAGATTGGGATATGAATGTACCATCAGGGGTTGATTCACTTGTAGGCCAAGGAAGTATGATAGCTCTCCCATGCTAGTCATCTCAAACTTTGAATGCATTAGATCGGAGAATCTCTTGCATAGTTTGGGATCAGTAGAGCCAAATATGATGTCATCAACATATATTTGTATTACTAAAATTTTATCATGATGCATCTTAGTAAAAAGGGTCCTATATATCATGCCTCTAGAGAACTTGTGTTTTAAAAGGAAGCTACCTTAGGTTTCATACCAAGCTCTTTGACCTTGCTTTAAACCATAGAGAGCTTTATGCAATTTAAAAACATATGAGGGATGAGTAGAAGAGATAAAACCTGGAGGTTGTTCAACAAAAACCTCTTCCTTTAGCTCTCCATTCAAGAAAGTACTCTTGACATCCATCTGGTAGACTTTAAAATTCTTAAAAGCAGCATAAGAAAGAAAAATTCTGATTGCTTCTAGCCCTGCAACAGTAGTAAAGGTTTGATCTTAGTTAATGCCTTCCTCTTGCCTATAGCATTGAGCAACAAGCTTAGCCTTGTTCCTTATAATTACACCTTGGGCATCAAGTTTATTTCTGAATACCCACTTGGTTTCAATTACTGGATAGCCTTTGGGCCTTGGAACCAAGTCCCAAACTCTACATCTCTCAAATTGATTGAGCTCCTCTTTCATTGTAATAATCCAGTGGGGATCTTACTCTGCATCATTTATGGATTAAGCCTCAACTTGAGAGAGGAAACAACATGCATCACATCTTGGTTGAGGTTATTCCTTGTCTGTACACCTACTGACATGTCCCCAATTACTTGAGATCTAGGGTGATCCCTTAGTGTGACAAGGTCAGCTGGTGGAGTTGGTTCAGCAACAGTATTTGGAATTAATTCCTCTTGTGGAATAATGTCTGTTGTTGGAGGAGGTTCAACCACTTCCAAAATTTCTTCTTCACTATCTTCATCATCTTGTGGAGGAGGATGTGATATGACCTTTTGTGTAAGGTTTAACTCACCCAATTTCTCACACAAATGAGGTACCTGCAATAAATCTGTGGTAGAAGAATCCTTCTCCTTATAATACATGTTAGCTTTATCAAATAAAATATGTACAGATTCTTTCATTTTAAAAGATGACTTATTGAATTCCCTATAAGCCTTGCTATCTTGGGAATATCCAAGAAAAATTCCCTCTGTAGCTTTAGCTTCAAATTTTCTAATATGGTTCTTATTATTGTTATGTATGAAACAACTACACCCAAAGATTGTAAAGTAATCAATTTTTAGTTTCTTCCCTTTGAGTAATTCATAGGGAGTCTTACCCTTAAGTTTATGTATCAAACTCCTATTCAACACATAGTTTGCTGTGCTCACAGCCTCTGCCCAAAAGGATAGGGGCATGTGTGCATCTGCAAGCAATGTTCTTGCAGATTCAATGAGGGTTCTATTTTTCCTTTCTGCTACCCCATTTTGTTGAGGAGTTCTAAGAGCAGAGAAATAATGCCTGATACCTTCCTCCCCACAGAATCTTTGCATGGGAAGAGATTCAAAATCAGTACCATGATCACTTCTGATCAATGCAATTGGATTAGAATACTCAATCCTTATGCACTTAAGAAAGTCTATAAGGACTTTAAAGTTATCTGACTTGTTTATCAAGAAGAACACCCAAGAGAATCTAGAGAAGTCATATACAATAACTAGAGTGTAAGACTTCCCTCCTAAGCTTTATACAGCAATGGGTCAAAAAAGATCCATATGTAGCAAGTACAGAATCTTAGGTGAGTCACTCTTATTAATTGACTTAAAGCTATTTTTAGTTTGCTTGCCTTCTTGAAAAGCCTTGCATAGACTTTCCTTCTTATAGGAGCCAGAAGGCAATCCTATGACAAGGTTGTCCCTAGATAGCTTAGAGATGTTCCTAAGGTTAACACGACCTAGTCTATTATGTCATAGAATATTGATATTACTAACTTGATTGAATAAGCATAGTTCTGAACTAGCAGAGTTAAAGTTTACTAGGTATATATTCCCTTGTCTACATCCTGTTAAAACAGTTTGGTTATTTGAAGAAACAATACATTTGGAATTAGTAAAGCAAACCTGATAACCTGATCACATAACTGACTTATGAATATTAGGTTATATTTGAAACCATTTACATATGCCACTTTTTTGAAAGTGATAGCTCCACTGTTGAAGTCTCTATACCCTTCAATTTGTCCAAAGCTGGAATCACCAAAGATCACTCTTGGACCCAGCTTTGTCTTGAAATTGATTAGGCTGTCCTTGCATCCAGTCATGTGCTTTGAGCACCTACTATCCAGATACCACTTATTTTGAGTGATAGGATAGTTCTTCACCTGCAAGGAAACAAGTTAGATGTTCTTAAACATGGTCACCTTAGGTCCTTGTTTCTTTTCAAAATAAAAGCTAGAAATGTAAGAACATTTAGGTTGGCTTTTATAACCTAAGGGGTGAAATCTTCTGGGAGGAATTATCCACTGGGTGAATGGATTGATATTCTCCCTAGGTTGGTTAAGGTTATTATTAAAGTTTTTGTTACATTTAAAGTTTCTGTAAGATTGATCTGGGATCGATGAACTCTGGTAAGTTCGTCAACCTGAGGTCGATGAATTGGGATAAGATCTTCGATCTATGCTCGAAGAATGAAGGTATTCATTCTCAGGGCACAAATATTATCGAACTCTGGTCGAAGAACCAGACTGGTTTTGTCGATCGTGGATCGAAGAATAACTATTATTGTAGTTGGCGTTCGGAGTTCGTCGTTCTGAGGTCGACGAACTGTACACATTTTGTCGATCTGAGTTCGACGAAATCTGTTGAACATTGTTGTAGTTATTTTTATTTTTGTTCTTAGATTTTTGTTTGAGTTCCATTTGTTTTAAGACTTCATTTACTTTGTCCACTTATTCAGTATTATTCTTACCCTTATCTGAAATAAAATTTATAGGTTTAGATAAGTTATTTTTCTGGATAATAGGTGGTTCACTAGATGATGCACTTAGTCCTAGTTTAGTGTTATTTTCCCTAGCATTTAGAGTACTAGTTATGTCTAACAGTTGTAAGCTTTTACCATTAAGTGATTCTTCTAATTTCTTGGCTTTGCTTAATTCTGTTTTTAAGAAAGCAATTTGTTCATTTGCTGAGGTAAGTTCATTTGTTAGTTTAGTATTTTCAGCAATGTACTTATCTTATTCTGTTAATCTTTCTCTGAGAAGTTTGATTTCCTTCTCAGATCCTATTAGATCTAAGCACAGATTTTTAAATTCAGTTTTAAATTCTTCTAAATCAAAATCATAGGATGATATTACCTGGTCCTCTGCAAATAGAGTTTCTTCATCTTCTGAAGCTTCAGCCTCTGACTGACTGCTGGAATCATCTATTGTCATTAGGCAAACCTCCTTTACCTTCTCTTATTCTTCATCATCACTGGAGCTGGAGGATGATGACTCTTCTTCAGTATCACTCCAGGTTTCTGCAACAAATCCTTTCTCCTTCCTCTTATGTTTGCTGGAGGAGTTCTTGCTGTGATGTGTTCTTCTGGAATCCTTTTCTCTTCTCCTGTCCTTCTTCTGAGTTTCTGGACATTCTGGGATGAAATGTCCAGGCTACCTACAACCAAAGCAATCAATTTCTTTAGATGGAGTCTTTTCATACCGTGGCTTGTCATCTTGCCTTGATGACTTTCTTCTGTAGTCCTTCTTTGCCATCTTGAAGAATCTTTTAGCAAAGAGGCTCATCAGTTCTTCATTGACTGGAGTCCCTTAAGATTCTTCAGCAGCCTTGAATGCAATGTTGTGCTCCTTCATGATAGGTCTTGGATGTAACATCCCATTTCCGACCAGACCCCTGGGAGAGGTTTTGTCATGACCAAGTCATGACAAAACCCTAGGAAGCCCAAGGAGGCCAAGAGACCCAGGCTCAAGGTGAAAATCACCTTGGTCTGTAAATAGTAGGTAAGAAATTTGCTTAAAACAGGGTTTAGGCTCGGGCATTGAGTGCACTCAATGCCATAAGCTGAACGGTATTGAGTGAGCTGAGTTCACTCAACACCGTAGCCAGGAAGGCGTTGAGTGAGCATAGCTCACTCAACACCGTAGCCATAATGGCGTTGAGTGAGCAGAGCTCACTCAACGTCGTATCCTGGATGGCATTGAGTGAGTAGAGCTCACTCAACGCCGTATCCTGGATGGCGTTGAGTGAGTAGAGCTCACTCAATGTCGTATCCTGGATGGCGTTGAGTGAGTAGATCTCACTCAACGCCATATCCTGAATGTCGTTAAGTGAGTAGAGCTCACTCAATGCCGTAGCCTGGATGGCATTAAGTGAGCTGAGCTCACTCAACGCTGTAGCCTAGATGGCGTTGAGTGAGATGAGCTCACTTAACGCCGTAGCCTGGGTGGCGTTGAGTGAGCAGAGCTCACTCAACGCCATTTTACTTAGATTTTTTTCTAGCGGTTTTGGCTTGGTTGATGGTTCAGTTGAACCGGGCCGTTCCAGGAAGTGGGCCAGAATGCGTTATTGGGCAGTTACTCTTATTAAGATTAAGTTAAGTTTTATTTTAAAATGTTGACCGGTGAATGCCACATGGCGTCAGTTTTGAAAACAGTGAGTGAATAGCAACGGCCATGGCTGTGAACCAGCTTTCATGGCCATTGATGACATTTGATGTCATGGACCCTTCCCCTCCTCCTTAATGGCTGGATTCAACCCCTCTAGGGAAGAGGAGGAGTTTCCAACCGTTACTTGGATGGATTAAGCCATGTTCAGCCCCCCTCCACCATGGCCGAAATTGCCTTTATGGACAATTAATGGCCACCATCGGTTATGCCTTCCCCCTCCCCCCTTTTATTGGTTTAAAAGCTTCCCTAGACCTCAGGCATTCGTTTCCACACCTTGCCTGAAGGAGACAAGAGAATTCTGCATGCTGTTGAAGAGCGTCGGCGACACCTCCACCACTAATGGCTTTCCGTCGATCTGCACGCCTCCAGCACGCGAACAAGGTCCTCCTCTACCTCTTCTTCTATGTATGGATCTTAGGAATTATTAAGAGAGATATCGGGCTCAAAAGAGCTGGATCGGGTGAGTGTTTCCATGGTTTTTCCGAAATTCATGGTGGTCGGGTTCGCCGGAAACCTCCTCTCCGGCGGCCGTGCCGCCCCCTAACGGTAGCCCTCACCTAAACGGAGGTGGTGGTGGTGGCCGGCCTGGGAGATGGCTGGGTGGACGGGAAATCCACTTGGAAAGCTACAGGTTTTATGCGTTTTAGGGTTTGCTATTTTTTTGGTTTTTAAGAAGATGAACAGTGAAATTATGATTTATGATATATATTTATATATAATTTATAGTAATTATTTATCGTTTGTTAATCTCATTTTGATGCCACTAAATGAGGCCCTTATAAGCCGTTTTAGGAAAAATAACCAGTCACAGAAGTTGTAGCCCTTCGAGTCTAGATTATTTTAAAATTTATTTCAACTCGTTTAGATAAGAGGTTTGACCACAGAACTCATTTTGGTGGGACCTATACCTAGGGCTATCCTGAGATTCAAATGGATGCCCACCCTTCATCCATTGTCCAAATGCTATGACATTTGGGCAGGGAGTCTACCCTAGCTATACCTAGGTCCTATCCAAAAATGGGAATTTTTGGAGAATATTTTCCTATAGTTTTTGGAAACATTTAACAATCATTATATAAATTAATTAGGTGGCCTAATGACTTCCAAACCCTCCCAAATTTTGGTGAGTGGTCCCTAGGTTCATCATAAGGCTCTGTATAATTTTTCATCTCATTTGGAGATGTTTTAGATTGGAAATGAAAAACCTAAGCTTTGCCCTATTTAGGGGTTTTTAGGTCAAAAGTGCACTTTGTGATTTGAGTGGTCAAATCACCTCAACAGAGGCTGAGATTGTGACCACTGACTTGGAATGACTTCTAACACCCTCCCATGGTAGATGGGAAGGATTGGGGTAGATTTGCCCTAGGACCCAAGACCAAACCCTAAGGATGGTTCTTGGTAGTTTGTGAAGGGCAGGTGGTCGAATGACCTTGATATGATTTGAAACTTGGTGGAGAGGATTCTAGGATAGCTAGAATCCTCTTTCAGAAATCTAAATGGATTTTAAAGTAAATAAGTCCCTCAAAACCCTAACCTTAGTTTAGGGCACAAACATTGTAGTGATAGAAAATGTCACTAAAACTCACTGAACAGTGATGAGATTTGGGTAGAATACTGTTTAAAGTTAGTACAAGCTCTGGAGATTTTTTTATGAATTTAGAACTATTATTTAGGATACTTCATTAACAATTTAGTAATTTGTATTATTTACTTAGAAATTTATTATGGAGTAACTACTTTCGCGAAATTGATGAACTTTAGCCAGATGACTTTTTATTATGTTTTAAAGCTCTGTGAATTTTTATGGGATTTTTGGAAGATTATTTCTAAGGGTTGGTTCATTAAGTATTGTTTCCCATGAAAAATTTATTAAATTTATTTTGTTTTCTAGCAAGCCTGTAAAATTATGATTTTTGCACAATGACCCTTTCTATACAATATTAAGATTTTGCAACTTTTATATAATTTTCTGATGAATAATGTTGGTACTTCCTTCTTTACATATGATTAAGGGAATTATTTTGGATAAATTAATTAGAGGTCAAATAGTTTCTAAAAAATTATGGAAATTAGTATCTAATAATATATCTCTATTAAAATTTTTGGGTGGCAATTACTTGAGTAGATCATATAGTTCATGTTTAAAATTGCCCATGGCCAAACATTTGGGAAAATTCAATAAATATCAAATTAATTAAAAAAGTATGAATCTCTGATTTTAGACTAAACTTGTCATGATAGACCTCCAGTAAATTTTATAGGAATTTTGGAAGACAATTTGGAGTACCCCCTTTTGTATACCTCATATAATTAGGATGGTCTGCGTTTAGTAAAAATTGCTGAAATCATATTAAGCTGCAGGATGAACTTAGAGGACTTGGATATTGGGATAATGGTTTGGAAATGTGTATGAATGCATCCTCAATAGCCAAGATGAGGATAGGTTGGTAGGTTGTCTAGTCGTAAGAGGTGCTCGAGACCGACGAAAGATCGTCCTCCCCGGTAGGAGAGGAAGAGTCTTAATACATTAGGGTTAGATCCAAAGTAATTTAAAATGGGTCGGGTAATGAGTAATAACCAATAAAAGTAAGTGCTTTGCGAAAGGGAACGATGGGCTTCAGCTACCATCATAGTTCCTAGTGCCCTTTGAGAGCCCTTCATGGGGTATACCGGGGGCAGTCCTGGGCTAACGTAAACCGTAGGAATAATAAACCAAAAGAGCAACTAGTATAACTAGAGTTTCACATTCACACACCCCGGTAGTTAAGGAGGTTGAGTAGGTTGGTTTAATTGTCTTTCAGTTGGTAGCTTCCGAAGGTAGATGCACGGACGGGACAGTCCAGGGAGCCGAGGGCTCGAGGGTTTAAATCTAGAATAAGGTGGTGGATCTTCGGTATTTGACTGTCGTTCACACCGACGTCGGTACGTAGACTCGGTGGTGTGGGAAACTTAGCCAAAGAAAGTCTGGTGGATACAGCCAGCACTAGTACGCGGATACTCTAGGTTGTGTTCTTCTAGGGGCGTACGGAAGGGCTAGACTCGGTAGTGTTGATACCCACCTAAGAGTGGGGGGCCTTACCCACTTTCTTCGTTTGCCACTACAGAGGTTCCTGGGAGTGAAGCTAGCTGCCCAAACAGGGGGAACTAAAGGTCTGTGTGCATAGAGTCGTGTGCGTGAGTTGCACTTGCATGAATCATGGCATAGCATATCACTACACTCATATTTGCATACAACCGACACCCCAACGTATAAATCGGTATGGGACTTTTTATATGATGGGAGCCTTGCAGAAGACCCCTTAAATTATAAGTTTGTATGAGCATTCATATAAGTTAAGGTTACATATTTAATTTCTACTTGTCCTTTCATATATACATTAATTTACTATATATTTACCTTACTGCTCACTATTTTAGAACTGCTAGATGTACCTTTCATACTTAGCTGCTTATACAATATATATTTACTGTTATACTAGTTTTGCTATCACCCGCCTTGCTTATTCTCCACCATTGAAGCTTCCCTTTCCTCATCTCCGCTCGGTGCCTAGGATCCGTGGGGGGAGGGGTAGGCGATGATAGGACTTTGTCTTTATGACTAATGGTTTTCGAACCACAACATTACAGGAGCTCTTGATGGGAGACAGGGACCAGCAGTCCAGGGACCAGCACCAGCAGAGTACGGTGCGCATAGAGGTGGGCCAGTCTAGTTCCAGAGTACCTGTGACCAGCTCCGTGAGTGATTAGTCCTTCTTATAGATTCCGCGATGAGTGATTTGTAGTGAGGACTCTGATGTACCGGACTTGAGCCCATTTATATATTTCATCTGTACTGTTCTTTTGCAGTACTTTCTACTTTCTATATATTGATGGACTTGCCGTGATTTTTATTCATATATGATTATGTGGACATGTTGCATTTACTTCCCTCTCTTTGTGATCAAAAAAGGCCGGCAAAAATGGCGTTTTGTAGTGGCAGCCTTCCCGAGTGTCGGTGCCACCGTAAAGCGGCGATTCTGGGCGTAAGACCCCGGCGGTTGAAAAGGAAAAAAATGGGGTCTTACATTGGAGTCTTCTGTTCAGCTACTTCTTCTTTGGACTTCATTAATTGCTCATAGGATTTGATCTTTCCAAGAAGTGATTCAGTAGAGATTTCTGTCATGCTTCTGTCTTCTCTGATTGGCCAGATTCTTGAATCCCATGAGCTAGGGAAGCACATGAGGATTTTATCATTGACTTCTGTCAGAGTGATGTCCTTGTTCAAGTTATTTAGGTCATTGATGATTGAGCTAAGCCTGTTGTACATATCACTCACTGACTCAGCTCCATCCTTTTTGAAGTTCTCATATTGTGAGATGAGATTTGATCTCCTATCCTTTCTCTCATCAGTAGATCCAGACACCATTTGATTAAGAGAATCCAAGTTGGCTTTGGCTGAAGTGCACTCAGCGACCTTTTGAAATATATCATCAGACATAGTCTGAGTTAGGATGTTCATGTCTTTGGCATCTACAATCTTGGCTTTCCTCTATGCATCTGTCTAATTAGGAGGTAGAACAACACTCAAATTTGTTGAAGTAGATGGAGTGGAGGCCACTGGAGTTGGTGGTCCTGTCAAAATTTAATTGAATATGTCTTCATCAATAGAGTTCATATAGAGTTTTATTCTTGCCTTCCAGATGGCAAACTTGGTTAAGTTTCAAACTGGAGGTCTGGTGCTAGCATAATCCTTATTTTGTGCCATGAGATAAAATATGAAAGGAACAAGATTTAATCTGAGATTATCTTAGGATCTCGGTTAGTCCAGGTGTTATCCTGTTTAAATAAAAATTACTAACCTCCCTCTGATACCAATTGAAAGAAAAGGGAGAGTATGCTCTGATTAACTCTAGAGGGGGGGGGGGTGAATAGAGTTCATCAAAAATTCTTTTGCAACTTTTTACAAATATAAAGTTAAGTGTAAAATAGGTGATATAGTAATAGCTAAGAGATGTTGACAGGAGAAAAGAAAAGATACACTAAGCTACCACAGTACAAGACAAAAAGAAAACAGCAAACACACAGACAACACAAGAATATTATAGTGGTTCCCCAACTGGGTACATCCACTCTTCTACCACCCTGGTAGAAATCCACTACAGGTTTTGATCAGGTGATTGCCACCACAATATCTATTTGCAGGGAGATATTACAACCCTTTAAGCTTTTGATTAGGTTCCCAAAAACCAAACTCAAGTCTTTTGGAAGGTGACTTGTGAACCAGGCTAACTTTTGAAGGGAGTTAAAACCTTGTACAGTTGGGTGGGAAAGAAAGTGATGTTAGTCTTCTATTTTCTTAAAAAAAATTTTAGAAGACTTTGTGTGGATTCAAGATCTTGTCAAAGCTCCCCCTGAGATGTAGTGTTGTTCAGGATTGAGAAGCTTTGTTCAAGAGTGTGTAGGTCTTCAGCTTGTGTAAAGCAGATCCAGGAACTTTAGACAGATGGATCTTTATTATCTCAGCGAATTCCTAGAAAGATAAGATGAAGAAGACACTTGATCAGTTTGTGTTGTTCTTCTTCTATCTTCTTGAGAGCAAAGTGAGAGATGAAGATTGAGAGCTGCTGTGAATTTTCTTCTCTTGCTAAGAATATCTCTCTGTGATTTTTCTGCTCTGTGAGAATGAATTCCTGTTCTCAGTCTCTATCGCTTTTGAAAAATATTCTCTCTGTATTCTATTCGACAACCAATCTTCCTTCGAAATTTGAATAACTGCAATTAATGCCTTGCTAGAAAACTGGGAAGGAAAACGGCTAGCATATCTGTCATTATTCGTTTCCTTAACTGTCCCGAGAATATGTCAAATAAATCCTCTGATGAATACCATAATCAATGCTGGCAGGAACTGATATAATCATACGGAATGTAAGCATTGATTACTCAGGAAATTTATAACTTAAAATAATAATAAAGAGGGAACAGATAAAGAAAGAACAAAGAACAGACAGCTTATTGAATTCCTCGACCAGAGAATAGATTTCGTCGACTTGCACTCAGAGAACGTTGACCTGAGAAATCCTGTTCATCGACCTGAGCTCTGCGAAGCAAAAACTGAATATAAACAACTGATTTTGCGCTCCAAGAACGTCGACCTGAGAATCTGTTCTACACTAAAAGATCGTCAACCACAGAACTTGAACAAACAGAATTAGTCGAGCTGAGAATCTATCTGGGAGAAAACATCGACCACAGAATATATCCTTCTGATGAAAATCATCGACCTGAGCTCTAAAAGTTCGTCGAGCTGAGTTCGATAAACGTCGAACTAAATTCCACACAACTAAAAATCTTCAAAGTCTTGAATCTGAAGTCTATATCAAGCAGGTCCATGAAGATGACACTTGGGGACTGGCCTAAAGCCTAGAATGAAAAAAAATAGTGACCCTAACTATACATCATGGGTCAACATAACCTAAGAAGTAAACCTAGCCCAAATCAAAATAGGGGTTCCAACACACGCATTTGAGCTTGTTAGCTCTCATAGGCGAGCTGTTGGAAGCTCATGTCATTATAGGCCACGACATCCTCTCGGCCATACAACCCAAACTCTAGGGCATCAGCATGCCCACTAGGAGGGTGGCGCTCCGACCAGGATGGAATGAGGGAGGAGATGGAGACTCGGTTAGCTTGCTCATCCCATTGGAACATCGGCTCGCCGAGCCAGTCCTTGACCTTCCCACCGAGACCGTAGTTCTTATGGTCCTTCGGCAGGCCTAGATCGTGGGTCGTGATCTCCTCGACGGTGCTGGAGGCAGGCGGGTCACACCCGCCCTTGTATTTCTCTAGCGACTTCTCCAGCGTGGTCTCTAGGGAGCTCAAGTATATTTGTTATTGTTGTTGTCTCACCTTAGAGACCGTCATCATCTTCTTCATCTTGTTTAGCGCCGGGGGATGGCGAGTCGAGCTGGAGATCGCGGGGTTGGGTCACTTCTTGCAAGATGAGGGCTTGTTGAGACCCAACTCGCTTCGGCAGGACTAGACAGCCGCCCTCTAGCACGTGAGCGGGTCGGGGTAAAGTCTCGAGTATGCAAATGGCGGGTGCTTGGGGATCAGCCGCTCCCCTGCAGAATAAAATTAAAGAGTTAGAAGAATTTCTAATTTTTGGCGAGCCCAATAAGGAAAGAAGGGAAGGAGTTATACCTTCGCCGGGCGAAATCGGGGGGAGCGAGTCGAGGCCCCTTCGAAGGAAGGCGACCTCGAAGTCCTTACCAAGGAAGAATTTATGGAGCTCGATGTCATTGCCCATCACCATCGGGGGCCGGTACACCACCTCGCTCCACTGCAGAAGAGAGAAGGGTATGTTGCCCAGCTCACCCTTGACGAAGACGAGCTTCAAGAACTAATTGTGGTCTTGTTGGCCGTCTCGCATATCTGGAATTGCGAGCAAGCTAGTAAGTCGACCCCATCATTGGTTGCGCAGTATATGAAAAGCTTCCTGAATAATGTTAGGTTGAACTCAATTCACTCTCGATAGAGATAGCAGGAGAATGCCACTATAACGCCCCGAAACTCAAAAGTGAAACGGGCGGTGTTTGAACCAAGTTCGGGTCTTTGTAGGGTGAACACGGCCTGTGACACGGTCATGCCACATGACCGTGTCAGGCTCGGGTCATCGAGTTGAGGTTGACGAGCATTGAGTGCTCGAACATGGCCTGGGAAACGGGCATGTCACAGGGCATGTCAGGCACACGGCATGGGACACGGGTGTGTCAAATGGTCTTGTACTTCTCTGGAAAGTTTGGTCTTGTGTCAACTAAGGGACACGGTCTAGAACACGGGCATGTACTAGTTTTCACAGGCGTATCAAGTCTGACACGGGCGTGTCGCCACCCGTGTCCACTATCGGATGTGACGGTTGGCGTGGCGGTTATTTGCGACACGGCCCCTGGTCACGGGCATGTCGAGGACCCGACACGGGCATGTCAGGTTGGGACACGGGCATTTCCCAACCCGTGTTCTTTTTTGTGCTCGATATTCGTGGCTGGATCGAGGCACACGGCCTAGGACACGGCAGTGTGCAGAGCTGTGTTCGGCCCAGGTTTAAGAAATTTTAGGCTAATCGTAGCCGTTCGTTTTCTTTAAATACGATCTGACTTCCCAGATGAGATCCTGCTGTGTTAAGTTCAGGAATACAGGATTAATCCCTCATTTTCCTCCAAAATACTCTCTTTCTAAGAAGTTAGAGAGAGAAGAGAGCAATAAAGAAGGAAGGGAGGAATCCGGCCGCCGGCGGAGCATCGGAGCACCAAATTGAGAATCGAGACCAGATCCGTGGAGAGAATTCCCTTACAAAGCCTTCCATCCGTCTAGTTTCCCATGGCGCCAAAGCAGACTTCAAGTGTAACTATTTTCAACTTGGACATGTGAAGTATTTTTTATTTTTGCATAGGAAACCCGCTCCCCCGAGTGTGCGGTGAGTGCGTGGTGTTCCTTGGGGTAGATGTGAATAGTCCCCCTTGTATTGTTTGTAGAATCCGGAATCGAAGTTCGGACTTAGGTATTGTGTGTGAAGCCAACCCGGACGTTGTTGTCTGGATCGGTGATGTTGCATATTATATGGATTGCCGGAGAAGACTCCGTGTTTTGTGTTTTCGAGTTTCTACGCTGTAGATTACAGCAGGGATCCTTGGGGATTAACTCCAAGGCGCACCCGGAAAACAGGGCGGAAACGTAATTCTGCTAACTTGGCGGCCAGGGAGCAAGCCTTGAACATAACTAGGTTATGTGATGTTTGTAAATGAATTAGGATCCGGGTGAAGCTTGGCCCGCGCGTACGTCTTAATGTGACTAAGCGGAGTGAGAAATGGGCAACTGGAGACGGACCTGGGCTATGTGGTTCGGTGCTAGAGGCCCTAAAGTGGAACTGGCCGTTGGCATAGTCGGGAGTCTTGGAATGCGGTCAGAAAGACTAAAAATTCTCACAATGTTTGCCGTCCTGAGGATGGTGGTGAAGCCACAGAATTGACCGGATTCACAGAGAATGTGCCCTGAGTGCACGGGGTGTTTGGCCGGGCGAGCCTACACTTGTGGTGAAATATACTTATGCACTTAATTGTTTAGCTGGACTAATAAAATATAGGGAAGGAGCACCACCGTCCCGAATAAGGGGTGGGGTCATTATAATTTGGTCAGCTTTAGCTGACCGTTGCTTTGTTTACCACCGTGCGGTGGAATGTTGCTTTCAGGTGCTGCAGAACAAAGTACCAAATAGCGGGCTGAAGCCCAAGTGGCTGTTCTGGGCCTCGAAGGCCAAAGCGAACTGTTATCTTATTTCTATCATGTGTGGCCGGCCTGCGAGCCGATGTTTGTAAAACACTATGTTGTTAAG
Source organism: Platanthera zijinensis (assembly GCA_039513925.1). NCBI lineage: Eukaryota > Viridiplantae > Streptophyta > Magnoliopsida > Asparagales > Orchidaceae > Platanthera > Platanthera zijinensis. The sequence continues at coordinate 78,310,379 of CM077089.1, forward strand.
TGAACATTTGTAAGGCCATAAGACCAAGTACTCTATTGTGTATTTGTTATATTTCATTCCTGTGGTGAATAATGGACATTCAAGCTAGTGTCGTACAATTTTGGGTTCTCTTAAACTATTTAAAAGATTCTGCTAGAATGCTCTGTGTTAGGGCTAGTAGTTGAGATTTTTGAATTATTATGTAACCCTTCCGACTGTCCATTGTATATGGCGTCGGGTTCCAGCTGGATCTTCTGTTATATACCATACGACGGATGGTGGTGTTACAATTTGGTATCAGTTAGGTTTCGGTCGTCTGTAGTTGAATTCGTGGGCGAATTCTTTTAGGGGGGGGGGGGGTGAGCACATGTATGTGCATTATTGTTATAATATAAAAGAACCCATGAATGTCCATTTAGGAATGAAAATACACTTGTTAGGAGGAACCTGAGTTTTCCAATGATTGATTTTAGCAATCTGTATGTCGCCTAATTGATGGTTATGCTATATAGGTGACTAGGAGTGGTGCGGGGCAGTCGTAAGGTCAGCACTCCTCAGAGAGTAGCGCACTTAAAAACGTGCTAGAGACCCTTCTTTCTATTGAAACCATAAGAAGGATAGTTGAAGTGGTGTTCGCTGTGACCAAAGCACAACTTGGAGGGCAAGTGCAGCCCCCTGTCCCAGGGGTGGCTTCAACACCGAGTGGTGTGATGGAACAACTGGCATGTATAAGACCTTCTGATCAGCAGTTGAACATGCTCTTAGTGCAGGGTACGCACTAAGTTGAGGAGTATTTGCAGGCATTTCTTATCATAAGGCGCTACCTAGGGTTTGAGTTAGAGAACGAGCAGACAATAGTTAATAGATTCTACAACGGTCTGCACGATGAACTATGACTTCTACTCGTAGGACCAAAGCTACTTAGATTCCGATCGTTAGTGGAGTCGGCTAGAGCATTGGAAGTAGATCTGGCTAGAATCAACCAGACGTCAGTGTTCAGGTTACCAAACTCCCCAGGTCCCGCGAAGTCTGTATACCGTAAGAGGAGTAAAGTGAGGCCTGAAGTATCTACTAGTCAAGCTCCATATTGCTGTTATAAATATGGAATGTTTGGTCACTTTGCCCAAGATTGTCGTAGAGACGATCCGAGGGCAGAGAAAATTATGAATAAAGTCCAAGAGAAGAAAGACTCTAGTGCAAAGAAGACAAAGTTCAATGGGCTGACCTCTTCAAAGTCCCGTTTCCGTAGAAGGTATAAGAAGGCTAGGATTCCGGGTCTAGTTCCTTCTTTTGGTGCATCTGAAACAACTATTGTACGAGACCTGGACGCTTGCTTTTACTGTGGGAAGCTGGGACAATTTTCCCGAGAGTGTTGGAGCGGACATCTGGAGTCCTAGAAGAAGCCTAGAGCAACCTATGAGGAGAAGGGAAAGGGGTTGGAGGCAACTACATCTCAATATGCTCCATCCCAATCTAGAGTGTATAGCTTTGGCCATCAGGAGGCCATGGAACATGCTGACATGGTGACAGGTATGGTTTAATTTTTTGGTAGGTCAGCTTTAGATACTTGTTGCCTTACGCATGTTATCCTGTGATTGGTTGTGATAGGATTTGTATTGATCTTCTAAGTCTCCGGTGAAAGCACCATTCATCATGGGAACTTCCCATTCATTTTTTCTGAAGGATGTGTATCGCGCATCGGAGTTCCTTCTTTGATGGCAAGAGACAAATCAAAAGTACTACTACCTAACAGGTGCTCTATACTCGCGAATAGAGTCTGTTGTATGGAGTTACGGATAGGGAGTAAGGAGTTTTACATGCAAGCGTCGCTACTGATGTTTGTAGAATTCGACATAATCTTTGTTATGGACTTGCTCTCGGAGCAGCGTGCATACATCGATTTCAACTATAAGGTGGTCAGATCGGTGCTAGCTATAGGTTGTGAGATGTCGGAACGGATGTACAACTTCAAGAGCTGGTGGTACAGGGTTATGTGCATCCAAGTTTATTTCCTTGGAGCATACTGGTCCTCTTGTTAAAAGGAGGATGGAAGCTTAAAACTTTATAATGATTACTAGAAGTTGATTAAGTTAACGAAAAAGAATAAGTATATAATCCCAAGAAATGATGATCTGTTCGATCTACTCATTGGGTCAACTGTGTACTCAAGTTGGATCTGAAATTCGGATACTATAAAATGTCGTTAAGGGAAAATGACATTCCCAAAATGGCGTACAACACACGATATGGGCGTTATGAGTTCATCGTCATGCCGCTTGTGCTGAACAATGCGCCGTCCGTGTTTATGGATTCGATGAAAAAGGCATTCAGTGAGTACCTGAACCAATTCGTGATAACCTTTATCAATGACATACTGGTACATGTTTAGTATGAGGGTGATCATTACAAGCATAAGAATTCGGTATTGGAGACATTGAGGAGAAAACAGTTGTATGCCAAGTTCTCCAAGTGCGAGCTTTGGTTACCCTCAGTAGCGTATCTTGGTCATGACTTGAGTTGAGAAAGTATCGTAGTAGATCCGTCAAAGATATTTGTGATACGTGATTTGCCTGTGTTGTCTACGTTGGCGAAAAGTCCAAAGTTTTCTAGGACTGGCTGGCTAGTACAGTCGCTTCATAGAGAACTTATAGCGGATAACATCACCCCTCACGACTTTGATGAAGAAAGATCAAAAGTTTGTGTGGTCATTGTAGTGCACACAAGCTTTCGAAGAGCTGAAGAGTCGTTTGACTTCGGCAACTATTCCATGTTCACCGAGTGGGACCGAAGGATTTGAGATTTACAGCGATGCTTAGGGCAGTGGCTTGTGTTGTGTTCTGCTACAACATGGGAATGTAATATCATAGAGCTCGCGTTAGCTTGAGGTACACGAGAGGATTTATTCGGTCCATGACTTGGAGTTAGCGGCTGTGATATTCGCCCTGAAGCTGTAAAGACACTACCTATACGGTGTGAAGGTCGATATCTAAATCGATCACAAGAGCCTGAAGTACTTATCAGATCAAAAGGACTTAAACATGTGGCAGCGGAGGTGGATGGAGTTCCTGGTGGACTACGCCTTCGACATACATTTTGGTCAGTGATTTGGAGGCATTGGAGATCTCTTGCGTCGACAAGCAGACTAGTGCCGAGGTGAAATTGTATTAGACAGAGGTGCAGTATGACCTAGCTAATTTGATTCGGCGGGCTTTGGTTCAGGATAGCAGTATGAAGCAGATCTTGGATGAATCGTTGGATGGGTCAAATTCCCAATTTGCGGTTGAAGATGGGCTGCTACGGAAGGACGGTCGCCTATGCATCCCTAGTGCAGATAATCTTCGGGAGGAGTTGATGTATGAGGCTCATCATACCAAGTAATCAATCTACCTGGGGAGCACGAAGATGTATAGGGACATAAAGAAGTTGTGTTGGTGGCCAGGGTTGAAGAAGGATGTAGCACTTTATGTGGCGAAGTGCCAAACTTGTGTCTTGGTGAAGGCGGAGTGCCAAAAGCCCAGAGGTTTCTTGAAGTCCTTGCCTATCCCTGAATGGAAGTTCGACGATATTTCCAGGGATTTTGTGCATGGTTTGCCAAGTTCACAGAAGGAAAACGACGCCATCTGGGTGGTCGTTGATAGATTGGCAAAAGTGTCACACTTCATTCCGAATAGGAAGGAAGATCCGGTGGAAAAGTTAGCCAAACTCTATTTTGATAATATTGTACGATTGCATTGTGTGTCCCACAGTATTGTTAGTGGCCGAGATGGACGCTTCACCTCAAATGACTGGAAGCTGGTGCATAAATTATTTGGAACTAAGCTGAGTTTCAGCACAGCCTTTTATCCGCAAACGGATGGTCAGATCGAGAGGAAAAATAGGACGATGGAGGACATGCTTCACATGTGCTTTTTGGATTTCGGAAAGTTTGGGAAGATCAACTGTACATGGTGGATTTTGCATATAACAACAGCTATCAAGCGAGTATTGGAATGACTCCTTTCGAGGCCTTGTATGAGAGAAAGTATCGCACGCCGTTGTCTTGGTTGGAGATAAGCGAATATAAGTTATACAAACGTCAAGCTGTGGAAGACGACACTTCAATGATACGTATAATTCAGGAATGGTTGAAGATCGCTCAGGACAGGCAGGCAAAATACTATAACGCCAAGCATAGGAATGTGGAGTTCGGTGTTGGCGACTGGGTGTATTAGAAAATCAAGCCATTAAAGGGTGCCTCGTGGGTTCGACGCTTGAAGAAGCTGAGTTCGAGATACCTTGGGCCGTTTGAGATCCTAGAGCGGATTGGCGAAGCAGCGTATCGATTGAAGTTGTCTGTGGAGTTGAGTGGGCTACACGATGTGTTCCAGTTATCGGTATTGCGGAAGGTGGTATAAGAGCCTTCGCAGGTCGTTGCGATCGATCAAGTGTCGATTGATAATGAGTTGACGACAAAGGTCAAGCCAGTTCGCATTGAAGACTTTGAAGTCAAACGGCTCCGAAACAAGGAAATCAGAATGGTTAAGGTCCGTTAGGATAACTGCGGACGTGAGGAGCTTTCTTGGGAGCGAGAGCAAACTATGATGGAAGAATACCCCAAATTCTTCCACTCAAGCAATATTTAAATTGTTTTGTATACCATTACATAATTTCATGGACGAAATTCTTTAAGGGGGGGGGGGAGATTTGTAACACCCATAAACTCAAAAGTGAAACGGGCGGTGTTTGAACCAAGTTCGGGTCTTGGTAGGGTGAACAAGGCCTATGACATGAGAGTGTCACATGGACGTGTCGTGCTCGGGTCATCGAGTTGAGGTCGATGAGCATTGAGTGCTCGAACACGGCCTGGCACATGAGCGTGTCCCAGGGCATTTCAGGCACACAACATGGGACACGGGCATGTCACATGGTCGTGTACTTCTCTGGAAAGTTTAGTCCTATGTCGACTGAGGGACACGGCCTGGAACACGGGCGTGTACTAGTTGACACGGGCGTGTCAAGTATGACACGGGGGCATCGCCACCCGTGTCCACTATGGGACGTGACGGTTGGCATGGAGGTTATTTGCGACACGGCCCCTGGTCACGGGCGTGTCGAGGAACCGACACGGGCGTGTAAGGTTGGGACACGGGCGTGTCCCAACTCGTGTTTTTTCTGTGCTCGATATTCGTGGCTGGATCGGGGCATACGGTCTGGGACATGACCGTGTGCAATGCCTTGTTTGGCCAAGGATTAAGAAATTTTAGGCTAATCTGAGCCGTTCATTTTCTTTAAATACGATCTGACGGCCCAGATGAGATCCTGCTGTGTTAAGTTCCGGGATAGAGGATTAATCCCTCATTTTCCTACTAAATAATCTCTTTCTAAGAAGTTAGAGAGAGAAGAGAGCATGGAATAAGGAGGGGAGGAATCCGGCCGCCGGCGGAGCATCGGAGCACCAAATTGAGAACCGAGACATGATCCGTGGCGACAATTCCCTTGCAAAGCCTTCCATCTAGCTAGTTTCTCATGGCGCCAAAGCGGACTTCAAGTGTAACGATTCTCCACATGGACATGTGAAGTCCTTTTCTTTTTTGCATAGGAAACCCGCTCCCGCGAGTGTGCTGTAACACCCCTATCCGTCACATAGCATATAGCAGTAGGTCCGGCCGGGGCCCGACGCCATATACTACGGACAGACCGGTTGGTTACGCGTTGAAACCATACAACCAATCAGAGCGTCCTACACAACACCTAGCAGAAGCAATTTAATTAAGTTGCAAAAAGATAAGAACCCTGCCACAGAGCATGAATGTCCACTACAACCCAGGAATGAGTGCATACACAAAAGAGAACTGGCCTTAAGGCCTTACATTGTTCACTTAACCAAAATAGTGTTTTCAGACCTCGGCTCGCAGGCCGGCCATACATGAATGAACGGGAAAAACATAGCAAATTAGGCCTTCGAGGGCCGGCACAGCAACAAGGGCTTTAGCCCGCTATTTCCCGCTCGGCTCCGCAGTACTTGCAAGCAACAAACCACCGCCCAGTGGCAAACAATAGCAACGGTCAGCAAAGCTGACCAAATTATAACGATCCCGCCCCCACAATCGGGGCGGGGATGCTCTTTCCCTGCACTTTATTAGTATAGGCATTTATAAAAGGGTAATTGCACATCACCACAGGCGTAGGCTCGCACGGCCACACACCCCGTGCACTCAGGGCACATTCTCGGCGAACCGGCCAACGTCACGTCAATTCAAGCCATAGACGTTCCCGATCCACCACCGCCTCTAGGACGGTCATCCATATGAGCAATTTGTCTCCTTAGCCTTGGTCACGACAATTTAAGCCATAGACCGCCGAAGACCCTCGTCCATGCCAACGGTCCTACCGAACGACATAGACCGGGTACGGTTCCGCTTGACCCGTGCTCATACCGCAACGACAATTTAAGCCATATGCGCAGGTCAAGACTCGCCGAGTCCCGTTTCCGCTACAAAATCACATAACCCAGTTATGTTCACGTTGGCTCCCCGGCCTCCGTGTTGACAAAACCCGCTTTTGCCCAGTTTTCCGGGTGCGCCTTAGAGTTAATCTCTAAGATTCCCTGATGCAATCTACCACGTAGAAAAACCCGAAAACACCCAAACATCCGGAGTCTTGCCCGGTTCAAATGCAATGCAACATCACCGATTCGGACCAACACGTCCGAATAGGCTCACACACAATGCCTATGTCCGTTTCCGCATACGGACTCTACACAAGGGGGACTTCACATATCTACCCCAAGGAGCGCTCCAACTCTTCGCTCACTCGCGAGAGCGGGCTTCCTATGCAAGGAAAAGAGGGCTTCACATGCCCAAGATAAAGAATCGTTACCCTTGCGTTTTTCCGCGGCGCCATCGCAAACTACGCGGCTAGAAAGCTTCGCAACGTCGTCGCCTCCGCGGATCTGGGCTCGGATCGCGATTTGGAGCTTCGAACCTCCTCCGGCGGCCGGATTTTGGCCTCACCCCACCAATGGAGCTCTCCCCTCTCTCTAGGATGTAGAAAGTGAACTCAAGATGAAAATGAGGGTTTCTCCCCCCATTTCCCGGCTAATAACCCCCCAGGAGCAGCCCCCACCGTCAGATCCAGATCCAAGGGAATGAACGGCCGAGATTAGATCCAAAATAACAAAATCTGGGCCGAACACGGGTTGGCACACGGCCGTGTGCCTGGCCGTGTAGCTCATTCGCCGATCGACACGGGTCCAGACACGGCCGTGTGCCACGGGCCATGTTACCTGGAGCTTCAGAACGATCGTCGGGCTTCCAGAACACGGCTTCGAGCACGGCCGTGTTCGAGGCCGTGTGCCCCACACACGGCTTGAGACACGGCCGTGTGTCTCAGGCCGTGTACTTCTCTGACTCGAGACTGCACAAAATCACTGAACACGGGTAGGCACACGGCCGTGTGCCTGGCCGTGTGCCCCTGTTCAGACCTCCAAAAGTGCTGATTGATCGCCCCGCGATCAACTCCGAGGTTGGGGTCTTACATGTGTGGTGAGTGCGTGGTGTTTCTTGGGGTAGATGTGAATAGTCCCCCTTTTTTGCATGTAGAATCCGGAATCGAAGTACGGGCTTAGGCATTATGTGTGAAGCCTACCCAGACATTGTTGTCTGGATCGGTGATGTTGCATATTGTATGGATTGCCGGAGAAGACTCTGTGCTTTGTGCTTTGGGGTTTCTATGCAGTAGATTGCAGCAGGAATCCTTGGGGATTAACTCCAAGGCGCACCCAGAAAACTGGGTGCAAACGGAATTCTTCTAACTTGGCGGTCGGTGAGCCAGCCTTGAACATAAATGGGTTATGTGATGTTTGGAAATGAATAGGATCCGGGTGAAGCTTGGCCCGCGCGTACTTCTTAAAGTGACTATGCAGAGTGAGCAATGGGCAAGTGGAAATGGACTTGGGCTATGCGGTTCAGTGCTAGAGGTTCTAAAGTGGAACTGGCTGTTGGCATAGTCGGGAGTCTTGGACTGCGGTCGGAAAGACTAAAAATGCTCACAATGTTTGTCGTCCCGAGGATGGTGGTGAAGCCACAGAATTGACCAGATTCACCGAGAATGTGCCCTAAGTGCACGGGGTGTTTGGCCGGGCGAGCCTACACCTGTGGCGAAATATACTTATGCACTTAATTGATTAGCTGGGCTAATGAAATGCAGGGATGGAGCACCGCCGTCCCGAATAAGGGGCGGGATCCTTATAATTTTGTCAGCTTTAGCTGACCGTTACTTTGTTTGCCACCGTGCGGTGGAATGTTGCTTACAGGTGATGCGGAACCAAGTACCAAATAGCGGGCTGAAGCCCAAGCGGCTGTGCTAGCCCTCGAAGGCCAAAGCGAGCTGTTATTTTATTTCTATCATGTGTGGCCGGCCTGGGAGCCGATGTCTGTAAAACACTATGTTGTTAAGTGAACATTTGTAAGGCCATAAGGCCAAGTACTCTATTATTTATTTGTTATATTTCATTCCTGTGGTGAATAGTGGACATTCATTCTAGTGTTGTACAATTTTGGGTTCTCTTAAATTATTTAAAAGCTTCCTCTAGAATGCTCTGTGTTAGGGAGAGTAGTTGAGAATTTGGTATTATTATGTAACTCTTCCGACTGTCCGTGGTATATGGCGTCGGGTTCCAGCTGGACCTTCTGTTATATGTTATACGACTTATGGGGGTGTTACATCCACCTTCATGGAGATGGCATTCAGGTTCTGTGGGGCCGGGACCGACCCTTAGTACTTAGGGATTTGGCGAATCTCTTGCCATAAAGGGAGGCACAATCCCACCTCGAAGTTATAGATGGGGTTGGCGAGCTCATCTTTAAATAATGTGTGGATGGCCTTGACAGCCATGGGCCGGCGCACAGAGAAACCCACAGGGACATAGTTGGCAATGAAGTTGGCAAGCTCCTGCTCGCTGGAGTTTCCCTCATAAAAGCTGTACTCGGCGAATTGCCAAGCACATTTAGACCTCCCGTCGTCATCGGGTCGCGTCTTGCCCATTGTTCCAATGTTTATGGCGCGAGTGAAAGTGGTGAGAAGGGCACTAAGAAGAGGGTGTACGTCTGCAGTAAAGGCGATGGTCTGGGGGTAGGTGAAGGGACCTATTTATAGAAAACGAATCTAATGGCCGAGCTGACCGGTCAGCCTGGCTCGTCGACCCCGACTCATCGGCCCTTGCGACCTGTTCTATCCTATGGCTAGCTGAATCTAAAGAGGAGTGTATTACATAGAATCAATAGGCAGTAAGATGTAAAAATTGTTCAAGTTATTGCAGACAGCGGAGCTCGCAGTTCAGGGAAAGAAAATACAACAAGCAAAAGAATAATTATTTCAACATGCACGAGCTGGGGGCAGGGGGCGAGTGTTAGTTTGCTCATCTATGGATCCATTTCCAACTACCCCGGCCTCGCGTCCACACCCCCGGAGATCAACACGGCTTGTTGAACTCGCGGAGCAGCTCTAGATCCTGGTGAATGAGCCGCATGTTCTCACAGATCCTTTTCATGAGCAGGGTGGGATATATCATCTTGGCTGCCAAGCTGCGCTTCACTTCATCCGCGAGCAGCACATAGTCCCGCTCCAGTGCCTGCAACCTCTGCTCGCGGAGATCGTTCTCATCCTGGATCCTGCGGAGTGCGATTTCGTGTTTCTTCAAGACTTCCATGACTCGCCTCCTCAGCTCGACAGGTTCTCGAGAGGCGTCCAGAAAGTTTTCTATCGTGTTGGGGGAAGGAGGTGGCGAATGGCGAGCCGGCTCAGAAGATTCTTCTATTTCAGATTGGTCAGGGAGAGCTGCAAGGACAATTTACACTGGTGAATGTATGATGTGCGAGTGCTTAAAAAGAATTATGCGAGATGGCCTTGTGAAAGTAGAGCATACGGGATGAGCTAAGCTTCCCTCGGAGGGTATGTGAAGGAGGAAAGGCAAGGTTCTTACCGTGACCCGGAAGTTGAGTTCTTGGGGAGATGAGCTCGAAGCTTGGAATGGGGATGTCCCCGACTTCTCCCCCCGCAAGTGCAGGAGCAGGCATGGGTTGCATAGAATGTGCCTGAGCTAGCGACTTCGGCCTCAACAAGTCTAGCCCCATTGTCTTGAAAGGGGGCGACGGGTCTCCCAGGCGAGTACCGGGAGGAGTTTGATGCTGCGAGTCATCGTGGGGGTAGTCGACTAGCGGCAAGCAGGCTTCGCCGTTGATATGATGACTGTCTGGGTCTACAGGAACCTCAATGATCTCCTTTCCTTTCTATTCAGGAGTTGGCCAAGAGGAAGAAGCGAGTCCATGATCTGGGGTGGAGGCCAGATCACGGTAGAACGACTCGGAAGCTTTTGGAGCTGAATTGGCCTTCTTGGCAGGCTGAGGATTTGGAGGCATGCGTGGCAGAGCGTTGGGAGATACAATGACCAGGCTGGTGGTGCGAGCAGCGTTGAGCCCACGAGCATAGTCCAGGCTCTCTTGGAGCTCTTTGGAAAGAGGCATCTCGGCAAGGTCAGAGTAAGGGGAATGTCAAAGGTCGCCCAGGTATGCAGGCGCATATATATAGCCGTTGGTGGATCCCACCAAAAGATTCTATCTAGCTCTTGTCGCACTCGTCGCATTTTGCAGGGTTGGATATTTATTTACGAGCTTGGGATAACCTCACAAAGTGCGGGAATTGTGTACAATCCCATATCCGGCGAGTGGGGATCGACAGGAGCCAGACCACTAAGTCCCAAGCGAGCCAAACCCCTAGCGTCGAGTCCACTCGCCTGTAGCATCGAGTCTGTTGGAACACCCTATTACTAATTTGGGCAAGGATCACTATGTTAATAGGAAAATTGGTTTGACCTAGATGTATAGTTGAAAAGGTCAAATTAGAATGAGTCTAGGGCTTAGAACTTAGGTTTGAAGCTGCCCTCAAGACCATTCAAAGATCAAGACTTAGAGCTGAGACAAAGACAATTTTCATCGAACTCAGTTCGACGAAACGTCGAACTCCGTTCGACGCTCTCTGATCTCAACTCTGCTGAGTCGTCGAACTCCGGTCGACGATCTTCGAGCTCAGATCGACGATCTGTCTTCAGTTACTTTCCCAGTCGCTGAGCTAAGTTCGACGATCGTAGAGCTCAGTTCGATGTTTTCTGTCTATTGTCTAAATCCAATCTCTGAGCTCAGTTCAACGATCGTAGAGATCAGATCGACAATTTCTGTGAGAGATCGACGCTTCTGAATTCAAATTCAAGGATAGTTATGGATTCTAATCAGAATTAATTCCTGCATTGATTGCAAAGGATTTTCTAGCCGTTTCAATCAATCTGATGCAAGTTTCAAGGAAAGGCTAAATGGAATATTGCTTAGGACTTTCCCCAGATACAGTTGTCTATTATGGAAGTCATTTATGACTGATTAAACGGCCATCTAAGAGAATATCTGATATACTCCTTCAGTTTTCGTTCTGATAGCACAGATACACAAGATACAGTGATCAACACAGACAATACAAAGAGATACAGAAGAATTAGAATACATTACAGAAGATTGAACAACACAATTTCTCTGATCAAGATTTCAACTTCTGTGATTAACAAATCTACTGAATGTTCAAGTGTTCAAAGGCTTCAACATCAAGGACTCCAGACACCAAATATTTCAGCATCTGCTGGAATCATCTTCTACTGGAGATCTTAAGCTTCTAAAGGCCTATCACCCTAGCAAAGCTCTCACTCCTGAACCATTCTACATCTCAGGGGGAGCTTTGACAACATCAACAAACCACTAGTCTTCTCTCAGTGATTTGAGACAGAGAATACATCATCACATCTTTCTTTTTCTTTTCTTGCTGTAAAAGGGTTATCAAAACTCCCTTCAAAAGTTCTGAATCTGGTTCTGAGAGCCTTATCAAAACTCAGTGGTGGCAAGACACCTTATCAAAAAATCTAGATCTGGTTTTTGAGCACCTTATCAAAAGCTCATTGGTGCCCAGGACACCTTATCAACTCATCCTGCAGTTTATTCCTACCAAGGGTTGTAGAAGAGTGGATGTACCCAAGTTTTTGGGGAACCACTATAGATCCTTGTGTCTTCTGGTTGCTGTGTGTTTGTTATTGCTGTGTGCTGTGTGATTCTTATTTCTTGCTTTAACTTTATTTTTCTACAAGCACCTTACACATATAATTAAATTAAATCTTCCACTGCCTTACAATTTTTAATTGTAAACATCATTTTAAAATACTCTATTCATCCCCCCCCCCCTCTAGAGTCAAGGTAGATCTTTCTCTTACTTTCAATTGGTATCAGAGGCAGGTTAGTTCTTACAGGCTAACACCTGAACAAAAAGATCACTGAAAAGATCAATCTTATATAGAGGGGTATTATTTTCTATATTATATTTATTTTCAAAAACCATGGAACAAAACAATGACTATGCTAGCACCAGACCTCCAATGTGCAATCTTTCCAAGTTTGCACTTTGGAAGGCAAGGATTAGACTATACATGAATTCTATTGATGAGGATATATTCAATTCTGTTTTGACAGTGTGTCCAAGACCTCTAGAGACCACAAGTACAAGTGCTTTTCGACCTCCCTCAGGAACAGATGCTGAAATAAAGAAGTGGAAAACTGTAGATGCAAAGGCCATGAATATTCTTGCTCAGACTTTGTCTGATGAGATATTCCAGAAGGTTGCTGAATGCTGCTCAGCTAAAGACATATGGGATAAGCTTTTAGAAATTGTATTAGGATCTGCTAATGAAAGAAAGGACAGGAGATCCAATCTCATATCCCAATATGAGAACTTCAAGAAAGGTGAAGCTGAATCAGTTGCAGACATGTACACCAGGCTCAGTCTGATAGTCAGTGAGTTAAAGTCATTGGATAAGGAAATCACACTGACTGAACTCAATGACAAGATTCTAATGCGCTTCCCCAGCACTTGGGATTCAAGGATCTGGAAAATTAAAGATGCCAGAAGCCTAAGTGAAATTACCACAGAGGCTCTTCTGGGCAAGCTCAAATCTTATGAGCTGCTCATAAAGAATAGGGAAGAAGAACAAAAGGCTGCATCTCCAGTCATCAGAAAGGAGAAGACCATAGCCTTCAAAGCTGCAGAAGAGAAGCTTGAAGACAAAGTTACAGGAAATGATGATCTCCTAAGTCTACTGGCCAAAAGATTCTATAAGATGGCCAGGAAGGACTTCAGAAAGAAGTCATTCAAAGGGCATGAGAAGCCTAGATATGACAAGTCCAACATCAAAGAAATCATCTGCTTTGGATGCAAGAAACAAGGCCACATTATGCCTAACTGTCTAGAGAATAAAAAAAAGCACAAGAAGGACAGAAATGAGAGAAGAAGAGACAAGGACTCTAGAAAGAACAACAGCAACAGATCCTTATCCAACAAAAATAAACATACAAGGAAGGGATTTGTAGCAGAAAGCTAGAGTGACACTGAAGAAGAATCAGAAGCCTCATCCAGCTCAAGTGATGATGAGGATGATGCTGAGGAAAAAGAATTCTGCATGATGGCAATCAATGCCTCCCAGCAAAACTCTGATGCAGAACAAGAGTCTGATTCTGAAGTTGAAACTGGATCTGAAGAGGATGAAGTAATAAACTCTTTTGATTTTACTTCTGAGGACTTTAAAATTGAATTTAAGACACTGTGTTTAGATTTAATAATGTTTGAGAAAGAGATAATCTCTCTCAGAAATCAAGTATCTGACTACAGTGTCCTAAAATCAAATAACCTCAAACTCTCTGAAGAGTTAGAATGCTATAGGGAGTAGATAGCTTCACTGAAAAGTGAACTATCTAAGGCCAAGCAGTTTGAAGAATCTCTCAATGGGAGAAGCATCAAACTGATGGATATCACAAGCACAATGAACTCTAGACTTAATAGTACACTGGGCTTGGGAGCTTCATCCAGACAACCTATAGTTCTGACAACTCCAATCAAATTTATCCTTGATAAAGGGAAGGGAGTTTTAGAGGTAGCTAGGAAGAATGCTAACTTGCCAAAGAAAGTTATAGTTCACAGAATGCGTCTAATAGAGCTCGACGATCGTCGAACGGCGCTCGGCGATCCAAGGCCAAATCGTCGAACTCAGCTCGACAACATCTGAACTCTGAACTCCATCACAGTCGATCTTCAAACAGAGCTCGACGATCTGACCCAAGATCGTCGACCTATCCTCGACGATCGTCAAACAGAGATCAGAGCTCTGAACAACCTTTCAAAGGCACATCTAAATTCAACCATAGAAGTCCTACATCCCAAGGCTTCAACCCTTATACTGAATGGACAGTACCTCCTAAGAGATACCATCCTGAAGGTTATAAGAGTCAACCTGGGATGTCTTTCATTTATGAATTTAAAGGATATCAACCTAGGCCCAAGGTAAACTGGGTAAAAAACATATAAGCTGTTTATGTGCAGGTGAAGACCTATCCAGAGATGGCCCAACAATGATATCTGGATAGTGGGTGCTCAAAGCACATGACAGGTAACAAGGAGAACCTATCATCCTTCATAACCAAACTTGGACCCAAAGTAATTTTTGGTGATTCAAATTTTGGTCAAACAAAAGGATATGGTGTTGTTCAGATAGGTTCAGTCACTTTCAAGAAGGTGGCATATGTGGAAGGACTTAAGCACAACCTGATCAGCATCAGTCAACTATGTGATGAAGGATATAAGGTTATTTTCAACAAATCCCTGTTCAAGATCAAGTCAGAGGATAACACAACTGTGTTAACAGGTAAAAGGAAAGGTAACATCTATCTTGTAGATTTTCTTTCAACCCATACAGACATTTGCTTATTTAATTCAGTATGTAAACCAAATGATCTATGGTATAAGAGACTAGGACACCTAAACCTTAGAACCATTGCTAGGCTGTCCAAGGACAACCTTGTTAGAGGACTACCTTCTGGCCCCTACAGGAAGGAAGGACTCTACAGGGCCTGTCAATTAGGCAAGCAAACTAAAAATAGTTTTAAGTCACTTAATAAGAGTGATTCACCTAGGATTTTGTATCTATTACACATGGATCTTTTTGGACCCATTACAGTACAAAGCTTAGGAGGGAAATCTTATAATTTGGTGATTGTAGATGACTTCTCAAGATTCACTTGGGTATTCTTTATGAGGAAGAAGTCTGATAACTTTAAGTGTCTGACAAAGTTTCTCAAATGTATACAGATTGAGTTCAATACTCACATTGCCCTGATAAGAAGTTATCATGGGACAGAGTTTGATTCTCTTCTTATGCAAGAGTTCTGTCAGAGTGAAGGGATAAGGCATACTTTCTCAGCTCCTAGAACTCCTCAACAAAATGGGGTAGCTGAAAGGAAAAATAGAACCCTAATTGAATCTGCTACTA
Organism: Platanthera zijinensis; assembly: GCA_039513925.1. Lineage (NCBI taxonomy): Eukaryota > Viridiplantae > Streptophyta > Magnoliopsida > Asparagales > Orchidaceae > Platanthera > Platanthera zijinensis. The sequence continues at coordinate 78,325,743 of CM077089.1, forward strand.
CATTGTTGACAGATGCTCACCTACCTCTATCTTTTTGGGCTGAGGCAGTGAACACCTCTAACTATGTGTTGAATAGAAGTCTAATACATAAACTGAAGGGCAAGACTCCCTATGAATTGCACAAAGGGAAGAAACCTAAAGTAGACTATTTCAGAATCTTTGGTTGCATTTGTTATATACACAATAATGACAAGAAATATTTAGCAAAATTCCAAGCTAAAGCTAATGAAGGGGTGTTTCTGGGATACTCCATGATCAGCAAGGCTTATAGGTTATATAATAAATCTATTCTTAAAATAGAAGAATCTGTTCATGTTTCTTTTGATGAGACTAACATGTTTTATAAGGAGAAGTCTGCTTCTACCATAGAACCATTGCAGGTACACTCTCTTTCAGAAAGTATGGACAGATTGCAGGTTAAAGAAAAGGATATAGCTTTTTTACCTATCCAACAAAAGGATGAGAGCAGTGATGATAAAGAGGATGTGCAACATCTAAAAGAGCCAGTTGTAGTTCCACAAGAGGAAACAACAATAATGGTTGGTGAACAATCAACACCCACTGTTGATTTAGTAACAACAAGAGATCATCCAATCTCCCAAGTAATTGGAGACATCTCAGCTGGTGTGCAAACAAGAAATCAGGACAACCAGAACCTGATGCACACTTGCTTTCTATCTCAAGTTGAGCCTCAATCCATTCAAGATGCAGAACAAGATCCCTACTGGATCATTGCTATGCAAGAGGAACTACATCAATTTGAGAGGAATAAAGTTTGGGAACTAGTGGCAAGGCCCAAGGATCACTCCATTGTTGGAACAAAATGGGTGTTCAGGAACAAGTTGGATGATCAGGGAGTCATTGTAAGAACCAAGGCAAGGCTAGTTGCTCAAGGCTACTCTCAAGAAGAAGGAATAGACTATGACCATACCTTTGCACCAGTTGTAAGGTTAGAGGCCATCAGAATATTCCTAGCTTATGCTGCTCATAAGGGATTCAAGGTCTACCAAATGGATGTGAAGAGTGCTTTTCTCAATGGAGACATCAAAGAGGAAGTCTATGTTAGACAACCTCCAGGTTTTATCTCTTCAACTTATCCTGATCATGTTTTCAAATTGCATAAAGTACTATATGGTCTCAAACAAGCTCCCAGAGCATGGTATGAGACCCTAGCATGCTTTCTTCTGGAAAATTATTTTATTAGGGGTAGAGTAGACCAAACTCTTTTTATTAGAACCCATAAGTCCCATACCCTACTAGTACAAATATATGTAGATGATATTATCTTTGGGTCTACGAATTCAAATTTGTGCAAAAGGTTTTCCAACCTGATGCATTCTAAATTTGAAATGAGTAGCATGGGTGAGCTTTCCTTCTTTCTAAGATTGCAAGTCAAACAACAAGCTGAAGGTATATTCATTTCTCAAACCAAGTATGCTAAAGAATTGGTTAAGAAGTTTGGTATGTCTGAAGCATCTTGTATGAAAACACCTATGTCTACTAATGCTATATTGGATGCTGATGAACATGGAAAACATGTTGATCAGACAACATATAGAGCAATGATTGGCTCTTTACTGTACCTTACAGCTAGCAGACCTGACATAATGTTTGCTACATGTATATGTGCTAGGTTCTTAAGTAAGCCCTAGAGAGTCACACTTAACTTTAGTAAAGAGGATCCTTAGGTATGTAAAAAATTGTCCAAATCTAGGACTCTGGTATCCAAAAGACTCAGGATTTGAATTAACTGGATTTTCAGATGCTGATTATGCTGGATGCAGAGTAGACAGGAAAAGCACCAGTGGAACCTGTCAGTTCCTTGGTGACAGACTTGTCTCCTGGTTCTGTAAGAAACAGATATCTGTCTCTACTTCAACTATTGAAGCTGAATACATGGCAGCAGGCAGTTGTTGCTCACAAATTCTGTGGATTCAAAACCAATTTCTAGACTATGTCTACAATTTAGAAGGGTCAAAAATATTTTGTGATAACACTTGTGCTATCTCCATAGCACAAAATCCAGTCCTCCATAGTAGGACAAAACATATAGCGATTAGGCATCACTTTCGAAGAGATAATGTTGAAAATAATAAAATTGAACTACAATATATCCCAACTGATTTGCAAATGGGAGATATTTTCACCAAGCCTTTGGATGAGAAGAAACATACCTTCTTCCTCAATCAGTTAGGAATGCTAGATGGAGGCTGTCTAAAATAAATTCCAAGATTTTTAAAATCTAAAAACAGACCAAGATTAGGCTAAAAAATTATTTCTTTTTGTGTCTGTAGGATAGTTTCTGTCTCTGAACTACGCTCGACGTTTTCCCCAGAAATCGTCGAACGACGATCGACGGTTTCCCAAAAATCGTCGAACGCAGATCGACGTTTCTAGAATCATCGACCTGAGTTCAGCGCCGCCTGATAGCTTTAATCTATCCTTCTTTCTGTTCAGCGGTCGTCGAGCGGAGCTCGACGCTCGTCAATGTCGTCGAACGGAGATCGACGATATTAAAATCTCTTCGAATTCCCTTAGAAGCCCTAATCGTCGAACAGAGTTCAACAATTCTTCCGTTTTGCCGTCGAACCCTAATATAAAAATCATTTTCGTCGTCGTTCTTCGTTTGCGCATTCATACTCTCTGCAAGTTTCTTCTTTCCCTCCAAACTCTATTATACTTGGTTGTGTTTGGTACTTTCTTGCAGGTACTCAATGGCTGTGAACATTACGACTCTCGCGAAGATGAAGTTTGATACCGGGTTTGATATTGATATGGATTCATTCGCCGGCAGTGATCAAATTTTTAAAGATATTCTAGAACTCTTCAAGGAACAACTATTAGAGAATATCATGTCAACAAGAATGAAGATTGCGGCTGACGAAATAAAGGAATGGGTTTTTACTGCAATCAATCAGGATGAGAATACTATAGTCGGCACGATCAATGGGACTCAGGTACCATTGTCCCCTATTCTTCTGACTGAGGTATTCAACTTAAGTTCTGGAGATGATTCCCCTGATATGTCTGGTGAAGAATTTGATTCCATGTTAGATAGAATGGGTCACTCTGCTGTAAACCCTAATAAGCTGTTGAAAAAGAATCAATCTATTGAATATAGATTTTTGGCTGATGTTGTGGGCAAAGTGCTGCTGGCCAAGCACTCAGCACATGATACCATCTCAAGGTATCAGTTCTGTTTTATGGGAGCAATAGTTGATAAGAAACATCTGAATTGGGGAACTATCTTCTTTGATTTGATCAAAAAGAAAATTAACAAAAGTTTTGTAAATTTTGGGAGGATCCTAGGGGTTTTCATGCATTACAGGTGCCCTAAATTTTTGGTTTCCAATGGGATGCACATCAATGCATCTAAGAGATTAACCTATGCCCTATTTTGGAAATGGGACAGGCAGATTATATAACCTGCCAGGACTGTCATAGCTTAAGGCACAAGGACTCCTGCAGTCACTTCCTCTCAGGCTCCAGAAGAACTGCCTACCTCCTCTCCTCCTTTTCCTCCACTTATTTCTACCTCCATCTCCACATCAACCACAACAATCACCTCAACCATAACTATCTCTTCCCCCATTACCATCTCATCACCCCTATCTCCTCCAGCCACTTCAGAAACATTCCACCCACTCCACTATTGTCCACCTCTCACCATTCCATCCTTCAACATATTGGAAGATTCCTTCATGGATGATTCCCCTTCCTCTCCTCCTGAACTTGCATCTACGTCCTCCTACCAACAACTACTTCAAGATATACTCTCCCAACCATCCTTCACTCCATCCATTTCCACACCCATACCATCCATCTCCACCATCCCTATCTCTCAACCATCCATTCTACCATCCACCACAACATCAACTGTAGCCCATCCACCATCAGCTCAAGCCACCTCATCCTCCACCTCTACTCAAGTATCCCTTGAGCAAGTGGATCTATCAGCTCTAGCAGATAGGATTTATGGGTTACTGTCACCCAAGCTAGTACACCTGCTAGAGACCTCCATGGCTCCACTCCTCAAATCTATACAGGAGCTATCTGATAGGTTGTCTGCTATCTCATCTCCTCAGGCAATTCCTTTAATGGAGTGCCTTGATCCAGTCCTGACTGAATCAAGGACGGGGGAGATGCCTCATGAAGCTGAGGAAGTGCCTGATCCATGTACTGCTCCAGTACCAGTGATTATAGTGGACCTCAGGTCACTGTTGTGTACTTTTGATATTCTCTACAGAAGATATTTACCAACTCAGGGAGTTGAAGACTTCACTAAGGCCATTGTGCCTATTTCAGAATGTGATCCCAGCCTGATTATATCATATGTCAATTCTCTTAAGGCTGAGGATGTTGTTGCTTCTGTTTGTATTGCTGTTGTTACTGCTGTTATATCTATTTAATCTACTGATATTAAAATGCTGTCTGCTGATGTTGATACTGCTGCCGCTGTCCCAACTCTTCCTGCTCCTGTTGCTCCTGAGAAATCAAAACTCCAAGAGGAATACATTAAGAGAATAGATGATCTTTATGACAGACCACAGAGTTCTGATAGTGACAAGTTCAATACTGGATCTGATGACTCTACTGGCACCATTGCTAAGAAGAGGAAAGCTAGAAGTAAGGCCATGATGAATGTTCCTCCTACAAAGGCCAAAGATGTTAATGACATGCCTTATTATATTCTGCATGACTGCCAGATTACAGAGCCCTGGATGCAATATTCTAAAAATCAGTTAAAGGCTATGAAAAAGAAAAGGAAATTGGATAAGTATGCGAAAGGATCCTCCCAGTATCAGCCTCCTCCTCCTCCAAACTCAGGATCAGGTGGAGGCTCAGCCTTTCAAACCTCTGCTTCAAAGCAAAGCTCCTCCCAATCTTCCAAGAGATATCATCCCAGAGGACAATATCAGAAAAGTTATCAGTCTAGAAGAGGTAAATACAGAGGAAGTCAGAGAGAATATAGAACTTATTCCAGACAACAAAGGGAAGGACAAAGACATATGGACTCAACTCAAGGTCCTTTCCCTTACAAACTCAAAGATACTGTTGTTACAAGGACATCTACTGCTTCAGAAACCATAAACAGATATGAGCCTTCAATTCCTTTTGAGGATCGGGAAAACAATCCTGTATCATGGACTCCCAGGATGAAGGAACTTGCTGCTCTAGATCAATTGAAAAAAGCCAGAGAACAAGGTAAAGATACTTCCAACATCTCTACTCTTTCAGAGCAAAGAAAGGCATAGCTGGAGAAATATGCTTCAAGGAAGTTCTTTGACCCAGAAGATTACATAAAACTGCATCCTGAGGCTGTAGTTCCCAGGCCAAGATCTCAAACCTCCTTAGGTGCAGATGATGACAGAAGGTAAAAGAAAGAGGCTCTCAATCCGAACAGGGAGATTGTATTTAAGAAATGAAGTGAAAGGAAATGAATTCTGTAAGCAGGGAGTACATTCATCTTTAAACATTTGCTGATATTCTATCTGAATGCTACTATGTCATATGTTCTGCTCTGTTGTTTTAAATTTTTTTTTCCTGTATATGCTTTTGTATTTCTTACTGAGTCCTGTAAATAGTAATCCTAAGCCAAATAGGGGGAGATTGTTGGAACACCCTATTACTTATTTGGGCAAGGATCACTATGTTATTAGGAAAATTGGTTTGACCTAGATGTATAGTTGAAAAGGTCAAATTAGAATGAGTCTTGGGCTTAGAACTTAGGTTTGAAGCTGCCCCCAGGACCATTCAAAGATCAAGACTAAGAGCTGAGACAAAGACAATTTTCGTCGAACTCAGTTCGACAAAACGTCAAACTCCGTTCGACGTTCTCTAAGCTCAACTCTGCTGAGCCGTCGAACTCCGGACGACGATCTTCGAGCTCAGATCGACTATCTGTCTTCAGTTACTTTCCCAGTCGCTGAGCTCAGTTCAACGATCGTAGAGCTTAGTTCGACGTTTTCTATCTGTTGTTTAAATCCAATCTCCGAGCTCAGTTCAACGATCGTAGAGCTCAGATCGACGATTTCTGTGAGAGATCGACGCTTCTGAATTCAAATTCAAGGACAGTTATGGATTATAATCAGAATTAATTCCTGCATTGATTGCAAAGGATTTTCTAGCCGTTTCAATCAATCTGATGCAAGTTTAAAGGAAAGGCTAAATGGAATATTGCTTAGGACTTTCCCCAGATACAGTTGTCTATTATGGAAGGCATTTATGACTGATTAAACGGCCTTCTAAGAGAATATCTGATATACTCCTTCAGTTTTCGTTCTGATAGCACATATACACAAGATATAGTGATCAACACAGACAATACAAAGAGATACAGAAGAATTAGATTACATTATAGAAGATTGAACAACACAATTTCTCTGATCAGGATTTCAACTTCTGTGATTTACAAATCAACTGAATCTTCACGTGTTCAAAGGCTTCAACATCAAGGACTCCAAACACCAAATATTTTAGCATCTGTTGGAATCATCTTCTGCTGGAGATCTGAAGCTTCTAAATGCCTATCACCCTAGCAAAGCTCTCACTCCTGAACCATTCTACATATCAGGGGGAGCTTTGACAACATCAACAATCCACTAGTCTTCTCTAAGTGATTTGAGACAGAGAAGACATCATCACCTCTTTCTTTTTCTTTTCCTACTATAAAAGGGTTATCAAAACTCCCTTCAAAAGTTCTGAATCTGGTTCTGAAAGCCTTGTAAAAACTCAGTGGTGGCAAGACACCTTATCAAAAAATCTAGATCTGGTTTTTGAGCACCTTATCAAAAGCTCATTGGTTCCCAGGACACCTGATCAACTCATCCTGCAGTGGATTCCTACCAAGGGTGGTAGAAGAGTGGATGTACCCAAGTTTTTGGGGAACCACTATTGATCCTTGTGTCTTCTGGTTACTGTGTGTTTGTTATTGCTGTGTGCTGTGTGATTCTTATTTCTTACTTTAACTTTATTTTTCTACAAGCACCTTACACATATAATTAAATTAAATCTCCCACTTCCTTACAATTTTTAATTGTAAACATCATTTTAAAATACCTTAATCACCCCCCTCTAGAGTCAAGGTAGATCTTTCTCTCACTTTCAGAGTCCACTTGCCTCTGGCATCGAGTCCACTCGACACCATCAACCCTAGCATCTAGTGAGGCATATTCACCCAACATCCCTCTTGGCAATGAGTGACATCTCGGCATAATCGTCGGCTCGCCTAGGTGGGGTGGAGCAGAATAGGGGTGAGTGGAGCAGCAGGCTCGCACTCGCCTCTAGCTCGCGGCAGGTTGTTAGCGAGTGGGGCAGGTCTGGCAAGCACTCGCACCTTTTGGTTAGTGGAGAATTTTTGGCCCGCACTCGCCTGGGCTAAAGGGAGGTGGCGAGTGCTGGCACCATCGAGCACTCGCCACCCCGTGCGAGTGGAGATTTTCAGGGTCCACATGTCTAGTGTTGTATGATGTATTTTTACCATTTTACCCCCACTGGCCTGCCCATAGCTTTTCAAAACACTGAGTTACGCTATTGGCAGGCCAACATGGACAATACATAGCTGTTTAGAACAATGGAGGTTGGCTGTTGGCAGACAATTTTTAGAAAACTATAAATAGATCCAAGGGGGTACCTCAGAAGGCATGCATACTTGTGCCCTTATCTTCTTTCGCTTTCTGAGTTTTCCTTAGCTCAGCACTTGGCTAAGGAGGGGACATGCTCTATGATCTTTCAGGTGTGTGGTGGGACCTACGTGCTGGATCCTTAGGTTTGTTCCATGTGTAAAGTCTTTGGTCATTTAGCTTGTGAGAGAGAATTAAGTGTGCGATCACCCCCACCCCAAGGGTCGAACTCCACAGAGACCGATTTTTAGTTTCAATAATACTGAGTGTAGAAATTGAGAGGGAGCCTGCTGAGAAATAAGTGGCCACTAAGATAGTACCATTGTGTGTTCACATAGCTACAGAGGTTTCCAGTTCCAGTTCCAGATGTTGCAGTCATAGTTATAGAGATAGTTGATCTTCTTACAGAGGTTACAGAGATTGCTCGTACTGCTACTGCTTAGTTAGTGCCCGATGAGGATGAGCATGAAATAGTAGCTGAAGATGTTCTACTTGCTACTGATATGGAGGTTGGTACTGCTATTGATATTTTGGATGCTATTTTGATGACTTGGGTGAGCCATTTGATGGTATTGAGCTTGATGTTGCAGATTATGAGGTTGATGCTGATGAGGACATGACATTTGCTAATCATGTAAATGTTTCTACTAAGATTGTTGCCGCAGGGAATCTGATTATAAGTCTCCCATAACTTCATCTATTGTGATTGAGCGGGAGCCGATTCACCCTTTGGTCTCAATGCAGACTCAACTTGATCAGTGTGTAAGAAAGCTACAGAGGAGATTGGCTGTAACTCTAGGTGGACCTCAAGTGGATGAGGTAGAGACTATTGATCTATCTGATGTGGAAGGAGATGTAGAGGTGCATCCTCCTTTCTTAGAGGCTCCTACTACTAAGTTGCTTTCTAAAGCTCGTGTTACTCCCACAAAAGAGTCTTTTAGTGACTCCGAGGGTAGTGAAGATGCCCCTTCCCCTCCTAGTGTTCCAGGTGTAGACATACCTTCTACAAGTGCAGATAGATTTATCCTGAAATCCATAGAAGCCCTGATGGATAAGCAACATGCAAGGTTTAATTACTCTTTGAATAAAGTATTAAAGAAAGTCAAAGAAACAGAGAAAGACATGAATAACGGCCTTGCTGAGATCAAGGTGCCTTTTTATAAACTGGATGATAGTCTGGACTCTTCGTTCATGCAAGGCGGCCAAGTAATTGTTCATACTATGACAGGGGTAATCAGTAACTTAGATTTTCTTAAGAATGTTGATGCCAACGCCAAAACAGTAATTACCGCCGAAAATGAGTGAATGAACTACTTTGATGATCAAATGGTCCACTATTCCAATGTTATAGCAACCACGGTACTTGAAGAAGTTAAAAAGGGGGGAGGATGAGTTGAAAGCTAGGGTGACAACCCTTGAGGCCGCCATGGTAGTAAACTTCAAGGGAGTCAACACCTATAATTATGATAATTTTAGCTGGCTTCATAATGAGATATTTGGTGTACAAGGCCAGACTAAAGCTTGAATTCCTGAATATGTGGTGCTTGCTCAAGTGGATGTTCATGTTAAACCTTATCAAGATTATTGTCAGTACTGGACTAACACTAAGGATTTTCCTCAGTTTGAACCAGAATATGTTGTTGACGCTGCTGCCAATCCAGAAGTTCAGATAGTTGAAGACAGACCTCAACTAGCTCAGAAAAGGAGAAAATATGGTGAAGGCCCGTCTTCTATCAGGTCTGATCCTAACAGGGAAATGGCTGAGGTATGGAGTCTGATTTCCAAGATTATCATTCTCGACACCTTCAAAATAGTTGACTTGGCTAATGAAAATAGATAGGATCATAATAGCACTGATGAATGTCATAAGTATGAGGTAGCATGCACTAAACGAAGACTACTTTTCAAGAAATACAACTTTGATGATCCAAATGCTCCTCCAGCTCCTCCGAGATATTATCTAAAGCAAAGGCGTATTTTGACAGGCAACACCAAAAAAGCAAGGGCAAAAAAGCTAAATTGTTTTTCAGTTGATAGATGTGGATATTGGTTGCCCAGATATTGAACTCCTTTATATATATATATAATTTAAATGTTTTGACTGGGAATGCGTTTAATTCTTAATTTTATATGTCTTATTCTTTCTATACTTTATTATTATTATGTGTACAATTCACCTTAGCATGTGTACAATTCACCTATTATTCATAGTATATGATATTTTAAAATAAATATCAAGTGTCATATTCTTCCGGGCCTGTTGAAAACTTTTACTCACGCAAATTAAAATTATTTTATCAAATAATAAAAAGGTTTATTAAAACTATATGAAGAAAATGAAATAAAAGATAGCACTTGATCTAGATTCCTTTTGAATTAAAATAAACTTTTCATGAAAGGCAAACTTATAAATTACCAACTTCGACCGTGGAGGTTCCCAATTTACAAAAGAGGCTCTCTCGAGAATATGCTCTCAACTAAACTTAAGTTAATCGATTAAGGCCCCTCGGCCAGTAGAAACCCCTAAGCTTACTTTATGCAGTGAACCCCACTTTTGGATTTGACACTAATCCGGAATATTTATGTCATCCTCTCTCGAGGAGAGCATGCAACTCCTTCTACCTTTGAGTGATCTACACGTATCCACAATCTCTCGGTAAATCTAGGATACACATCTAAGATCAAAATCATGAAATATGAATCCGGTACAAATAAAATCAAAGATAGATCGAAGCTAGTGGAAATAAAGAGAGCTTTATAAAGAAAAAAAAAGTTTATTTAATTTCAAAGTTTATCATGATCAAGTGCTAATAAAGTTAGCTACTCAACATGATAAATGAAAATATATAAGAAGGAGAAGAAAAACATAATTGCTAAATTAGAAGTGCTTGATTTAAAATAGAAGCAAAACTAAACTATGAAATTGATAAGTACATAAAGAAATGCATAATAATTGATAACTGGGCTACTAAATCTGCTTAAAATCTACTCCTAGTTGACTCCCCCAGCTCCTGGCTTTGTCTTGAATTTTTAGCAATTTTTTTGGAGGGTCAGGCCCCAAGGTCATGCTCGTGACTAGGGGCATATAAGGTGCGAAACCGTCCTCTTGAAAGCCCGGGAACTTTAGAGAAAAACCACCCAAAACTACTATTTTGCGGGTCACGCTCCTAGGTCACGCCTGTGAGTAGGGCATGTCTTTAATATTACTATAGAATGGAGGGAAGAAGAAACAGAGGGAGTTAATCTGGCATTTGCTAAAGAGGTCGCACCCCTAGGTCATGCCCATGACTTGGGCGTGTAAGGTTAGAACGACTTGGATCTGAAACAGGCTTCTTAATGCTGTGACATGCCTGAGCTTGATGTCACGCCGATGGGTCATGCCCGTGACTTGATAGTCACGCCCGATGTCACGCCCGTGAAAGGTGGAGAGTGTAATTTTAAATAACATGGATATGCATCTAGAACACCTAGAGGGGTCACTCCTAGTAATCTTGCCCGTGACTTTTAGGTCACGCCCGTGACTTGGGCGTGCAAGGTGCTTTTTTCTAGTTTGCTCCAAAATTTCCCCTGATCAAGCTGCCAGCTTCGAAATATAATTTTTAGACCAGATTAACCTGAAATTTTGAAAATTAAGCAATTAGAAACTCATTTAACAAAATAAAAGTCTAAATTAATTAATTATTCATTGAAAACTATATAAAAATATGGAGGAAATTATAGTTATCAAATACCCACATGCTTACCCGTTTTCTAGTCCCGAGCAAACAATGTTTCATAGGTTGCAGAAAAATTTCAACGCTAGAAAAAAATTGAACCTAAGGAGTAAAATGTGAAGTCTAATTCCAATGTGCGTAGCTATTTTAGTAGAAAAACCTAGTCAACATACACATTAATTTTTATTTTTCAAGAATGTGTTTCAACTTATTATTTCCACTTTTAAATTGAAAATACGGTAAATCCTATAATTATATTTAGGGAGAGGGTAGCGTGTTTATTAAGATCGACATTACACAAAATGAAGATCGAGATACCCTCCAAAGAAATCCATCAATGTCGATGGCCATAGGCTTGCCATTTCACACTCTCACCACGACACTAGTCTAACATATAAGCATAAACCAATAAGACTTAAGTAGGTTGAAACGCAGGCTTAGGTTTATTTTTGGTGTTAAAAATCAAAGATAAATACAACGGCTAGTCACACCCAAACCTAAATAGAGGTCACACAAAATAAATAAACATGACTTTAAGAACATAGTCAACTCCCCAAACCTTTTTTTTCTTCAATCAAACATTTTTCTTCTTTTTTATTTCTTATTTATTTATTTTTCTTCCTTCCCCTTTTAAAATTTTTTCTAATATTTTCAAAAGAGAGGAGAAACAAACCTGCTCCTTTTTTTAATAAAAATAGTCACAAAATTTAAATGTCTCTGAATCACTCACAAAGTTATTCAAATATAACCATTATAGAGTTCGGATTTAGGTGTGCGATTAGGATGCTTTTTAGGCCTTGGTGAAATATTTGGTGGATCTAAAACAAAAGGTAGGGTAATAGACTCAAAGTGGTTCAACAACGATAAAGTGATAGGTACGGGTGCAAAGGCTCAAACTGGTCAAAATAAATGCCTATATCCTATCATGCTAATAAGTTTAAGTTATGAAAGTCTTGAGAACCGCTAGAGGAAAGTTCTCGACATTGAGAAAGAATACCATACTCTTGATTCGCGAAATATCTCTCAAGTAAACATCAACGTACTCACCAAAATTATTTTTGGATTTTTACCGGTTTCAAAATAAAAGTATAGTAAATTATTTGCGTGCATTTAGAAAAATAAAAATCTAATTGTATGCTGAATTTTTAGCTTTGCATAAAATTCTACTAACTCGTGCACTTGACTAGGAATACAGTATGACAAACAGTTCTACTCTAAAATTCAAAATTCAATTAAAGCATAGAAAATTCTCTAAACACTATGTAAAAGTTAAATACTATGGATTTTGCATGTGAATAAATATGGAAATAATGATTTCTATAATTAAAAATTAAACCTATTTTTTGTTATTTCTTAGACTTCCTGAGGTATACCCTGTGAAGGGTTCTCAATGGTACTAGGCAGTTTTGTGAGATGACAGCCCAACATGACCCTTTCAAATAAATTAAGTTTCGATTTTCTATTTTTTTCATTTTGAAATTTTTTTTGTAAAAACTAAGTAAATTTTTTTAAAAATTTTTTGTATGTTTTGCTAAAAATAGGTTAAACTAGAGAGAAATATCCCCCCCATACATAAACGAAACATTGTCCCCAATGTATGAAAATTAAAAGCAAAGGAAGAGAAAACTTTCTAGAAGGGTCCAAATCTGCACCAAGTCTGACCTGAAAGAAAATTTTAAAGCAAAACAAGATATATATATATATATATATATATGATTAAACAAAATTAAAAGTACATGATAATGCTGATAATAATAAAAAAAGATACAAATACAAAAATCCCACTACAGACTCGATACCAAAGGAAGCCCTAATCCTCATTGTTATGGTGCCCATGTCACTGATAGTACATCCACAGGTTAACAAACTCACGCGTAATATGCATCATGGAGGAAGCGTGAATCAGCTTCAGAGCGGTAAATCGACTATCAAAACTCGTAAATTGCATGTCAAAATGGGTCCGCATCTGGTCTAGGCGCATGTGAATAGACCAAAATTGATGAACCCAATACATCGAAGGACCGAGCGCTGGGGAAGGTTATAATGGTTGTGGTGGAACCTCTGGAGAGTGAGCAGTGCCACTGGGGTATGCCCCGACATCAAGATCAAAGTCTTGACCGCCAACTACTGGTGGGATAGCCTTGAACTCGCCTTCTTATATCGCTTAAGACCGAGGGCTTGGAGGGTCTTGAACTGAATGGCAAGCTGCGTCTGAATGTAGGTCAGATGCGGAAGAGCGCCCCAAATTCCCATCTATTTGGCAAGATGAGTGATGAAAAAAGATCCGCCTGGTGATACATCATAGGCACACTAGGAGAGTAAATAATTGTACCTTTCGAACTGCTGCTGAATCCATGGGCAGGCAAGAGTCAACCTGGCAAAATGAAACATCTTAGTAGCCAAAGGAGAAGAAAGTAAAAGTGATTCCCATAGTAGCGGCGAGCAAAATAGGAGCAGCCTAAACTGTGAAAACGGGGTTGTGGGAGAGCAATATAAGCGTCGTGCTGCTAGGTGAAGCGGTGGAGTGTTTACCCTAAATGGCGAGAGTCCAGTAGCCGAAAGAATTACTAGCTTACGCTTTTACCTGAGTAGCATGGGGCACGTGGAATCCCGTGTGAATCAGCAAGGTAACTTTTAATTCATAGATCTGGATCTCAGAAGTATGAATGGGGATATTCCCAATACTCACAAAGAAAAAGGGAAGTGACTTGGACAAAAAGAAACGAAGTGAACGCAAGAGTAGCCCTAAAGCCAGTAAATGGACCAGGATCAGACATGATTAAAAATCCCACTCAAGCTTTGCCTGAGACTGACGGAACAAAGATTTGCCATGGAAAGCTCCCAACCTCGCATTTTCGGCCTGATGCCGAAATAAAATCGTAAGCGCGTAGCCTAGGTTGAGTGGAACCTGGTAGAAAATACTATATAAGTATAGAAAATCCGCCCGAGTCACCACGCCATGGCTTTCGTCATGACCGGTGATGGTAAAGGTAAGGAGGTTATGGAAAATACATTGGGTGGGGGAAATGAGGTGGCTGCCTTTTGATTTTTTTGGAGTGTAGGGGATGAAATTGTTGCTGATTTCCGACCAAAAAGTAATAAGGTTGAAGTCGGAAGGGAAATTATAACGAAGGGCAGTGTAGGCGGGAGAGAGAAAAAAATACCTCATCGCAAAATCTCATCACCACGTTGAGTTGGCGGATGGTGAGCTGATGAGCAATGCCGCCCATCCGGAAGTCAATAAAATTTTCTTTCGCACCCCAATAAAACTCGAATGAGGAGAGGAACTCAACGATAAATTCCAGGAAAGTGGGCTTCGAAATGGCAGAAAGAGAACTCCATCTAGGGGTGGATAAAAATTCTCGGACCAATTCTGCCAGGCGGAAGGCCGCAAGGATCCCCCAATCAAGTATCCAGAATACGCCAAAGGGTTTGGCTCGTAAACGTTCACTCTGGTCTTATTGGGTGGTTTTTCAAAGATAAGCATAACATTCACCGTGGTGTGATACGTGGGGTGCTCATAGGAGGAGGCAGTGGATCGAGGTTAATGTCGAGTCATTTTGGAAGGAAAGAAAAGTAGTTTTCAGGTTAGATAAGGGAAGGAGGAGGGCTAGATGGTGTGGAAGAAATGAAGGGGGAAGGGGCTTAAATAGGGAAAAATTTGAGAGGTCACGCCCCCTAGTCACGCCTGTGACTGGGGGGCATGTAACCTTCACAGGTGTGGGGAAAGGTGATTTCTCAGGAAATTACAGAAAAATAAATTTTTGCAGGTCACGCCCGTGATTCAGGGGGGGTGTAACGCAAAATAATAATAAAAGGAGGATTTTTAGGCATTGACCAGGTCAGTGCCTCGGATTTGCTGGACATGGCCCAGGGTCATTCCCGTGACCCTAGGGCGTATAACTGAAAAAGTATTTTTTTTTTGTTTTTTTTTTGTTTTTGTTTTTTTCTCACAGGTCAGTCACGGTCGTTACTTTCCTTTGTCACGGGCGTGACTAATGTTTTCACAGGCGTGACTAATGTTGTCACGGGTGTGACTTACGGAATTTCCCCCTTTTTCACATAGATTAGAAGAGTTCCGTCAATGTCACGCCCATAACCAATGAAGGTCATGCCCGTGACTTGAATGGATGACGGACAAAAAAACTTCCTTGTTGGAACCCGTGTCGGGTTCCATATTTCAGGAAGTATGTGCCTGCTCGTAACGCTTATGACCCGTAGGTCATGCCCGTGACTTGGCGTGTAATAGCAAAATTGCAAATTTTTTACTATTATTTTTTTAATAATAATTAATTTTATTTATTTATTTCTATTAATTTTTTTATTTATTTACTAAGGAAACTAAATAAAACACAAATTACTGACTTGGAAGAGTCATGATGTTTGAGCCAGGCTGGCCGTCATTCACCAACAATCTCCCAAACCTGTAAAACTATATAATTTTAAAAGAAAAATGATAACCATGGGGTGTCTCCCAAGAGCGCTTTTATTTTTCTCATCTTTAAGGTAGACGGTTTTGGTTAGGAGAACAAAAAATAAAAATTGAAGTGAATGGGCAACTCTCTTAATTCATGCTTTAGTGAATATGCCAAATGTTGGGTTCATTGATCATAATGTCCCAGATTTGAAAAAGGCCTACATGATAATGTTATACACAAATTTTATATCTAATGCATGTTATAAGTTCTTTATATGCATGTGGTTACTTGTTATACAGATTAGACAGGTTATCTAAGTAACAAAGACAGATGGACATATGGAAGAATGCTGAAAAAGATAGAAATCTGTCTGAGTCCACAAGCTTTGAGTGAAGACAGTTCACTCAATGCTATATAGCCTCAAGCATTGAGAAAAGACTAGACAGTCAAAGCCTCAGCATTGCCAAGGAAGAAATTTAGTTAAGTCCAGAAGCATTGAGTGAAGAAAATTCACTGAATTCCTAGAGCCAGAAGTGTTGAGTAAAGCTCAAACAGTCAAAGCCACGAAAGAATCTACCAAGAAATCTGGCTAAGTCTAGAAGCGTCGAGTGAGGACAGCTCATTCGACTCTAGATGAGAAAAGTGTTGAGTGAAGACAGTTTACTCAATGCCAACTCAAGAGAAAATTCAACTAAGTATAGAAGCGTTGAGTGAAGGATGTTCACTCAACGCCTCAGCAAGATTGTAGGCTAAGGCAGAAAGTATTGAGTGAAGACATCTCACTTAACGCCTCCATATAGAGAAAATCTGCTAAGTCCAAATGCATTGAGTGATGAAGGTTCACTCAACGCCTAATCAGTTAGACGAAAAACTCTATATTCGTTGAGTAATGTCAACTCCCTTGATGCCTAGTGTTTACAAAAACTTACTAAGTGTTTTGGCATTAAGTGACATACCTTCACTCTACGCCTATGGTGAATTGTTTGAATTTGACTAAGTCCACAGGTGCTGACGCCAGAGAAAATTCAAATGTTACGGGAAGTGAACAATACACGACAAAAAGCGTCGCTTGCCTGTTCTACTGCATTTAATGCAAAACAAGGTTGTAGTTACACCCTACTGGTGGTCCCAATGCTCAAAGAGTCATTGGATAGAGGAATAGAAAAATAATCAGATCTGGGAAATTAAACTTAACTTTTGAAAAGATTTGAACTTCATCTTCTTCCTCTCGACTAAGTTTCAGAGCTTGAAGAAGTTGTTCAAGTCACTAAACTAAAAGTGCGAATAGTTAGCTGTTGATAATCAACAGCAAGTTCAGAGTAAAAATTCTGAGGTGGAAGTTACAACAAAGGAAAACCCTAGTTGTAGTGATTTCACAGCTCAAGATGAACTTTCCTGAAGAACCATTTGTAACATCCCATTTCCGGCTAGACCCCTAGGAGTCAGATTGGTCGTGACGGAACCCTAGGAAGCCCAAGATTGGAAATAAAGCGACTAATATTGCGGGTCACAGGTTGGTCACGCCCGTGACCGGCCCGTCACGCCCGTGACCTGGGCGTGTCTACTTCGACGATCGTCGATCTCCACGAGACGATCGTCGAACGCGCTGTCTGGGCATGTCACGCCCGTGACCATGAGTGTCACGCCCGTGACCTAGGGCGTGACCAGCCTTCGACGATCGTCGACCTCAATTCGACGATCGTCGGGCTCGAAACTTACCGTTCGGGCATGTCACGCCCGTGACCTGGAGGTCACGCCCGTGACCTAGGGCGTGACCAGCCTTCGACGATCGTCGACCTCAGTTCGACGATCGTCGAGCCAGAAATTTGCCGTTCGGGCATGTCATGCCCGTGACCTAGAGGTCACGCCCGTGACCTAGGGCGTGACCAGCGTTCGACGACCGTCGATCTCAAATCGACGATCGTCGACCATATTTAACCGCCCGACGCTGTCACGCCCGTGACACAGGTGTCACGCCCGTGACTACCGATCGACGATCGTCGATCTCAGTTCGGCGATCGTCGAACCCAGAATGGGCTACCCGGGCCTGTCACGCCCGTGACCTATGTGTCACGCCCGTGACATTGGCCGAAACGACGGTTCAGGCCTGAAATAATTCTAACACGCGTGGAATTAAATGCTGGTGTGGGAAGTTACACCAGGAGTAACTTCCGGCCGTTTTCCTTCTGTAATTATGTAATAAATAAGGAAAAGGTGGTCCAATAGAAATCCGCCAGCTGGACACACCGATTCTTATCCCTTCACCGTAACCGAAACGTTGAGGGGGAACTTCATGGCCATAATGGCTTAAACCATTCACCTTCCCACCTTCCTGTTTATAAAAGCCCACTTGGACAAGAGGAGAGGGTTTACACGCTCAAGCAAACCAAGCAGATCCTTGTTCTTGCTGTAAAGAGGAGTTCAGCAACGCCACCACCGCGCCATGGCACCCCGACGTTCTTCTCGCCTTCAAACCGCGAACAAGGTCCTCCTCTACTCCTTCTCTTTCATGGGTAGATCTTAGGATTCTTAGAAAGGAGGTTCGCGCTCAACGGAGCCGGATCCATCTCTTGTTTTCATGGAAAAACCATGAAAAAGATATTTTGAGTTCGCCGGAAACCGCCACCTCCGGCGGCCAAACCACCGCCGACCGCTAGCCATCGCCTCAACGGAGGTGGTGGTGGTGGTGGCTGGCCAGGGAAGTGACCGGACGGCCGGCAACGGATCACGGAATGCTTACAGGAAAAATGATTTTTCCTGTGTCTGTTTGGGTTCATGAAGAAGATGAACAGTAAATCGTTTTATATTTATAAATTATGTAAATAATTTTATAAGGAAAAGTATACTCGGTTTAGTATATTTTAAGGCTGCAAAATGAGGCACTTAGAGGCCGATTTAGGAAAAATGACCAGACACAAAAGTTGTAGCCCTCTGGGTCTACTTTAATATAAAATTAATTTTATTCAATTTGGGTGAGTGGTTTGACCACAGCACTCATTTTGGTGGGATCAAGACCTAGGCTAACCAGAAATTGAATTGGTTGCCTACGGTTCATAACAGGTCCAAATGACTTGAAATTTGGACTGGAGGTCTATAATATGTACATCGAGAGGCTGTCCAAAAATGAGAATTTTTGGAGAACTTTTGCCTAAAGTTTTTGTAAAAATTTAATAAACAATATAAAATTAATTAGGGGATGAAATTAAGTCCAAACTCCCCCAAATTTTGGGTGGTGGTCCCTGGCATCAATATTAAGATCTGTACAAAATTTCAACTCGAATGGTCGAGTTTTGAATAGGGAAGTATCAAGTCCTAGATAGGTCTTGGCGAGGGGTACTTTGGGGAAAAGTACGATTGGGGGTGGAGTGGACAAATCTCCTCAAAAAAGGCTGAAGTTGTCGGCCACTGATTTGTTGGGTCTATGTCTACCCTCTTGGGTAACATGGTGGCTTAGGGTGGATTTTACCCTAAGAGATTGGCTCAAATCCAATGGGTGGGAGTTTGAGGTTTGTGAAGGGCATAGGAGCAAAAGCTCTTGTATGCCCTTGAAATTTGGAGGAGAGGGGGATGATATGATGAAAACCCTCTGGTTGAAATAGTGAAGGAATTGGAGGTAGTTAGGTACCTCAAAAGTTGAGATGTAGGATTAGGATAGAAATGTAATTTAGTTAATTTAAGCACTAAAGCTAATCCAAAAATTATGAAACTCGGGAGGAGGGAGTTTTAGGATGTTTTAGACTTATGGTAATTTTTCTGGAATTTTATGATTAATATATTATGCATCATGTGTTAAAGAATTATTAGCCCAATTTGTTGTTTCAATTATTTGGAGGCTTTACATTAATTATAATCAGTTAAAATTTTGGATTTAGATCTTGATTAGTAGCACATTGACCCCTGAATTTTTATAGAATTTTGTGTTGAGTAAATCTAGTACATTATTCACAAATAATAGAAAGGGCCTTTATGTTTAAAAATTAATTATGGATAAAATACTTGCTGGAAAATTATGAAACTTGGCCAGTGCTACTTTTAGGCCTTTATCTGCATGTCATAATTTATTTAGAATTTTTGGAAGAACATTTTCTGTACTTGATTCATAAACTATAGAAATTAGAGATTATTTCCAAAATAGTTTTCATGTCATTTTGATGATAGAAAAAATTGTGATACTGAGGATTTAGCCTTCTGAGATAGCCTACTAATTATCATAAATTTGCTGGACATCTTGCATGAATAATTAGGATAGTTCATGTTCAAACCGGTGGCCCTTGAGATTTTCGAGGAATTTAATTAAATGCCAAATAAATTAGGAAAATTTCCATTTTCTGGATTTAGGTTATTTATACCAAGATAAGTCTCCAGTAAATAGTTTAGGGCATTTGGATGAGTAATCGATCCTTGCATAACCGGTTCGACATGTAGCCTAGGTCGGTCTGCATTTAGTAAATTGTGAAATGCAATAAAACATGATCTGATGAAGATATAAAGAGTAGTGAGTAGTGGTGATAGTTAGAGTTAAGAGGTGCTCGGGTTTGGCGAAAGATCGCTTTTCCCGAGGAATGGAAGGTTTAAAAATCACCCTAGGATAGTCTATCGTAATATGAGAAGGGAATCGGGCTAAGGGAAAACAACCAATAACAATAAGTGCCTTGCGAAAGGGAACTTCGGGCCGTAATGCACCGTCTTGGTTCCTAGTGCCCCTTGAGAGCCCTTCACGGGGTATACCGGGGGCAGTCCTGGGCTAACGTAAACTGTAATAACAAATCGACAAGAGTAACTTAGTAACTAGGGCTGCACTCTTCACAACACTGTTGGCACAGGAAGGTTGGGTTGGAAACGGACGGATGGTCCGGAGAGCTTCGGCTCGGTTGGTTTGGAGACGGACGGTTGGTCCAGGGAGCTTCGGCTCGGTTCTGTTTGGAGACGGACGGATGGTCCGGGGAGCTTCGGCTCGGTTGGGTTGGAAACGGACGGATGGTCCGGGGAGCTTCGGCTCGGTTGGTTTGGAGACGGACGGTTGGTCCAGGGAGCTTCGGCTCGGTTCTATTTGGAGACGGACGTTTTGGTCCGGGGAGCTTCGGCTCGGTTCTGTTTGTTTGCGATTAAACTTGCATGTGCATAAGATAGGAAAGTTAAGGTGGTGGGTCTTTCGATATCGGGGAGTTCGATTGCACCGACACCGATATCGTTGACTCGGCGAGGTGGTTAGCACTTCGCCAACAGAAGTCCGGCGGACCAGTCGGCAAGAGTACGCAGGAGTCCGCCTCGTGCACCAGGCGTTGAGGGCGTACGATAGGTCAGACCAGTGTGCTTTACTGGTTTTGGAGGTGGGCGAGGCCCAACCCACCGCTTCCGTTTGCCACTACGGAGGTATCCTGGGAGGTAACGGCTCCGAAAGGGGGAACTAAAGGTCTGTGTGCACAGAGTCGGGTGTGTGAGTTGCACTGCATGACATAACATACCCACCATATAGTTGCATATCATAATCATTCATAACAACCTTGACACCTAAAGTATAAGTGGAATGGGACGCTTATACATTGGGACCTGCAAAACGACCCCTTGGTCTATAAGCTTGTGTGGGCAAGTTTATAAATCAAAGGTTATTTTCATATATAATAACCCCTGCTGTTTGATAACCGACACCCCAAGGTATAAGTGGTATGGGACACTTATACGATGGGAGCCTTGCAAAAGATCCCTTGCTTATGTGTTCTCGCATAAGTGAAGGTTTAAATTCATTTAATTGCTTTTCTTACTGCTAGACCTATTACAACAACTATATTAACTGCTCACCTAATACAACTTGCTAGATTAGTTTCCGCTGCCATCTGTTTTCATGTTTAATCTCTACCTTCATGTCCTTCCCTTTCTTCCTCTCCGCTCGGTACCTAGGAGCCATGGGGGGGAAGGGGTAGGGGATGATAGGGCTTAGTCTTATGACTAACGGTTTTCGAACCGCATCATTTAGGGGATCGTGGAGCCCAGCATGGAGGAGCAGCCCCAGAGATCGGTGCGCCTAGAGATGGGGCAGTCTAGCTCCGGAGTTCACACCGCCGGGACCGTGAGTCTCGATCCTTGAGTAGTTTCTAGTGTTTGCTTCCGCATGAGTGATATTGTAGTGAGGATATTTTGTACCGGGCATAAGCCCGTAATTATATTACTCTGATGTTTCTGTGGACACTCCCTTCGTGGAGCTCTCTTATTTATATATGTGATTTTATTATTGTGGACTGTTTACTATTACTTCAATAATTGTGCTACTTCTGTGATCGATTTGGCCGGCAGAATCGGCGCCTTGTGGTGATGACCCTTCAGGACGTGGAGGTGTCACCGCAAAGCGGCAGTTCTGGGCCTAAGACCCCGGTGGTTGAAAAAGAAAAAAAAAGGGGGTCTTACAAGTGGTATCAGAGGCAAACATCGATCAGAAGGAAGTCGCAGTCCACAAACCCTCGGTCACCCCCGCTCGACTTTAGTTTGGGGACAAACTAAGCAGCGGAAGCAGTGGTGTGCCCATATGGGGATCACATATAATTTGTCCACCTTTAGGTAATATTTGAACGTTTTTCTCAGCATGTGTTTTCGTTGCGCAGCCTCCAGCACAGCCAACGCCACAGGGCGGAGTTCAGCAGACTCAGGGAGTTGCACCACCTCCACCAGTCCCCACCCCTTTCCTGCAGTCAGACATGGGACAGACCCTGACTGCCATTCTGGAGGCCTTCAGGGCCCAGCAGGTTCCGGTCCCGCAGCCCAATCTGGGGGCCAACTGGCTCAGCATCTTCCGGGGTCTTTCTCCCCCGTCCTATCTGGGGACAGAGTCGGCTGTTCGGACGGAGGAATGGCTGGATATCATGTACGAGATGCTGACCGGGATTCGGTGTCCATGGGAGGAGAAGGTGGCTCTGGTTGTCTCCTGCCTGGAGTCCCATGCAAAGAGGTGGTGGAAGACGCTGTTGGACACGACATTTGCTGATAGAGAGGTTGCGGAGATCACTTGGGAGGAGTTCAGGGCCGCACTGCTGGAGCATTTCGTTCCGCAGTCGGCTAGGGATGATTTAGAGGAGCGGTTCTTACAGCTGAAGCAGGGTACTCGGACCGTGGTGGAGTACCATCGAGAGTTTGACCACCTGGCTCGATACGCAGATTCCTACCAGCTGGATGAGGCAGGGTATATCAGGAGGTTCTACAAGGGCCTACGTGAGGACTTGAGGGAGGCCCTCTTATTTGTATCTGACGGGCCCATCTCCCGGATTTTGGAGATGGCCAAAAGGATTGAGGCAGATTGGCACACCACCCGGGGCCGGAAACGGCCAGCAGAGGATCAGGGACGAAGAGGAAGGAACGACCAGCGACGAGGTGTTGTACCTGAGGGGAGGAGGACAGAGGACCAGCCTCGTCAGGACGTGAGGCCGGAGCCGAGGGAACAGGTGGTATTGGCCCCTCCACCCCTTCGGATGCAGGAGATGCCGAGACCCGGGGGAATGGCGTATCCCCCAGAGTGCTACTTTTGTCATCAGATTGGGCACATTCGGAGGAACTGCCCCATAAGGGGGGCGCCACCTCCAGCACATCAGGGCGGCCCACCAGCTCAGCTTTACGGAGGCCGAGGACGCGGCCGTGGTCGAGGATACCAGGGGGAAGATCGTAGACAGGGAAGGGAGCAGGTATATGCCTTGGACCTTGCACAGCCGCGGAATCCGGAGCAGGTCATCGCAGGTATGCCGAAATGCTTCTTTGTTTTCATAGAATTTCCCCTTTAAGTTGTTAAAACTTTGAATCGCACTAGATTGATAGCAAGGAAAGTAAAAACTCATTATAGAACCCTAAGAAAATCTAATCACCCCAGGTATAGTCTTCATCAGCGGCAAGCCTGCCCGCACGCTGTTCGATACTGGAGCTACTCACTCCTTTGTGTCGGAGTCGTTCGTGGAAGGACTGGAAGGTGTGGAGCGGTTCACAGGCTCGAGGATGAGGGTGCGACTACCGGATGGATCTGAGCTCCTTACCACGGATCACTGCAATATGGAGGCGGAGATTGGTGGAAAAGCGTTCGAGGCTCCAGCGACGATTTTGAAGCTGACGGACTACGACCTGATCCTGGGCATGGTATGGCTGCACTGGAACTATGCCCAGATTGACTGCCAGGCAAAGAGGATCACCGTGAGACACGGGGACTCTTTCATTACCATTGAAGGTATAAGACCTGTCTCTCGTATACTCTTATCTTCGGTACAGGCCGTTAAGGCCCATCTGCAGGGAGAGGAGGTCTATCAGATTCTTTTTGAGATGACGGAAGTTAAGGAGTCGGTGACAGACATTCCGGTGGTGCGAGATTTCACTGACATCTTTCCAGAGAAACTACCAGGATTACCTCCACACCGAGAGCAGGATTTTCAGATACAGCTTGTGCCGGGGGCCAAGCCGGCGTCTAGGGCCCCTTATCGGATGGCCCCAAAGGAGTTGGCAGAGTTTCGGACCCAGTTGCAGGAATTGGTGGAGGCAGGTTTTGTCAGACCGAGTTCCTCGCCATGGGGAGCACCGGTCCTGTTCGTGAAGAAGAAGGATGGGACACTCCGTCTGTGCATCGATTATCGAGCACTAAACAGGCTGACCGTCCGGAATACCTATCCGCTCCCACGGATAGACGAATTATTCGACCAGCTGGAGGGGGCCCATTATTTCTCGAAGCTGGACTTGAGATCAGGATACTACCAGCTGCGGATCCAGGAGGAGGATATCCCGAAGATGGCCTTTAGTAGCAGATATGGCCTGTATGAGTTCACCGTGATGCCCTTTGGGCTCACGAATGCTCCGTCGGCGTTCATGAGTCTCATGAACAGGGTTTTCGAGGCCTACTTGGATGTGTTAGTCATAGTATTCATAGACGACATCCTGATCTACTCTAGGACGGAGGAGGAACACACTCGGCATCTGGAACTGACCTTGGAGAGGTTGCGGGAGCATCGTCTTTATGCAAAATTCAGCAAGTGTCAGTTCTGGTTGAAGGAGGTGGCCTTCCTAGGCCACATCATCAGCGGAGCCGGGTTATCAGTAGATCCAGCAAAGATTCGGGCAGTTCGCGATTGGCCGCAGCTGAGGACGGCCACCGATGTACGCAGTTTCTTGGGACTTGCCGGTTACTACCGGAAGTTCGTGGAGGGGTTCTCTCGGATTGCCCTCCCTCTCACATCTTTGACAAAGAAGGAGACACCTTTTGTCTGGACCCCGCAGTGCCAGGCGGCTTTTCAGGAGCTGAAGGACCGACTCATCTCAGCCCCTATTCTGGCCCTTCCATCGGGAAAGGAAGGATTCCAGGTGTATACCGACGCTTCGTACCAAGGGATGGGAGCGGTGCTGATGCAGAACGGACATGTCATAGCATATGCCTCCCGCCAGCTGAAGACCCATGAGAGGAACTACCCGGTGCACGACCTCGAGATGGGAGCGGTCGTTTTTGCTCTGAAGGTCTGGCGTCATTACCTCTATGGAGTCCACTGCGACATCTTCTCCGATCACAAGAACTTGAAATACGTGGACACTCAGAAGGAGCTGAATATCAGGCAGAGGCGCTGGGTGGAGTTCTTAGCAGATTATCAGTATGAGATGCACTACCACCCAGGGAAGGCAAATGTGGTGGCCGACGCGTTAAGTCGGAGAGCGGCCACTTCCGAAGCTGGGCCCCAGGTTATGTCTATGGAGCTGGTCCAGTCATTCAGAGACATGCAGATATCCCTAGTGTCCGAGGATGACCCAGATTTGTATAGGGAGTATCTGGCATCGATAGTGGCCATAGACGATATTCGGGATCGCATTCGGGATGGACAGAGGACAGATGCGTGGGCGGAGCCGATGTTCCGAGCTTTGGAGGAAGGTTCGACAGGAGATTATTCCCTGAGAGATGGTTTGCTCCACTTCAGAGGCAGAGTATATATACCCGCAGGAGGCCAGATCCGAGAGGATATCTTGACGGAGGCGCATTGTAGCCGGTACTCCGTGCACCCGGGGATCACAAAGATGACCGCTGATCTGAAGAGGACGATGTTTTGGCCAGGCATGAAGAAGGACATTACGTACTTCGTGACCCATTGCGAGGCGTGTCAGTTGGTGAAGGCGGAGTGCAGGAACCCCGCAGGACTGTTGCAGCCACTCCCGGTGCCGGAGTGGAAGTTTGACGACATAGCGATGGATTTTATACATGGTCTTCCCCGGTCTCGGACGGGGAACGACTCGATTTGGGTGATTGTCGATCGTTTGACGAAGGTGGCCCGCTTTATACCGATCAGGAAGGATGACTCGGTGGGAGTGCTGGTACGGAAGTTTGTGGAGCAGTATGTCCGATATCATGGCGTGCCCCGGACGATAGTGTCGGACCGCGATGGACGGTTTACATCCAGGGAGTGGCGGTCAGTGCAGGCATATTTGGGCACCCGGTTGACTTTTAGCACGGCCTTCCACCCTCAGACGGACGGGCAAACCGAGCGCACCAACCGGACCTTGGAGGACTTACTACGGCTGTGTATACTGGACCGAGGGGAGCCGTGGGAGAAGATGTTACCGTTGGTCGAGTTCTCCTACAATAATAGCTACCAGTCCAGCATCAGGATGGCGCCTTATGAGGCCTTGTATGGAAGAAAATGTAGGACCCCGCTTTCCTGGGTTCAGGACGAGGATCCGAAGTTGCTGGGATCGGATTTCGTTGAAGATACCGAGGCTCAGGTGAGACTGATCAGAGATAGAATGTTGGAGGCGCAGAGCAGGCAGGCTAAATACTATGACGCTCGGCATCGTCAGGTGGAGTTCCGGGTAGGAGATCGAGTGTTCTTGAAGATCCGGCCCATGCACGGAGTCTCACGGGTGCGCGGTCGGAGGAAGAAACTCAGCCCTAGGTATATGGGCCCTTACCGGATCCTGGAGCGGATCGGACCCTTAGCCTACAGGCTAGAGTTGCCACCAGAGCTGGCAGCTCTACACGACGTCTTCCACATCTCTTCGCTGAGAAGGGCTCTACTACGCCCGGAGCAGCGAATTTTGACCACAGAAGGGCCGGTAGCTTCAGACCGATCTGTTCACTTGGAGCCGGTTCGGATCGATGACAAAGGAGTGCGGATCTTGCGCCGCAAGAAGATTCCCTTAGTCAAGGTTCTGTGGAGAAATCACGGTCAGGAGGAGCACACCTGGGAACCGCAGGATCTGATGAGGCAAAGATACCCGGAGTTGTTCAGTCAGGTACATCTCACCACCTCTCGGTATACTATAAACTGCCTTCTTGTTTTGGAATGTTAAGACTAGACAAGGGAAATCTAGGACCTAGGCATGCACACTTAATCAGAATGGTAGGGGCTAATCTTTTGTTTATTGGGGAGATTGTCTTCGTTATCAAACGAACGGTCGCCTGAACCCAATAGAAAGATCGAATGGGATGTTACAAGATTAATTTATTCCGATAGAAATCCCCGTAGGATCAACCTCAATTTCGGGGACGAAATTTTTGTTTTGTTTATTGGGATTTGTAACATCCCATTTCCGGCTAGACCCCTAGGAGTCAGATTGGTCGTGACGGAACCCTAGGAAGCCCAAGATTGGAAATAAAGCGACTAATATTGCGGGTCACAGGTTGGTCACGCCCGTGACCGGCCCGTCACGCCCGTGACCTGGGCGTGTCTACTTCGACGATCGTCGATCTCCACGAGACGATCGTCGAACGCGCTGTCTGGGCATGTCACGCCCGTGACCATGAGTGTCACGCCCGTGACCTAGGGCGTGACCAGCCTTCGACGATCGTCGACCTCAATTCGACGATCGTCGGGCTCGAAACTTACCGTTCGGGCATGTCACGCCCGTGACCTGGAGGTCACGCCCGTGACCTAGGGCGTGACCAGCCTTCGACGATCGTCGACCTCAGTTCGACGATCGTCGAGCCAGAAATTTGCCGTTCGGGCATGTCACGCCCGTGACCTAGAGGTCACGCCCGTGACCTAGGGCGTGACCAGCGTTCGACGACCGTCGATCTCAAATCGACGATCGTCGACCATATTTAACTGCCCGACGCTGTCACGCCCGTGACACAGGTGTCACGCCCGTGACTACCGATCGACGATCGTCGATCTCAGTTCGGCGATCGTCGAACCCAGAATGGGCTACCCGGGCCTGTCACGCCCGTGACCTATGTGTCACGCCCGTGACATTGGCCGAAACGACGGTTCAGGCCCGAAATAATTCTAACACGCGTGGAATTAAATGCTGGTGTGGGAAGTTACACCAGGAGTAACTTCCGGCCGTTTTCCTTCTGTAATTATGTAATAAATAAGGAAAAGGTGGTCAAATAGAAATCCGCCAGCTGGACACACCGATTCTTATCCCTTCACCGTAACCGAAACGTTGAGGGGGAACTTCATGGCCATAATGGCTTAAACCATTCACCTTCCCACCTTCCTGTTTATAAAAGCCCACTTGGACAAGAGGAGAGGGTTTACACGCTCAAGCAAACCAAGCAGATCCTTGTTCTTGCTGTAAAGAGGAGTTCAGCAACGCCACCACCGCGCCATGGCACCCCGACGTTCTTCTCGCCTTCAAACCGCGAACAAGGTCCTCCTCTACTCCATCTCTTTCATGGGTAGATCTTAGGATTCTTAGAAAGGAGGTTCGCGCTCAACGGAGCCGGATCCATCTCTCGTTTTCATGGAAAAACCATGAAAAAGATATTTTGAGTTCGCCGGAAACCGCCACCTCCGGCGGCCAAACCACCGCCGACCGCTAGCCATCGCCTCAACGGAGGTGGTGGTGGTGGTGGCTGGCCAGGGAAGTGACCGGACGGCCGGCAACGGATCACGGAATGCTTACAGGAAAAATGATTTTTCCTGTGTCTGTTCGGGTTCATGAAGAAGATGAACAGTAAATCGTTTTATATTTATAAATTATGTAAATAATTTTATAAGGAAAAGTATACTCGGTTTAGTATATTTTAAGGCTGCAAAATGAGGCACTTAGAGGCCGATTTAGGAAAAATGACCAGACACAAAAGTTGTAGCCCTCTGGGTCTACTTTAATATAAAATTGATTTTATTCAATTTGGGTGAGTGGTTTGACCACAACACTCATTTTGGTGGGATCAAGACCTAGGCTAACCAGAAATTGAATTGGTTGCCTACGGTTCATAACAGGTCCAAATGACTTGAAATTTGGACTGGAGGTCTATAATATGTACATCGAGAGGCTGTCCAAAAATGAGAATTTTTGGAGAACTTTTGCCTAAAGTTTTTGTAAAAATTTAATAAACAATATAAAATTAATTAGGGGATGAAATTAAGTCCAAACTCCCCCAAATTTTGGGTGGTGGTCCCTGGCATCAATATTAAGATCTGTACAAAATTTCAACTCGAATGGTCGAGTTTTGAATAGGGAAGTATCAAGTCCTAGATAGGTCTTGGCGAGGGGTACTTTGGGGAAAAGTACGATTGGGGGTGGAGTGGACAAATCTCCTCAAAAAAGGCTGAAGTTGTCGGCCACTGATTTGTTGGGTCTATGTCTACCCTCTTGGGTAACATGGTGGCTTAGGGTGGATTTTACCCTAAGAGATTGGCTCAAATCCAATGGGTGGGAGTTTGAGGTTTGTGAAGGGCATAGGAGCAAAAGCTCTTGTATGCCCTTGAAATTTGGAGGAGAGGGGGATGATATGATGAAAACCCTCTGGTTGAAATAGTGAAGGAATTGGAGGTAGTTAGGTACCTCAAAAGTTGAGATGTAGGATTAGGATAGAAATGTAATTTAGTTAATTTAAGCACTAAAGCTAATCCAAAAATTATGAAACTCGGGAGGAGGGAGTTTTAGGATGTTTTAGACTTATGGTAATTTTTCTGGAATTTTATGATTAATATATATTATGCATCATGTGTTAAAGAATTATTAGCCCAATTTGTTGTTTCAATTATTTGGAGGCTTTACATTAATTATAATCAGTTAAAATTTTGGATTTAGATCTTGATTAGTAGCACATTGACCCCTGAATTTTTATAGAATTTTGTGTTGAGTAAATCTAGTACATTATTCACAAATAATAGAAAGGGCCTTTATGTTTAAAAATTAATTATGGATAAAATACTTGCTGGAAAATTATGAAACTTGGCCAGTGCTACTTTTAGGCCTTTATCTGCATGTCATAATTTATTTAGAATTTTTGGAAGAACATTTTCTGTACTTGATTCATAAACTATAGAAATTAGAGATTATTTCCAAAATAGTTTTCATGTCATTTTGATGATAGAAAAAATTGTGATACTGAGGATTTAGCCTTCTGAGATAGCCTACTAATTATCATAAATTTGCTGGACATCTTGCATGAATAATTAGGATAGTTCATGTTCAAACCGGTGGCCCTTGAGATTTTCGAGGAATTTAATTAAATGCCAAATAAATTAGGAAAATTTCCATTTTCTGGATTTAGGTTATTTATACCAAGATAAGTCTCCAGTAAATAGTTTAGGGCATTTGGATGAGTAATCGATCCTTGCATAACCGGTTCGACATGTAGCCTAGGTCGGTCTGCATTTAGTAAATTGTGAAATGCAATAAAACATGATCTGATGAAGATATAAAGAGTAGTGAGTAGTGGTGATAGTTAGAGTTAAGAGGTGCTCGGGTTTGGCGAAAGATCGCTTTTCCCGAGGAATGGAAGGTTTAAAAATCACCCTAGGATAGTCTATCGTAATATGAGAAGGGAATCGGGCTAAGGGAAAACAACCAATAACAATAAGTGCCTTGCGAAAGGGAACTTCGGGCCGTAATGCACCGTCTTGGTTCCTAGTGCCCCTTGAGAGCCCTTCACGGGGTATACCGGGGGCAGTCCTGGGCTAACGTAAACTGTAATAACAAATCGACAAGAGTAACTTAGTAACTAGGGCTGCACTCTTCACAACACTGTTGGCACAGGAAGGTTGGGTTGGAAACGGACGGATGGTCCGGGGAGCTTCGGCTCGGTTGGTTTGGAGACGGACGGTTGGTCCAGGGAGCTTCGGCTCGGTTCTGTTTGGAGACGGACAGATGGTCCGGGGAGCTTCGGCTCGGTTGGGTTGGAAACGGACGGATGGTCCGGGGAGCTTCGGCTCGGTTGGTTTGGAGACGGACGGTTGGTCCAGGGAGCTTCGGCTCGGTTCTATTTGGAGACGGACGTTTTGGTCCGGGGAGCTTCGGCTCGGTTCTGTTTGTTTGCGATTAAACTTGCATGTGCATAAGATAGGAAAGTTAAGGTGGTGGGTCTTTCGATATCGGGGAGTTCGATTGCACCGACACCGATATCGTTGACTCGGCGAGGTGGTTAGCACTTCGCCAACAGAAGTCCGGCGGACCAGTCGGCAAGAGTACGCAGGAGTCCGCCTCGTGCACCAGGCGTTGAGGGCGTACGATAGGTCAGACCAGTGTGCTTTACTGGTTTTGGAGGTGGGCGAGGCCCAACCCACCGCTTCCGTTTGCCACTACGGAGGTATCCTGGGAGGTAACGGCTCCGAAAGGGGGAACTAAAGGTCTGTGTGCACAGAGTCGGGTGTGTGAGTTGCACTGCATGACATAACATACCCACCATATAGTTGCATATCATAATCATTCATAACAACCTTGACACCTAAAGTATAAGTGGAATGGGACGCTTATACATTGGGACCTGCAAAACGACCCCTTGGTCTATAAGCTTGTGTGGGCAAGTTTATAAATCAAAGGTTATTTTCATATATAATAACCCCTGCTGTTTGATAACCGACACCCCAAGGTATAAGTGGTATGGGACACTTATACGATGGGAGCCTTGCAAAAGATCCCTTGCTTATGTGTTCTCGCATAAGTGAAGGTTTAAATTCATTTAATTGCTTTTCTTACTGCTAGACCTATTACAACAACTATATTAACTGCTCACCTAATACAACTTGCTAGATTAGTTTCCGCTGCCATCTGTTTTCATGTTTAATCTCTACCTTCATGTCCTTCCCTTTCTTCCTCTCCGCTCGGTACCTAGGAGCCATGGGGGGGAAGGGGTAGGGGATGATAGGGCTTAGTCTTATGACTAACGGTTTTCGAACCGCATCATTTAGGGGATCGTGGAGCCCAGCATGGAGGAGCAGCCCCAGAGATCGGTGCGCCTAGAGATGGGGCAGTCTAGCTCCGGAGTTCACACTGCCGGGACCGTGAGTCTCGATCCTTGAGTAGTTTCTAGTGTTTGCTTCCGCATGAGTGATATTGTAGTGAGGATATTTTGTACCGGGCATAAGCCCGTAATTATATTACTCTGATGTTTCTGTGGACACTCCCTTCGTGGAGCTCTCTTATTTATATATGTGATTTTATTATTGTGGACTGTTTACTATTACTTCAATAATTGTGCTACTTCTGTGATCGATTTGGCCGGCAGAATCGGCGCCTTGTGGTGATGACCCTTCAGGACGTGGAGGTGTCACCGCAAAGCGGCGGTTCTGGGCCTAAGACCCCGGTGGTTGAAAAAGAAAAAAAAAGGGGGTCTTACACCATTCTTGGAGCTGTGAAGGGAGTTGACAGACTTAATCTCTATTTAGAAGGAAAAGACACAGATACTTTTGCTCTGGTGTCAAACATCATCAACCAACTACTATTCTTCTATTGGATAAATTTGATCTTAGTGTAAACCTAAACTTATAAAGTCTGAGTGTAGGATCTTTAAGTAGATCTAAGTTGTTGGATTCAAGTGGTGAATCTGAGGTAGGATCCGGGTTTGGATCTGAGTTGTAGGAATTTGAGTTAAAGTTTGAGGTAGGGCTTGTGGTCCTGAGTGGTAGGAGATTATATCTCTGAGTGGTCAGGACTTGTGCCTGAGTGTAGGGCTTGGAAGAGTCTGAGAGATCCTATGGGATCTGAGTTGTAAGCTATTTTGAGCCGAGTTAGAGAAGTTGCATTGTCTAATAAACTGTTAGAAAGGTGGGAGGGACAGTTGATGTACCCATAATTTGGGGAACCACTATAAATTTCTTGTATATTGTTTTTTAGTTTCATGAAAGCTAAGGTTAAATATATCATAACTCACCTAAAATAGAAAAAACACAAAAAGACTTAAAAACCTATTCCCCCTCCCTCTCTAGGTGTTTAGCTACTCTTGAAACTAAAGACTTTCAAGTGGTATCAGAGGGAGGATACTCAAAATGGACTTAATGGTTTGAGTTGATCTCCAAGAGTATCATATGTTTTTCCTTATGGGTTCAGGAGAGAACCATAAGGAGTTTGGCATCATAAAACTTCCTATCTACAGGAAAGAGATCTTTGGGATCTAAAGGGAATGGGTAAGTTTGTTTATGGAAGCATCTGACCCTAGAATATTTATAACAGTTCAAGAGGGACCCTTCATCCCCATTAAGGTCTCAGTTCTAGATGAAACATTCTAGACACCTAAGAAATACTCTAAGATGTCCAAGGATGAGGTCATATTAGAAACCTTGGACAAGAGGGTACAAAATATAATTGTGAGTGCCATTGATGACTCAATATTCCAGAATCTTGTACACTACAAGACGTCCAAGGAAATGTGGGACACTCTGGTTATCTATATAGAAGGCACGGAAGAAGTTAGGGATGACAGGAAATCCCTGCTTAATCAAGAGTATGAAGCCTTCAGGCAGGCCAAAAAAGACAGCATAGTTGAATGCTTTGAAAAAAATTTTGAGTGGTGAATGTGCTGAGGACTTATGGAAGGGTCATAAGCAACTATGAGCTGAATGACAAATTCCTCATATATCTAACTAAAGACTGAGATACCAAGATATGTGTCATCAGAGAGGTGGCCAAGCTTGCTAAAAATCCTCCACATATATTGTTTGGAAAGTGGCTATCCTATGAGATGTAGCTATCTGCCAAAAAAGGAAGAGGAGCCAACAAGAAGAATTCAAGCCAAGGAAAATACTGTGGCCTTCAAGGCTAAGGGCTCCAAGAAAAGAGAGAAGAGGATTGCCTCACCCCTAGAAGGCATGCTGACTCAGACAGTTCTGAGTCAAGTTTATCTGATAGCAACATGCCATATGGGGAGTTTTCTACCTTCTTCGGGCAGTTCCAGAAGATGATGAAGAGAAAGCAGTATAGGAACACACCTTCCTCCTATTCACATCACAAGAAGGATCATCACCAATCTGATAAGAAGTTCTACAAGGGAGACAGGTATAATTCTAAACCCAGTAAAAAATTTTCTTCTAAAATTATTTGTCATTGCTATAACAAGCTAGGAAATGTCATAACTAACTGTCCTATCAAGAGAAAGTAGAATGGTGAGAAGAAGCACCGCCACCAACTCAAGGGAAAGAAGGAAAGGTCCTTCATTGCCAAAAAGGAGAAGAGCTAGAGTCAAAGTGACTCAGCCTCTTCAGATTCTGAAGAAGAGGAAGCCTACATAAGGCTATTTGTTGTTATTACTAATAAAGATGAAAACGACTCTGCTGCAAGGATAGGTATCAGGTGCCATCTATCACACTCAGAATGTGATGCTGAGGTAGATGAAGATGACAATGGATGCTATGGTCTTATGGACATGACAGATGAAGAATCCAGCCAGGATCAGTCTAGTCCAGATAAGGTATACTCACTGTCCAGCTCCTCTTCTGGTTCAGACTATGAGACTAGTCCCAATTCTGATGTATCTTCATCGAATGATGAAGATGGGTTAGAATCTGAGCAAGATATCAATCAATTGATTAACAAGTATGGTTCTCCTCTGGATTCTGTGAAGAGAAGCAAGAAGTTGGCCAAGAAACAAGCTGAGGAGATAATCTCCCAACAGTTAGCTGCTTCCCTGCAGTCTGACTCAACTTCTTTATTGGAATAAAAGATGAGGGAAGTAAGCCAATCGAAGGCTATCACAATCATCCAGATTGGGATCATCAAACACAAGAATACAATCAAGTGTTAGAAAGTAGTGTTTCCCTTGATACAGTGTACCCCTGATAGACTCCTTCACCTCTCAAAAGGATAAGAGGGGTTTAGGATTCATGGGGAACCCTAGGGTTGGCCATTCCAAAAGGAAAGGCAAGGCTCCAATTCATCCTCCAATCTCCTTTGAGAAAGTAGCGTTATCATCAAACAGGTTTGACCAAGAAAGTTTCTATGGTCACTAGTTGAATGGAAGATCCATAAGTGTGAACAAAAATGTTCACAGCTATGGTGGAAGATATGGCAGAAGATGAGTGCTTTTATAGCCCTACATGAGGAAATTCAGATGGCCCATCATGACCATTTGTCTTTGGTACCCAAGACCCCTCACTCAAGAATGTGGCAGTGTCTAATTGTCAAGCTCTTCCAGCAAAATCACAGATCAAATGCAAGTCTATCAGTAAGATTGACTTGGCCATCTCTGATGTTATCAACAACATATCTGCTATAAAGGAGATAGCTGTTGGTAGTAATCAGAGAAAGCCAAATTCACCTACTGGAATGCTTACCTTCAGTCAAATTCTTGCTGAGAAAAACTTAAAGAGGGCTACTGCTCTCCCTTTTAAATAGATTGTTGTTGGCATGACCACAAGTGCAGTTCAGAAAAGGAGATACAATATCCATGAGTGTTGCTATTGTGGTAAAGTGGGTCACTTTGCTATAGATTTCTGTCACAATCTAACTGTGCCCAGAGCAAGTGCTAGTCTTCCTCTTAAAAAATATGTAGGAAGACACTTTCAATTTCAAACTAACATGTACCAAGGACCCAATACAAATTGGGGTCCTAAGGAAACATAAATTATGTTTTGCAGGATAGTCCGAGTGCCCATACTCCTATATGCTACTTAGACAGTGGTTGTTCCAGGCACATGAATGGAAAAAGAAGCAACCTGAAGGACTTCACTCCAATGAAGAATGGACCTAAATAATCTTTGGTGGTTCAGACAGAAGAGTCACAAAGGGATATGGTATGATTAGCAATGACATAGTATCCATCTCAAAAGTGGCTTATGTGGAAGGGTTGCAACATGATGCTAAAGATCACGGCTATGAACCAGTCGCACAAGTAATATAAAATGGGAGAGTTTTCCCAAGTAATGATCTCACAAGGAACAAAGTAAGATGGAGTTAATTTCGAGGAGGACTTGATATTTAAGTCCTTAGGTCGGAGTTTATGATGGGGGGTTTTGATGGTAGCGATAAAAGAAAGTAAAAATCTATCAACTACTCCTACGCAATGCCGCTATGCGATGCTTCGCTAGGCGGGATGGAAGACTCGTCGAGCCGCAAGGCACCGAATCGCTAGGCGGATGGTCGAATAGGCTTGCGAAATGAGGGTCGATAGAACCTCTTCACAACGCACGCAACTAGAAATTGCTAGTGCGGCAAGGGTGGATGGAGGATGGAAATAGGGCGCACCTCAAGAAATATATAACAAAAATACAAATCACATAGACATGATTTCATATAAACGTATTTTACAATTAAGCGTACATCATCTATAAATAGAGTTTACAACAACACATAAACAACAATAAAGGAAGAACAAGGCAAGAGATCGACCGTATCTGAAGTCTTGTTGAGGGTTCACGGTCTGATTCACCAGGCTGTCAATCCTCGTCCAAGCTCGGTCCTCAGCTGCGTCCGGGGTAGAGAAGGTCTATCACCACCTTCCAATGGCCCGTCTTCTTCGTGTCACGATTGCGTACGAAAGTTGCAAGCTTCCCTTTGCTTGATGGCTATGGCGTTGAAGCTTGAAATAAGCCCAATAGATGATGGAGGAGGCCGAGAGGATACTCTGGCTTGGATTTGGCGGTGAAAGCTTGCCCGGAGCCCCTCCCTATTGTGGAGGATGAAGGGAAATGGCGGAACCCTTCGTCGGAGACGAAAAACTGCGGAAGAAATTGATCGATCCCGAATTAGGGAGAGACCTACGATATTTATAGAAAGCAGAATTGAACAATGCACACAATCACGAGCGTATGACCAGTGGTCGTGCGCACTATGGTCAGTGATCGTGCGTATTGGCATGACAGATTAAAGTGAAGAACTAGGGTACTGCGCACGAGCAATGGCACACGACCGATGGTCGTGTGCACTATGTCCAGTGGTCGTGCGATTAGCCCAGACAGACCTCCAGGAATAGAGGAATGTACGCACGCGATCAGTGGCGCACGACCGGTGGTTGTGCGCAGTATGTCTAGTGCTCGTGCGATTACTCCAGGCAGATTCTGGAAATAAGGGTATATTGCGCACGATCATCGGTGCACGACCAGTGGTCGTGCGCACTACATCCGATGATCGTGCATAGTATTCCTGCTTCCAAACATTCCCGGAACACGCACACGAACCTAAACCCAGCATTGATGTGTGCAGACATTCCAAACAAGCATAAAACGGAGTGCAAGTAATAAAAGTACAAAAATATACACAACCACGAGCCAAAAGTGCACTTCCTAAGACAATAAGGATAAGATGAAATATAAACGATAATGACCTAAAAGTGAAGTGCAAACAAAGGAAAATAAGCTCAGATGAGTCCGAAAATAGGTATATAATATGGACTCATCAAACCCCGAGACTTAACTATTTACGCGTCTCGAGCAAACAAAATCTAAGCAGATAGGGAAAATGACTTACAAACAAAGAAATTAAAAAACAGAGTACCATGCGAAGTCGTATGCTTCCGTGAGTAAAAATACAATAGAGAAAATTTCTAAGGATGCAGAATAGTTTATATTTTTCACAATGCGTATCAAAATTTTATTACTACTCAAAAATGGAATCACGGTGAATCAATCGGTCATGCATAGGACGAAAGTAGGTAGGCCACTAAGGTGAGCTTTGCCAAAGATCGGGGATCAGGATCACCTTCAAAGAAATCCACCAATGTCGGTGACCATACGCTTGCCCGTTCACACTCTCTCCACGGCACTAGTTAGACTCAAGCGCGAATCCGTAGGAATTTAGGATAAGAGATGGGGCTTGGGTTACGGTGAGGTAAACAAAGATAAACATGATGGCTATGCACCTAACCCAAATGAGCAATCCTAAAACAAAAGAATCCAACCTCTAACCACAATAAAAACGAATACACTACACCCCCAAACTTAACTTTTAACATATGAGTGTGTGCACCGCCTACTCAACATACAATCACATTTTCAAAAAGATTATTAATCAAACTTTTTCTTCTTGTTTTCAACTATTTTTTTTTCTTTTCATTTTTATTTTCACAATATCAGCAAATATAGACTTGGGCGCACTTCCATATTTTCACAAATAACAACACCACATCACAACCCAACATGAAATATAAAACACTAAGCTCGACTTGGGTGTGCGACTAGGAAAGGATATGAGGCTTTGGTGAAATCATGGTGGAGCTGAATCAAAAAGAATGGGTTGGCACAATGGGGCTTAGCGAGGATATTACGTTAGGAACAGTACAAAGCTCAACCGGGCCAAAATGATGGCCTACATCACACTCACGCTAGACTAACCATGTACCAATGCTTTGAGAGTAGCTTGGGGCAAGTTCTTAGCTACCGAGAAAGATAATCCTTCCTCCCGACTCGAGCAAAACGAGTCTAGTGACAGCTACACACATTCCTACACTACCGTTTGATTCACACCGGATTCACCAACTTTTGAGTAGAATAAAAAGTATTTACACAAATAGAAAATTATAAATCTATAAGCATACAGAAAAATTAAATCTACTCGAATTTCTATACGAGACGAGAGCAGTTGACTAGAAGCACAGCAAGTTCAACATTTTACTGTCTCATAATCCTAAGCCAACACCATAATTTTTCCAAATCTAACAAAGACATGAGTTTAACTCGCAGCACTCTAACAGCTAAGCACACGCTCATGTGGGTGCAGTGGTGTGCAATGCAATGAACTAAACAAAATAATACTACAAATGCTTCTAGTATGCACATAAAATGTGCACGTGCAAAAAGGTAACTTGTACTAGCTCTCCCCAGACTTAAACTAAACAACACATCATAAGATATTGAAAGTAAAATCATAAAGGACTAAGGGAAGAGGTTACCCAATGCTCAGCGAGTGAGCATACAAGAAGACGCATGAAAAATAGAAGCAGGCCCGCCATATGACAATCACAACCCCGCCAATGCGTAGTTTCCATGAATATATGCAGGGGTGAGCTTTGCAAAAAGAAAAGAAAAATATACAAAAAGAAATACTAAAACTAATCTATACAAGAAAAAAATAAAAATGCAGGAAATGAAAGATAAGTACTGGAATTATTGTCATCCCAGCACGACTTATTAAATTCTATAAAGTTATAGCTAATGGGCCTATGAAATAAGAAATGGATAGGTAACTGTTCCATTATCCGTTGAGGTAGCGGGTACCAATACGAAGATAAAACAGTTACCCCTCTGCCTAAATAATCATACCTGCTCCTTGCAGGCAGAGGAAATAGGAAGTAAGATGAGGAGGTGTAACGCCCCCGATTTTTCTGCGATTATTTAATTCTTGCTTGGCATTATGTCGATGCATTTTCTTTGCTTGTGTCTTCTGTGAAGTGTGGTCTTAACTCCTTAGAACTAAGTGGCCCATTTTGTAGTCTATTGGCAAGATCTCCCTAGCAAGCCGGGTCGTTTTGGGTGACCCGGTGTGGACTCTCGGGGGATTCTTGTGTTTTGACTTCGGGTGGGTATAACTCGAGTTCTGTTTGTAGAAAATTAATTTCGACTTCGTCGTTGTGTTCGTAGCGTGGATATTTAGCTACAATACGAATTTCATCGAATTCTGAGGATGTTAGGTTTTCGCGTCGTTTTTATATTTTATGAAAAATAAAACTATTTAATAAATATTATATTAAATATTATTTTTTGAAAGGGTGCGGGTACTTGCCGATTTTGCCTTGTCTTTTTGTTCATTATTAATTAATTAGCTAATTAAGATTAATAAGGGTGCTATATATAGGATAGTTTAGACTTAAGAGGTAACCGCTCCTGTTCACCTTCTTCCCCCGCCCGCAGCACCTGTTCGCGGAAAATGGAGAAACCGCCGGAACTGCTCCCCTTCGGACGCCGATTCCGGGAGCGTTTGTGGACGGAATTCGATTCCGAAAGCGGATTTGGATTGCTCTCGCCTAGACCTTCATTCCTACGGTGTTGCTGCTGCTGGTGCCAAGTGAGAGTAAAGGAGGCCGACCAAGCTTTACCGGAAATTTGAGGCAAGTGGTATTCTTGCCCTTGCCGTGTAATTCTTTTTGTCTATCTCATTATTACACTGTTAGCCCTTGGTTAGAAACCTTATTCTTGCTTGAAATCGGGTAAGAAACCCAACTGTTGATAGAGAAGCCTAGTTCTCGGGATGTGTGAGGGCTTAAGGGTTGGGTCGATTTTTTTCCCTGTATAGTAGTTATAGTCGGGTAGAGGAGAAAAACTATAGTTTAATTTATGCAAAATATTTCTGGCTTAGGCTCGGGTTGGGATGTAAGTGT
Organism: Platanthera zijinensis; assembly: GCA_039513925.1. Taxonomy (NCBI): domain Eukaryota; kingdom Viridiplantae; phylum Streptophyta; class Magnoliopsida; order Asparagales; family Orchidaceae; genus Platanthera; species Platanthera zijinensis. The sequence continues at coordinate 78,365,908 of CM077089.1, forward strand.
GCTTGCCTGTGTAGTGGCTGTAGCAGAAGCCTTCCTTGTACTTAGACTTGCTGGGGTAAGCATTGGAGAATTCAGGGCTTGGCATTGAGTGTGGTGCACACACTCATCATCGGGTCTGCTTGGCCTATTTTTGCGGCTAAGTAGTTTGGCGTTGAGTGAGTCGACCTCACTCAACGCCAAAGCTGTTTTGTTGTTGAGAGTGGTGGACACACTCAATGCCACAGCTTGTTTTTGGCGGCTATGTACTTTGGCGTTGAGTGATTTGACCTCACTCAACGCCAAAGCTATTTTGGCGTTGAGAGAGGTGGACTCACTCAACACCACAGTTTGATTTCGCGGCTATGTGTTAAGACATTGAGGGAGTGGACCTCACTAAACGCCATAGCTGTTTTGGCGTTGAGTGAGGTTAGCTCACTCAACTCCACAACCTGTGTTGCTGAAGGCGTTGAGGGAGTGGACCTCACTCAACGCCGTAGCTATTTTGGTGTTGAGTGAGGTTAGCTCACTCAACTCCACAGCCTATTTTACTGAACGCATTGAGAGAGTGGACCTCACTCAACGCCATAGCTATTTTTGCGTTGAGTGAGGTTAGCTCACTCAACGCCACAGCCAGTGTTGAAGAAGGCGTTGAGTGAATGAACCTCACTCAACGTCATAGCTATTTTGCCGTTGAGTCAGGTTAGCTCACTCAACGACACCATCTGTTTAGGCATTGAGTGAGTGGGGCTCACTCAACGCCATGGCGTGTTGAGTCATCTCAACACTTTTCCCTTACCTTGATATTCTCTCCCGAGTTAATTTCCTTTGGTTTTGAGGTTCCTTGTTGGCTATGTTTTTCCAAAGGCCGAATCATGGGTCGTGATTTGTAGTGGTGGTTTGAAGCTCTTAATGGGGGTGGTGTTGTGTAATTTATCCGTGGCCACCCTTTTGTTTTATCTTGCTCCAGGTATGGGCTGGGCAAGGGGGTGGGAGATCCCTAGTGCTTTCACATATAGACCCTTGAGCTTTGTTTCTTGGAAATGGTGGTTGGGGGACTGAGTTTGCCTCCAACTCAGATCCGCATTGTTTTTGCTACTACCATGTCTCATCGATTAGGGTGTTAGATGTTTCTTCCTTTGTAAATTTGAACCATTTGGGCTCATGTTACCCTGGTAAACTCTGTAGGATTTATTTTTGGGCAGGGTTGTTGCTGTTTCCTCGCACTTAGTGCTTCTCTTTTTGTCTTGCCTTGGACAGTGGTGCTTGTTTCGGTTGCTTACTCTTCTTGCTTACCTTTTTTACTTAACATTTCCATACAACTTACTTGTTTAGCTTGCTGAGGTATTCTTTTCTTCTTTGAATGCCTAGGGTTCTGATTAGTAGCCGATTAGGCGGCTAGTTGTGTTGTGCTGTTGCTGGTGGTCTCTCGTACTGTAGAGATCAATTATTTGGTCATGTGAGGTAGTTTTGTGTTTCTTTCTTATATACATACATACTTGCAAGTGGGTTCGTGTCAGTTTGTCGGCGCCCACTGGTAGATTTACCTTGATACTAGATATGTTAACTTTTTGCTGCTACCTTTTCTGGAGATAGTCTACTTGATATGGGGATGATTTATGCTAGGTTGCTAGTTACTTTTAATCCTAAAAACACTATTATAAGTATACCTCATGATCAGCATGTTTTATAAAACTCATAACTATTTTCCAAATAACGTAAAAAAAATCATTTTCCTATGTGTAAGTATAAACTAAATATAGGGTCCTGCATGGTATAAGATGTCCTCTAGGGGCACTTATACACTCTTTTAGGATGTCAAACCTGAATAAAGTATTTTCCGCAGCATATAAGTATAGTTTTTAAATTGTGGACTTGGTGATTCACCGAGCCGAGGGATACGGCCTTTAAAAATATAACTGATTTTCTAATCATATAACTTATGCATTTTCATAAAGTATAGTTGATAGTGCTTTGCCTGAGCGTCGGTAGTTATCCCCTGCTCGACGTGGCATCATGACACGTGTTTTCTCCTACTCTGATAGTCCGTTTTCCTCGGAGAAAATGTGGGTTGTGACGGTATCAGAGGGAGGTTGCTTGACAAGTTAGTCGGGCAACCTTCCCTTTTGATTGCATTAGTAGTTCAGCATCATGTCATTCACACACCGATATGTCATCAGCACATCTTAGCAAAAGCACGAACACTACACTTATAGCATAATATGAAGTATACGGGGCATATTATGTAGTATGAGATGCATAATATGTGTTCGTATATGGATCCACCATAGGGGCAACATGTGAGGGTTATGTAGTATGGGATGCATAACCTCACCACATGGTTGCGACTAGCTCATCTTCTCTTTCTTGCTTGAGGATTTTATGTAGTATGGGATGCATAACATTTTAATGTGTACGCCGCTCATAACATGCATTAGGGTCTTTTTTTTAGAATACATAGCACAAACATGCATAGCATAACATGGCATAAACACAACGTGCCAAGCTAAAGACATGAAGGATGACATATATACACACATAAGTTTTCGAGTCAAAAATAATATAAAGTCATGCATTCCCGATCTAGGCACAAGAGTTAGTATGGTGGTGGTTAACCATCCTAGGTTAAGGCATAACATCAATTATTGAAAAGATAAACTCCCAGAGCAAGTTTAGCAGCTTTAAGTTCATATTTATGTATGTTTTGTCTGTACTTGTAGTTTGTTGTACCCGTTGTACAAGGATCTGACTAATGCTGTTATGATTTTAGGATGGCGAGACGCCTTTTGACTAGATCGACCCCCTTATCTAAGGGTGAGTCATCGGGAGCGCAGAATGATGCGGTGATTGAGAGCTTGCAGCAGAGTAGCGTTTCCTTGAGCAAGCAGATGGTGGAGATGCAGGCCCAAATCCAGTCTCTGGTGGCAGTTATGGCAGGACAAACTCAGGGAGTGCAAGGCCCTATAGGGGGGTTGCCTGTTCCTCCTCCTCCTACACCCCTGAGACCTCTAGCGGTGGTTCCAGTGGAGATGGAATTTATCTCACAGTTTCAGAGACTTAGCTCTCCTACTTATGATGGGAAGGCAGATTTCATGGTCATAGACGATTGACTGATCTCTATGGAATAGATGTTCTCGTACTCCGGTATTATAGATGATCAGAGAGTGATGATAGCCGCCTATCAGCTAAAGGGTTTGGCTAAGAGTTGGTGGCTTAGAGAAAAGGAGAGCTTGGTAGCTGGTTTCTCTTGGGAAGTATTCAAAGAAATGTTTTTGAGGAAGTTCTTGCCTTCGGTCGAACGTGACCGTCTTATGAACGACTTCCTCCACCTGAAGCAAAGGAAACTCACGGTCGGTGAGTATGAGATAGAGTTCATCAAGTTGAGCCTGTTTGCTCCTGGGTTAGTGAGTGTTGAGGCTGATCGAGTCAAGCAATTCCTTGGTGGCTTGAGGAGCGAGGTGCAGCAATTGACCAGCGCTTATGGATCAGAAACTTATACAGGGGTAGTGGAGGCTTCTCTGAAGGTGGAGTCTATCGAGACAGCAAAGAGCAGAGGCCAGCAATTGAGGAAGGACAAGAGGAAGTCCGTATAGGAGAAGAAACCCCAGGTACCCAGTGCTGCTTCAGGAAAGAAGAGCAAGGTGGTGTGTAGCTTCTGTGGCCGATCAGGCTACCCTGTTGAGAGGTGTTTCAAGAAAGCAGTAGCTCAGAAGAAGGAGCAAGTTCAGGCTATTCAGGGTGCTCCTAGGAGAGATGTTTCCTATTTTGTTTTCAAGCAACCCGGGATAATGCTGCCCAGTGCTGGTCCAAGGATAAAGTCTGCTATCAGTGCGGGCAGAAGGGTCACATCAAGTCTAGGTGTCCTCAGGTCCAGCCTGTTCTTCATGCAGTTCCACTTCAGGCACTACCTCCGCCTCAGTGTATGGACAAGGGCAAAGGAAAGTTGAATGTGATCTCTTTTGAGGAGGCTCAAGCTTCGACTCAGGTCATCTCAGGTTAGTTGTTTTTCCAGCTTGAAAGTTTTATTTACTAGAATGGTTACAGTTTGGTTTTGGTAGTTCCTTAGTAGTATATACTCCTATAGGGAAATTTAAGGTGAAGAACCGCTGGGCGCGTATTCTATTTGACTCCGGCGCTACCCACTCATTTGTGGCTAGAGCCTTTGTGGAGCGACATCGATTGACTCTAGATCGAGTTCGTGATACCTTCTGCGTCATGTTCCCTTCTGGTGAATCTCTGTTATCAGATTTGGGCATTCTAGATTGCCCTGTTTTGTTGGGGGACTTTCTTGCGAAGGCAGACTTAAAGATGATTGATTATGAGGACTTCGATGTTATTCTGGGCATGGACTGGCTGTCTATGTATGATGCGGTTATTCAGTGCAAAGGGAAGCGCTTGGACTTCATCAAGGACAATGGTCAGCCGGGAAGCGTATATGCTGATCCGTGCATTCTCCTGTCATTTCTGCAGTATGTGCTCAGAAGTTGTTTCTTTCTGGTTATTTTGCTTGTTTAGTCTCGGTGGTTGGGACCGCTGTTAGTGTACCGCGCTTAGAGGAGATTCCCGTTATTCGTGGTTTCGCTGATGTTTTTCCTGATCACCCTCCTTGTCTTCCTCCCGATCGGGATGTCGAATTAGTGATTGATTTGGAACCGAGTATGCTTCCTATTGCTAAGGCGCCGTACCGGATGGCCCCTCGTGAGTTAGAGGAGTTGCGAGTCCAGTTGGATGAGCTGTTGGCAAAAGGATTTATCATGCAGAGTTCGTCGCCTTGGGGTGCTCCCGTTTTGTTTGTAAAGAAGAAGGATGGGTCGATGCGGCTTTGCATTGACTACAGGGAGTTGAACAAAGTCACTATTAAGAATAGGTACCCTCTGCCGAGGATCGATGACTTAATTGATCAATTGGTGGTAGCACGGTGTCCTCAAAGATCGATCTTCGATCTGGCTATCATCAGCTCAGGATCCGTGAGGCAGATATTCCACGGACTACGTTTAGATTGAGGCATGGAAATTTTGAGTTCTTGGTGATGTTGTTTGGTCTGACCAACGTGAAAGTGAAGGGATAGATACTACTCTAGAGGGGGGGTGAATAGAGTTATCAAATTTTGCACTAGACAAAACTTAATGGTCTACCCAACTCCCTTGGAGTGAAGTGCGGAATGAAAAGATTATAGATATTGATTTAACCTTAAAGCCTAACACAAGTGATGTGCACAAACTCAAGCTAACTGTAATTACAGTTAAGGCTTGGAAAACCTAATCAGCAACTAGCAATCCTAGTTATATCTATTCACAGCCACAATGCAGGAATTAAACAAGTGAATCCAGACGACACAAGGAAATTTATAGTGGTTCCCCAAACAACTTGGGTACGTCCACTCTTCTACCCACACGGTAGGAATCCACTCAGGTTTTTGATCAGGTGCCCTGCCACCAACAGGATCTGCTTCAGGTAGATCCAGAAACCCTGTAGACTTTTGATCAGGTGTCTAAAAACCAAGCACAGGTTTTTGATCAGGTGCCCTGCCACCAAGGGATACTTTTGAAGGGAGTAATAACCCTGTATAGGAGGGGGAAGAAGGTTAAGATGTCTTCTCTATTTTACAATAGATTAGAGAAGCACAAAAGCTTACACTGAGCTAGAAAGCTCTGAGGAATCAAGGCTCCCCCTGGCTCAAAGATGTCCAGGTGAAGTCTTGCTTCAGTGCAGAAAAACTCTTCAGAAAGTTCTGAAGGAAAAACTACAAGAAGATAATAAATAATAAAATAAAGATCTTCAAGCAGCTATCTTCTTCTTCTTCTTCTTCAAAAGAACTCTGAGTTCGAACTTCCTGAAAGCAGGAGAACTCAGGATGAAGAAGAGTAGAAGATCTTAACACTTCTCAGTTAGATGGAAATTGCTGAGAGCAAAAAGCTTGATCTTGATGAAGGCTTGAATGCTTGAAAATATCTGGATCACTAGTTAGCTATATGCTAGCTTGAATCCTTCTTCAAAGGGTCCTTTATATAACATCAGCAAGCAACGGCTCTCTTCAATTTGAATTACTTGTCTTCTTCTGAGCCTTGAGACCTGGGCTGTAAATATCAAGAAGACAAAACAAACTCTGCAGCAGAAACATTCTATAAAAAGAATAACCCTTTTTCTAGGAAGCTGCAGGAAATAATTTGATAATAAAGTACTAAATAAAGTCATATCAGAAACAAACTCCTTATAGCAAAAAGAAGACTTTTCAGTCTAACGGCTATAAAGGGCTGACAGCAGATAAAGTAATTTATAATGTCAGCTAATAAGACAAACAACTTTATCTAAAAAGATTTGACTCAGGCAAAAAGAATAGAGCAGATATGCCTGGAAATATTATCATAAAACTCAAAACAACTTGCCAGAAAATGTATTAATTAATTAAATATAATAAATAAATACAAAATATAAAGGCAGACAGAAAACGTCGAACGACCCTCGGAGATCGTCGACCGACGCACGGAGATCGTCGAACTATCGGACAGATAGTCGAACGATCCAGATAGTCGAACTATCAAAGGAGATAGTCGAACTATCACAGCAGATAGTCAAACTACCAGAAGATAGTCGAACTATCAGATAGTCGACCTATCAACAGATAGTCGAACTATCAGGGCAAAACAGGTAGTCGAGCTATCAATAGATAGTCGAGCTATCAGATAGTCGACCTATCAATCAGATAGTCGAACTATCAAGAACAAACAGATAGTCGAGCTATCAACAGATAGTCGAGCTATCAGAAACAAACAGATAGTCGATCTATCAACAGATAGTCGAACTATCAGATAGTGGAACTATCAAAGCAGATAGTCGAACTATCAAGCGAGAACAGATAGTCGACCTATCAACAGATAGTCGAGCTATCAACGCAGAATAGATAGTCGAACTATCAACAGATAGTTGAGCTATCAGATAGTAGACCTATCCAAGCAGATAGTCGAACTATCAAAACCAAACAGATAGTCGATCTATCAACAGATAGTCGAACTATCAGATAGTCGACCTATCCAAGCAGATAGTCGAACTATCAAAGCACACAGATAGTCGAACTATCAACCGATAGTCGAACTATCCTCGCAGACTGAAAGTCGAACAACTGATAGACGATCGTCGAACAGTTAGTCGACGATAGTCGAGCGGCGTTCGACGATAGTCGAACGAACAAACTACTTAACCAAATTCTCAATCTGGAAAAGTGAGGACTCTACAGCTAGACTACTAACCATTGACCATAGATATTTCTTGGGTCAAGGAGCACAAAGGAGAGGACTAAACTCAAATCAAACTAGGGTACCAACAATCTCCCCCTATTTGAGTTAAGTCCTTCAAAATCTAAAACATACAGCTAGCTATAGAACACTATAAACAATACAGGAAATAGTTAGCAATTAACTAATAGATATCAAACAGATAGATAATGAACAAATATAATACATCAGTCAATCAAACTATTAAGAATCTACAGAGTCTGGCAAGGGGGCAGAGGAACTAGGAACAAAAGAGATTTTCCTTAGAGGATCATTAGATTCTTTCTTTGATAGCTTCAAGTCCTGCACGCCAATGATCTTCAATTCTGCAGCTCTTGGGACTACTGCTTCAGGATGCTTTTCCATATATTTTGAGGGATCAAATACATCAGGATTGACCTGAAACTTTTCAAACTCTTTCTTTCTGAAAGCAGACATGGTGGTTAAACCAGTAATATCTTTTCCTTCTGCTTTTGCTTTTCTTATTTGAGCTGCTCCAACTAGTTCGTGAAAACGAGCCATCCTAAAGTTAGGATCTAGCTCTGGACTTTCATAAACAGGCTCAGGAGGAGCAGCATCTGATTCTTTATCTAGATAAGATATTGGAGCAAACTTAGCAAAAGGTTCTTGCTAGAATTTTAAAACAAAGTAAACTACTTACCTTTTAGAACAATTTTCTCAGACTGAATTGGTGCAGCAGTTGAAACCTTTCTCTTAGGAGAAGGAGGAGGTGAAAAAGTTGGCTTTAGATACACAACCTCCTTAACTTGTTCTTTCACTTCTGCTTCATGCATTTGACTGCCAGAATGAGACTTTCCATGAGAGCTATGAGAGCTTTTCCTTGATTGATGCTGAGACGAAGCAGATCTTGCTGATGGAGCAGATTTTCCTGAAGAGGCAGAAGGGTTGGCAGAAAGATTACCAGAAGCTCCTGCACCTGGAGGAGGAGGAGGAGGACCTCTGGGAGTCCATCTTGAACCAGGACTATCATATCTTTTAGATCTTTTCCTCTCTTTCTACTGGTTCTTTGAGAACCACATCCAATGCTGAAATTCCTTTGACTTAGGGTCAATGCCCTTCAGAATGTAATAAGGAGTATCATTGTCTTTACTGGGAGGAGGAGGAGCAGCTTTTCTCTTCTTTTGAACAACTTTCTTTCTCTTTGAATTTTCAGATACGTCAGAATCATCTTCATCATCAGAGTGAAATGATGGGGGATTATCATACGGATCATAGGCTTCAGAAACAACCTTTTCTTTAAGCTTCAGAGCAGATTTCTCTCTTTCCACTTCAATGGCATCCAGAGCCAGAAGGGAATCTAAGTCCAACCCTGGTGAGTCATCCCAGATGGTTGACTTTTCAATTTGCAGCTCTTTTTCTTTCTCTTTCAACAAAGACTGTACTCTTAGATCCCAGGCAGCTCTTGCTTGTACTTCTTCCACACTCAGAATAGGAGTGTCATCTTTGACTTCATCTTGATTCTCAGACTCATCTTCTCTATCATCTAAAAAAGATTCCAATTCTGGATCTACTTGGATATCAGGAACACTTGGGGCAGCCTCTGAGACAATTACTATTATCTGAGCAGATAAATCTTCTCTAATAAAATCTGTAGAATTATGAATACAGATCTGCTAAATAAGCAATAATCATTCCTTCAAGGTATTCACTAGCAAGCAAATTAATTGACTCGTCAATAAATCGAATAAGTGAATTACCTTCATACTTGACCATCTCCCATGATTCATCTAGATATGAGGTGATAATTCCTTCTAGGAATCTAACAACCACGGGAGTGGTGAGATCTTTTAGGCAGACTTTTACTGCAATTTCAGATAGCATGATTCCATCAGCTATTTCCTTATCAGATAACACTGGAACTACTTCTTTCTCAGCTGGAGCAAACTCTTCCAGAGCTGTCATTACAGCATCTGTTATAGCTGGAAGGGAGGCAGGAGGTTCTGAGGCATCTTCATAGAACATCTCCCCCTGCCTGATTTCAGTGGAGACTGAAACCAGGCCCCTTGAGGAAGATGGCTCAACAGATTTTGAAAGAGATTTGATGGAGGCAGTTAAGATATCAATGGAGGATGCAAGGGGAGCGATTGCCTCTTCAATCATGGTTTTGATTGAGGGGGTAATCAACTCCAAAATGCGGGAGATGAGTTCAGGAGTAATCTCAAAAGATGATGGAAGTGAAGTGGATGGAGCTGCAGCAGATATGGTTGAAGTGCTGGGATGAAGAATGGTGTGGACAGGGGATTGAACAGGAGATGGAGCTGGAGAGTTAATTGGAGAATTAACTGGGGAATGAATGGGAGACAAAAGAGGAGTAGGAATTCTCTCAAATCCTAACAAATCAAAGCTAGGAGCAGATATCCTAGTCTGATGAGAAGGAATTGGAGATGCTGGAGGGGAAAGAGGAACAACCGTGGTTGTTTCTGGAGCAGAAGAGGGAGAAGGTCATACTTCAGCTGAAGTTGATGGAACTTCAACTGAAGCAGACATCAAAGTAGAAGAGGAGGAGGGAAGAGCTGAGCCAGCTTCGACATGGTGAGGAGTGACTGATTCAGTCCTGGTGTCCTCAGATATTGCTGGAGCAACCCCTGTGAGAGCGGGTTTCACAAAAGTTCTCTTCCATTTAGAGAATAGGTTAGGATCCATCTTCTTGCTTGCGTTAATTGTTGTTGCGGTTGAACTCAGCAGCTGGGGGTATTTTTCCTTCAGGAAGATTCCAATAACCCTTCCGAGGGTAACTTCCTTCTTGCCATTCTTTTTCCTTATTAAATCAAACATCACTGCTGCCCAATCTATCCTTTTCCGATTAACAATCGCACACATCAGTGCGAATTGCTGCCTTGTGATATTATCATGAGCAGAGTGCTTACCCAGGAGCACTTTTCCTACCAACTCAGCAAGAAACTTGATCTTGAAAGGGAAATTTACTTTGAGCAGCTTCGTGGGAATGCCCTCAGCATGTTCCAGCTCAACTAACATTCTTCCGAATTCTTGAGCATCTTGCTCATAATCCTCTTCACCATTTATTAAACCAAAAATATCAGTCAGAACGGCCGGAGTTAGGATTACCTCTTCTCCGCCGATGGTACCAGTCATCGAGTCGTCGGTGGAGGATGACGTGAAGGCCCATTCCTTGATTTTTGGGATGTTTATCTTAATCCTTGCAGACATTAACCTCTCGAGTCCTTGATCCCGGCAAAGCTGAAGAACTTCTACGATCCCGGCATCGCAGCTACTGAACGCATCGAAATCAACACTAAAGCCAGCATCAAACTTCACAACTGCTAGAATTGCTGGAGAGACCGCCATTGATTCGCTGGAGGAACGCTGGAGAAGGATGGAGAAGACAAAGAAGACGAAACGGCCGAAAATCGCAAGCGGGAAGGCAGAATGCGAAAAGACACGCTCCGTCGACAATAAAACAAAAGATCTTTTAACCTAGGTCGACTATCGGCTTTATATTAGACCGGAAATAGTCGATCTATTAAAAAGATACTTGACCCGATAGTCGAACGGCCGTTCGACGATCGGCTCAGAAGCAGAGTAGTCGAGCCATTGTTCGACTATTTCTGGCTTCACAAACAACAGGCTTTCGTCATCCAGAGATCGACGATGAGCTCGACTTGTTCGACGATGGTCGAATGCCGGTCGACGATCTTCAGACAGATAAGCCATCATCAACCAGAGGTCGACGATAGACTTGATCCGTTCGACGATCTTCGATCATCGTTCGACGATCTTCAAATAAGTTTCAACATAGGCAGATATAGTCACACTTAGTCTCGTCCATTGATCATGCCTAATTGAACTAAAAATAACAGATGCTTCTGTTCATCTAAAGGCTTGGTGAATATATCACCTCTCTGAAACTCAGTGGATATGAACTCAAGACAAATCTTGTTCTTTTCCACACAATCTCTCAGGAAATGGTGGCGAATCTCAATGTGCTTCGTTCTAGAGTGGTGCACTAGATTTTGTGCAATAGAAATAGCACTGGTACTATCACATATGATTTTGGTGTTCTTGTGTGAGTAACCATAATCCACAAGCTGGTTTTGAATCCACAGGATCTGTGAACAACAACTAGCAGCAGCTATATATTCAGCCTCTGCAGTTGAAGTTGAGACCGAAGCCTGCTTCTTACAGAACCAAGAGACCAATCTCTCTCCCAGGAATTGGCAAGTTCCTGAGGTGCTCTTCCTGTCAACTCTGCAACCAGCATAATCAGAATCAGAATATCCAATTAGTTCAAATTCTGACTCAGCTGGGTACCAAAGTCCTAGATCTGGACATCCCTTTAGGTATCTCAGGATTCTCTTTAGAAGAATCAGATGAGATTCCTTGGGGTTGACCTGGAATCTAGCACAAAGGCATGTAGCAAACATTATATCAGGCCTACTTGCAGTTAGATATAATAGGGAACCAACAATGGCCCTATAATTCTTTTGATCAACTAGCTTGTCGTGATCATCAGAATCAATAACTACATTAGTAGCCATAGGTGTAGGCATTGCTGAAGCATCAGCCATCCCAAATTTCTTTACCAATTCCTTGGCATATTTGGATTGGGAGATGAAGATACCATCAGCATCTTGCTTAACTTGGAGACCAAGAAAGTAAGACAGCACACCCATACTACTCATCTCAAACTTAGAGTGCATCAGGTCAGAGAACCTTTTGCAAAGTTTGGGATCAGTGGAGCCGAATATAATATCATCTACATACACCTGAACTAGGATTGTGTCCTTGTGATGCTTGACGAAAAGGGTTCTATCAACTACTCCCCTAGTAAAGTTGTGCTCTAAGCGGAAACTAGCTAGAGTCTCATACCAGGCTCTGGGATCTTGCTTTAGTCCATAAAGAGCTTTCTGCAACTTAAAAACATGTGAGGGCTGAGTTGAAGAAACAAACCCTGGTGGTTGTTCAACAAACACCTCTTCCTTAAGCTCACCATTCAGGAATGCACTTTTGACATCCATTTGGAACACCTTAAACTTCATGTAGGCTGCATAGGCCAAGAAGATCCTTATTGCTTCTAGCCTTGCAACAGGAGCAAAGGTTTGGTCATAGTCTATACCTTCCTCCTGTCTGTAGCCCTGAGCTACAAGCCTTGCTTTATTCCTTACTATAATTCCATTTGCATCTAACTTGTTTCTATACACCCACTTGGTGCCTATGATCAGTTGGCCTTTAGTTCTTGGAACCAAAGTCCAAACTTTACATCTCTCAAACTGATTGAGCTCCTCTTGCATTGCAATGATCTAGTGGGGATCTAGCTCTGCATCTTTAAAGGTGAGGGGCTCAACCTATGAGAGGAAACAAGCATGCATCACATCCTATCTTAATTGATGTCTTGTTTGCACACCAGCTGATATGTCTCCAATCACTTGAGATGTGGGGTGATCTCTAAGTGTGACAATATCAGCAGGTGGGATGTGATCTTCAGCAACAGTTGGGATTAATTCCTCAGGAGGAATTTGATCTACTATTGGTGGAACAACAACTGCTTCAGCAATGTCTTCATCACTGTCTGATTCAGTGATCTGAAGAGTTGATAGTTGAAGAATTTCTTGAGGGGCATCAGGTACCTGCAATAAACTGGAGGAAGGAGAATTTTCTTTCTCCTTGTAAAACATCTGATGCTCATCAAATGATACATGCACAGATTCTTCAATCTTACAGGTAGATTTGTTATAAACCCTATAAGCTTTGCTTACTTGGGAATATCCAAGCATGATTCCCATTGAAGCTTTTGCTTCAAATTTTCTAATATATTCTTTATTATTATTATGAATATAAACAATACAGCCAAAAACTCTAAAATAGTTAATTTTAGGTTTCTTTCCTTTAAGCAACTCATAAGGAGTTTTACACTTAAGTTTGTGTATCAAACTTCTATTCAAGACATAATTGGCTGTACTAACAGCTTCTGCCCAATAGGAGAGAGGCATGTTAGCATCTGCCAACAATGTGCTAGCAGCTTCAATGAGTGTTCTATTCTTCCTTTCAACTACCCCATTTTGTTAAGGAGTTCTAGGAGCTGAGAAGCTATGTTTGATACCTTCTCTCTCACAGAATTCTTGCATGAGAAGAGAGTCAAACTCAGTACCATGATCACTTCTGATCAAGGCCACATGAGTAGAGTACTCAGTCTGCACACATAGTAGAAAGTCTGTAAGGGCTTTGAAGTTATCAGACTTAGTTCTCAAAAAGAAAACCCAACTGAACCTAGAGAAGTCATCTACAATTACTAAAGTGTAATACTTCCCTCCTAAACTCTGTACATTTATTGGGCCAAAAGGTCCAAGTGTAATAGATACAGGATTCTAGGAGAATCACTCTTATTTATAGATTTAAAAGAGTTTTTGGTTTGCTTGCCTAGCTGACAAGCCTTGCATAGGCTCTCCTTCTTGTAGGGGCAAGAAGGTAAGCCTCTAACAAGGTTGTGTTTAGATAGCCTAGATATATTTTTAAGGTTAACATGACTAAGCCTCTTATGCCACAAAGAATTATTATTAAGGGTTACTTCATTAAACAGGCAGATTTCAGAATGAGATGAATTGAAATCTACTAAATAGATATTACCTATTCTAATACCTACTAAAACAACATTATTATTTAAAGTAATATTGCAAGAGAAGTTAGAAAATGAAACCTGGTAGCCAGCATCACATAGCTGGCTGACTGAGATCAAATTATGCTTCAGTCCATTGACATATGCAACTCTCTTGAAAGTAACTGCTCCAATTGTGATCTTGTCATAGCCTTCTGTCTGACCACAGCTGGAGTCTCCAAAGATAACCTTTGGGCCGAGCTTAGCTTTGAACTTTGATAGAAGATCTTTATTTCCTGTCATATGCTTAGAGCATCCACTATCCAAATACCACTTATTTTGAGTGATTGGATAGGCCTTCACCTGCAAGACATTTATTTAGACAGTGTGGACCCAGGTAACCTTGGGTCCCTTGTTTTTCACATAAGAAAAACTGGAAATATATGAAAATGCAGGCTGAGGGTGATAACCTAGTGGGTGAGATCTCCTAGGTGGGATTCTCCATGCAGATGATGGGTCAACAAACCTAGGGTTTCTATTTTCATTTAGGTTTCTATGATACTGATTATGATTTTGAAAATCATGTTGAAATCGTCGATCGACGTTCGACGATGGGCGCTCAGATCGTCGAGCTTCGTTCGACCATTGAGCTTCCGATCGTCGAGCGGCGTTCGACGCTCTTTGCATTTCTTTAAAAAACTTCTTTCTCTTTTCTCTCTTAGCTTTATTTAAAGTTTTATTAACTAGGTTTACTTGCTCAGTATTCTTCATTCCACTAGCTGAAATGAAGTTTACTGGAGTTGAAAGATTATTTTTAAGTAGAACTGGGGGTTCACTGGGAGAAGCTCCTAAGCCTAGTTTATCATTACCTGACCTAGTGTTAGTCATGCTGGTAATTTCTAACAACTTAAGGCTTCTACCATTAAGTGATTCTTCTAACCTCTTAGACTTAGCTAACTCTATTTTAAGAAATTTAATTTCTTCACTACAAGTAGTGAGATCTTCCTTTAACCTAACATTTTCAGTGGCTATTGATTCAGAGTCAGCTAACCTATTTCTAAGTTCTTTTATTTCCTTTTCAGAGCTAATCAAATCTAAGCATAAAGATTTAAAGTCTAATTTAAATTCTTCTGAAGTAAAATCATAAGAAGAAAGTACCTCATCTTCTGTAGGCATCTCTTCATCAGAATCTGAACTCTCTGCAGCAGAGTGGTTGCTGCAGGCATCTATTGCCATCAGGCAAACTTCTTTTGCCTTCTTCTCTTCCTCATCCTCACTGGAGCTTGATGAGGAGGATTCTTCATCAGAATCACTCCAGGTTTCAGCAATGAAACCTCTCTCCTTCTTCTTGTTTTTGTAGGAGGAAGGCTTGGAGTGCTTCCTGTGCTGTTCCTTATCTTTTCTCTTTTCTTTGTTCTTCTCCTCTGGACACTCTGGCAAGATGTGTCCAGGCTTCCTGCAACCATAACAAATAATTTCTTTAGCAGGAGAGCGATCATACCTTGGTTTGTCTTCATAGCGTGAAGACTTCTTTCTGAACTCCTTTCTCCCCATCTTGAGAAACCTCTTGGCAAACAATGCCATTAGTTCCTCATTTGATTGGCTGCCTTCAGAAGCATCAGCAGCCTTAAGAGCTAGAGATTGCTCTTTTCTTGTTGGAGTGGGGGTCTTTGCTTCAGCTTCTGCTTCCCTTGTCTTCAGCACTTGCTCAAAAGACTTGAGCTTGCCGAGGAGGGCTTCAGTGGAGATCTCATTTGTACTTCTGGCTTCCTTGATGGGCCAGATCCTTAGATCCCATGTGCTAGGGAAGCACATAAGAATCTTATCATTGACCTCTGTCAATGATATGTCCTTGTCCAGGGTCCTCAGCTCATTGATGATTGAGCTGAGCCTGGTGTACATGGCTTCAACTGATTCAGCATCAGTTTTCTTGAAGTTCTCATACTGTGAGATTAGGTTGGACCTTCTGTCCTTCCTTTCATCAGCTTAACCAGCTACAATCTGGTTCAGTGTATCCCACATGGCCTTTGCTGAGGAGCAGTCAGCAACCTTCTGGAATACCTCATCAGACATTGTCTGAGCCAGTATGTTCATTGCCTTGGCATCTGCTATTTTGGCCTTCTTGTATTCATTATTGTAATCTGGAGGAGGCACTGCACTCATATCAGATGATGAGGCAGAAGCAGCAGCAGGTGCTCTTGGGGGACCTAACAAAATAGAAGCAAAGATGCTTTCATCAATAGAATTCATATATAATTTTATCCTTGCCTTCCAGATGCCAAACTTAGCTAAGTTGCATGCTGGAGGTCTGGTGCTAGAATAATCCATGGACTGGGCCATGATAGTGAATATCTATAAGCTTTGGTATCTATCAGGATCTTGTGACTTAGGTGTTAGCCTATTCAGTCAGTAAACCTCCCTCTGATACCAATTGAAAGTGAAGGGATAGATACTACTCTAGAGGGGGGGTGAATAGAGTTATCAAATTTTGCACTAGACAAAACTTAATGGTCTACCCAACTCCCTTGGAGTGAAGTGCGGAATGAAAAGATTATAGATATTGATTTAACCTTAAAGCCTAACACAAGTGATGTGCACAAACTCAAGCTAACTGTAATTACAGTTAAGGCTTGGAAAACCTAATCAGCAACTAGCAATCCTAGTTATATCTATTCACAGTCACAATGCAGGAATTAAACAAGTGAATCCCGACGACACAAGGAAATTTATAGTGGTTCCCCAAACAACTTGGGTACGTCCACTCTTCTACCCACACAGTAGGAATCCACTCAGGTTTTTGATCAGGTGCCCTGCCACCAACAGGATCTGCTTCAGGTAGATCCAGAAACCCTTTAGACTTTTGATCAGGTGTCTAAAAACCAAGCACAGGTTTTTGATCAGTTGCCCTGCCACCAAGGGATACTTTTGAAGGGAGTAATAACCCTGTACAGGAGGGGTAAGAAGGTTAAGATGTCTTCTCTATTTTACAATAGATTAGAGAAGCACAAAAGCTTGCACTGAGCTAGAAAGCTCTGAGGAATCAAGGCTCCCCCTGGCTTAAAGATGTCCAGGTGAAGTCTTGCTTCAGTGCAGAAAAACTCTTCAGAATGTTCTGAAGGAAAAACTACAAGAAGATACAAAATAATAAAATAAAGATCTTCAAGCAGCTATCTTCTTCTTCTTCTTCTTCAAAAGAACTCTGAGTTCGAACTTCCTGAAAGCAGGAGAACTCAGGATGAAGAAGAGTAGAAGATCTTAACACTTCTCAGTTAGATGGAAATTGCTGAGAGCAGAAAGCATGATCTTGATGAAGGCTTGAATGCTTGAAAATATCTGGATCACTAGTTAGCTATATGCTAGCTTGAATCCTTCTTCAAAGGGTCCTTTATATAACATCAGCAAGCAACGGCTCTCTTCAATTTGAATTACTTGTCTTCTTCTGAGCCTTGAGACCTGGGCTGTAAATATCAAGAAGACAAAACAAACTTTGCAGCAGAAATATTCTATAAAAGGAATAACCCTTTTTCTAGGAAGCTGCAGGAAATAATTTGATAATAAAGTACTAAATAAAGTCATATCAGAAACAAACTCCTTATAGCAAAAAGAAGACTTTTCAGTCTAACGGCTATAAAGGGCTGACAGCAGATAAAGTAATTTATAATGTCAGCTAATAAGACAAACAACTTTATCTAAAAAGATTTGACTCAGGCAAAAAGAATAGAGCAGATATGCCTGGAAATATTATCATAAAACTCAAAACAACTTGCCAGAAAATGTATTAATTAATTAAATATAATAAATAAATACAAAATATAAAGGCAGACAGAAAACGTCGAACGACCCTCGGAGATCGTCGACCGACGCACGGAGATCGTCGAACTATCGGACAGATAGTCGAACGATCCAGATAGTCGAACTATCAAAGGAGATAGTCGAACTATCACAGCAGATAGTCGAACTACCAGAAGATAGTCGAACTATCAGATAGTCGACCTATCAACAGATAGTCGAACTATCAGGGCAAAACAGATAGTCGAGCTATCAACAGATAGTCGAGCTATCAGATAGTCGACCTATCAATCAGATAGTCGAACTATCAAGAACAAACAGATAGTCGAGCTATCAACAGATAGTCGAGCTATCAGAAACAAACAGATAGTCGATCTATCAACAGATAGTCGAACTATCAGATAGTCGAACTATCAAAGCAGATAGTCGAACTATCAAGCGAGAACAGATAGTCGACCTATCAACAGATAGTCGAGCTATCAACGCAGAACAGATAGTCGAACTATCAACAGATAGTTGAGCTATCAGATAGTCGACCTATCCAAGCAGATAGTCGAACTATCAAAACCAAGCAGATAGTCGATCTATCAACAGATAGTCAAACTATCAGATAGTCGACCAATCCAAGCAGATAGTCGAACTATCAAAGCACACAGATAGTCGAACTATCAACCGATAGTCGAACTATCCTCGCAGACTGAAAGTCGAACAACTGATAGACGATCGTCGAACAGTTAGTCGACGATAGTCGAGCGGCGTTCGACGATAGTCGAACGAACAAACTACTTAACCAAATTCTCAATCTGGAAAAGTGAGGACTCTACAGCTAGAGTACTAACCATTGACCATAGATATTTCTTGGGTCAAGGAGCACAAAGGAGAGGACTAAACTCAAATCAAACTAGGGTACCAACACAACGCACCATCAGCATTTATGGATATGATGGACTGGGTGTTCAAGGATTTCCTAGATAAGTTCGTTGTGGTTTTCATCGATGGTGTGTTGGTCTATTCTCGCAGCGCTGAGGAGCATGAGCAGCATCTGCGCTTGGTTCTATCGGAGTTGAGGAATCACAAGTTATTCGCCAAGTTGAGCAAGTGCGCAATTTGGTTGCCTCAGGTCTCGTTCCTGGGCCACGTGGTGAACAATTATGGGATCTCGGTCGACCCAGAAAATATCGCAGTAGTGATGGATTGGAGCAGGCCGGGCACGCCCAAGGAGATCAGAAGCTTCCTAGGGTTGGCCGTCAACTACAGAAGGTTTGTGGAGGGTTTCTCTACCCTGGCTGCACCTTTGACCAGGTTGACTCCGAAAAATGTGGCCTTTGTTTGGAGCGAGAAGTGCGAAGAAGCCTTCCTGGAGCTAAAGAAAAGATTGTGCACTGCTCCCATTCTGACCATACCTACTGAGGGTGTGGAGTATGATGTGTACGTGGATGCTTGGCATGTTGGTCTGGGTTGCGTGTTGATGAAGGTTGGAAAAGTGATTGCGTATGGGTCAAGGCAATTGAAGACTCATGAGAGAAATTACCCTACGCATGACCTTGAGTTTGCAGCGGTGATTTATACGTTTAAGATGTGGAGGCATCTACTTTACGGGGCTCAGTGCAAGATCTTCACTGATCATAAGAGCCTGAAGTACGTGTTCACGCAAAAGGAGTTGAATCTGCGCTAGCGGCGGTGGCTAGAGTATGTGGTCGATTATGATGTAAAGATCCAGTATCATCCATGCAAGGCTAATGTGGTGGCCGACGCCCTGAGCCGGAAAATGGGGAAGATCTTTAATCTCTCTGCCGATCGTTTAGTGGAAGAGTTCCTCCTTATGGATATCTCGGTGGGATGCTGTGACATGCAGAGCAGTTTGGCAGTGGCAGAGCCATCTTGGATTTCCCTTACAAGGTTGCACCAGAAGGATGATCTAGACCTTCTGCACTTATACCTCAGGACTGAGAGGGGGGAGTTACTGGATTTATCTATCGATGATGCGGGTACTTTGAAGTACCGCGGCAGATTTTGCATCTCCGCTATCGGAGACATCAAGGGTATGGTATGCAGAGAGGCTCATGGATCCAGTGTTTCCTACCATCCGGGATCTACAAAGATGTATCATGATTTGAAGCAAATTGCCTGGTGGTATGGGATGAAGAGTGATATAGCCTGATTTGTTGTTGAGTGCCACACTTACAAGTGTGTGAAGGCCGATCACGGAAGGCCTGGTGGCAAGTTGACTCCTCTAGAGATCCCGACTTGGAAGTGGGAAGGTATTTCTATCGACTTCATCACGGGCTTACCGAAATCTCCAAGGGGATTTTATTCTATTTGGGTTATAGTGGATAGACTGACAAAGTGTGCTCACTTCGTGTCGTATAAGATTGACTATCCGATGAAGAAGATAGCAGAGTTGTACTTGAATTAGGTCATCAGATTGCATGGTGTGCCTGTTAGCATCATTTCTGATCGAGACTCCCAGTTTACTTCTCGCTTTTGGCAGAGTCTGCAGGAGGGTTTGGGTACAGATCTGAGGTATTCTACTGCTTACCACCCACAGACCAATGAGCAGACAGAGCGGGTGAACCAGATAGTGGAGGATATGATCAGATGCTACATTCTAGACCACGGTTGAGCGTGGGATGAACGATTCTGACTTATTGAGTTTGCATACAATAACAGTTATCAAGAAAGTTTACAAATGGCTCCATTTGAAGCTTTGTATGGGAGGCATTGCAGAACCCCCCTGTTGTGGGCTGAGGCAGGTGAGAGACCCTTGTTGGGTCTGGATGCACTTGAGGAGATGGAAGTCGCGGTGAAGCTTATTCGAGAAAAGCTTCGTTTAACTAGGGAGAGATATGAAAAGAACACCAATCGGCGTAGGTCTGACTTGGAGTTTTTTGTAGGGGACCTTGTGTTTCTTAAGGTTTCCCCGATGGTTGGTGTTAAGAGGTTCGGTAAGAATCGAAAATTATACCCGAGCTTTGTGGGCCCGTTTAAGATTGTTGAACAGATTTGCGTGTCAGCTTATAGGTTGGATTTGCCAGCAAACTTCCCAGGTGTTCATAATGTATTTCATGTAAGCCAATTGCGAAAGTGTGTGCGCAGTAGTGGGAAAGTCTTGGATGTTGTGCCCAAGTTGGAGCCAAATCTCTCTTTAATTGAAGTGTCGGTCCGTATTTTGGATACTCAAGATTGGGTGATGTGGAGGAAGTCCATCCCGATGGTCAAAGTTCTATGGAAGAACCAGGATTTGGAAAGCGCGAATTAGGAGTTAGAGTCGGCTATGAGGGAGGCTCACCCTCAGCTGTTTACCTGATTGGTTTGGTATGTTCTCTTATTGTAATATTTGGCTTGTAACTTTTTCTTCTATAGTAGAAGTGTTGTGCGTAAAGTTTCGGGACAAAACTTTCTTTTAGGGGGATTGACTGTAACGCCCCCGATTTTTCTGCGACTATTTAATTCTTACTTGGCATTACGTCGATGCATTTTCTTGTCTTGTGTCATCTGTGGAGTGTGGTCTTAACTCCTTAGAACTGAGTGGCCCATTTTGAAGTCTATTGGCAAGATCTCCCTAGCAAGCCGGGTCGTTTTGGGTGACCCGGTGTGACCTCTAGGAGGATGCTTGTGTTTTGACTTCGGGTGGGTATAACTCGAGTTCTGTTCATCAAAAATTAATTTCTACTTCGTCGTTGTGTTCGCAGCGTGGATATTTAGCTACGGTGCGAATTTCGTCGAATTCCGAGGATGTTCGGTTTTCGCGTCGTTTTGATATTTTATGAAAAATAAAACTATTTAATAAATATTATATTAAATATTATTTTTTGAAAGGGTGCGGGTACTTGGCGGTTTTGCCTTGTCTTTTTGTTCATTATTAATTAATTAGCTAATTAAGATTAATAAGGGTTCTATATATAGGATAGTTTAGACTTAAGAGGTAACCGCTCCTGTTCACCTTCTTCCCCCGCCCGCAGCACCTGTTCGCGGAAAACAGAGAAAACGTCGGAACAGCTCCCCTTAGGATGCCGATTCCGGGAGCATTTGTGGACGGAATTCGATTCCGAAAGCGGATTTGGATTGCTCTCACCTATACATTCATTCCTACGGTGTTGCTGCTGCTGGTGCCGAGTGAGAGTTAAGGAGGCTGACCAAGCCTCGCCGGAAATTTGAGGCAAGTGGTATTCTTGCCCTTGCCGTGTAATTCTTTTAGTCTATCTCCTTGTTACCCTGTTAGCCCTAAGTTAGAAACCCTATTCTTGCTTGAAATCGGGCACAAAACCCAACTGTTGATAGAGAAGCTTAGTTCACGGGATGTGTGAGGGCTTGAGGGTTGGGTCGATTTTTTTTCCTGTGTAGTAGTTGTAGTCGGGTAGAGGAGAAAAGCTCTAGTTTAATTTATGCAAAATCTATCTTGCTTAGGCTCAGGTTGGGATGTAAGTGTGCTTGCCTGTGTAGTGGCTGTAGCAGAAGCCTTCCCTGTGCTTAGAATTACTGGGGTTAGCATTGGATAATTCAGGGCTTGGCGTCGAGTGTGGTACACACACTTAATGCCGGGTCTGCTTGGACTTGGCGTTGAGTGTGGTGCACACACTCAATGCCGGGTCTTCTTGGCCTGTTTTTGCGGCTAAGTACTTTGGCATTAAGTAAGTCGACCTCACTCAACGCCAAAGCTGTTTTGTCGTTGAGAGTGGTGGACACACTCAACACCGCAGCTTGTTTTTGGCAGCTAAGTACTTTGGCGTTGAGTGAGTCGAACTCACTCAACGCCAAAGCTATTTTGGCATTGAGAGAGATGGACTCACTTAACGCCACAGTTGGTTTTCGCGGCTAAGTGCTAAGGCATTGAGGGAGTGGACCTCACTCAACGCCATAGCTGTTTTGGCGTTGAGTGAGATTAGCTCACTCAACGCCACAGCCTGTGTTGTTGAGGGAGTGGACCTCACTCAAAGTCATAGCTGTTTTTGCATTAAGTGAGGTTAGCTCACTCAACTCCACAGCCTGTTTTGCTGAAGGCGTTGAGGGAGTGGACCTTACTCAATGCCTTAGCTGTTTTAGCGTTGAGTGAGGTTAGCTCACTCAACGCCATAACAAGTGTTGTAGAAGGCGTTGAGTGAATGAACCTCACTCAACGTCATAGCTGTTTTGGCGTTGAGTGAGGTTAGCTCACTCAACGCCACCGTCTGTTTAGGCATTGAGTGAGTGGGGCTCACTCAATGCCATGCCGTGTTGAGTCATCTCAACGCTTTTCCCTTACCTTGATATTCTCTCCTGAGTGAATTTCCTTTGGTTTTGAGGTTCCTTATCGGCTATGTTTTTCCAAAGGCCGAATCGTGGGTCGTGGTTAGTAGTGGTGGTTTTAAGCTCTTAATAGGGGTGGTGTTGTGTAATTTACCCGTGGCCACCCTTTTCTTTTATCTTGCTCCAGGTACGGGCCGGCAAGGGGGTGGGAGGTCCCTAGTGCTTTCACATGTAGACCCTTGAGCTTTGTTTCTTGGACATGGTGGTTGGGCGACTGAGTTTGCCTCCAACCCGGATCCACATTGTTTTTTGCTACTACCATCTCTCACAGCTTAGGGTGTTAGACATTTCTTCCGTTGTAAATTTGCAACGTTTGGGCTCATGGTAGCCTGGTAAACTCTGCAGGATTTATTTTTGGGCAGGGTTATTGTTGTTTCCTCGTACTTAGTGCTTTTCTTTTTGTCTTGCCTTGGACAGTGGTGCTTGTTTTGGTTGCTTACTCTTCTTGCTTACCTTTTTACTTAACTTTTCCATACAGCTTACTTGTTTAGCTTGCTGAGGTATTCTTTTCTTCTTTGAATGCCTTAGTTTATAGTTAGTAGCCGATTAGGCGGCTAGTTGTGCTATGCTGTTGCTGGTGGTCTCTCGTACTGTGGAGATCAGTTCTTTGGTCTTGTGAGGTAGTTTTGTGTTTCTTTCTTACAGACATACATACTTGCCAGTGGGTTCGTGTCAGTTTGTTGGCGCCCACTAGTATATTTACCTTGATACTAAATATGTTAACTTTTTGCTGCTACCTTTTCTGGAGATAGTCTACTTGCTCTGGGGATGATTTATGCTAGGTTGCTATTTACTTTTAAACCTAAAAACACTATTATAAGTATACCTCATGATCATCATGTTTTATAAAACTCATCACTATTTTCCAAATAACGTAAAAAAAAATCATTTTCCTATGTATAAGTATAAACTAAATGTAGGGTCCTGTATGGTATAAGATGTCATCTAGGGGCACTTATGCACTCTTTTAGGATGTAAAACTTGAATAAAGTATTTTCCGAAGCGTATAAGTATAGTTTTTAAATTGTGGACTAGGTGATCCACCGAGCCGAGGGATACGGCCTTTAAAAATATAATTGATTTTCTAATCATATAACTTATGAATTTTCATAAAGTATAGTTGATAGTGGTTTTCCTGAGCGTCGGCAGTTATCCCCTTCTCGACATGGCATCATTACATGTGTTTTATCCTACTCTGATAATCTGTTTTCCTCGGAGAAAATGCGGGTTGTGATAGGAGGCCTTGTCCTCACTTATCTCACGACAAAACAATTCCTTGCCTAGCAAGGTATCGTCCACCACAAGTTCGCTGGGGGCGAAGGTGACGGCAGAGGCTTCCACTGTGAAGGAGGTAGGAACCTCCCCACACAAGAGGATGCACTCGTCGACAGCCTGAGCCCAAGGCTCAACCCCAACCCAACTTACCCGTGGAGATTCAACCTACACAGGCTCGGATAAAGAAAGGGGATCAAGAAATAAAAGAGACGAAGAACATAAGGAAATAATTGGGGGAGTGATCCTGGATTCTCTCCCTAAAGGCTGAGGTAGAAAAATATCGTCAGCATTGTCGACAATGCTATAAGGCTCGGCAGGATCCATAGAGGCCTCCCCCAAGACTTGGACTTCCTCCTTTGGTATCGAGGTAGAATCCTCGACACAAGGAAGGTTATCCTCCTCCATGGGAGATGAAACAATCCATGTATCACAAGCCTCAACTTGTGTGGCATCGTCGACAATGTCGTAAGAAACGACTGAAGTAGAATGCACAAAAGGCGGAGGAACTTAGATTGGTTAAAAGTCAAGCGTAGGTTCCTCACAAAGAATCAGCTCCACGCATGGAGATGTATGCACAGGAGAGATTGGCTCAGCCACATCGAAGCCCAGATCAGCCACACATCTGGTGGTTGTGTCCGAATCATTCCCTTCAAAACATGAAGGTGACAGGGACACATAACCAGATGATGAAGGTGTGCCACCGAGGGTAGGAGTCAGGATGATCCGGATGTCCGGCTCATCATCCTCTTCCATAGCACAGAGGTACACGGCACAATCCTTCAAGACATGATCTGTTCTACGATAATACAAACACATTCTCCCAGTACTCTGCGGTCTTTGTGAGACTGGATAAGCATAAGAGAACGGTGTATACGGCGAGGATGATTGACCATAAGCTTGGGGCACAGTGTATGAGGGGCTGTACGAATACAACATCTCAGGCATTGTGCGCTGAGGCTTATGCTCAATATCTCTCATAGGACATTCATGACTATCGTGGGAGGACTTTCCACACCAACGATATTGGGCATACGGATATCCCCACATGGTGTCGAAAGAGCAGATTCAAAATAAATTGCGTAAATTACTAAATCCAACAATATATTACTACAGTTGCCTAAACAAAAAAAAACAAGATAAATAGAAATAACAAAACAAAAGCAATTTACAATGGAAAAGGAAAGCAATCTCACGTCTCCCTCTCCAGAAACTCACACGACTGTGTTCCCATGGAACGACGCCAAAAACTTGATGCTAAAGATCACAGTAGTGGAGCGATCGCACAAGTAATATAATATGGGCGAGTTTTCCCAAGTATCGATCTCACAAGGAACACAGTAAGGTGGAGTTAATTTCGAGGATTGAAGTCCTTAGGTAGGAGTAAACAATGGGGGGTTTTGATGATGGCGATAAAAGAAAGTAAAAATCTATCAAATACTCCTATGCAATGCCGCTAGTCGATGCTTCGCCAGGCGGGATGGGAGACTAGTCTGGTCGCAATGCACCGAATCGCTAGGCGGATGGGCGAGTAGGCTTGCGGAATGAGGGTCGAGAGCACCTCTTCGCAATGCACGCCACTAGCAATTGCTAGTCCGATAATGGTGGATGGAGGATGGAAATAGGGAGCACCTCAAGCAATATATAACGAAAATACAAATCACATAGACATGATTTCATATAAACGTATTTTACAATTAAGCGTACATCATCTATAAATGGAGTTTACAACAACACATAAACAACAATAAAGGAAGAACAAGGCAAGAGATCGACCGTATCCGAAGTCTTGTTGAGGGTTCACGGTTGGATTCACCGGGTTGTCAATCTGCGTCCAAGCTCGGTCCTCAACTGCGTCCGGGGTAGAGAAGGGCTGTTACCACCTTCCAATGGCCCGTCTTCTTCGTGTCATGATAGCGGATGATAGTTGCAAGCTTCCCTTTGCTTGATGGCTATGGCGTTGAAGCTTGAAATAAGCCCAAGAGAAGATGGAGGAGGCCGAGAGGATACTCCGGCTTGGATTTAGCGGTGAAAGCTTGCCCGGAGCCCCTCCCTATTGTGGAGGATGAAGGGAAATGGCGGAACCTTTCGTCGGAGACGAAAAATGGCAGAAGAAATCGATCGATCCCGAATTAGGGCGAGACCTGCGATATTTATAGAAAGTAGAATTGAATAATGCGCACGATCACGGGCGCACGACCAGTGGTCGTGAGCACTATGATTAGTGATCGTGCGTATTGGCATGACAGATTAAAGTGAAGAACTTGGGTATTGCATACGAGCAATAGCGCACGACGGGTTGTCGTGCTCACTAAGTCCAGTGGTCGTGCGATTACCCTAGACAGACATCCAGGAAAAGAGGATGTATACACACGATCAGTGACGCACGACCGGTGGTCGTGCGCACTATGTCCAGTGCTCGTGCGATTACTCCAGACAGATTCTGGAAATCAGGGTATATTACGCATGATCATCGGCGCACGACCAGTGGTCGTGCGCACTATATCCGATGATCGTGCGCATTATTCCTGCTTCCAAATGTTCCTGGAACACACACACGACCCCTAAACCCAGCACTGATGTGTGCAGACATTCCAGACAAGCATAAAACGGAGTGCAAGCAATAAAAGTACAAAAATATACACAACCATGAGCCAAAAGTGCACTTCCTATGACAATACGGATAAGATGAAATATAAACGATAATGAACTAAAAGTGAAGTGCAAACAAAGAAAAACAAGCTCAGATGAGTCCGAAAGTAGGTATATAATATGGACTCATCACAACACAACTTGATAATCATAAGCTAACTCTATGATCTTGGCTATGTCATTTTATTCCATAAGGATGAGTGTCAAATTAAGAGGTCAAGTGACCAAGAGGTCATCTTGACAAGCACTAGGAGTGGAATTGTTTATTGTTTAAACTTTCTATGTTTAAGTAAAGACACTCCTATAAGTCTGGTTACAAATGAGAAAGTCTCATACTGTGTTCAATGGCACAAGAGGCTTGCTAACTTGAACTACAAGACCATCAGTAAGCTCTTCAGTGAAGAGTTGGTTAGGAATGGTCCCAAAATGAAGTGCACCAAGGAGGGCATTTGCTCTGCATGCCAAAAGGGCAAGCAGACCAAAGCTTCCTTTAAGAGCATTGGGGCCAAAGATTCTATGAGGTGTTTATACCTCTTGCATATGGTCTTGTTTGGTCCTATGATAGTTCATTGTCTAGGTAGGAAAGTCTACACCCTTGTGGTTGTTGATGACTTCTCTAGGTTTGCTTGGGTTTTCTTTCTTAAGAAAAATTCTGAAACCCTTGATATCTTCAGGACCTTTGTCAAGCAAATATAGAATGATTAAACAATACTATGGTCAAAATCAAAAGTGACCATGTCACTGAATTCAAATCTGAAGGCATGACAATGTTCTGTGAAGAACAAGGGATTCATCAAGAATTTTCTTATTCAAGAACACCCCCAACATAATGAGATTGCTGAGAGGAAAAGTAGAACTCTCATAGAACCTTGCAGGACATTACTAAGTGGCATATCTCCCCCAGAATAATTCTAGGCTGAGGCAGTAAATACTGCATGTCATGTCCTTAATAGTGCTTCTATCACTAAGGATCACAAGAGGAATCCCTATGAGATAATGAAGGGTACGAAACCAAACCTTGCATATTTCAAGATATTTGGAAGCAAATGTTATGTGCCCAATAATGGGAAATCCTACCTAACTAAGTTTACTGCCAAATCCAATGATGGAATATTTGTTGGATACAATAATTATAGCAAAGCATATAGGTTCTACAACTTGAAAAATCAAGTTGTGGAAGATTCTATGAATGTAGTATTTGATGAGTCGTCTATGATTAACAATGAGATACCAAGCTCCTCATCTAGATTTGCAGGTATAGAGTTGGTGATGGACAAACTATCCATCAAGGCATGTACTCCTATTGCCCAAGATGAAGATGAAGGAGTGTGCATTCTAGAAGAAGAACTTAGTACATACGATGTGGATGAAGTACAGCAGAATCCAGCCACTGAAGATCAAGATGCTGAAGGAAGAATGCCCCCAAAAGTTAGGCATCCAGGAGATCATCCCAAACATCATATAATTGGAGATGCCAACGAAGGGGTCACAACAAGGAGCAGAAGCTTGAACATAGCTATGTATTCCAACTTTTTATCTCAGGTTAAGCCCAAAAGGTTTGAAGAGGCCAACGTAGACCCGTTTTTGATTGTGGTAATGCAGGAAGAACTTAACAGTTGAAGAGGTGTAAGGTCTGGAAGATGGTTCCCAGATTACAAGAACATAACATCACTGGAACCAAGCAGATCTACAAGAACAAGCTTGATGAAAATGGTGTTATAATTAAGAATAAGGCTAGGTTGGTGTCTAAGGGATATACACAAGAAGAATGTTTTGATTTCGATCAAACTTTTGCCCCAGCCATCAGACTGTTCTTTGCATATGCTGCCCACAAGGGATTCAAAATCTACCAGATAGATGTGAAGTCATCCTTCCTCAATGGTGACTTAAAGGAAGAAGTCTATGTTGACAAGCCATCAGGTTTTGTTAATCTTAACTCTCATTATTATGTTTATAGACTTAGGAAAGCTTTATATGGGTTGATGCAATCCCCTAGGGCTCGATATGAAACCATTTCTAGCTTTCTCAATGGGAACAAATTCTCTAGGGGAAACATAGACAAGACTCTATTCCTAAGGGAATCCAAGGGCAAGATCATACTACTCCAAATTTATGTAGATGACATAATTTTTTGGTCTACTGATGATAAACTTTACAAGAAGTTTGCCAAACTTATGCAAGGGAAGTTTGAGATGAATAGTATGGGTGTGCTTAAGTACTTCTTTGGCCTCCAAGTAAGACAGGCTGAGGATTGATTGTCCATCTCTCAATCTAAGTTCACTAGGGAGTTAATTAGAAATTTTTGTATGGAGAGTGCCTGCACAATGATAACTCACATGGCGTCAAATGTGTCAATAGAAAAGGATAAAATAGGGAAACTTGTTGATTAAACCATGTATAGAGGCATAATTGGCTCCCTCCTCTATCTTATTGCTAGTAGGCCAGACATCATGTATATTGCATGTGTTTGTGCTAGATACCAGGATAACCCCAGGGCGTCTCACTATTCTGTAGCTAAAAAAATTCATAGATATCTTAAGGGCACACCAGATCATAGCCTATGGTACCCTAGGAATAGTGATTTTGAACTAACTTGTATTCATATGCAAATTTTGCAGGCTGTAAAGAAGAAAGAAAAAGCACTTAAGGCTACTATCAATTCTTAGGTGGATGACCTGTGTCATGGAGCAGTAAGAAGCTGACTAGTGTTGCAATTAAGTGAGAGTATATAGCAGCAGGAAGTTGCTGTGTATAGTTGCTGTGGATCTAGCACCAGCTTCAGGACTACCACCTAAAGCTAGGTAACACTCCATTATTTTTTGATTCTACAAGTAAAATATCTATTGCTAGGAATACAGTCTCTCACAACAGGACAAAGCACAGAGAGATTAGGTATCATTTTATTAGATAGCATGTGGAAAGTGAAGAAATTAGTCTTGAATTTGTCCCCACAGACAAGCAAGTGGTTGACATCTTCACTTACCCACTAGATGAAGCCAAGTTCAGCACCTTCAAATTTGAATTGGGTATGTTAAATTTAGCCTAGCTTCAGCAGCTCTCCATATAGTTTTTTGTTTGTTGCATGTAGTTTTAATCCCTATAGGATAAGTAAAAGAGAAAAAGACTAAGTGTCCAGGCGTCGGAGCGCTAAGACAAAATCAAGCATCGAGTGCGCTGAGTTTAAGTGCTCAGGCATCAATTACGTTGAAAGGACAACAGGCATTGAGATCATTAAGTGCGTCGAGTTCACTCAACGCATGCTCTCAGTAAGTCTATTTTGTGGCTAAGTGTCGGGATCAATCCCAGCTGTTGATTTCTTCGTGATTATAAAAAGGTACGTGCCTCTCCACCTTATAAAATATAAAATACTATAAATAGAAGGCTGTGTGCGTAAAACAAAATACACTACTCCTTGCCTTTCTCTGCCCTTATGAAAAATTGACGGAGAGCTTGGAAAATATACTGCAATTTATAGAAGAGATGGCACCAAAGAGATTGGATTTCTTTTTTGAGGGTTCAGAACTTTTCCGAAATGGATTCAAAGATGCGTCATAGGAAATTTAGCATGTTCTTCACCTGCTTTAGGACGCTGACCTAAAGTATGTTCTATCTGAGCCCTGTTTGTTGTGGAAAAGAGAAGTACTGGAGTTGTACACCACTGCTAAAGTCGACTCCTCATCCCTCAAAATATGGTCAGTCATCAGTGGTAACAAGGTAAAGATAACCTCCAAAAGACATATCAAGGCTTAGGTTACTGCCTAAGTTTAAAGTTTCTGATGAAGAAGATGAACTCGATCAAGATGATGTCAAAGATTCTCTTAAGTGGTGTGGACTATCAAGACACACCACTGGCTCTATCCTGAGAAGAGAGCTAAATCTCAAAGGGAAATTCCTTGATGATGTCATTGGGAAGGGACTGTTGTGCAAGACTAGCTCTCGTAACAAAATTTCTAAGAAAATATTTGAGTTAATGGAAAGGGTTATCCTTTCCAAAAAGACTGATTGGGGAAGAGTACTTTTAGATAGGATTGTAGAATGTCTCCTAGAGCCAAACTTGGGTAGAATTCTTTTTGTGTTTTTGCTTAAGAGTGTTCCAGGGATCCTTAACCTAAGGCTAGGAACAAGAATCCACCATATGAGGAGGATGGATTCAGAGATTCTTGAGAGGCGATAAAGAGTTCTGCAACCACAATAACAGTTAGCCTCGAAGAAGAAAAAAAGGCAGTCACAGTTCAAGAGGAAAGCACAGAAAGCAGCTCATCTGAACAAGCTAAGGAAGAGCTTCATGATCCTTAACTTTCTTAGTCTACTAAAGTGACCAGGAGAGACACTAGTGCTTAGGTATCATTTTATTCTGAGCCTGTAGTAATGATTTAAGTATGCAGAACTCGGTCTAAAGATCTTGCTATTGAGGAGGAAATGGATATACCTCCATTTGAGGTTGCTGAACAGATTGCTGAAGAAATAATGAACAAGATTTCTGAGGAGATAGTAGAGGATACTATCAAAATTCTAGCTCCTCTTAAAGATGAAACTGCTCCTAAAGTCCAAGTCCTACAAGGTGGATACAGCCCTTAAAGTTAGGGGAGCAACTCCTTAAGCAAGTGGTGGAAGGTTCTCTTGCTGAGTGGGACCAAATACAAATTCTGCAAGAAGATATTCAGCTTCCTCTTGTGAATGAACAACCTATAGACATAATTACAGCTGATTCTATGGATGACCTAATGGACATGGCAGAGATTGAGAAGGAGATTCAACCTAAACTCACTGCTCAAGGAATAGTTTATAACATAGAATCTTCAGAATCAGATAAGGACATTGCTGCTATTGAGAACATGGCAAATCAACATTCTTTAGAGTTTGATGTGGCTGACTCAGCTGCAAGAGAAGATCTAAGGCCAGAGCAAGAACTAGTCTGTGATGAAGGCACATCAAATCAAGCTGACCACATGTCAGGCACCATCCTAGCCCAGTTGAAAGGATTGCTGGATGACTAGAGAAGGCAGTTGGAGAATTTTGTTGATGACTCAATCAAGAACCTCAGGAATGAGCTGTCAACAGAGATAAAATCCAACAGATTTGAGGTTAATATACTATAGGCCCAGACTGAAAAATTCTTCTTGAGAGCAGCTCCTGCAGTTGACTTTACTCAGGAAAAATTGGAAGAGCTCGGCACTCTTCACATTGCACTTATGGAAAATCATAATATTCTTTCTGGAAACATGCTGGTTGTTCACAATGAAGAGAAGACATTGTTGGACAAGAACAAAATAAATCTTGAGAGAAGAATTGATGCATGTGCTCAAGTCCTAGATGATCATCTACTCAATGTCAAGAATCATGTCACCCTTGGTATTGACCATCTGGATGTACAGTTGATAAAGGCCAGCACCTCCCTGGCTTAGAAGATATGTGAAGAAGTCAAAAGGGGGGAGAAGGATGTCATAAAGGCAAACACACAAAATGCTGTCTGAACTACAAATATGCTAAGGGGGTCCTATGGGCTTGAACAACTATCATATGATAATATCCCTATTATTCCTGACCAAATTCATCAAGCACTGCTAGAAGGGAACTATGATACCCAATTCCCTGATCAACATACAGAATAGTATGACTCTAGGCAGTACGATACTCAAGATGGAGCACAGTGGGCTGATCCAACTACAACAGTTGACATACCTACAGGTCCTACATTCAGCCCCACTATTGAGAAAGATTTAAGGGTAAAGGAAAGTCTGTTGTTGAGGAAGAAGAGGAAGTCAGGTTAAGCAAGAAAAGATACAAGGAAGAGATGGAAGCAAGACATGATTTTGAATAGTGGAGTCCTCAATCCAGGAAAATCATTTTATCTGCCTGGGATCTTTCAAAAACAAGAACACTAAAAGAGGAAAGTTGTACAGCTCCCTAAAGTGGGAAAAGCTTGAAAAGAATGAAAGACATAGAAGGAAGTTAAAGAAGGACAAATGGCTAGGCACTTTACCATTAGATACTGTGGAGTCTGTCAAATATTTCCCAAAACCATACAGCTACTTCTATAGGCAGGAAGAAAAGAAGTCAGAAGATAATGCAGAGAAAGCAGCTAAGAAACCAAGCAAGGGTATAGTGATAAGAGAACCTGAAATATAAAAGTATTTTGGTTTGTCTTAAGGGTTGTAGGGATTGTATTTTATCTTATGCACATTACAAAAATAATCATTCCTTCTGATTTACGAAAATCATATGTTTGGATGTGCTTTCATTATTTTTGTCTTCTAAAATGTTTAATATGATGTTTATGTGTTGGTGTATATCATTGTCTAAGGTTTTGACTTCGTTAAATAGGGGGAGATTGTTGGGTCCATTTATTATAATGTCTCATATTTGAAGAAGGCCTATAGAATAATGGTATGCATATATTTTGTATCGGATGCATGTTAAAGTTCTTTATATATAGGTGGTTACTTGTTACACTGATTAGACAGGTTGCCTAAGTAATAATGACAGGTGGGCACATGGAAGAATGCTGAAAAAGACAGAAATATGTCTAAGTCCACATGCGATGAGTGAAGACAGTGCACTCAATGCCAGATAACCTCAAGTATTGAGAAAAGACTAGACAGTCAAAGCCTCAGCTTTACCAAGGCAGAAATCTGGTTAAGTCCAGAAGCATTGAGTGAAGGAATTTCACTCAATGCCTAGAACCAGAAGTATTGAGTAAAACTCAAGTAGTCAAAGCTGCAGAAGAATCAACCAAGAAACTTGGCTAAGTCCAGAAGCGTCAAGTGAGGACAGCTCACTCAATGCTTTATGATCAAAGCATTGAGTGGAGCCCATGATGTCAAAGCCACAGAAGATGTAGAAAGAAAATCTGTCTAAGTCTAGAAGCATTGAGTGAAGGTTGTTCACTCAATGCCAACTCAAGAGAAAATTTAACTAAGTACATAAGCGTTGAGTGAAGGTCATTCACTCAACGCCTCAATAAGATGGCAGGCTAAGGGAGAAAGCATTGAGTGAAGACATCTCACTCAATGCCTCCATACAGAGAAAATCTGCTAAGTCAAAATGCGTTGAGTGATGAATGTTCACTCAATGCCTAATTAGTCAGACCACAAAAGTCTATATTTATTGAGTAATGTCAACTCACTCGATGCCTGATGTTTGCAGAAAACTGACTAAGTGTTTTGGTGTTGAGTGACATACATTCACTCAGCGCCTATGGTGATTTGACTGAATTTGACTAAGTCCATAGGTGCTGACGTCAGCAAAAATTCTAATGTTGCAGGAAGTGAACAGTACACGACAAAAGGCACCACTTACCTATTGTATTGCATTTAATGCAACAATAAGGTTGTAGTTAACAACTACTGGTGGTCCCGATGCTCAAATAGCCGTTAAATGGCGGAATAGAAAAAGAATCAAATAAGGGAAATTAAACTTTACTTTTGAAAAGATCTGAACTTCATTATAATGCCCCTGATTTTTCGATGTTTGTTTTAATTCCTTTAGTGGCGTATTTTTGATGTCAGGGCGTTACGTTGACGCATAGTTGACGGGTACCATTGCTGGAGCGTGACATTTTCTTATTAGTATCTGGGGTTTTGAATTAGGATATTAGTTTGGCTAGTTTCTAGTGTGTTTTTGAGATTTCCATTGCGAGCCGGGTTTGTTTTGGAACTCAGTGGAGCCTTTTGGGATATTTGGTGTTTAGGACTTCGGGGAGATTTTACCCGAGTTTTAGTTTTTATATTTTGATTTTAATCTCATCGTTGGATTCGTAGCATCGATATTTATCTCCGGTACGAATTTCGTGAAAATCCGAGTTGATTCGAGTTTTTGTCATTTGGACATTTAAGTATTAATAATAATATTATATTATTATTAATTGATATATAAATACATATAATTAGAAACCCTATTCATTATCTTCTTCCCCAAGCCATCAGACTGAGTGCGGAAGAAAAGAGGGTGACAAGTTTTTCAAGGCCTTCGGTCGTTGCTTGTAGGAGTGCTGGTGCTCGTAATCGTCGATGGAGTGTAGATTCGGAAAGCTCTCACCAAGATCTACACATTGGTGGTAGGTAATTTTGTTTTCTTGGACTTTTGGCCTTAGGTTTTTTGACCTTGAATATTATTTTCCCTGTAAAGTTACAGGAATCTTACCCTAAGAGTTCTTGCGACCAATCCTTGAAGTGGAGCGCTCGCGTGGCCGAATTTTTGAAGATCATGAGGCAAGTGGTGGATTGCACCCTTGCCTAGCCTCTTGCAAATTCCTCATATTTATTTCTTTCTATTTTTTTTCTCTCTATCAATTTTTCATGACCCCTAGCTATACCCTATGTAGCATAACAGTAATTTTTATCTCCTTATTGTGTTGTTGGGGGAGGGTTCTTTTTTTCTCCCTTTCTCTTAAGTTATGGAACTTTTTCTTGGTCTAGGTTTAGCTGTGGTAAAAAAAATAGTTACTATAATTCTATTAACCTCTGTGTAGGTAAGATAGAAATTCTATCAGGTTTTTTCCTTAGGCATCGAGTGAACTCAACTAGGCATCGAGTGAAGCCTTGGCATT
Source organism: Platanthera zijinensis (assembly GCA_039513925.1). NCBI lineage: Eukaryota > Viridiplantae > Streptophyta > Magnoliopsida > Asparagales > Orchidaceae > Platanthera > Platanthera zijinensis. The sequence goes on from CM077089.1 coordinate 78,401,273, forward strand.
GAGTTTTCATCCTTTGGCGTTGATTGCATCGAGTGAAGGCTTGGCGTTGAGTGAAAAGCATTGAGTGAGTCGAGTTAATAAGCCTTAGCATTGAGAGTGTTGAGTGAATCTGCCTTGACGTTGAGTGTGTTGACTGAATCATGCTTGGCGTCAAGTGAATAAGCCTTGGCGTCGAGAGTATTGAGTGAATCTACCTTGGTGTTGAGAGTGCTGACTGAATCAGGCTTGTCGTCGAGTGAATAAGCCTTGGCGTAGAGAGCGTTGAGTGAATATGCCTTGGCATTGAGTGTGTTGACTGAATTAGGCTTGGCGTTGAGTGAATAAGCCTTGGCGTCGAGAGCGTTGAGTGGATCTGGCTTGGCGTTGAGTGTGTTGATTGAATCAGTCTTGGGATCGAGTGAATATACTTTGGTGTCGAGAGCGTTTAGTATAGCCATTGGCGTCGAGAGCATTGAGTGAAGTAGCTAGGCATTGAGTGTTTTGACTTTATCTGTTCATTCATCGATTGAATTCAAAGCCTTTGTTTAGGTGTTGAGTGAATTCAGAGCCTTTGTTTAGGCATCGAGTGAACTCAAAGCCTGTATTTTGACATCGAGTGATCTCCGAGCTTGTGTTTTGGTAATTTTGATGTGTCCATTGTGTGACTTTGAGTTCATCAAGTCATATTCATCGCTTTTACCTTAGTAACTTCTGGTTTTCTTCCCTTTGCATCGTCATGAAAATCTGATGCTAAGCCTTAGGTTTCTTTTTATTTATTAATATAATTTATGGTTATTTGTGGCTTGGTTGGTAGTGGATAAAGGACCACCAACTTTATGCCAGTTTGTGTATCATTACACCTGGTGAGTTTTCTTCTCTTCTCATGGACTATTGGGTTGTGTTGGATAATAAGGCCACCACCACAGTGCTTTTTTGAGATATTTGAACTATTGGGTTGTGTTGGACAATGTGACCACCACCCCAGTGCCTGTTTGAGTTGTTTGGTCTGAAGGTTAGTGTTGGACAATTTGGTCCCCAACTTAGTACCATTTTTTACCAGTGTTAATGATTCACGTGTTTTGAGCTAATCAGTCTCTTTTGTCTATATATATATATATTTATTTATATAAATATATATGCACATATGTTTTTATGCATGCACTTGCAGATTTTATAGAAGCCTGGCTTCATTTCGTACTTAAGTGCACCCTTCCTTATTATTTTGTTTGAGAATTCTTCTCTGCCTATTAAAGTATGACGTTTTGCTGCGATTGGACAACTTTTCTTTTTATAAGGGTTGGTAACCCTTTTGTCTCTTTTGATTATTGCTACTAATGACCTTTGATTACCACTTGTATATTCTTGCTGAGGTATTCTTTTCTTTTGAATGCCTCAGGCTCGGAGCAGTAGCCGGTTGAGTGGCTTGGGTTGGTAGTTAGTGTTCTACAGCTGTTGTAGTTGTCCTGTTATCACCATTATGAGGTAGTTTTGTTTTTTTTCTATATTAGTTCAGACATACATGCTTTTTTAGTAGATTCGTGTCAGGTTGTTGATGCCCACTGGAGATTTTTTTGTGGAATGATAAGAACTTGCTAGGTGCTAAGTCAAATTCTTGTTGAATTATTGGTTTACTTGCTCTATGGGAAGGTTTTATGTTAGGATTGCATGTTAGTTATTTTAAAGTATAAAACTATTATTTTAGCTATCTCATGCATAACATCTTTTAACCCAAGCCATTATATTTTAACGAACGTAAAAGCTATTCTATACTTACATTAAATCTAGAGGTATGCATATCATGAGTTGTCCTATTTGGAAATTTATGCTCATGTAGGATATCAATCAATATAAACAAAGTTTTTTCTCAGTGTATATTCATATTTTCACTCGTCGACTAGTTGATGCACTTAGCCGTGGTATATGACCATCTTAACTTAACTTAAATTATAGCTTTCTTTATAATAAACTTGAGGATTTTATATAAAGTGTTAGGTTCGAGTTCTTGCCTGGGTGCCTGCAGTTATCCCCTATACGGCATAGCATCATGACGTGTGTTTTCTATTACTCTTATATATTGTTTAAATGCGGAGAAATTGCGGGTTGTGACAGTTACGTTGGTATCTGAGGGAGGTTGTTTGTCAATTGGTCGAACAACTATCTCGGGTAAGTTTTAGATTGTCTTGTTCCATTTCATACATACATTGTTATGTCATTAGTACGTCTTGGCTGAACCATGAACACTACACTCATAAGCATGACAAGAAGTATACGAGGCATATTATGTAGAATGGGATGCATAATATGTGTTTATGTATGAATCCTCATAGGAAGCAACATGTGACTGTTATGTAGTATGGGATGCATAACAATCATCACATGAATGCACATTAGATTTTTCTTTTCATTACGTCATCACATGAATGCATAAATGCCGCAAGGTAGTCAAAAAGCAATTGAAAGAGATTACGTCTCTTAAGACAATGGAATCAAGCCTGAGGGAGGAAAATGTTTAATTAACTCCTCTCAGAAATGAAGTTCACTCCTTGTGAGAGGAATTGAAATGCTCCGCTGAACTATTAAGTCAGAAGGAGAAATACTTAGATGAGCTAGAAGAAAAGCTCTTGGTGGAAAGGAAGATGGTTGAAAGCTACTCGAAGCTAAAGACCATTCTTCCCCTCATTGATGATTTTTCTACTCCAAAGAAGGGTAGTGGTCCTGGCCACATAGTTGGAAAAGGTAAGGCTGCTAACAAATTCTGTACCAAAGTCAAAGGGAAGGCACCTCAAGGTTAACCCTCATTTAAGAAGGTAATCTTCCTAACAAATCAATACGACCTTGAGACATCCTATTGTCACCTTGCTAGGCCTACTTACGTGTAGCCAAAAAGGAACTACCAAGGATGGACCCATCTTCGAGACTTTAGTGCTAGTGTTTTCAAAGTACCTTATGAGGAAATTACTCTCAAAACTATGGTCCTTACATTCATGGACCAAGTGGAAAGAAGGATCCAAAAGCTAACATTATTGTTCTTAAGGCTAAGGAAACAGTGAAGCCCTGTGTATGCTGCAATTATAAGGCTTCCACTTCCAAGGCAGTGACCCCTACTAGACCTCCCGTTCAAAAGGCAAAGCAAGAATACAAGAGAAGGTACAACATGTTTGACTATTGATGTTGCGGAAAGATTGGTCCATTTGTCGTAGATTTCTTGTTTCATCCGGTAAAGCTTGAAACTCCACAAGTTACCAGTGTGAGGCCGACCACTCGAAATGTTAATGTTCCAAGTGGTGTTAGACTAACAAGGAATAAAAGTCCCAAATCTATTTGGTTTCCTAAGGTAAAATTATTTATGATCTTAGGTATGTCAAAAGGCCAACAAAATGTCAACCTGGTATTTGGACAGTGGATGCTCTCAGCATATGACCAGGACTAGAAGCCTATTATAATATTTACCTCAATTGAAGATGGATAAAAAGTTTTCTTTGGAGGGTATGATAGGGGAATTAACAAAGGCTACAATATGATTTCCAATGACATAGTCTCTTTCACAAACATGGCTTATGTTGAAGGATTACAAGATAATCTGATAAGCATAAGTCAATTATATGACAAAGGCTATATCGTTGAGTTCTACAAGGACAAGTGTCTGATAAAATTGTATGATAATTTGGAGACAATCTTAAAAGGCGCTCAGAGTAGAAATATTTTCTGTTTAAATTTTCTATGTTTATACAATTCTACACCAGTGTGCTTTTTCGCAAAAGATAGTGTGTCTCTCTGTGACCAACGGCACAAGAGATTAACACATATTAATTTCAAAACTATAAATATGTTATTTTCTCATAACTTTGTACGTGATGATCCCAGCATTAAATTCCTTAAAGAGAGTCCATGCCACGCATGCCAAATGGGTAAGCAGACAAGGGTTACCTTTAAGGGTATTTATGAAAATTATTCCTCCAGAAGTTTGTATTTTCTTCATATGGACTTATTCGGTCCTATGCCAATTCACAGTTTTGGAGGTAAAATTAATACGTTAGTCGTTGTTGATGACTACTCACATTTTACTTGGGTGTTCTTTCTAAAACACAAGTCAAACACCTTTGAGGCTTTCAATAATTTTGTTAGGCAAATTAAGAACGAATTAAACTGCTCCGTGGTCAAAATCAGAAGTGATCACGAAATAGAATTTGAGTCTGGTGGCATGAAAAAATTCTGTGGAAATCAAGATATCTTTCATGAAATTTTCCCTCCGCATACTCCACAGCAAAATGAAGTTACTGAGAGAAGGAATAGAACCCTCATTAAAGCATGTATGACTATGTTGAATGACGCTTCACTACCAGAGTTTTTTTGGGCCGAAGAAGTCAACGCAGCATGTCACGTGCAAAACCGAGCTTTAATCAACAAAAGCTATCGTAAAATCCCTATAAATTTATTGAAGGGAAGAAAAACGATTGTGTCTAACTTTAGGATCTTTGGCAGTAAATGCTTCATACTTAACAATAGGAAGTATTATCGCACGAAGTTTAGTGAAAAATATGTTGAAGGTATTTTTGTAGGGTATAGTAGTCATAGTAAGGTATATAGAATCTTTAACAAGAAAACCCTTGTGGTAGAAGAGTCTATAAATGTTTTGTTTGATAAGAGAAGCATGCTTCATAGCAGCTCGTCTAGGCTTGTTGGTGTGGATGCAGGTACCAGGTTAAAGGAACTAAGCTTGGAAGAAGCTGTCAAGGAAGATGCTCCAAGCTCAGTCCTGGTAGTCGATCCAAGTGTGGTGGATGTAGAATGAATAGATGAAGAACTACCTCAACCTGCAGGAGATACAATAGATATGGCAGAACCTGCTGGTGTGAGAGGAAGAAATCTAGTGTTCGGACACCTAAGAGATCCCATGGCTGATTTAATCATTGGAGATAAAGAAGACGGTGTTAGAACTAGAAGAGGTACTACTAACAAAGTTATACATCTTATTTTTGTATCTCAGGTATAGCCAAAGGAGTTTAAAGAAGCAAACAAGGATGCCTTTTGGATTCTGGCCATGCAAGAGGAACTGAATCAGTTTGAAAGATTCAAGCTTTTGGAGTTGGTGCCTAGGCCAAAAGGACAGAACGTGATCGACACCAAATGGGTATTCAGAAACAAGCTCGATTAAAATGGAGTGGTTATAAAGAACAAAGCCAAGCTTGTAGCTCAAGGGTAATGAAAAGAAGAAGGGATCGACTTCAACCAGACTTTTTCTCCAATGGCCCGACTTGAAGCGAAAAGGTTGTTTCTTACGTATACTTCTCGCAAAGGCTTCAAGGTCTATCAAATGGTTGTGAAGTCAGCATTCCTCAATGGAGACCTAAAAGAGGAAGTATACGTAGTACAACCCCCAGGTTTTGTCAACTCAACTTTTCCTGATTATGCTTATTTTCTTAATAAAGCTATATACGGCTTAAAACAAGCTCCCCGAGCTTTGTATGAGATGATGTCTAGCTTTGTTCTTGAGAACAAGTTCACAAGAGGAAAGTAGACAAGACATTATTTCTTAGTTAATTAAAAGGAAAGATCTTGCTAGTGCAAATCTATGTAGATGACATTATTTTTGGCTCTACGGAAGACAATATTTGCAAGAAGTTTTCTAAACTCATGCAAGAGAAGTTTGAAATGAGCAGTATGAGAGAGCTAAATTATTTCTTAGGACTTCAGGTGAAACAATCTGACAATGGAATTTTCATCTCTCAGACGAAGTTCACCAAAGTGTTGCTTAAGAAATTCAGAATGGAGAACGCAACCTCAATGAGTACTCCAATGGGTTCAACTATGTCTCTGGAAAAGGATGAGAAAGGGAAACCTTTTGATGAAACCAAGTACAAGAGCATAATTAGTTCTTTGCTCTACCTTACGGCTAGTAGACCAGACATAATGTTTTCAACACGTGTGTGTGCTAGATTTCAGGTAAACTCCAAGGAATCTCATTACGTCACTACAAAGAGAATCTTGAGATACCATAAGGGTACAACAAATCTTAGCTTATGGTACCCAAGAAGTAATGATGTCGAGCTAATTGGTTTTTCGGATATAGATTTTGCAGATAGCAGGGATGATAGGAAAAGCACTTTCGGGACGTACCAATTCCTCGAAAAAGGCCTATTTCATGGAGCAATAAGAAGTAAAATTGTGTGGCAAATTTCACTCATTAGTCAGAGTACATCTCTGCTGGTAGTTGTTGCGCACAACTTCTTTGGTAAGGAATCAGCTTGAGGATTACAACCTGAAATTCAAGGAGATACCGATGTTTTGCGACTCCTCCAGTACAATAACGATTTCAAATAATCTATCCATTCTCTCACAGCCATACAAAGAACGTCGAAGTCATATACCACTTCATCCGGTAGCATGTGGAGAACAAGGACATAACTCTCAATTATGTCCTTACGGATTAGCAGGTCGCAGATATATTCACGAAGCTACTAGACGAGGCCAAGTTCTCATTTTTCAAAATGGAACTCGGCATGCTAAATAAGGATTCTTGATGATGGCTAAGGAGACATGAAATCCTTCGGGAAGTACATCACTAAGCAGAGAAAATTTTCTAAGGAAAATTCATGAAATATTACTCATTGGAAATCGACGATTCGTTGAAATACTGCTAGTGTCTACGACGAAACTCGATGAATTTGACTCAGCTTCTGGTGAATCTCGGCGAATTGAACTTAGGTCAAATTTAATTTTATATTAGATCCGAAGAGCCACCAGTTTTTAGGTACGTGTTGTATTCCCCGTCTTAAACTTTAAATATATATATTTTAAAGTTCTCAGGCAAACCTCACTCATTCCATCGAACAAGCCCTTCAGATTCCACCATTTTTTTCTCCCAATGATTCGAATCCTGTGACAGAACCTCATCTTCCTCGTCAATTTGATTTCGTGAAGCCATTCCAGCAAGCTCCGACAGTAACATGAAACAGTCTAGTGCTTCCAGTTCTTCCAGCAATTTCTCATTCGTTATTCGATTTTAGTTTTGGCCACCGCAGTTTGTCCAGAGCTGACTGTCCCTATCTTCAACTCTATGTTCTCCATTGCTCCTCGTAGTATTAGTGGATTGCTTGGTGGTGCAGAACTTGTGCGAACTGGGTTTGCCTCAGCCTCAGATAAATTCAGAAATGTAATACTCATGTTGGAATCTACCGGCATGTCCTTCATCCTTGAACATCCGTGCAAATTGTTGGATAAAGATGTTCTTGAATTCTTCTCCAATGCAAAGCATCTCCATAAAGACAGAGTGATCAAGAGCAAGGTTCGCCAGATCAAAGTTAAGGTGAAGGCATCCCTCCTTAAAATATACTTGCAACTTCCAGAATTTAACAAGGCCAATCAGTTTGAAGAATAGAACTTCTCAAGGGCTAAGTTATTTTGTGGTTTTCCTAGAGGTACCAAGGAAATTAAGCGCAAAGGAATGAATGAGGAAGTCAAGCTACTATCAGACATCATTGGAAAGGTTCTTCTATACAAGACTGGATCCCACGATTACCTCTCCTCCGAAATGTTCAAGATTCTTGTGGCCATCATCGGCCGGGAAAAAATTGATTGGGGTGTTGTACTGTTTGCAAGGATAAAAGATAGTCTCCGTGCTCCCAACTTTAGAAGGATTATAAGTTTGTATTTAAATCAGCTTGACTGTGACACCTTCGATATGACCAAAGGTATCCTTATCCACCACTTGAGAAAATTGACTCATCAATCTTCTCCAGGTGGGACAAGAGGATATAGAGTCCAGGTGAAGCTAGAGTGTTGTTTTAAGAGTAGAAGGTGGTAGTTCTTGATGAAATGATTTCTTCTCCTACACCTAGTGAGATTCCTGACACTGAGTGCAAGAATTGAGGGGAAGCCTGCTATGACACAAGTGGCCACTGAGTTAGTGCCCTTGAGTGTTCCTACTACTGTTGAGATAGATATTCCATTTAGTCCTAATCCAGAGATACCATCTCTAGCTGTAGAGGTTTCTGTTCCAGTTCAAGTTGCTACAGTTATAGTTGAAGATAGAGATGACCTACTTTCTGAGGTTGATGATATAGGCCTTGCTGCTGCTGATGAGTTAGTGCCTGATGAGGGTAAGTATGAGATAGTAGCTAAAGATGTTCTGGTTACTACTAATCTGGATGTTGATCCTACTGTTGATGATTTGGATGTTGCTATAAATGATTTGGATATTGCTTATTATGAGGTTGATACTGGTGAGAATATGATAGTTTCTGATAATGTCAATAATTCTACTAAGATAGTTGCCACAGAGAATCCGATTGTAAATCTTTCGGATATTCTACCAGTCAGGACTGAGGGGGAGTAGATTCACCCTTTGGTATCGATGCAGATACAACTTGATAGGTTTGTCAGAAAGCCACAAAGAAGAATGGCTGACATTCCAGGTGGACCTCCAGTTATGGAGGTAGATATAATTGATCTGTCTAATGAGGAAGGAGATGCAGAGGTGCATCCTCCTATCCTAGAGGCTCCTGCTATAGGGATGTTGACTAAATATCACATCTCTCTCATTGAAGAGTCTTCTAGTGACTCAGAGGGAAGTGAAGAACTCCATTCCCCTCCCTATATTCCAGCTGCAAGCATACCAAGTACCTGTGCAGATATCTCTATTCTAAAATCAATAGAAGCCCTTATAGCAAAAGAGGACGCATGTTTTGATCGTTCTTTGAAGAAAGTACTGAAGAAAGTCAAGGAGATAGATAAAGATATGAATAACATCCTTGTAGAGATCAAGGTTCATTTTAACAAACTGGATGACAGGCTGGACTCTTGGTTTGTACAAGGTGGCCAAGCAATTGTTCATACTATGGCAAGACTGAAGAGTAACTTGACTGTCCTATAGAACGTATGATGGTCATTAATGCTCAAAATGAGGGGATGAACTATTTTGATGACCAAATGACCTACTATAGCAATGCCATAGCATCCAAGGTACTTGAAGAATTCAAAAGGGGGATGATGAATTGAAAGCTATGGTGACAGTCCTTGAAGCCTCCATGGTAGGAAACTTTAAGGGAGTCAATGACTATAGTTATGACAATATTAGGTTGCTTCATGGTGAGATGTTTGGTAGGGCAAGTCAAGGTGATGCAAGGATTCCAGTACCTGTGGTGCCTGCTCTAGTGGATGTTCATGTTAATCATGCTCACAATTATTCTCAGTACTAGGCTAACACTCAGGACTTCTCTCTGTTTGAACCAGAATATACTGCTGTTGTTGCCCATCCAAATGTTCAGATAGTTAAAGACATACCTCCACTAGCTCAGAAAAGAAGAAGATATGGTGAAGGCCCATCTGCTGTTAGGTCTGATCCAAATATAGAAATGGCTGAGGTCTGGAGTCCAATTTTCAAGAGTATCATTCTGGACACCTTCAAGATAGTGGAATTAACAAATGAAAATAGATGGGATTATTATAGCACGAATTAATGGGACAAGTATGAGATAGCTTGCTCTAAACGAAGACTTCATTTCAGGAAACACAACTTTGATGATCCAAATGTTCCTTTAAGATATTATCTGAAGCCAAAAGCATATTTTGCTAGACAAATTCAGAAAAGCAAGGGCAAACATACTTGATATTACTTTTTTGTTGATGTTTGTAAACACTAGTTGCCTCAAGTAAGAACTTTCATTAATATATATAATTTAATGTTTTGTCTAGGAATGTGTTTTTTTCTTATTTTTCTTTTGTCTTTTCATTTTCATGCTTTATTGTGTGTACAATTCACCTTAGTCTGTAGGGTTCTGACATCTTCAAATAAGGGGAGATTGTTGGGTATTGTATCCACAATAACCCTGATTTGAAAAAGTGTCACTTGAACTAAGATGAATTGAGTAGTATTTGATGCTCTCAATTTTGTTATGTGCTTGCAGGATTATATTGCTAAGTACAACCCAAAGTCAGGTTATAGTGGGTCAGGAAACACAAGACTATACAATGTAATCCTTCATTATGTAGGCTAATGTGTTGACTCACATGTAATCTCTCTATTGGGGTGTACTTCTATTAAAAGTGCATTCGAAGGATCAAGGAAGGACCAGGTGCCAGAATCAGAAGAACAAAAATTTACCCAAGTAAAATTCGTCGAGTATAATAGTGGATACTTGTCGAATTTGTCGAGTATACTCCTAGATACTTGTCAAATTTGTTGTGTATACTTACTAGTACTCGTCAAACTCTTCATATTTACTTAAGGTATAATTTCTGAGATTTGTAAAATCAGTTAAGTAAAAGTCATCGAGTATCATCAAGTATACTTGTCAAATTCGTCGAGTGTATCTTTTGATACACATCGAATTCTTCGAATATACATGTCGATACACACCAAATTCTTCGAGACTTATTTGGTATACCTTTGAGTTTTCGAATTTACTTCTCTGGATTTTTCTAAGTCATATTCATCGAATATCACTCAGCTTATGCGTCGAATGTGTCGATTATATCATTCGATACTCATAAAATTTGTCGAGTGAGCTTGTTGATATTCATAAGATTCATCGAGTATGACTTCTGCTAGGCATCGAGTTATAGGTTTGATCGGGCAGAAATTTCCTAAGTTAATTTTGTTTAGTTTCACTATAGTTCGATGAGTATACTCAGTTATTCTTGACGATACTCGACAAATTATACTTAGGGTTTATTTCTTCAAATTTCAAACTTCCGACTCATTCTTCCCGACAACCATTGATTGTAAACTTCGTACGTCTCGGTATGGAATGTCTTTTATAGCTGTTATAGGAGGAGGATTCCTATATATATTTAGGGTGGAATTTATTCAACCCTAACCGTGCTCATTATTTCTAATCGAGAAACTTTTGATCGTCAAGATCCCGTTGGCACTTGATCCCAAACTTCACAACCTGCATGGTCGACGACAAGATTACTGCATGATTCGTTCTTCCTCTAACACGATGACAAGATCGTTGATCTTTAAAGATTTTGATTTTACGTTGATCTAGCTGATCCATCTATTCAGATCAAGTCTTCAAAGCATTCAGATTTTCCTTGTTCTTCAAGACATTCAAGATCAACCTTTTTGAAGAACGAAGGATCGAAGAATTTAGATCTACATAAGATTATTTGTAATATTTATTGTGTAAATCCTTTTTACTTTTGTAGGAGGTTTTTCCCTACGAGTTGTATATCCGTGTTTGGATCGAGCTGTAGGAGAGTTTGTTCTCCGAGTTGTAGGAGCGTTGTCTCCGAGTTATAATAGTTGAGGCTCTGAGGTGTAAGATTCGTTGCAATATGAGATAAAGGTGAAGTAGCTGAATCTAGCCCTTCGTGGTAGATAGGCGAGCCAGGATAGTGGACGTACCTAACTCGGGGAACCACTATAAATCTCTGTGTTCTATGTGCTTAATTTTTCAGTTATTTTTTTCCACAAAAAGACATAGAACTTACCTATTCACCCCCCTCTAGATGATTTAGGCTGACGCAAGATACTTTCAATTATAATTTGGTATAAGATTCTTGTATCGGTCTTCCTTAGTCTGATTCGTGGTCGGATTCTTTTAAGGGGTGGTGAGCACGTGTGTGCGTCACCATTATAACATGAAAGTACCCATGAATGTCCACATAGGAATTAAAATACACATATTTGTGGAACCTGCGTGTTCTTATAGTTGCTTTTTGTAATTTTGTTAGTTGCTTAATTGTGTGTTTCACGATTATAGGTGACAAAAACCAGTGCAGGGCAGTCTCATCCCCAACACTTCACAAAGAGTAGTACACCAACTGAGGTGCCTACACCTCCTCCATCTGCGGAAATGGTTCAGATGATAGGTGATGTGGTCTTTGCAATGATCAATGCCCAACTTAAAAGGCATGTGCATCCCCCTGTCCTTGTAGTGGTTTCGATGCCAGTTGTTGTACTTGAGCAGATTGTAATAAGAATAGCCTCAGATCAGTCGTTGAACATATACTATATGCAAGGAGCACACACGGTTGATGAGTACTTACAGGAATTTGTTATGATGAGACAACATGCAAATTTTATGTTTGAAAATGAGGAGACTAAGGTCAACAGGTTTTATAGTGTCCTGCATAATAATTTAGGACTTCTACTGGTGGGTCAAAAGTTATTTGGGTTTCATGCCTTGGTGATGACAGCTAGGTCTTTGGAAATGAACTTGGAAAAAGTCAAGTCAAATCAAGAGTTCAAAGTGCCGAACTTTTAAAAATCTAACTATCGCAAGTGGAATAAGATGTTTAGTTTGTTCGAGTCAACTTCTTATACTGTCATAGGAATAAAGACAAAGAATGGTCCATATATTTGCATTACTTATGGTAAGTTAGGACACCTTGCTCGAGATTGTCGTAGTGATGTTTCGCGGACAAAGAAGGCTAGGTATGGAGTAGCTGTAAGAATAATTCCACGTACTTGCTACATGTGTTGCAAAGGGGGACATTATGCTCGAGACTGTTGGAGTGGCCCTCCAGCGTTGGCAAAATAAAATAATGTTACAAGAGTGAATAAGGGATTAGTTGTAATAGACTACTGTACTTTCTAATTATGTAAGAATGCATGATTTACATGTACAAATTAGGTTCGAACCTATTGTTAATCAGGCTGATAAGAACACTTTTTGACTGGGTGCATCGTATCCCTTTATGTTCATGTATTTGTGTTATTTATCATAGTGCTTTTATTTGAATTAAATATGAGATTGGGATAACACTGTCTTACGGGTAAAGGTGAACGTGGGTAGAGAGATTTTTGTTAGGGTATGGATAGGAAGTCATGATTTTGGATTGGAACCATATATACTGCCAATATTTGAGTTTAATGTAACCGTTGGCATGGTCCGGCTCTCAGAGCAGCATGCTTGTATTGATTGCAAATCGAAGGAAGTCATATTGGGGCAGAGCACCGAAGGCAAGATACTGATGTCTGCTCTCCTAATGGTCAAGGAAGTTCAGAAGGGCGTGGAGTTTATCTTCCTGTTATTGGAGGCCGTAGAGCCGAAGCACAATTTGAGAAATGTTTCAATTATATCGGAATTTATGAAAGTGTTTCCTAAATATCTCCCTGAGATTCCACCTCAGCGAGAGATCGACTTCACTATTGAGTTAGTGTTAGGTGTGTAACATGTGTCACGCTCACCGTTCCTAATAGTGCCAAAGGAGATGGCAGGACTGAAGGTTCAATTATAGGAGTTGTTAGAGAAAGGCTTTATACATCCAAGTATATCACCTTGGGGTGCACCGGTCCTCTTTATGAAGAATAAGGATGGAAGCTTGCGCCTATGCATTGATTACCATGAACTAAACAAGCTAAAGGAAAAGGACAGGTATCTGATTCTGCGAATCGATGATTTATTTGATCAACTAGTTAGATTAACTGTCTATTCGAAACTAGATTTGAAGTCCAACTATTATAAGTCGAGAATTAGGGAAAGTGATATTCCAATGATAATGTTTGGTGTACGCTATGGTCACTATGAGTTCACTATGATTTCATTTGAGTTAATGAATGTGCCATCGTTATTCATGGATTTGATGCATAGGACCTTCAGAGAGTATTTGGACTAGTTTGTGATTGCCATTATTGACGACATGCTGGTATACTCTTAGTTAGAAGAGGATCGTGCGAGTCATTTGTTGTTGGATTTACATACCCTGAGGAGGAATCGACTTTATGCTAAGCTCTCGAAGTGTAATTTTTGGTTATCGTTAGTGGCCTTTCTTGGTCATATGGTTATGAGAGAGGGTATTGTCGTGGATCCGATGAAGATAGTTGTGATTCGGGAGTGGCCTATGTTGAATTCTGTGGCGGAAGTCGAGAGTTTTCTTGGACTTTCCAGCTACTATAGGTGCTTTGTAGAGAACTTCTCGAGGATTGCTTTGCCTCTCCTATTGTGACAAGAAAGGAACAGAAGTTCGTTTGGATGCTAGAGTGTGCACAAGATTTTGAGGAGTTGAAGAGTCATCTGACCAAGACATAGAAGGCTAAGTGATCTATAGTGATGCCTTAGGGAGCATCTGAGACTGCATTTTTCTGCCATTCGGGAAGGTTATAGCTTATGGCTCTCGCTAACTAAAGGTCGACGAGAGAAATTATCGAGTCCACGACTTGGAGTTGGTGGTTATAACATTTGCCCTGAAGTTGTAGCGGCATTACATGTATGGCATGAAGGTTGACTTCTTTACGGACCATAAGAGCCTAAAATACATTTTAAAACAAAAGGATTTTAATATGTGACAAAGGAGGTGGATGGAGTTCCTTAGGGACTATACATTCGAGATTCACTATGTTCTCAGGAAGGAAAATATTGTCGCAGATGAGTTGAGTCACAGGGCTCCGGCATAGGACAACTAGATATAGATGCATGATGAGAATCTTATTCAAGAAATGGAATCCATGGAGATCACTTGTATTGTTGGGATATCTAGTGCAAATGCATCTTTAAACTAGACAGAGGTGCATTATGACCTCGCAGACAGGATTCGTCAGGCGTTGGAGCTTGACGAGATTTTGGAATGCTACTTGGAAGAAACTAAGGATGGGTTAAATGCCCAGTTTACTTTTGAAGATGGTCTCTTGTGGTAGGACAGACGGTTGTGCATCTGAATGTGGCTTAATTATGGGAGGAGTTGATGTATGAGGCACATTTTACAATGTACTCAATCCACCCAGAGAGCACAAAAATGTTCAAGGATATGAAAAGTTGTTTTGGTGGCAAGTGTTAAAGGACATAGCTCTTTATGTGGCAAAGAGACATACATACACCCTAGTAAAGGTTGAATGTCAAAAACTTGGTGGTTTCCTGAAGTCGTGAACGATACCGATGTGTACATTTGACTACATATCTATGGATTTCGTTCATGCCTTGCCGAGATGGCAGAAAGGGAATGATGTTATTTGGGTGATCATTTACCGATTGACAAAGGTGTCACACTTTATTCCGAAGAGGAGGGATGATTAAGTGGAAAAGTTGTCCAAACTTTATGTTGAACAGATCGTACGATTTCACGGTGTGCCCCGTAGTATCGTTAATTATCGAGATGGGCATTTCTCATCAAATGGTGTGAGACTTATTCATCAACTATTCGGTACCAAGCTGAAATTCAGCATGGCCTTTCATCCTTAAACGGATGGTCAGACCGAGAGGGTAAACAGAATGATGGAGGATAAGCTTCATATATGCACCTTGGATTTCAAGAAGAGGTAGGAAGACCATCTCTATATGATCGAATTCGCCTACAATAATAGCTACCAAGCGAGTATTCAAATTGAACCATTCGAGACCTTATACGGTAGGAAGTGTTGTAATTCGTCAGCTTCGGTAGAAAAAGGTGAATCAAAGTTGTTTAAACATAAAGACGTCGAAGATATGACTTTGATGATACGCTTGAATCCAAAGCGATTGCTGATTGCTCAAGAAAGGCAAGCAAAGTACTACAATGCTAGACACCGAAACGTGGAGTTTGCGGTCGGTGATTGGGTATATCTCAAGATATAGTCGTTCAAGGGCGTATATAGGATTTGGCGCTTGAAAAAGCTGAGTTCGAGATACCTTAGGATTTTTGAAATTGTTGAGCAGATTGGTGAAGCTTCCTTTCGGCTCAATCTTTCAACTGAACTCAGTGGTTTGTACGATGTGTTTCACATATCGGTGCTGTGGAAGGTTATGCAAGAGCCTGAACAAGTGGTTGTTGTGGATCAAGTGTCGGTCGATAGTGGGTAAATGATGAAAATCAATCCCATTCGAACCGAGGACATAGAGATCAAATGATTACGGAACAAAGAGATCAGAATGGTCAAAGTCCGTTTGGACAACTGTGGTCATGAGGAGCTATCATGGGAGCACGAGTAGACCTTCCAAGAAGAGTTCCCTGAGCAATTCCGTTGAGGTACATTATTTATGTTTTGGTACTTCTGTGTTGTTTCCTATTAAGTGTAATTTTGGGACAAAATTTCTTAAAGGAGGGGAGATTTGTATTGCTATAAATTTCCTAAAATTATCGAAAGATGGTTACTGGAGGTTACCTCCAGGCGGTAGAGCTAGCACTGGTGTTATCCAGCTGATTTAAAATACCAGCATCTCTGGAAGGTACTGCTCGACGGTAGTGTGATACCGTGTTGCGGTAGCCAATGAATTAATTCAATCATTGTCTCTAGAAGGTATTGCCCGACGGTAGAGGTACCATATGGTGGTATTATGCCAAGTGTCATGATGTATTGAGGCATACCTTGAGCGGTAGGGCTGTGCTGGATGAGACCACCACCACCT
The DNA here is from genome assembly GCA_039513925.1 of Platanthera zijinensis. Taxonomy (NCBI): domain Eukaryota; kingdom Viridiplantae; phylum Streptophyta; class Magnoliopsida; order Asparagales; family Orchidaceae; genus Platanthera; species Platanthera zijinensis. Next base: position 78,417,520 of record CM077089.1, read on the forward strand.
AAGTTACTTCACGGTGGTAGCGGTTACTGTATTGCGGTAGCTATTTTTAAATTGCGCAAACAAGAAAAAAGAAGACCGAAATTTGGACTAACTGAATTTTATTATCCAAAAAATGTAAGTATTATAAAGGTATGACCTCCTTTTTATAGAATGGAGGAGATGGGAGAGATTATAAATATGCAATGTTGGACTAAATAATTATAGGTATTAGCGTCTTTAAAAAAAACAAACCGAACAAGCTACGCGGTTAGACGAATAGGCTAACTTCTCGGCAACCACCAGAAGGAGAGAATAAGCCGCCATAGGAGACCGCTAGACCTCCGGTCTCCAAGTCGCCTGATACGTACCGCCATACCGCTCGGACACCAAACAGCAACATCCCGGCTATCAAACTATTGGGAGAAACTGCCAGACCGCGCGGTCTTCAAACCGCCATAGTCAGAATGCCAGACTGCCTAGTCTCCATACTGCAATACTCACCCTCAAGCTGGAGCATAGATATCAATCATGCCCAGCTTGTCACAAATGTGAAAAAAGGAAGCAGACACCAGCTTGGTGAAGATATCTGCCAACTCGTTGTCAGAAGTGATGAATGGAGTACAAATCTGTTTCTTCAAAACCTCTTCCCGAATAAAATGACAGTCGACTTCTTTGTGTTTTGTTCTCTCGTGAAAGACTACATTTTTGGAGATGTACATCACGACCTTGTTGTCATAGAATATAGGAAGAGGATAGTTTTATACCTCCCCTAAGTCAAGCATGAGAGCCCGTAACCACTTTAACTCACATGTTATCGATGCCATACTACGATAATTTTCTTTTGCACTAGACCTGGAGACAACAGACTGTTTCTTGCTCTTCCAGCTCACAAGATTTCCTCCAACAAACATGCAAAAACCCAATGTTGACATGCGGTCTCCTTTGTCATTAGCATAGCTCGAATCTGGGTACGTTTCAACCCTCAAGTGACCATTCTTCTGAAAAAGCAGTTCCTTCCCTAGCGCTGCTTTAATATACTCCAATATCCTTAGGGCAGACTGTAGATGGCACTCCCTAGGAGCTTGCATGAATTGGCTAACCTTGCCTACAGCATAGGAGATATCGGGTCTGGTCACCGTTAGATAAATGAGTTTTCCAACCAGACGCTGGTACCTCGTAATATCGGATAGAGGAGGCGAGTCATCTATCCAAGTTTTGTCTTCTCCAGTAGCCATGGACATCGGCAGGTTTAGCACAAGTCAACCCAGCCTCTTTTAGTAAATCAAGAGCATACTTCCGTTGAGAGAGGACCAAGGAGTCTTGTTTCTGAGAGATTTCAATCCCCAGAAAGTATTTTGGGGAGCTCATATCCTTCGTGACCAGTTGTTGACGGAGGTGTTTCTTTGTCAAAGCTACCCTAGCCTGGTCATCGCTATTAAGAAGAATATCATCCACATATACAACAAGAACTGCAAGACTTAAGGAGGTTTTGCGAATGAATAAGGAGTGATCAGCAGACTTCTTGCAAAACCGATGGCCGCAACAATGCCGCTGAACGTCTAACCAAGCCCGAGGGCTTGCTTTAGCATAGATGCCTTCTTCTTCTTGGAAACATGGCATACTCGTGTCTCCCCCCGAGCAACATACCTAGGAGGTTGCTCCATGTAAACATCCTACTGAAGATAACCATAGAGAAATGCATTCTTGACATCCAGTTGGGAAATGGGACAATCGCTGTTGACAGCCACAGAGAGAAGAACCCAAATGGTGCTGAGACGAGCAACGGTAGAGAAGGTGTCAAAGTAATCAACGCTATAAGTCTGAGTAAATCCTTTGGCAACCAGGCGAGCCTTGTATCGATCCACGCTGCCATCCGGACGGAACTTTACAACAAAGACCAAGTGACAACTAACCACATCAGTGCCTAAAGACGGAGGAACAAGGGTCCATATACCCCTTTCAGTGAGGGTAGCAATTTCCTCATCCATGACAGTCTTCCAATGAGGAACAGCAAGAGCTTCCTTGTAGGTGCGGAGAGTGGTAGTGGCAGAGAGAGCCAATGCAAACGCCCTGCGAGAAGGAGTTAGACGATCATAGGAAACAACAGCAGCCATCGAGTGCTGGTTACATGTCTGCACCACTTTACGAAGAGCCATGGGAAGATCTAGGTCGGCTTGTTCCTTAGTAGCCAAAGCATCCATGGCATAGAGAGCTGGCAAGGGAACATAGAGAGATGGCCGCAAAGAGGAGGGAGATAACAGAGGTGGAGAGAGAGAGTAGGAGACGGTGGTGGAGAAATCTTGATGGGAGTAGACGTGGTGGAGGGGAGGGTAGGAGAAATCTCGATGGGTGTAGACGGTGGAGAAATCTCGATGGGAGTAGACATGGTGGAGGGGACGGTAGGAGAAGCAGAAACATCAGGAGGAAGAGAGGTGTTAGAAGAGAAATAGGACGCATTCTCGAAGGTCACATCCGCGGATACGAATTGCTTACGAAGAACAGGGTCAAAGCAAGAATAACCTTTTTGAGTAGTAGAGTAACCCAGAAAGATACACTTGGTGGCACGTGGGGCGAGTTTGTCTTGAGTGGCGGAAGGAGCATGCACAAAAGCCGTGCACCCAAAGATACAAAGAGGGAGAGGAATCAAATCCTTGCCTGAATAGAGGATGGAGAATGGGGTTTGATTGAAGATAACTGTGGAGGGAATGCAATTGATGAGATAGCAGGAGATGAGAACAGCATAGCCCCAATAGGAGCGAGGAACCTGCATTTGTGTCATCAGAGTGCGAGCGACATCAAGGATGTGACGATTTTTGCATTCAGTTATGCCATTTTGTTATGAGGTATAGACACAGCTAGTTTGATGAACAATCTCATGTTGCATACAGAAAGAAGAAAAATCTTGACTAAGATATTCTTTGGCATTATTAGAGCAAAAGAACTTAATATATACATCAAAAAGCATTTTAATCATGGAATAAAAGGATGTCCATACAGAGAACAATTGAGAGCGATATTTTAAGAGATACACCCATGTATAACGAGAGAAATCATCAATAAATGTTACAAAATATGAACTAACCCGACCTATGGTGAGCACAGGAGCAGGACCCCAGATATCAGAGTGAATTAAATCAAATAGATGGGAAGATCCATGACCTTGCTTTGGTGGGAAGGAGGAGCAGTGATGCCTGTCGAGCTGACATGCTTCACAGTTGAGAGGAGGACTTTGCGGCGGTAGTTGGGGTAAAAGTTGACGAAGAAGTCATGGAGAATCATAACCAAGGAGAAGATGTCATTGGAGAAGATCTGTAGAAGAGGAGGAGAAGGAGGACAGAGCAGAAACATTGTCGAGGAAGTAGAGGCCGCCATTCTCAGTCCCAGTAGCAATCGTACGTTGGGAGTCTGGATCCTGAAAAGAACAAGAAGTAGGAGTGAATATGACGGAACACTGTAGTTGCTTGCATAGAGAAGTAACCGATAATAAATTGCAATGGAACTTGGGCACATAGAGAGTATCCGCCAAGCGAAGAGATGGAGTTACTTGAACCACTCCCATCTCATTGATCGGTGATGGAGAGCCGTCCGTAACAAAGACTGGGGGCAACCGATCTTGTGTTTCTAGGAGAGAAAAACACTGAGGATTTCCTGTCATACGATTGGTAGCACTAAAGTCGATCAGCAATTTTTCGTGAGTAACGAAGTGGGCACTACCAGAAGATGTGACCACCAAGGCAGACTGCTTTGAAGAGGAGGTGGAAACCATAGAAGGGAGACCGCTCGAGCAGCAAAGAGGAGACCGCGCGAGAACAGTAAGAAGCGGCGACTAAGACGAGATCTCTGCGAGAAAAAAGATTGCGGCGAGAAGAGAAAGTCGTGGAGACAACAACAAGTCGCTGCGAGAAGAGAAGGTCGTGGAGAAGAGGAACAGGTCGCGGCGAGAAGGGAAAACTGCAAAAATAGGTCGCGAGAAGATAGGTCACGACAAGGAAACCATGCGAACAAAAAAAAGGAAACCGTACGAAAAAGAGAAGGAACAGATCGAAGAGGTCACAAAAAAAGGCGAGACCGTAGCGTATATGAGGAAGACCGCAATGGACAAAAAAGGAGGAAAACTACAGCGGTCACGGTGTCAACACACCAGCTGCTAGAAGAACCACGACAAAGAAGCAGAGCAAAGCAGAGGGAAAGAAGTCGTGCGAACAAATGAGATCGCACGAAGAAAAACAGGCAAGGAGGTCTCGCTAACAAATAGAGTCCGTGTAAACAGAGGCGAAACTGCATGACTAAAGAGAGATCGCGAGAAGAAAGAGAGAAGAGAGATTGTGAGAAATAGGTCGCAAACAGAAAGGGAGAGCGGGCAAACCACGTGGACAAGGTAGAACAAATCATGCGGATATAGAGGCACAATGAATCAAGTGGAAAAGATCGAGTGCTCTAATACACGGGGCAAACAAGAAAAAAGAAGACCGAAATTTGGACTAACTGAATTTTATTATCCAAAAAATGTAAGTATTACAAAGGTATGACCTCCCTTTTATAGAATAGAGGATATGGGAGAGATTACAAATAATCAATGTGGGACTAAATAATTACAGGTATAAGCGGCTTTACAAAAAATAGACCGAACAAGCTGCGCGGTTAGACGAGTAGGCTAACTGCTCAGCAAACACCAGAAGGAAAGAACAAGTCGCCATAGGAGACCGCTAGACCGTCGGTCTCTAAGTCTCCTGAGACAAACCGCAAGACGGCTCGGATACCAAACAGTAACACTCCAGCTACAAAACTGCTGGAAGAAACCGCAAGACCGCGCGGTCTTCATTCCGCCAGAGTCAGACTGCCAGACCGCCCGGTCTCCATACTGCAACAAAAATGAAGTCTCAATTAAATCTTAGCCATCCACTCCTTAGGAGATGGAGATCATGCGGCTGAGAGTATAGCCTGGATTGATAAAGGACTGAGGGGTTTGTTTCAACAAATTCAATCACTCACACACTCTCTCTCTCTTCCACATTTAGAAGTGAATAAAGAAGTGAGAAGAAGAGAAAGAAGAAGAGAAAGGAGAAGGTTGAAATAACCCTAGGGAAGTGCTTGGGAGTTGTTCTTGTGACCGGGGTAGCAAACCGAAGCTAAATCCATGGAGAGTAAAGTGTTGCGGTCATTTCCATCCAAATCAAATGCAAGATCATGGCTCCTAAACGATCGATAAGGGTAACAATATTCCTTCTTGGACTTATGAAGTCCTTAATTCTGCATAATTGCATGAATTCCCCAACTAATTGGTGCAGAAACAAGGAAATTTCCGACTTGTCAATACAAAGTATCCCCGGTATAAATTGCGTATAGAATCCGGAATCGAAGTACCGAATAGGCATGCTATGAGAAGCCCATTCGAACAGGTTGGTCTGGATTAGAGATGGTTATCTTATTAATTTGCGTGCCGGAGAAGACACCATTGTTAAACATGTAGTTTATGGAGTCAGGGGGTGTGTAGGTTGCTGCAGTGAGAGTACTAGAGTGGTCTCAAGGAAAAACACCCAAATTTTGGGGAAGAAATGTTTTGTTATCCCCTACCGCACGGCGTTAGTAATATTGCTGGTGGTAGCTCCAAGAGAGCTGATGATTGTGGTTGCAAAACCTATGTCCGTGAGATAAGGAGGGTAGTATATGGAGCTGAGAGCCTGGAGTGCCCAGTTATAGTGGACATGAGAGCCAACATTGAAACAAAACATGATTATGTATTTTGTAAACAGGAAAGGGGAGGCCAATCTGGCTTATGTCTACCGTCTGATGGCATAGAGATTTGAGCAACGGGAAAGGGCTGAGCTGTACCCACACTTTGTCTCTTGACTAGACGACCTAAGGTAATTGGTGTGCTCCGGGGCATAGGAGAGATTCATTAGCATTAGTTTATGCATGACTAAAATGCTCAAGTGTTACCATCGGTCTTGAACTGAGGATGGTGGTGGGCGTTGGAAAGTCTAGAACACAGAATTTGACCATTGATTTGGGACTGAGGAAGGTGGTGGGCCTAGGAAAGTCCATCACAGCGAAAATGTGCCCTGAGTGCACGGGACGTGTGGCTGTGTGCGCCAACATTTGTGATGAATGGTGCTTAAATTACACATATATACATGCAAATGCCTTTCTGCTGCTTGTAGGGAAGGAGCACTACCGCCCCGAGTGAGGGGTGGGGCCATTGTAAATTTGTTAGCTAAAGCTAACCATTGCCTTATTTGCTACATCTTGGTGGATTGTCCTTGTATAGGTGCAGGAGTGATGATCAGGAAGTAGGGGGATGAAGCCCCTTTGCACTATGCGAGCCCTTGAAGGACAAGCTGAGTGTTTACTTATTGTGATATGTGGCCGACCTATTTGTTGATGTATGTAAAATACTTTTGTGAAGAGAACAGTTGTAAGGCCTTAAGGCCAAGCACTTTGTGTATTTATATATATATCATTCCTATGGTGTTGATAGTAGACATTCTTGGTGTTGGGTTCTTATTAACTTAAAACATTCCCCTATAATGTAACTCTGAGTTAGGATGTGTGAATAGTTTTTGAATCAAAGCTTCGCTCTACTGACTATCCGTGGAATATGGGATGGGGTCCCAGCCAGACCTTTTATTATATCCTACACGACGGATGAGGGGGTTACATTTTGAGAATTAGTTCCCTGGTCTAAAAATTTCCAAGAACTTGTGATGCCATCACTAGAGAATCTGTTCTAACATATACATGCTTGATTCCTAACTCCTTACAAGCATTAAACCGACAAAAAGCACATCATAATCTGCTTGGTAATTCGTGGTCAGGAAAAAGAACTTTATGGACTGCTCCAGCTTGACTCCATTTGGATTGATAAGAACTACAACTGCCCATGAGGAGTTCTTTCCAGAAGCTCCGTCTACATAAATGGTCCAAGATGAAGAAGACCTTTCTTAATGATCAGGTTTTGGCTCCATTATAGCTACTAAGAAATCTGCAAACACCTATGCTTTTATGGAACCCTCGGGACATAAGATATATCAAATTCACGAAGCTTTATGGACCATTTAGCCAGCCCAGTTGAATGTTTTGTCTTCTCTAACACACTCCTCGGGGGGTGATCAGTTACCACCTGGATTGAATTGGCTTGGAAGTACGGACGAAGTCTTTGGCAGACATAACTAGGGCTAAAGCTAGCTTCTCTAGAATTGAATATCTGGTTTCTACACATTTGTGGCTATGACCAATGTAGTAGACTAGGAAATGCATCCTCTTTTCCACTCTGACATGGACTAAACTCACTACTTCTTGGCCAACCCACAAATAGACGAACAACACTTCTCATGTACGAGGGAAATCAAACAAAAGAGCTAATATTAGTTACTTCTTGAGTTACTCAAAGGCCACATCACACTCCTTTATCCACTCAAACTTGGATACTCCTCTAAGCATCCTAAAGAATGGAGCGCTCCTATCTCTTGCCCTAGAGATAAATATGCTCAAACCTGCTAACCTTTCACTAAACTATTGAACTTCTTTTGGACGACGAGATGGTACCTGTTGGGTATGGTGTCCACAATAACCCTAATTTATAGAAGGGTCCAGTCAAGCTAAGATGAATTGAGGTTGTATTTGATATTGTTCTTTAGTTAAGTACTTGCATGTTCACAATGCCAAGTACACACCAATGTCAGGTTATAGTGAGTCGGTAAACACAGGACTGCATAATGTAATCCCTCATTATGTAGGCCAATGTGTTTACTCACGTTTAATCTCTCTATTGGGGTGTACTTCTATCCCAAGTACAGGAGAAGGATCTAGGAAGGCCAAAGACCAGGAGCTAAAAATTTAGAATTTTACGTAAGTAAAATGGCGAATTTGGTTAAGCATGCACGTCGAATTCGTCGAGTATCGTCATTGATATACGCCAAATTTGTCGAGTATACTAACCAATACCCGTCGAATTCGTCATATATACTTAGGGTAAAATATTTGGACAAGTGAAAAATCTATCAATTAAAATTCATCGAGTATCGTTATGCATACTCGTCGAATTCGTCAAATATTTCTATTAATACTTGCCGAATTTGTCGAATATGCTAAGTAATATACGACGAATTCGTCAAGTCCAGTCGACGCTACTTCTTTAGATTTTTCCAAGTCTAATATGTCGAATATCAAAGTGTTGAGTGCATTAAGTTAACTCGACGATATTTGACGAATACAACCTATGGCGTTGAGTGAGCAAAAGCATTGAGTATAATGGCGTTGAGTGTATCGAGTCTGTTGACCGATACTCGACAAATTCGTCGAGTATGCCAGGTGATACTCGACAAATTCGTCGATTATGACTCTTCGCTATAGCGTTGAGTGAACAACCGACCTATGATGTTTTATCTAAGTCTTTTTCGTCGAATATCAAGATGTATTCGACGAGTATCATTATGATAATCGATGATACTCGACGAATTTGACTTGGGTCATTTTTTCGAAAATTTCTTCCTCCTGTCACGGGTTTGGTCGGCCATGTACAGTGCTTTTTAGGTTACAGTTTTGGAAATATTTTATAGACATTTCATTTTGAATCCCTCTATAAATACCTAGAGTAATTTCGAAATGAGAATGGATCTTAAAAACTTAATTTCTCGAATCAATTTTCATACTTTCCTGAAATAGCAATCGTCGGCCGCACGCTCCTATTTTCGCGAAACTCTTCCGATCGACTGCGACAACGAGCAATCTTCTTCGACAACAACTTCTTTGACTAGATAACTTTCTCAATCAAGATCTGATTTACTCCAGTCCTTGTTGGTTGAAGATTCAAGATCCAAATTTCAAGACCCAAAGATTTCAAATTTTTTCGAGTTCTCCAAGATTCAACTTCCAACCTTCAAAGAACGTCGGATAAAAATTGGAATCGTGCGTTGTGTTGTAATTTATTTTTGAATATTGTAGGATATTTTTCTCCGAGGTTGTAGATCCGTTTGTGGATCGAGAGAGTAGATCTAGTTGTGGATTTAGTGTGTAGATCAGGTTTACGGATCGAGTGTTATGAGAGTTTGTTCTCCGTGTGGTAGGAGCTTCGTCTTCGAGGTGTAGGAGTTGCGACTCCGAGGTGTAAGATTTGACAAAATATGAGTTTGGTGAAGTAGTCGAATCGTACCCTTTGTAGTAGATAGGTGAGGCGGGACAGTGGACGTACCCAATACGGGGAACCACTATAAAAATCTCTGTGTTTGTGTGATTGTCCTTTAAATTTTTTTATTCCGCAAAAAGACACAAAAATCACCTATTCACCCCCTCTAGGTGATTTAGGTAGATGCTAGATACTTTCAATTGGTATCAGAGGGACATTTTGATCGATAAGGCTAACACCTTGATTAATATCCCTGATCTAGCATTAAGAGATTCTGCACAGTCACCATGGATCGAAGCAAAGATATGTCTTCCATGAAGTTACAAGTGTGCACTAAAGAGAACTTTCCCATAGGGAAAGAAAGAGTACGGTTCTCCATGGAAGCTGCAGATCCGAGAATTTTTTAGATCATGGAAGAAGGACCACACATCCCTACACTAGCTTCAACAATAAATCCAGCAATTCAGATTCCCAAAAATATGATGGATCTCACTAAGGATGAGATTGCCCTAGTCTCCCTGGATAAGAAGGCGAAGAATATAATGCTAGTGCAGTGGATTACTCAATGCTCCAGAACTTATTCCACTATAAATATGCCAAGGAGATGTGGGACTGCCTAGTTCTACTTATAGAAGGGACTAAAGAAGTGAGATAAGATCGCAGATAGTTGTTGAATAAGGAGCACGAAGCGCCCTTAAACAAGGTGTCAATGACTCCATAGCTGACAGTTTTGAGAACTTTTTCAAGATAGTCAATAGCCTTGGGAACTATAGCCGTAAATTCACTCATGGTGAACTGAATGACAAATTCCTCAGATCCTTGACAAAGGAATGGGACACCAAGGTGGTTTCCATTAGAAAATTTGGGAAGCTACCAAAGATAGATCCATAGAACATGTTCAGAAAGCTTCTCTCCTATGAAATCCAAATGAACACTAGAAAGAAGGAGGAGCAAGCCAACTGATCTTCAAGAAAAGAGAAGTCTACATCCCTAAAGGCTGAAGGTTCAAGGAAGTCCAAAGTTTTGTCACCCATAAGGACACAAGCTCCTGAAACTCCTGAAGACTCTGAGCCCAGCACATCAGGCTCCGAGCTATCTGACGGAGAGTTCTCCTTAATCTCCAAGCCGTTTAAGAAGATACTGAGCAAGAGGAGACAAATGAAGAATAAGTCTTCCTCTTCAAATTACAGAAGATCACATCATGACGGTGATCGTACAAAGAAAAGCTACAACAAGAAGGACAGGTATAAATCGAAACCTAGTAAATTTTCTTCCTCTAACGTTGTTTACTACTGTTGTAATAAATCATGTCATATGATCACTGAGTGTCCATATAGGAAGAAGGACAGCTCCAGGAAGGATGAGAAGAGATTCTTTTAAGGGAAGAAGAAAGAAGAAAAGAGCTTCGTCGCCAAGAAGTCGAAGACTCTCAGCGACAGTGACTCGAACGAGTCAAGTTCTGAAAATGAAGAAGCTTACTTTGGGCTTATGGCTCAATCTGACGAAGAAGTGGGCGAATCTGAATACCATGGGAAGGTAAACTTGCACACCTTTCTTTCAGAATCCAAAACTTCCTCCAATGGTCATGAAAACTACTCCTCTGATGAGAACGAATCAGAGTTGATGGCTCAGCACGAGCACCTCTTAAAGGCTTTCGAGAAATGCCGTAAGGTAGTCCGAAAGCAAGTTAAGGAGATTGCCTCCCTCGAGGTAGTAGAAACTGAGCTGAAGGAAGAAATTTCAAAATTGCTTCCTCTCAGAGATGAAGTCCACTCCATGAAAGAGGAACTCAAGGGCTCCACTGAGATATTAATTCTAAGAGAAAAATATCTTGATGAGCTGTAGCTTGCGGTGGAGAGAAAACTCGTTGAGAGCTACTCCCAACTGAAGACTGTTCTGCCTATTATTGATGAGTTCTCCGCTCAGAAGAAAGGTAGTGGTCTTGGCCACGTCTGTAGAAAAGCGCCAAAGAAAAGGGGAAGGCACCCATAGATCAACCTTCATTTAGGAAAGTAATCTTTCTGACGAATAAGTTTGAGCTTGAGTCGTCCTATGGTCATCATGCTAGGCCTACTCATATAGAGCCCAAGAAAAGATACTAGGGATTGTCCTATCCCTGTGACTTTGGTGCCAGTTTTTTCAAGGCACCATTTATGGAAATCTTGATAAAGAGTTATGGTCCATATGTGCATGGCCATAATAATAGGAAGGAACCAAAAGCTACTTCTACTGTGCCTAAGGCTAAGGAGACGAGAAGCCCATGTGTATGCTGTAACCAGGAGGCCTCCACCTCTAAGAATGCTACCCATGCTAGACCCCAAGTTCAAAGGGTAAAGCAGGAGTACAAATGATGGTACAACAGATTCGAGTGTTGGTGCTGCGGAAACATTGGTCATTTTTGCGCAGATTGTTGGTATAACCCTTTCAATCTTATAACTCCTAGAGTTAGCTATGTAAGACCGGCCAATCACAAGGCTAATGTACCTAGGAGGAGTATGCTGACCAGGAACCAAGGAACAAAATACGTTTGGGTTCCTAAGGTAAACTGATTTATTTTTGCAGAAATGTCCAAAGGTTAATAGAAATCTGATCTGGTATTTGGACAGTGGATGCTCTCGGCACATGACCGGGATAAGAAGCCTTTTTTGTGATTATACCCCAGTCAAAGACGGACCAAAAGTCATTTTTGGAGGTTCAGACCGGGTAACAACAAAAGCTTATAGTATGATTTTCAATGGTGTAGTCTCTTTTACAGACGTTGCTTATGTTGAAGGATTACACCATAATCTTATAAGCATAAGTGAACTGTGTGACAAAGGCTACATCATTGAGTTATGCAAGGACAAGTGTCTAATAAAATCGTCTACAAATTTGGAGATGGTCTTAACAGGCACTCGGAGCAGAAATATTTTCTTTTTAAATTTCCTTTTCGTAGACAATACAACCACAGTGTGCTTTATAGAAAAAAGTAGTGTGTATCTCTGTGACCAATGGCATAAGAGATTAGCACATATTAATTGTAAAACCTTAAATATGCTATTTTCTCACAACTTAGTGCGTGATGCCCCCAGCATTAAGTGCCTTAAAGAGAGTCCATGTCACTCATGTTAAATGGGAAAGCAGACATGGGCTACCTTCAAGGGTATTGCTGAGAAAGATTCTTCTCGATGCTTATACTTGCTTCACATTGACTTATTCAGTCCTATGCCTATTCACAGCTTAGGAAGTAAGGTCTATACATTAGTAATTGTCGATGACTACTCACGTTTCACTTGGATGTTCTTTCTGAAACACAAGTCAGACACCTTCGCATCTTTCACCAATTTTGTCCAGCAAATCCAGAACAAACTGAACTGCTAAGTGGTCAAAATCAGAAGTGACCACGGAACAGAGTTTGAGTCTGGTTCCATGACAGAATACTATGAAAGTCAAGGTATCTTTCATGAGTTTTCCTCCCCGCGCACTCCACAACAAAATGCAGTAGCAGAGAGAAGGAATAGAACCCTCATTGAATCATGTACAACGATGTTGAATGACGCGTCTCTTCTGGAGTACTTTTGGGCTGAGGAAGTCAACACCGCTTATCACATGCAAAATAGAGCACTAATCAATAAAAAATATCGTAAGTCCCCCAATGAGCTATTGAAGGGCAGAAAACCGACAGTGTCTTACTTAAGAATCTTTGGAAGCAAATGCTTCGTACTTGATAATGGGAAGTATTACCGCACAAAGTTTAGTGAAAAATGCTTTGAAGGAATTTTTGTAGGATATAGTAGCAATAGTAAGTCTTATAGGATTTTTAATAAGAAAACCCTGGTGGTAGAAGAGACTATAAATGTTATATTTGATGAGACAAGCCTGCTCCATAGTAGCTCGTCTAATACTATTGGTGCAGATGCAGGTACCAGGTTCAAGGAGCTAAGCTTGGATGAAGCTGTCAAGGAAGACGATCCAAGCTCAGTAAAGATCATCGATCCGGGCTTGGTGGATGAAGAACCTCTAGAGGAAGAAGTGCCTCAACCCATAGAGACTGCACAAGATGCTACAGATCCTGTAGGAAAGAGGGCAAAGAAGCTAGGATTACGACACCTAAGAGATCACCCAGCTAATCTAATCATTGGAGAGCCAGGTGACGGTGTGAGAACCAGAAGAGGTATAGCTAATGAAGTTTTGCATCTAAGTTTTTTATCTCAGGTTGAACCGAAGAAGTTCGAGGAAGTGAACAAAGATACCTCTTGGATAATGGAAACACAAGAAGAGCTCAACCAGTTTGAACAATGCAAAGTCTGGGAGCTGGTATTCAGGCCCAAAGGACAGAACATGATAGGCACCAAATAGATATTCAGAAACAAGCTGGAAGAGAATGGAGTAATCATCAAGAATAAACCCCGGCTTGTAGCTCAAGGATACCGACAAGAAGAGGGGATCGACTTCGACCAGACCTTTTCTCCAGTGGCCAGGCTCGAAGCGATCAGGTTGTTTTTGGCGTATGTTGTCCTCAAAGACTTCACAGTCTACCAAATAGACGTGAAGTCAGCATTTCTTAATAGGGATTTGAAAGAGGAAGTATACGTAGTGCAACCCACAAGTTTTGCAAACTCTAAATTCCCTGATCATGTTTCCCTTGTAAATAAAGCTCTATATGGTTTAAACCAAGCTCCCCGAGCTTGGTACGAGACGTTGTCTAACTTTCTTCCTTAGAACAAGTTCACAAGGGGAAAGATAGACAAGACATTATTTCTTAGGGAAGTTAAAGGAAAGATTTTGCTAGTGCAAATCTATGTCGACGGTATCTTTTTTGGCCTTACGGAAGACGGCCTTTGCAAAAATTTTCTAATCTTATGCAAGGGAAGTTTGAAATGAGCAATACGGGTGAGCTGAAGTATTTCTTAGGACTTCAAGTGAAGCAATCTGAAGATGGGATTTTAATCTCTTAGATGAAGTTCACCAAGGAGCTTATTAAGAAATTTGGAATGGAGAGCGCAACCTCTAGGAGGACTCCAATGGGTTTAACTGTGTCTCTGGATAAGGATGAGAAAGGGAAACCTTTTGATGAAACAAAGTACAGAAGCATAATTGGATCCTTGCTCTACCCGACTGCCAGTAAACCAGATATAATGTTCTCAACATGTGTCTGTGCTAGATATCAGGTGAACACTAAGGAATCTCATTACGTCGCTGTAAAGTGGATTTTAAGATACCTTAAGGGTACACCGAATCTTGGCTTATGGTACCCAAGATGTAATGATGTTGAACTAATTGGCTTTTCAGATGCTGATTTTTCAGGAGGCAGGGATGATAGGAAAAGAACTTCTGAGATGTGCCAATTCCTCGGAAGACAGCTTATTTCTTGGAGAAATAAGAAGAAGAATTATGTGGCAACATCTACTGCCGAGTCAAAGTATCTCTCTATGGGTAGCTATTACGCATAGCTTCTATGGATAAGGAATCAACTGGAAGATTATAACTTGAAGTTCAGAGATATTCCTATGTTTTACGACTCCTCCAGCGCTATCGCAATCACAAACAATCTAGTTTCCCACAGCCGTACCTAGCACATTGAGGTGCGCTACAACATCATCCGGGAGCATGTGGAGAACAAGGACATAGACCTCAGCTATGTCCCGACGGACAAGCAGGGGTCCGATATCTTTAGGAAGCCGCTGGGCGAGACCAAGTTCTCATTTTTCAAAATGGAGCTCGGTATGCTAAACAAGGACTCGTTAAGAAGATCTAGTAAGAAAAATTGATCTCAGGATCCAGTTCTTCAAAGAAATTTTTTTAAGTCCAATTCGGTGAATATCGGTCGTTTCGCCGCATACTCATACAAGTTTTGCCGAATCGGACTCCTCCAACAGCAAAATTCGGAGAAGTCTACTTAAGGCAATATTTCAAATTGTCTATATTGGATCCGAAGACTCGACGACCAAATTTGAGGTACGCGCAGTCTAGATGCAATTTAAAAATCATATATATATATATATATATATAATCTTATATAAATAGAAACGGGGGGGGCACACCTGTTTTCGTCGAACTCCAAAGCAATCAGTTTTCGTCGAACTCTAAAGCGGTGTGTTTTTGTCAACCCTTAAAGCAGCCAAAACCCGTAGATTCGCACAACAACGCTACTCGACCATTCGCCTCCCTATCCGCTGAATCGCTGATTCCAATCGATCGCTGCCTTCCTCCCGTGCCCTAGATTGCACCGACCGTGGAAATATTGACATAGTCCTCTAGTTTCACACCTTCCGCCGACTACACTGTGTTGCCATCGGCTGCCGTGCGTCACTGCCGCCTATCGTCAAAATCCTTCTAATAATCACAGTCTCTTCAATACCGTGCCGTCTTCAGTTCTTGCAGCCTTCCAGAGGATCTTCAGTATAGTGCTTGCGTTGACACCAAAAGATTCCTTAGACCCATACAGAGTGCTCTCTAGAGGTGTAAAAATTACAGTTCTCCATAATCTGCAATGGCTCCTAGAAGCACCAGTGGCTTGCTAGGTGGAGGTGAATTGGTTCGCATTGGATTTTCTCAAGCCTCTGATGATTTCAGGAATGTCATTCTGATGCTAGAGACAGCGGGATTCTCCTATGTCCTCGAACACCCCTACAAGGTGCTCGACAAGGAAGTCTTGGAATTCTTCAATAACTCCAAGTTACGTCATGAGGACTCTGTGATAAAGAGAAAGGTTCAGAAAGTCAATGTGAAGATGAATGCCTCCCGACTGTCTAGTTTTTTTTGGCTACCTATCTATGATCAGGCCGACAACCTAGAGGTGGCCATTTTTGCTAGGACATTATCCTTCTGTGGTTTACCCCGAGGCACCAAGGACATAAAGCGCAAAGGAATGAGTGAGGAGGAAAAAAATTCTACTAGACATAATTCGCAAAGTGCTCATTTGCAAGATGGGTTCGCACGACTATCTGTCCCAAGATATGTTCAAGATACTAGTTGCAATAGTCTGCAGGAAGAAGCTGGACTGGGGTGTTCTGTTGTTCGCAAGGATAAAAGACATCCTACGCACTCCCAACTTTGGGAGGATTATCACCCTATACCTGAATCAGCTCGATGGTTATAGGTTTGATATGACAAAAGTAGTTCCTATCCATCACCTAAAGAAGATAGATTCTACAATTTTCTTGAGGTGGGATAGGCGGATCATCCAGCGAGGGGGAGCCCCAATACCCTAGTGGAGGAGGAAGATCATGTTCTTGATGACAAGACCCCTTCTTCTCACCCCAATGATATTCTTGTTGGATTGAGTGCAGGAATTGAGGGGGAGACAGTTGCACCTTCAGATACAGTTACAGTGTTTCCAAACTCAGGTTCAGGGGATATCCTAGCAGAGGTTGCTGCTATTGGTGTTGTTGTCGCTGCTAAGGTTGAGATAGTTGAGGATTCCAAAGCTCATGCTGAGGAAGAGGATCCATCTCCTTCTGATCATGATGAGGATACTGATGCTGATATGGTTGATGATGATGCTACTGATAATGATCTGTCAGTTGAAGATTATCAGATTGAGATCGCTGATGAGGATGTAGTATTTGATGATAAGTCTGATGATAGCTGTTAACCCGGAATCCGCGACTAGTTCTCCAGGTTTTCAAGTCCGGACGGCTTGTGCTTTCTAGCCGCCATTCTCAGCAAACCGACTTGTTGTCAGGTAAGCCAGGCGGCCTCTCCGTCAGGCCACCGCCTGTTCCAAGGTCAGCCATCATCCTAAGGGTCGGCCTGTCCTTTTCCAAGCTGCGCGACCTATGTCCCAGGTCGCCGTTAGAGGAGGTCCAGACTAGCCCGCCCAGAGGATGAGTCCTGCAGCTCGGCAGAAGAAGATCGCCAGGCCGCGCGGCCTGTCTCTTGGCTTTGCTTTTTCTTCTCGATTCCCGTCACCGCTGCCCGATTCTCTTGTACCTCGGGCAGCCGGTAATTTTAGCCCTGCCCGTTTGGGCAGGCCCCCAGCCTATAAATAGGGGGCGGGAGTACACCCAAAGCACGCTGACTCGAGTCCAAGAGCTCGCTTGTTAAGAGCTGCGGCCTCGATTCTAGTCCTTTGCGGTCTATTGTCCGGCCGGCTTCTTCCTCTCTTCTTTCTTTTCTAAGTGTAATTGCTTAATTTCCTATAAAAGGAATGCCCGCCGTAGGAGAGGCATTCAGGCCGCGGCGAGCGAACTCTGGCATTGCCGCTGGTAGCGGCCCTTTCTCCCTTTTTCCTATCCGGTCCTATCCGCCATTCCTAGCCGCTAGTAACTGACTAGCCGACAGTCTTTTCCCAATACCTTCCCCAGTGCTCGAACGGTTAGCTGGTGGTGCCCGTTTTCCCCGTGGCATTTCGTGCATCAACAGTTAACACGCGACCTTCAGATCTCGGTTAGCCGGTGAAATCCGCGCCTAGATATTGTCAGACCGCTCGGGCGCTAGTGCTTAGCGGCTAGTCAAGCAAGCAGCGGCAAGGGTGGTTAACCTGCTCAGTAACCGCTGGCAATTCTATCCGCGCGGTAAGACTATAACTGTCCGGCGGTCTCTAAGTTCGTGTTGGTTATCTATCATTTGCAATGAATCTCCCGGGGAATTACAGAAATTTCTTATCATCTATGCGGGATTCCTTAACGATGCAAGATGGTTCTCATCCCGAGAATATAGCTAAGGATGCATTTCAGGCTGGCACGAAGCAGACACCTCTCTACAGAGAAGAAGAAGTTTCTTTTCCGTTCGTTGATCAAATTCGCAGGGATACCGTTGCTGATGATTTTAGAGAGCCCCGCTTGCCACGTTATTCTGGGATTAGTGATCCAGTTTCACATCTGCAAGCATTTGAAGCGTCTGCTTCTCTAAAAGCCATGTCAGATGGAGTCAAATGCAAGCTTTTTCTAATGACCTTTGACGGTCTTGCTCAGGAATGGTTTCATGGTTTACCTTTTCGGTCCATCACTTGCTTTGGGGATTTTCAAAAACAGTTTCTTTTGAGATTTGATACTTTCAGGAAGCGGAAGAGAAACCCAGTAGCTCTCTTCCAAATCAAGCAGGAAGTTGATGAGTCTACCGCTCATTTCGTTGATCGGTTTCAAAAGGAAACGGTCGATATCGTTAACGTTCATCCAGACTTTTACAAATATGCCTTGATAAGCGGACTTCGAGAAGGTCCTCTCAAATTTAAAGTTAGCAAAAAGGAGCCCAAGACCTATGGAGATCTTATTAAAACAGCTAATCAGTTCATAATGGGTGAAGCAGTAAATTCCAACTATATATCCTTCTTAAATCAAATGGCTAAGGAATATCAGAAAGATTCATATCATCAACAGCCCGGTTCTTCCCGAAGTGCTTCAGAATCTCCGCAATAGGATAAATCATCAGAGTGTATAGAAGCTTGCCCTATCATGTCTTTTGATCCTAAAACACTCAAGTATGAAAAGTACTCGGACAGATATGTCAAGTTCAAAATTTCTATGGAAGATCTTCTGCCAATTCTTGCTAGTATGAAGGAATTTAAAAAGCCTCGACGTATGAAATCAAAGATTGAGCATCGACATGAAGAACTTTTTTGTAAATATTATAAGGATATTGGTCACAACACAGAAGATTGTCGGGCTCTCCGGAAACTAGCAGATCAATTTGCAAGGGCAGTGAAATTACAAGACTATGTTGTCCTATGATCTTCCAGCACATTTTCCACTGATAAAGCCGATATTTCAAATGAAGATTCTGTTGTTAAATAGTGGAAGTGTTAGAAGCGGCAGTATCTTGTTTGTCTTTCTTTTACACATTTCGTATATCTCCCATGTGTTCGGAGTTTCTGGCATTTGCTTCTTTTCTTTTGATAATGACAGTTGTAATAGATATAGCCCCAAACCAGTCCTCACCAGCATCCAGCTTCACAAATATCTCTCAGCGATCATCGACAATTGGGTTCAATTAGGCTTCAAGCCCATATCCTTTTACTAAGCTTTCCTCTAGAAATACGCATTCATATGCCCTCTAAATTCTGCTTCTTAGCTTTACACTTAATATTGACATACGTGTGTGGACATTTAATTATAACAAAATTAATATTACTTTTTTGGCCCTCCACATCCCGCACGACATCAGTCGCAGATGTGTAGTGGCAATCCCGCACGACATCAGTCGCAGACATAAACCCCGCTCGAATCATTCGCAGATTAGTTGAAATGAGATCTTCTTTAGAAGAGTAATGATTCTCAGTTTATGTTGAAAGACAGTACATGCAGAGTTTTTGTTATCTTTTCAACCTGCAAGTTACAGTGGTAGATAAATTATGGTTTTCACATATGATAATCGATATGCTGGTCAGTTCATAGACCTCGCAAATATCCGTTCCCGCTTATCCATCGTCTCACGGTCTTACAACCTAGCCGGTTTATATTGCACAGTCCGCAGACCGCGCGGTTACCTATTTCGGTTTATTCTATTCGGCTATGAAATCTCTCACGGATTATTATTAATATATTCTGGAATTCGACCGACTTGATCCTGTCAACTAATTCTAGTCCGCCGGGTTATGGTATTCATTCAAATCAATTCGCGGCTTGCTATGTAAAGAATTTGCAATATGTTTAACTCTATCGTTCAGTAGTTCTCCTATGGGAAGCGAGTTTCGTATTAAAAGTTCGGACAGGCCGCCATAATCAGCTTGGTTTTTTACAATATTTATCTGGTTTATCCCCTTAGCCGGGCGGCTTGTTGATTACCATGTATCTTCTTCATCTCCAATAAAATTACGGCCTATACATTAATCGTGGGACTTCGTGGTACCTTCAAAAGTTGAACTGCCTTATCTTCTTGGCGAATAATCTCCTGACTGCCCGGCGTATTGCTCTATATACGCTCAAGGATGACCGGATTGTTATAATTTCGCAGACGACTAATATATCCGGTTACCGGTATTCTACTCGAGCTTAACCAGAGCAAAGGTAGTTATTATTCGGTGAAGTCATCGATTAGATTTCTTAAGCCGGAAACGAGTAAGAAAGATTAAGCCGCATACACAAACAAGTAAAAAATTATAATAGATTCTCACAAAAGGTAAAATATTTTCATTTCTGATGTCAAGTATAAAAGGTAGACCGCGCGGTTTACAAAATCTTACCGGCGGTCTCAAAAAATGTAAAAACTACTACAAGTAATCTATCCTAACTATTCGGCTTCAGTCTTTTGGACGCAGGAGTACCGGAGTCCGGTTCACCGTCGATGTCGATCTCAGAAGGCGAGTAGTCGCCGCTGTCAGACGAGGATGAATGCGAACTGCCAGTACCCCTGGTCTCTGACCCAGCGGCATCAACCCGTGCGGTCTCAGACGCTTGACCGCCGGTTTCTGAAGAAGCGCTCTCGCTCCTGCTTCCCTCGCTGTCCTCCTCTTCCTCTTCTGCCTCGCCCTCTCCACCGATCTTCTCCTTGCCTTTCAGCGCTCGATAAACCGCGGCCACCCTTTTCTTCAAGGATGGATACAGGTCAGCGCAGTTGAAGTCGGTGAATCCCGGGGCGAGGCCGCTGCGATCTCGAAGGCTTTTCAGCGCTCCATCGATTCCTTGCACAAGCTGCGGAAAGACCGCGTCCTGAAAGGCCGAGTTGGCCGGATCGTACATTTTCTGCAAAGGAAGGAAGAAGGTCAGTCCGAGCGGCTTGTTAAATGAGGTCGCATAAATCAGGTAATATCTTACCGCATTGAGCTCCTTTAGCCGTGCGATTTCTTCATCCTTTTCGGCGAGTTGCCACTTCAGGTCGCCTTCACTTGCGACTAACCGCCTATGGGCCAGGCCCATATAGTGGTTAGCCACAAAGCTTCTCGCGCCGACCTGCGCGGCAAACCGCGAGAAGTCCTCTGGTGGTATCTTTTTCAGCGCTTTTAGGTTGCGCCTACCGTACAAAGCCGCGCCAGCCGCGGAGGCGTGGTGGCTTATCGTTTCCTTCCCCCAGTTAGGGAGGGCGGTGGAAACTTGTACCGATTCGCCGTCGGCACTCCACTGCATGGTGGGGTTGCCGCGGAGATCCTTCAAGCGGCTGCCCATACCATGCAGCGTGAAGTAGCTCGAGGAGTCCGATGCTCCTTCCTCTTCAGCCCGCTCCGGCCTTGCCCTCTTGGCCCTCTTCTCCCGCTGTGTAAGGGTTAGGCCTCCAGGAGTTAGCGGCTTGTTCAGCGGGACTGCGACGGCAGCTGCAAGGCAAAGTTAATAAGTCAGTTGATGAGCCGCGCGGCTAGCAGAGCAGTTCGGCTGGCTGATACTTACTGTCCTGCGCATGGACATCGTCCAAAGTCGGGAGCAGCGGGAGGTAGTGGGTGACGTCGAGCCGCTCGCCCTTGAAGAAGTTGAAGATCTCCTTCTCCACGCCGTCCAGTCCGCTGCTGCCAAAAGCGGCTTCGTCGCGAACTTGCAGATGGACCGGTAGGAGTCCGAGGTTACCCTCAAAGATCAGGTATCTTTCTGACCAATTCGGGATTTTGTTCGCCAGGTTGACGACCTTTAGCCCCCGGCAGCCAAAGTACAGATGTACTCTGAAGATCTTTGTCCCAGAGTCCGGAATAGACTGGACCGAAAAGCATTATCTGAACAGTTTCATTGAGAAGCGAACTATCTCCGACCTGAGGTAGGAGATGAAGCTGTAAATCGCCGCAATAGAGTTAGGCGGCAGTTGTCCTGGCACTACTCCGTAGTGGTCAAAGACCGCAACGGCTTCCATTAGCACAGGGAAGCTGAAGCTGCAGTCAAAGTGATCGATTGGGATAGCGATCTGGTTGGCTGCGGAGGTGTTAATCCGCTCGTGAGGTAGCGGAAGCTGTGCGAGCAGCGGGCTGCCTTTCATATGCTTCTCTGCAAAGCTGTTGAGCTCGGATTGGGTAAGTCGGCCTTCCTTATGATCCGCCGAATGGAAGGCGGAAGCCGCGTCGGTCCTAACGGCTGGAGCTTTGTCAGACCGCATCGCCATTGCTTTAGCTCGCATTCTGATCTTCTGTGCCGAAGACTCCGGGATCATCTCAATTTATAGATTTCCTACGCAGCTACAGTAGTGGTTGTCAAATCACGATTAGATTTCAGGCCGCACGGCTCAACCTGCAAGGTAAAGTATTCTAACCACATTCTAGTTCGGCAGTTCGAGCGACTAAAATTCCAGTACTTGGCAAAATTTCTAAAGAAGAAAAGACAGCGACTAGAAAGTATTCAAACCGCACAAAGCCGCATTCAATTCGCAGTAATATACAATCGAACTTACAACAATTGTCCACAGGAATCAAACTGTCCGGCATTACGAGTTGATGCTTATTACAAAGCACAATTAAAGTTCTCATAATTATCTCTCACCACTCTCTGGAGCGTCTCGCCCAACCAGCGCGACTTGGTCGCCGGCCTGTACCAGCTGTACATACACTTGACTGACAAGGTTGTGGATAGAGTGCAGAGTCCGATGAACTCGCGAGGTATCACGCTATATGTGGGCAAATGGAACCAGCGGTAGAACGCGATCTCCCGGGTCGCCAGAAGCAGCGACCTGCCTAACCGCCGCGACTACTGGTGAATCCGAAGTCTCTCCGGAAGCCGGGCGATTTGGTAGTTGCTGCTGTTCAGCAGTCGTCCCAGCAGGTCGCAAGCCTCTGCCGGCCTCCTTTGGTCGGTCCTTATCCATTTCCTCATCAAGTCGAGCGGTGGCCGCCCTTTCCCTCTCAATCCGGCCGAGCATCAGCACTAAAGCCTGCAGGTCAAGTTTCTCTGTCTTCTCCTGCTCCAGGTGGGCCAGCGCTTCCAGTGTTCTTTGCTCAGCGGCCTCAAGCGCAGTCCGCATCGTTGTCTTCTCCTCCTCCCAGCTGGCTAGGGACTCCTGCATCCTTTTGTCAGCGGACTCCAGCGCAGTCCGCTTTGCCGGTTTCTCCATGTCCGCGCTGGCCAGTGCCTCCTGCACCCTTTTGTTAGCGGTCTCCTGCGTAATCCGCATCGTCGTTCTCTCCAATTCCAAGATGACCAGGGCCTCCTGCATCCTTTTCTCAGCGGCCTCCACCTCAGACCGCATCGTTCCTATCTCCAGCTCCAAGTCTTCCAGCACTTCCCGTGTTCTCTTTTCAGCGGACTCCAGCATAAACTGTTGATCTTCTTCTTGAAGTCGCCACTCTTCTTCCCTAGCTCGAAGGGCCTCGGCATGCTCCCTTATCCTAGCCTGCAAGGCAGCGACTTCGCACTGGAATTCGGCTGTCCTTTGATCGCGGATATGGGGAGGTAACGGTTGTATCAGTGGAAGTAGGCAGGTGGTCAGTGTCACAACCCGCATTTTCTCCGAATTAAGAATTATTAGTGTAAGAGAAAACACGCGTCGTGATGCCACGTCAAGCAGGGGATAACTGCTGACGCTCAGGCAAAACCAACTACCAACTTAATGAAAGAAAATCATATGATTAATGATTAGAAAATCATTTATATTTTAGAGACCGTATCCCTCGGCTTAGTGGATCACCTAGTCCACAAAAGAAAAACTATATTTATACGCTGCGGAAAAATACTTTATTTAGGTTTAACATCCTAAGGAGCGCATAAGGGTTCCAAGAGAACCACCCATGCTATGCAAGACCCTACATTTAATTTATATAATATATAAGAAAGCGGTCTTTATACGTGATTTGGAAAATAGTGAATACGTCTTATAAAACATGCTGATCATGAGCTTTATTTATAATAATAATTATAGTTTAAAAATAACTAGCAACCTAGCATAAAACCTTCTCAGAGCAAGTAGACTATCTCCAGAAAATGGTAGCAGCAATAGTATATATCTAGTACAAGGTAAAAACTACCAGTGGGCGCCAACAACCTGACACGAACCCACTAGCACAAATATATTTCTGTAAGAAAGTACTGAAAACAACCTCACTAACAAGGTAAACAGAACTCCAAAGTCCGGGAGTCCACCAACAACACCACCTCCAACTAGCCACCAGACTGGCTATAGCTCAGAACCTGGGGTATTCCAAAGAAAACAGAATACCTCAGCAAGCTAAACAAAGTAAAACTACATGAAAGAGTCAACCAAAAGGGGAAAAGTACCAGAAAAACATGCAGTAGAAAGAGTCACAACTGTCCAAAACAGGACCACAATAAATGCACAATGTGCAAAGAAACAGCAACGACCCAGCCCAGGAACCACATCCTGCAGGGACTACTAGGCTACCAAGAGCCAAAAGTGCTGCAAACTACCAAGGAAGAAACTTCTAACACCCTAAACTGTGGGAAGTGATAGTAGCAAAAACAACAACGAGGAACCGGATCGAAGGCAAACGCAGTCCCCCAATCCACCATGTCCAAGTCAAAAGCTCGAGGGTCAACACGTGAAAACACAAGGGACCTTCCACCCGACATGCCCAGCCCGTACCTGGAGCAAGAAAAACATGGGTGGCCTTGGCTATATCACACAACTCCACCCCCATAAAGAGCTACAACCACCACTACTAACCACGACCCACGATTCGGCCTTTAGGAAAATAAATAAAACGGCCTACAAGGAAAACCCAGAAATACAACTGGAAATCCACTCGGAAACGAAAGACAAGGCAAAGGAGGAGTGTTGAAATAAACCAACACGACTAGGCGTTGAGTGAAACCCACTCAGTGCCTACCTAACTTTGGCGTTGAGTGAGCTAGCCTCACTCGCCGCCAAAATAAAGTCACTACCCACAAACCCGCTAAAGAATACGGAGCTCGACGATAGTCGAACGACCAAGGCAGAAGATGCAGAACTCGAGTAGTTGCCTGCCACTTGAGTATCTAAACTCCCGCACTCGAAACAAACTAAATTCGCCTAGCAAAAGAAAATATACAGAGCGCACGATCAGTGACGCACGATCAGTGGTCGTGCGCACTCATCGGCTGATGATCGTACGAAGCGAACCTGGAAAACCTGAGAAAACTTAGCGTCAGCGCACGATCAGTGACGCACGATCAGTGGTCGTGCGCACTGCTTGCCAGCGCTCGTGCGATCTACGAGACAGAACTTTGGAAACTGAAAGTTATACGCGCACGACCAGAGGCACACGACCAGTGGTGGTGTGCCCTAACGGTTAACGACCGTGCGCGGCTAACCTGTACCGTTTTGAATTTCCCGAACGACACCGGAACGCGCACACGACTCACGCAACTACAATAGCAGCAGGAAACTACCAACGTCGCGCACCACTACTATACAAACTATGCCTAATCATTCGAGTAATACCTTAACGAAAAATCGGCAACCACACCCCCTCCAAACTCTCCCTCTCGGCTACACCCGAACCAGAGCAACAATCAGAGTAAAGGAAAACAACGGCTCCACGCCGACAATTTGGACTCCAATCATCACAAAATAGGGGGGGTTTCAGTAGGAAGAACTAAGCCCTATAGTTAGCAAGAAAATGAGAACAACAAGGCCTCTAACCTGGGCTAACCGGGATTTCAATTTCAGTAAGTAAAATCGAAAAAAAAAACTTGGCAAGGGCAAGAATACCACTTGCCTCAAATCTCAGCGAAGCTTTGGACTGCTTTCCTCCTCTTCGCACGGATCAAAATGGCCGCAACACCTAAAACAAACACTCAGCCATTAATGGCGGAAAGCTCCAAAACCGAAAATTCCAATCCTCGCAAAACTCCACGAAAATCGAATTTCTTACCGTAGGAATGAAGGTCTTGACGAGAGCAATCCAAATCCACTCTCGGAATCGAATTCCGTCCACAAACGCTCCGGGAATCGGCGTCTGAAGGGAAGGGTAGGCGGTTTCTCCGTTCTCTCGTACAGGGCCGGCGGTTTCAAGCGGGGAAGAAGATGATGCGTGCCTTTTCATAAACTATATATATATATATATAATTATATAATAATATAATTAATTACAAAATTACATAAAGCACCAAATCGACGCGAAAACCGATCTACCTCGGAATTCGACGAAATTCGCACCGTAGCTAAATACCCACGCTACGAACACAACGGCGAAGTCGAAATTAATTTTCGACGAACAGAACTCGAGTTATATCGAAATAAAGCCAAACACCAACATCCCCCCGAGAGGCCACACCGGGTCACCCAAAACGACTCTGCTTGCTAGGGAGATCTTGCCAACAGGCTACAGAATAGGGCACTCAGTTCTAAGGAGCTAAACCACACTCCACAAATGGCACAAGCCACGGAAACGCGTCATCGTAACGCCAAACGAGAATAAAAATAATCGCTAAAAAAACGGGGCGTTACAGTCACTCCCCCTAAAAGAAAGTTTCGTCCCGAAACTTTACGCACAACCCTCCTACTAAAGAAGGAAAAGTAACAAACAGAAGTTACAAAGGGAAACATACCGATCAAATCAGTGAAATAGGTGAGGGTACGCCCTCCTCATGGCCGACTCTAGCTCCCAAGTCGCGCTCTCCAAATCCTGATTTTTCCATAGAACTTTCACCATCGGTATGGACTTCTTTCGCAGTACACGCTCCTGAGTATCCAAAATACGAACTAGCACCTCAACAAAAGAGAGGTTGGGCTCCAACTGGGGCACAACATCCAAGAGTTGCCCACTGCTGCGCACACACTTCCGCAATTGGCTAACATGAAAAACATTATGAACACCAGGGAAGTTCGCTGGCAAATCCAATCTATATGCAGACACACCAATCCGCTCCATAATCTCGAACGGGCCCACATACCTTGGGTCCAATTTCCGATTTTTACCAAATCTCTTCACACCAACAATTGGAGAAACCATGAGGTATACATGATCCCCTACTAAAAACTCCAAAGCAGACCTACGCCGATTGGCGTTCTTTTCATACCTCTCCTGAGCTATACGAAGCTTCTCCCGAATAAGCTTCACGGCGACTTCCATATCCTCCAGCGCATCAGGACCCAACAACGGCCTCTCACCAGCCTTGGCCCAAAACAACGGAGTCCTACAGCGCCTCCCATACAAAGCTTCGAACGGAGCCATCTGCAAGCTTTCCTGATAACTGCTATTGTAAGCAAATTCCATGAGTCGCAGACGCTCATCCCACGCTCCACCGTGGTCTAAAATATAGCACTGGATCATATCCTCAACAATCTGATTGACCCGCTCTGTCTGCCCATTAGTCTGAGGGTGGTACGCAGTAGAATACCTCAGATCCGTACCCAAACCCTCCTGCAGACTCTGCCAAAAACGAGAAGTAAACCGGGAGTCTCGATCTGAAATGATGCTAACCGGCACACCGTGGAGTCGGATGACTTCATTCAAGTACAACTCCACTATCTTCTTCATCGGGTAATCAATCTTATAAGGCACGAAGTGAGCACACTTCGTCGATCTATCCACTATAACCCAAATAGAATCAAATCCCCTCGGGGATTTTGGCAAACCCGTAATGAAGTCCATAGATATACTCTCCCACTTCCAAGTCGGGATCTCTAACGGAGTCAACTTACTACCAGGCCTTCCATGATCGGCCTTCACATGCTTGCAAGTGTGACACTCAGCAACAAATCGGGCTATATCTCCTTTCATACCATACCACCAGGCAATTTGCCTTAAGTCACGGTACATCTTCGTAGATCCTGGATGGTAGGCAACGCTGGAAGCATGAGCCTCACTGCAAATCATACTCCTAATGTCCCCAATAGCGGGAACGCAAAACCTGTCGCGGTACTTCAAAGTACCCGCATCATCAATAGCAAAATCTGACAACTCTCCCTTCTCTGTCCTGGTAAAAAGGTGCAACAGATCCGGATCGTCCTTCTAATGCAGTCTAGTCAAAGAAATCCAGGACGGCTCTGCCACTGACAAACTACTCTGTAAACCACAGCATCCCACTGAAATATCCATAAGGAGGAACTCCTCAACTAACCGATCGGCAGAGAGGTTAAATATCTTTCCCGTCTTTCGGCTCAGGGCGTCGGCCACCACATTGGCCTTGCCCGGATGATACTGGATTTCTACATCATAATCTGCCACATACTCAAGCCACCGCCGCTGACGCAGATTCAACTCCTTCTGCGTGAACACGTACTTCAGGCTCTTATGGTCAGTAAAAATCTTGCACTGAGCCCCATAAAGTAAGTGCCTCCACAACTTCAACGCATAGATAACTGTTGCAAACTCAAGTTCATGCGTAGGATAATTCTTCTCATGAGTCTTCAACTGCCTTGACCCATAAGCAATTACTTTTCCATCCTGCATTAATACGCATCCCAGTCCTATATGCGAAGCATCCACATACACATCATAATCCACGCCCTCAGTAGGAAGGGTCAGAATGGGAGCAGTGCACAATCTCTTCTTTAGCTCCAGAAAAGCTTCTTCGCACTTCTCGCTCCAAACAAAAGCCACATTCTTCTGAGTCAGCTTGGTCAAAGGTGCGGCTAGAGAAGAGAAACCCTCCATGAATCTCCTGTAATAGCCAGCCAACCCTAAGAAACTTCAGATCTCCTTAGGAGTATTCGGCCTACTCCAATCCATCACTGCTGCAATCTTTTCTGGGTCGAACGAGATCCCATCCTTGTTCACAACGTGGCCTAGAAAAGAAACCTGAGGCAACCAAAATTCGCACTTGCTCAACTTGGCGAATAACTTGTGGTTCCTCAACTATGATAGGACCAAACGCAAATGCTGCTCATGCTCCTCAGCACTGCGAGAATAAACCAACACGTCATCAATGAAGACCACCACAAACTTGTCTAGGAAATCCTTGAATACCCGATTCATCATGTCCATGAAAGCTGATGGTGCGTTGGTCAAACCGAACGACATCACTAAAAACTCAAAGTGTCCATGCCTCGACCTAAACGCAGTCCGTGGAATATCCGCCTCACGGATCCTGAGCTGATGATAGCCCGAATGAAGATCGATCTTGGAGAACACCGCGCTACCACGCAACTGGTCAAATAAATCATCGATCCTCGGCAGAGGGTACCTGTTCTTGATTGTGACCTTGTTCAACTCTCTATAGTCGATGCAAAGCCGCATCGACCCATCTTTCTTCTTTACGAACAAAACAGGAGCACCCCAAGGCGACGAACTCTGCCTGATAAAACCTTTAGCCAACAACTCATCTAACTGAATTCGCAACTCCTCTAACTCACGAGGGGCCATCCGGTACGGCGCCTTAGCAATAGGACGCGTACCCGGCTCCAAATCAATAACAAACTCCACATCCCGCTCAGGAGGGATACCAGGAAGATCATCAGGAAAAACATCGGCGAAACCACGAACAATAGGAATCTCCTCCAAGCGTGGCACGCTAACAACGGTTCCAATCGCCGAGACTAAATAAACACAACAATCAGAAAGAAACAATCTCTGAACACATACCGCAGAGAGAATAGGAGAATCCTGACACAGATCAGCATACACGCTGTCGGGCTGACCGTCGTCCCTGATGAAGTCCAAGCGCTTTCCTTTGCACTAAATGACCGCATCATACCGAGAGAGCCAGTCCATGCCCAAAATGACATCGAAGTCCTCTAGATCAATCATCTTCAGGTCCGCCTTCGCAAGAAAATCCCCCAACAAAACCGGGCAATCCAAAATACCCAAATCTGACAACACAGATTCACTAGAGGGAAACTTGACACGGAAGGAATCCCGAACATGATCTAGAGACAACCGATGACGCTCCACAAAGGCTCTAGCCACAAACAAGTGGGTAGCGCCGGAGTCAAACAGAACACGCGCCCAGCGGTTTTTCACCTTAAATTTCCCTATAGGAACACACAAAGCTAAGGAACTAGCACAACAGTACCGCAAAAAAAAAACTAGCAACTAAACCACCAGGCTAGAAAGAAAAACAACAAACAACTAACCTGAGATCACCTGGGTCGAAGTCTGAGCCTCCTCAGAAGAAATCACGTTCAGCTTCCCTTTTCCCTTGTCCACTCGCTGAGGTGGAGGTAAAGCCTGTAACGGAACTGCAGGAAGAGCTGACTGGACCTGAGGACACCTCGACTTGATGTGTCCCTTCTGCCCACACTGATAGCAGACTCTATCCCTGGACCAACACTGGGCCGCATCATGACCGGATCTCTTACAAACAGAACAGGAGGCATCTCTCCTAGGAGCACCCTGAATCGCATGAACCTGCTCCTTCTTTTGAGCTGCCGCCTTCTTGAAACACCTCTCGACAGGATGACCTGACCGGCCACAAAAACTGCACACCACCCTGCTCCTCTTTCCCGAAACAGCATCGGGTACCAGGGGTTTCTTCTCCTCTACCAACTTCCTCTTATCCTTCTTCAACTGCTGGCCTCTGCTCTTCGCCGTCTCAATGGCCTCAACCTTAAGAGCAGCCTCTACAACTCCAGCATAAGTCACTGTCCCATAAGCACTGGCCAACTGCTGCACCTCACTCCTCAAACCACCGAGAAATCGCTTAACTCGATCAGCCTCAACGCTGACCAATCCAGGGGCAAAACGGCTCAACTTACTAAACTCTATCTCATACTCACCCACCGTGAGCTGCCTTTGCTTCAGATAGAGGAAATCATTCATGAGGCGGTCACGCTCAACCGAAGGTAAGAACTTCCTCAACAGCATCTCCTTGAATACTTCCCAAGAGCATCCGGCTACTAAGCTCTCCTTCTCTCTCAGCCACCAACTCTTAGCTAACCCTTTGAGATGATAGGTGGCTAACATCACCCTCTGATCATCTGCAATCCCTGAGTACGAGAACATCTCCTCCATGGAGATCAGCCAATCGTCTATCACCATGAAATCTGCCTTCCCATCATAAGTGGGAGGGCTCAGCCTCTAAAACTGCGAGATGAAGGCCATCTCTGCTGGCACCACCACTGGAGGTCTCAAGGGTGCAGGAGGAGGAGGAACAGCTAACCCCCCCAGCAGGAACTTGTACACCCTGAGTCTGACCTGCCACAACAGTCACCAAAGACTGAATCTGGGCTTGCACCTCCTCCAACTGCCTGCCCATAGCTTCGCTACTCTGACGCAGACTCTCGATCACCGCATCGTTCTGAGCTCCAGAAGATTCACCCTCAGATAGGGGAGTCGATCGAGTCGCAGGACGCCTAGCCATCCTAAAAATCATTACAACACAAATCAGATCCAAATCCAACGACTAGAACCGATTACCAGTACAGACAATACATATGTAGATATAGACTTAGAGCTGCTAAACTTGCTCTGAGAGTTTATCTTCTTCACAAAAATTAGATGATATGCCCTAACCTAGGATGGTTAACCACCACCTTACTAACTCTTGTGCCTAGATCGTATGCATGAACTTATGTTAATTTGAAAACTCATGTGTGTACATATGTCATCCTGCAAATCTTTAGCTCGGCACGTTGTGCTTATGCAATGTTATGATATGCATGTTTGTGTTATGCATTCTAAAAAGGCCCTAATGCATGATATGAGCGGCGTACATAAGAAAATGTTATGCATCCCATACTACATAACATTCTCATGCAACGAAAAAGAAACGTGCTAGTCGCAGTCATGTGGTGAGGTTATGCATCCCATACTACATAACCCTCATATGTAGCCCCTATGGTGGATCCATATACGAACACATATTATGCATCCCATACTACATAATATGCCCCGTATACTTCATGTTATGCTATGAGTGTAGTGTTCGTTCTTTTGCCAAGATGTGCTGATGACATATCGGTGTGTGAATGACATGATGCTGAACCACTAAAAGCATCCAAGGAAGGTTGCTCAACTAAATTGTCAAGCAACCTCCCTCTGATACCAACTGTCACAACCCGCATTTTCTCCGAATTAAGAATTATCAGAGTTAAAGAAAACACGCGTCGTGATACCACGTCAAGCAGGGGATAACTGTTGTCGCTCAGGCAAAACCAACTACCAACTTAATGAAAGAAAATCATGTGATTAATGATTAGAAAATCAGTTATATTTTAGAGACCGTATCCCTCGGCTCAGTGGATCACCTAGTCCACAAAAGAAAAACTATATTTATATGCTGCGGAAAAATACTTTATTTAGGTTTAACATCCTAAGGAGCGCATAAGGGTTCCAAGAGAACCACCCATGCTATGCAAGACCCTACATTTAATTTATATAATATATAAGAAAGCGGTCTTTATACGTGATTTGGAAAATAGTGAATACGTCTTATAAAACATGCTGATCATGAGCTTTATTTATAATAATAATTATAGTTTAAAAATAACTAGCAACCTAGCATAAAACCTTCTCAGAGCAAGTAGACTATCTCCAGAAAATGGTAGCAGCAATAGTATATATCTAGTACAAGGTAAAAACTACCAGTGGACGCCAACAACCTGACACGAACCCACTAGCACAAATATATGTCTGTAAGAAAGTACTGAAAACAACCTCACTAACAAGGTAAACAGAACTCCAAAGTCCGGGAGTCCACCAACAACACCACCTCCAACTAGCCACCAGACTGGCTACAGCTCAGAACCTGGGGTATTCCAAAGAAAACAGAATACCTTAGCAAGCTAAACAAAGTAAAACTGCATGAAAGAGTCAACCAAAAGGGGAAAAGTACCAGAAAAAACATGCAGTAGAAAGAGTCACAACTGTCCAAAACAGGACCACAATAAATGCACAACGTGCAAAGAAACAGCAACGACCCAGCCCAGGAACCACATCCTGCAGGGACTACTAGGCTACCAAGAGCCAAAAGTGCTGCAAACTACCAAGGAAGAAACTTCTAACACCCTAAACTGTGGGAAGTGATAGTAGCAAAAACAACAACGAGGAAACGGATCGAAGGCAAACGCAGTCCCCCAATCCACCATGTCCAAGTCAAAAGCTCGAGGGTCAACACGTGAAAACACAAGGGACCTTCCACCCGACATGCCCAGCCCGTACCTGGAGCAAGAAAAACATGGGTGGCCTTGGCTATATCACACAACTCCACCCCCATAAAGAGCTACAACCACCACTACTAACCACGACCCACGATTCGGCCTTTAGGAAAATAAAGAAAATGGCCGACAAGGAAAACCCAGAAATACAACTGGAAATCCACTCGGAAATGAAAGACAAGGCAAAGGAGGAGTGTTGAAATAAACCAACACGACTAGGCGTTGAGTGAAACCCACTCAGTGCCTACCTAAACTTTGGCGTTGAGTGAGCTAGCCTCACTCGCCGCCAAAATAAAGTCACTACCCACAAACCCGCTAAAGAATACGGAGCTCGACGATAGTCGAACGACCAAGGCAGAAGATCCAGAACTCGAGTAGTTTCCTGCCACTTGAGTATCGAAACTCCCGCACTCGAAACAAACTAAATTCGCCTAGCAAAAAAAATATACAGAGCGCACGATCAGTGACGCACGATCAGTGGTCGTGCGCACTCATCGGCTGATGATCGTGCGAAGCGAACCTGGAAAACCTGAGAAAACTTAGCGTCAGCGCACGATCAGTGACGCACGATCAGTGGTCTTGCGCACTGCTTGCCAGCGCTCGTGCGATCTACGAGACAGAACTTTGGAAACTGAAAGTTATACGCGCACGACCAAAGGCACACGACCAGTGGTCGTGCGCCCTAACGGTTAACGACCGTGCGCGGCTAACCTGTACCGTTTGGAATTTCCCGAACGACACCAGAACGCGCACACGACTCACGCATCTGCAATAACAGCAGGAAACTACCAACGTCGCGCACCACTACTATACAAACTATGCCTAATCATTCGAGTAATACCTTAACGAAAAATCGGCAACCACACCCCTCCTAACTCTCCCTCTCGGCTACACCCAAACCAGAGCAACAATCAGAGTAAAGGAAAACAACGGCTCCACGCCGACAATTTGGACTCCAATCATCACAAAATCGGGGGGGGGGGGGGTTCAGTAGGAAGAACTAAGCCCTATAGTTAGCAAGAAAATGAGAACAACAAGGCCTCTAACCTGGGCTAACCGGGATTTCAATTTCAGCAAGTAAAATCGAAAAAAAAACATGGCAAGGG
The DNA here is from genome assembly GCA_039513925.1 of Platanthera zijinensis. NCBI lineage: Eukaryota > Viridiplantae > Streptophyta > Magnoliopsida > Asparagales > Orchidaceae > Platanthera > Platanthera zijinensis. The sequence continues at coordinate 78,451,531 of CM077089.1, forward strand.
CAAGAATACCACTTGCCTCAAATCTCAGCGAAGCTTTGGACTGCTTTCCTCCTCTTCGCACGGATCAAAACGGCCGCAACACCTAAAACAAACACTCGGCCATTAATGGCGGAAAGCTCCAAAACCGAAAATTCCAATCCTCGCAAAACTCCACGAAAATCGAATTTCTTACCGTAGGAATGAAGGTCTTGACGAGAGCAATCCAAATCCACTCTCGGAATCGAATTCCGTCCACAAACGCTCCGGGAATCGGCGTCTGAAGGGAAGGGTAGGCGGTTTCTCCGTTCTCTCGTACAGGGCCGGCGGTTTCAAGCAGGGAAGAAGATGATGCGTGCCTTTTCATAAACTATATATATATATAATTATATAATAATATAATTAATTACAAAATTACATAAAGCACCAAATCGACGCGAAAACCGATCTACCTCGGAATTCGACGAAATTCGCACCGTAGCTAAATATCCACACTACGAACACAACGGCGAAGTCGAAATTAATTTTCGACGAACAGAACTCGAGTTATACCCAAATAAAGCCAAACACCAACATCCCCCCGAGAGGCCACACCGGGTCACCCAAAACGACTCGGCTTGCTAGGAAGATCTTGCCAACAGGCTACAGAATAGGGCACTCAGTTCTAAGGAGCTAAACCACACTCCACAAATGGCACAAGCCACGGAAACGCGTCATCGTAATGCCAAATGAGAATAAAAATAATCGCTGAAAAAATGGGGCGTTACAGTCAAATCGCCCGGCTTGATGGCAGTTTCAGGTGCACCTGCAGCGAACAAACAAGCGGTTTGATTCAGTAACGTGGCCGGCACCTTTTAAAAGATCTCGTTAGAACGAGACCGCAGCCCGTGATTATCTCTCCTTCAAAAGCCGTAGTATAAAGTCTAGCCGTTGGTCGCCTAAACCTTTCGGAGTCTATTCCCTTCAGCTTTTCTTTCCATAGCCATGCGGTCTCTTCAGCTTTGCTTTTCAGTTGTGCCGTGGTCAGGAAGAAGCTTGCCGGCGGATTAAATATTGTGTCCGCTCCCTTCTTCCGTGACCGCGGCTTGTAGAATTTCACAATACGCTTAACTTCTTCGTGTTTACCTTGCAGGGCAGGAAATGTAGTCGCCACCTGCTTCCCGGCAATTAATTTCTTCATCTCCTCTATCTTCTCTCTGAGTTTTAATTTTTCAGCTCCTTCTGAAACCGCAGGAGCCGGTTCGCCAAGCTTCTCTCCTGTAACTTCGACATCGGTGTCGGCGACCTCCGCAGAAGCCGGCGGAGTTGCCAGTAACTTGTGCTGCTGCTGGAATTTCTCCATGCCCTTCAGGATATCGCTCAGAGATTCGCTAATCGCAGGCGTACTCTCTTGCTCGTCCGGCTTGGAAGATGGAGTAAACGGACCCTCAGATACTTCTTTCTCTTGCGGCTTATGCTGGAGACTAGCCACTCCGGTCTTCACAGAAACATTGCGGTTATCAACCCGCATCTTCCGCGCCTTCCTTTCCATCCTTTCCTCAAGGGTCTCGACCTTTTTCTTACGTCGCTTCAAGTGGCTGACGATTGTCTCTGTCCGCCTCCTCTTCTCGACCAGAGACCGCTCAGCCTCCAGTAGCTTCTCCGAGTCGTCCTCTTCAACAATGATCAAGTCAGCATATGTGGGAAATTCACGCGGTTTGGAAGAGACGACACTCTTCTCCTCCGCCCCGGCGATCTTCAAGAGGGGTTCACCTGAGGGTGAGTAGGTAATGTCGAAAGATTTGGTGGTTCCAGCTTGCGGGAGAGAAGATTTGGAAACCGCTTCGACTTTGGTCGCGGTCTGCGAGGATTCCGCGACGACTTCCATCGGTTTCTTTCCAGAAGCAGAAGCCGCCGGTGTGATCGGCTTCTCAGCTTTCTTCTCGGGCTGTTGGTCAGAACTGTCTGCTCTTCCTCTCCTCCTTTTCGACCCAGACGACTTCTTTTCGCGATCTAGCATCGAGGACATGACGTCCATCTTGTAGAAGTCTCTGTCGGCTTGGAGGATTCTAACCGCAAGTGGCGAATAGTGACCCGTGGCTTGACAAAAATCTTGATGAAATGGCAGAGCCCTCGGCATGTTATAGGCGCAGACGCATTAATGGCAGTCGCGGTCTCCGGCTTGGCTTTACATTTTCGATGTTTTTTCAGAAATTTAAAAATGTGCGGGGATTATGTTAACCTGGAATCCGCGACTAGTTCTCCAGGTTTTCAAGTCCGGACGGCTTGGGCTTTCTAGCCGCCATTCTCAGCAAACCGGCTTGTTGTCAGGTAAGCCGGGCGGCCTCTCCGTCAGGCCGCCGCCTGTTCCAAGGTCAGCCATCATCCTAAGGGCCGACCTATCCTTTTCCAAGCTGCGCGACATATGTCCCAGGTCGCCATCAGAGGAGGTCCAGACCAGCCCGCCCAGAGGCCGAGTCCTGCAGCTCGGCAGAAGAAGATCGCCAGGCCGCGCGGCCTGTCTCTTGGCTATGCTTTTTCTTCTCGATTCCCGTCACCGCTGCCCGATTCTCTTGTACCTCGGGCAGCCGGTAATTTTAGCCCTGCCCGTTTGGGCAGGCCCCCAGCCTATAAATAGGGGGCGGGAGTACACCCAAAGCACCCTGACTCGAGTCCAAGAACTCGCTTGTTAAGAGCTGCGGCCTCGATTCTAGTCCTTTGCGGTCTATTGTCCGGCCAGCTTCTTCCTCTCTTCTTTCTTTTCTAAGTGTAATCGCTTAATTTCCTATAAAAGGAAACCCCGCCGCAGGAGAGGCATTCAGGCCGCGGCGGGCGAACTCTGGCGTTGCCGCTGGTAGCGGCCCTTTCTCCCTTTTTCCTATCCGGTCCTATCCGCCATTCCTAGCTGCTAGTAACCGACAAGCCGACAGTCTTTTCCCAATACCTTCCCCAGTGCTCGAACAGTTAGCTTGTGGTGACCGTTTTCCCCGTCGCATTTCGTGCATCAACAATAGAAATTCTGCCAATGTGGTTTCAATGCATGTGTCTGTATTCACTCTGTTTCGTCCTCTCCCTAGGACTGTATCTACTACAGTGTTTGAGGGGGAGGCAACTCCGTCAAGGATTTCTATCTCCACTCAGGTTGACAGGATGATGTGCAACCTGGAGAAGCGGATTGGCAAGATGCCAGGTGCCCCTCCAGTTTCTCTAGAGGAGGTGGTCACCATTTCTGAGGAGGAAGTGATGTAGGCCACTCCCGAACGAAATTAAATACGAGAAAACAAAAGGAAGTCCTAAGGGGAATTTAAGCAAACATGTGGTGTGCGTGCAAAACTCGAAATTTCGGCAGAGTTTCGTTTGTAATTGCGCGATCTCACAAATGGGAAATTTCCACCCAAACCTGCACGAACATACACATTCACTAATATCATATCCTAACCATACATCTAACATCACAACACATCATTTCCATCCACATGGAGAGTGATCCGGACTAAAAATTTCAATTCGGAAAGAGTCCAAATGCAACCCACAAAACAAAACCATACGAGGATATACCAAATCACCTTGATCCATTCGAAACCAAAGGCTACACAAACCCCGGTTTGCAAACGTCCAAGAGGACCTGCCCTTACGGAAATCTTCGCAAAAATTCGGTTGAACACAATACAACTTTCAGATTTTTATAAATGCTAGTGACTCAATATTTAGGATAAAATTTTGAAACCAAATGTCTCCAAATGCTCACAAAATGAAGAAGAATATCACACCAAGTTAGAGATAGAAATTCGTTACCAAAAACCCAGAAATTAGAGGGGAGGTGAGGAGGAGGAGAAGCAAGTTAGCGGTGGAAGAATCGCACTTCCACGGGCCACCGGAGTCACACCGGATGGGGAGAACCGAGCCACCTTCTTCAGAGTCACACCGGAGGTGGGAGGAGGTCGCCGGAGTGGTAAGAGAATGCCACCAAGAGGGGCGGCAGCAGCAGCCGATCAGCTTCTTCCAGGAGTCGTGTTGCGGGTTCGGCCAGGCCGAGAGAAGCGGGGAGGGGGGTGGCGGCTAGAGCAAACCGAATTAGGTTTTTTTTATCTTCAATATCATCCCTTCTCTCCATCTCCACATATATATATATTATCACATACACCTCTCCATCCACCCTTCATCATACTACATGGAATCCTAGCCACTAATTATGTTTTAACAAAAATTAAAAATAAGAAGACAACATAAAAATAACCTTATAAATTTATAACCACTAAATTATAAATCTATAAACTTATAAAATTATAATTAGAGAATTAGGATTATATTATTATTTCAAAAATGAAATAACATTATAATCATAATGAAGTGACGTAACGCTGGCAGCGGTGGCAACGGCGGCAACGGTTGTGCCGACGGTTGCGGCAACGGCCATCAATGTCCTCGAACATGTAGCGACAGCGATCAAAAGAGAGGTCCATGTGTTGGAGGCGATGATGGTTGCGGCAACGACCGTCAATATCCACGAACAAGTAGCGGTGGCGATCAAAGGAGAGGTCCATGTCGGCACGAGCAAATGACGGAGCATCCACGCCATCAATCCTCCCCCGCTCAAAATCACTCATCATCGATGAGTGTCCAGGGAGAGAATAGCAGGAGGCAGCAACATCCACCGGTAGCATAGTAAGAGCGGACATCCACGGGGCAGGACAAGCATAAACAGCATTGCGGGCGTCCACAATAGAACAGAATCTGTCATGAGCAAAAACAGCAGGAAACCTCATAGATGTGTCAGCATAAAGAAAAGTAGTGCAGATCTTACCATCCAATACGAGAATCAGTAAACCAAAATGGAAGAGCGACACGGGAAAAATCTCACCTCTCAACCCACGAGAATTTGAAGTGGAAGAGAGAAACGTCGGAGAAAGCCGCTCATATGGAGACCAGATTTGCAAAATTAAATCCGAAAAATTGAAATGCGGTGAAAAACCGATTGCATCGTAAAAATCCAAAGAAATTGCATTAAACCCAAAATTCTTGAAAATCTCGAAAGGGACGGCGCTCCAATGTAATACTTTTGTTACGGAACCCGAAGGTATCCACTCGGGGGCTAACCAGATTAAATTAGAATCATCAATTCTACAGTCAGAAGCTCTCGAAGGTGAACGGACGTGAAAGTGATGCAACTCATAGATACTGGCATAAGGCAATGATATGTTTACATGCAGTTCGTACCAGGATGGACGAAAAATATGTGCAAATTGATTTGGCGGGTAACAATGTCGTGAGGGCACCAAATCAATAGACACAGTCGCTGTGAAATCATACGCAGTCGCAAATGAAAACATGCCTGCCGGCGGATACTCACTAATACAAAGCTCACTAGACATCTCAAGCGGAGGTGCGAATAACGACGGTTTAACTAAGTGGGTCGGAGTAGGTAAAATCAAGTCGTGTCCTAAAAAGTCCGCTAACCGATCCAAAAGGATGGATCCCTCACAAGGTAAATCTTACAACTAAGTAGGTATGTCATCTAACTCTGGGACATCACTCGGTTCCTTAACTATCATAGGCGACGGGCCTGAAATATGGTCGGGGGGAGGTGGGTTAATCCCAGGGAGTGATACCTCAAGGAAGACATCATCATCCAGGCCACTAGGATAACCAATCTCCTCATTATCACTATAGTCGTCAGACCAATCGGCATCGCCCTCAGTGGCGGGCTCAGACGTCGAAGCTAAAAGAGCCAAAGCTCTAGGCTTCGTGGGGCACTCTACGGCATAGTGGCCAATAACTCCACAAGAATAACATGTTGCGTTCTCCTTTCAACTCTTAACTATTTTCCTAGGCTTAACACGCGGTTTTATAACGTCCCTAGTAATGACAAGGACAAGTGGCGGGACAGAGGACCTAACCTTTTCTTTCTCCCTAACGGTAGGTGTACATGTGCTCGAAATAGTCAGATCTTGGCGGGGTAAAGATGTAGCATGGGGCGTATAGTCACTCCGCTGATCAAAAACGGGTCTAATGCCCTGGCGGGGAGAAACAAAATTATAAGATGTCCTCATACGGGAGTACGAGGGAACATGCTGGTTCAATGTAGGCAAAATATCGGGCGGCGACTCATTCAAAAAATCAGAAGACGGAGAGCGGCAGTATGGAGGGTAATACTCATTCGTTAATAAATTCTTCATAATCCTCCAACCTACAAGTGAGTCGTTGAGGGATGTCCCAAAACGTCGCTCCTCAGTGAGCCAGAAGATCTGAGCTCGACCAAATAATTGATGTTTTGCAACGGGAATTCTGTGGGGGTCCACAATATGATATTGCTCAAAGTAAAGTTCTATATCCTTCACCCATCTTAAAAATACTCGCAATTCACCTAACCCATCATAGGTCGGAGCCGGAACTCTAATAGGCCTAGAGGTGCGCGGTGGTGGTGTCAAATATGGTGATAACATAACGTTACGCTTAATGAATGAATGTGAGTATGCGGAGCTCCTAATGTACGCCATAACGGACCACAGAACACTCAAATAAGAAAATACGTAAAACAATTGTTTTTTGTTTTTATATAGCAGAAATTAAATATTTAAAACCAACAAACCGCGCCTAAGTGCAAATGGCGGGTGTGTGGGGTGGCTTGGAATAAGCGGATCGCTGCCAAGTTGAGAAATTGGCAAACCTCCCTCTGATACCAAATTGATGTAGGCCACTCCCTAATGAAATTAAATATGAGAAAACAAAATGAAGTCCTAAGGGGAATTTAAGCAAACACGTGGTGTGCGTGCAAAACTTGAAATTTCAGCAGAGTTTCGTTTGTAATTGCGCGATCTAACAAATGGGAAATTTTCACCCAAACCTGCACGAACATACACATTCACTAATAGAGTATCCTAACCATACATCTAACATCACAACACATCATTTCCATCCACATGGAGAGTGATCCGGACTAAAAATGTCAATTCGGAAAGAGTCCAAATGCAACCCTAAAAAAAAAACCATACGAGGATATACCAAATCCCCTTGATCCATTCGAAACCAAAGGCTACACAAACCCCGGTTTACAAATGTCCAAGAGGACCCACCCTTACAAAAATCTTCGCAAAAATTCGGTTGAACACAATACAACTTTCAGATTTTTATAAATGCTAGTGACTCAATATTTAGGATAAAATTTTGAAACCAAATGTCTCCAAATGCTCACAAAATGAAGAAGAATATCACACCAAGTTAGAGATAGAAATTCGTTACCAAAAACCAAGAAATTAGAGGGGAGGTGAGGAGGAGGATTAGCAAGTTAGCGGTGGAAGAATCGCACTTCCACGGGCCACCGGAGTCACACCGGATGGGGAGAACCGAGCCACCTTCTTCAGAGTCACACCGGAGGAGGGAGGAGGTCGCTAGAGTGGCAAGAGAATGCCACCAAGAGGGGCGGCAGCAGCAGCGGATCAGCTTCTTCCAGGAGTCGGGTTACGGGTTTGGCCAGGCCGAGAGAAGCGGGGAGGTGGGTGGCGGCTAGAGCAAACCGAATTAGTTTTTCTTTTTTTTTATCTTCAATATCATCCCTTCTCTCCATCTCCACATATATATATATTATCACATACACCTCTCCATCAACCCTTCATCATACTACATTGAATCCTAGCAACTAATAATGTTTTAACCAAAATTAAAAATAAGAAGACAACATAAAAATAAGCTTATAAATTTATAACCACTAAATTATAAATCTGTAAACTTATAAAATTATAATTAGAGAATTAGGATTATACTATTATTTCAAAAATGAAATAACATTATAATCATAATGAAGTGATGTAATGCTGGCAGCGGCGGCGATGGCGGTGACGGTTGCAGCGACGGTTGCGGCGACGGTTGCGGCGACGGTTGCGGCGACGGTTGCGGCGACGGCAATCAATGTCCTCGAACATGTAGCAGTGGCGATCAAAAGAGAGGCCCATGTGTTGGAGGCGACGACGTTTGCGGCAACGACCGTCAATATCCACGAACAAGTAGCGGTGGCGATCAAACGAGAGGTACATGTTGGCACGAGCAAATGACGGAGCATCCTCGCCATCAGGAAGGAGATGATGTTATACACTCCCCTATCCTAGGTACTGCGGAGCCAGCTCATATTTCTCCATCTGCATCAACACCAATGCTGTCAGGCATTTCTAGTTCAAGTGATCTGGTGCTAAAAGTTTTTGAAGAAATTTGGCTAGGAAACAGGCTAAATTTGATGCCTCGTTGTAGAAAGTGGTCAAATGAGTTAAGCAATATGAGAAGATTATACTTGATGGTCTTGCTACAGTTCATGTTAAATTTTATAAGCTAGAGGAAAGGTTTGACGCCAAGTATAACGAAGTTTAACCTGTAGTGACTCTTATGATGAGAGGACTTCAGCAAAACGAAGGAGTAATGAAAAATATTGACCCAAATGCTCTCTCTCTCTCTCTCTCATCGAGGTCCATAACAGATCTATGGCACGCTATGACTCTTCTTTGAAATATTATGCCAATGCAATTGTTGTAGAAGCCAAAAAGGGGGAGTAAGCTATTACAGCTAAGGTTGTCGGTGTTGAAAAGACTGTGCTCGACCAATTCAAACAAGCAAATGATTACAGCTATGACAACACCGTGTGGCTACATGGACAACTATTCCCTTATCCAGTTCCTATTGATCCTGTTCATGTTGACGTTCCTCCGACTGGGAATGGTCAGGATGATATTTATCCGGCTCCGGACTACTCTCAATACGGGACATACTCACAGGACTTCTCTCATGTTGTTGCTGCAACTACTATGACTCCAGAGGTTCAAGCTGCTACTGATGTTGCTCTTTCTACGTTCTCTGAGGGTCAGGTTATCAAGAAAAGGAAATTGATAGAAGGTACTTCAGAAGTCCGGACAGAACCAGCCAGGCCATCTCAAGTCAGAGAAGAACCTAACCGTGAGATGGATGAAGTTTGGAGCCCAACTTCAAAGGGAATTATCTTAGACACCTTTGCCCCTATGAGCTCAAAGCGGAGAAGCATCAGGATCATTACATTCTAGAAGAATGGAACAAATATAAAGAGGCATGTACCAGGAGGAGGATTCATTTTTGGAAGTACAAGAATGTTGATCCTATTCTACCTCCTTCTCCAAAGTACTATCCGAAGCCCATTGAATATTTTGACAGAAAGTTACAGTAGAGAAAGAACAGGAAGAGCTAATGTCTTATTTTCTTTGCTGATTAATGTGTGTTGTGGGATGCCCTCCCTATTCTAAAAATATTTTATTTAATGTATATATATGTGATGGTTTATATATTGTTCTAGAATGTATGTAAACTCATTTATCTTGTCATGTCTTAACTTTATTTATTTTTATGAGCAATTCACCTTAGCTTGTAGAATTTTGGCTCCTTTAAATTAGGGGACATTGTTGGGTATGGTATCCACAATAACCCAGATTTAAAGAAGGGTCCAGTCAAGCTAAGATGAATAGAGGTTGTATTTGATATTGCTCTTTAGTTAAGTACTTGCAGGTTCACAATGCCAAGTACACACCAATGTCAGGTTATAGTGAGTCGGTAAACACAAGACTACACAATATAATCCCTCATTGTGTAGGCCAATGTGTTGACTTATGTGTAATCTCTTAATTGTGGTGTACTTCTATCCCAAGTACTGGAGAAGGATCTAGGAAGGCCAAAGACCAGGAGCCAGAAACGTAGAATTTTACATAAGTAAAATTCGACGAGTATGGTTAAGCATACATTTTGAATTCGTCGAGTATCATCGTTGATACACACTGAATTCATCGAGTATACTTACCAATACCCATCGAATTCGTCATAAATACTTAGGCTAAAATTTTTGTACAAGTGATAAATCTATCAAGTAAAATTTGTCGAGTATCGTTGTGCATACTCGTCGAATGTATCTATCAATACTCGCCGAATTCGTCGAATATGCTGAGTGATACATGGAGAATTTGTCGAGTCCAGTCGATGCTACTTCTTTAGATTTTTTTAGGTCTAATTCGTCGAATATCAAAGCGTTCAGTGTATTGAGTTAACACGATGATATTTGACGAATGCCGCCTATGGCGTTGAGTGAGCAAAAGCATTGAGTATAATGGTATTGAGAGTGTCGAGTCTGTTGACCGATACTCGATGAATTCGTCGAGCATGCCAGGTGATACTCGTCGAATTCGTTGAGTATGACTCCTCGCTATAACGTTGAGTGATCTTCCGACCTGTGATGTTCTGTCTAAGTCTTTTTCGTCGTATATCAAGATGTATTCAACGAGTATCATTATGATACTCCATGATACTCGACAAATTTGACTTAGGTCATTTTTCCGAAAATTTCTTCCTATTGTCACGGGTTCGGTCGGCCAAGTACAGTGCTTTTTTAGGTTTCAGTTTTGGAAATATTTTATAGCTGTTTCATTTCGAATCCATCTATAAATACCCAAACTAATTTCGAAATGAGAACGTATCTTGAAAACCTAATTTATCGAATCAATTTTCACACTTTCCCGAAATTGCAATCGTCGGCCGCACGCTCCTATTTTCGCGAAACTCTTCCAATCAGCCACGACAACGAGCAATCTTCTTCAACAACGACTTCTTTGACTCGATTGCTTCCTCATTCAAGATCTGATTTACTCCAGTCCTCGTTGGTTGAAGATTCAAGATAAAAATTTCAAGATTCAAAGATTTCAAGTTTTTCCGAGTTCTCCAAGATTCAACTTCCAACCTTCATAGAATGTCAGATCAAAATTAGAATCATGTGTTGTGTTGTAATTTCTTTTTGAATATTGTAGGAGATTTTTCTCCAAGGTTGTAGATCCGTTTGTGTATCGAGAGAGTAGGTCCGGTTGTGTATCGAGTGTGTAGATCCGGTTTGCGGATCGAGTTGTAGGAGAGTTTGTTCTCTGAGTGGTAGGAGCTTTGTCTCTGAGGTGTAGGAGTTGTGACTCCGAGGTGTAAGATTTGATGAAATCTGAGTTTGGTGAAGTAGCCGAATTGTACCCTTTGTGGTAGATAGGCGAGGCGGGACAGTGGACGTACCCAATATGGGGAACAACTATAAAAATTTGTGTGTTTGTGTGATTGCCCTTTAAATATTTTTATTCCGCAAAAAGACGCAAACATCACCTATAAACCCACCTCTAGGTTATTTAGGTAGATACTAGATACTTTCAGTAGCAAATCAAGAATGGCCTTTATATTGTCATGATTAAGGGGTAGGCCTTTGGGATTAAGGATATGGACAATAAATTTTCCCTTACTTGCCCCGAAGACACACTTGAAGGGGTTTAATCTAAATTTTAACCTTTGAGAGTAGCGAACCCCTCTATGAGGTCTTCCAAGTTGGATGAGAAGGACTTGCTCTAGGAGATCGTCAACATAAATTTTGAGATTCTTCCCTTTTTATTACTTAAATACAAAGTCCATCATCCTCTGATATGTGGCACCTGCATTCTTTAGCCCAATAGGCATTATGAGACAACAATAACAACCATCATTCATAATGAAAGATGTGTAAGGCACATCTGACTTATGCATTATGATCTGATGAAAACTAGAGAATACATCAAAAAAACTCATGTATGAATACCCTACCGCAGAATCAACTAAAAAATCTTTCTATGGAAAAGGGTAAAAATCTTTAGGGCATGATTTATTGAATTTTGTGAAATCTACACACATTCTCAATTCCCCATTGTTTTTTACCCTTACAATGTTTGACACCTAGTCGGGATACTGTATTCACGAATGAATTTTGCTTTGAGGATTTTCGCCACCTCCTCACTAATTAGCTCGGGGAGAGTTTCTACTATTATCCTCTTTTTCTGCTTCACTGGCTGGAGGTTAGGGCTAATGTTGAGAAGGTGTGAAAGATAATACTATGGGTAGATAATCACCTAGAGGGGGGTGAATATGTGTCTTTTTAAATTACTCTTTCATATCTTCCTCACTTAAGTAATCTTGCAGTTACAAAAACTTAGAGCACAACACAAGCAACAACACATCACAACACACAGTACACAGTGAATTTATAGTGGTTCCCCTATATATGGTACATCCACATTCCCCCTTCTTCCTCACTAGTAATGTGCTAGATGAGGTTATAGCTCCTCCTCTTTATCTAAGATTCAAAGATCCTACAGGCACAGTTTCTGTGAAGAACCCTACACTCAGACCAATAGGTCCTACCTCAGAGATACTCCCAATCTCCTACCTCAGGTCTCTAAAAAACCATACGTCAGTCTTTATAAAATAGGCCTACAACTCAGTGATTCTCTCAAACCCCCTACTGCAGGTACATCAAGAACCCTACCTCAGCCTTTATAAAATAGGCTTACAACTCAGAGAAAAGATCTCCTACCAACTCATATCTCAAGGAGGTCCTACAAAATACAGAGGCAAAACAAAATTGTAATTCTTAGAAAACAGAACTTCTGTAATCTGACATATCTGTTAACACAGATTCTTGAATTCAGCAGTAATAAATGTCTTCTTCTTAAATTGGTTGGCTGAAAAGTCTCTTCACTGGATCTACAATCTTCTTGATGTTGATCGGCTTGATTACCTTGAAGAAATTATTAATCAGATCCACCTTAATCTTCAGATCGACTTTGAAAAAGGATCCGGAGATTTTCTTAAAGACCTCCATCTTCTTCCTCCTCATTGAGTTGAAAATAGAATGAGAATTTCTGTTTGCTTGTTCAATTCTGTCTTATATGTTTTTCTGTATAGACAACCCTTATATTTATAGCCTTCGTGGATGGCTACCTACTGGTTGATGACATCAGCAACTGGCATCATAGTTCAAAGTTCTCCTCTAATCTGATTCTATCGAAATATCTCATTACTATGGCTAACGTAATAGCTTTGACTTGTCTTGACACTTCTGTGTTGACTCTGCACTTCTTCAGAAACATAAGTGTCGAGATGGTCAAAGTGTTTCGACACTTGTGTCTAGATATCTTAGCAGTCTCGACACACTCTTGTTTGGAAGAATTTTCAAGTTGAAAGTTTCGAGACAGTTGACTTGTCTCGACAGTAATGTTGTCTGTGTAGACCTCTTTTAATTCTACGTAGGGTCGAGACACTTAGATTGTCTTGACACACTCTGTCTATTGTATTGACAATTCTATTCTTTAATCCTTCATAGTGTCGAGACAATTGAGTTGTCTTGACACAATTTTACTTAAAGTAATTCCCAGTCTTCTTTGTGTTGAGACAGATGTGTTGTCTCGACACAACTACTTTCAGTTTTATAGAGTCAAGTAAGCTGACTCATCCCGACACTACTGACATACACTTAAAGGTGTCTAGACAAATGTCTTTTCTTGACACAACTGTCTTGAAACTTCAATGTGTCGAGTTGCTTGTTTTTTCTTGACACTCCTGACTTAGCCTTCAAGGTGTCGAGTTTGCTTTCTTGTCACGACACAGCTGCTGAAAAGTTGTCAACACATTTGAAGTGTGTCGACACTTTCATACATAGCCATTTTTCTATACTGCAGGATACCGAGTGAAGACTGTGCTGACTTCACTCGGCACTTTGTCGACTATACTCGACGCTTTTGTACATAGACAATTTTTCTTCAAAATCTTGTCTGCTTCTTTTGTCCACCTATCCAATCAACATGAAGTAGGCAACCTGCATTCATAAACTGAAACATATATCAAATACAAACATATGTATATCATTGAGTTGAAAGGGGCTTCTTCAAATCAAGTACATTGTGTCAAATGTGCCCAACAATCTCTCCTTATTTGGAGAAGTCATGACCCCAAATCATTGATATACACTTCAAAACAAAAATATGATAATTAACATATATGGAAAAAGGTAGATCAAAACATAAATGAACATAACGACAATAACACAGAAAACACCAAGTGCAACTAAATTATTTGTTTTCCTTAAAGTTGTTCAAAGATTACAGTTTGTGTTATATTGTGCTAAAGGTAAGTTTACCAAATCCCCTTAAAAAATAAACTAAGAATCTTCTGGCTCTATGATAACAATGCCTTTTCCAGATTGAATTTTGGCTTTAACTTCTAGCACTTTATCAACAACCACCTTTGTCTTTCCCTTAGCATTCTTGACTTTAGAGAGCTCTTCTTTCTTAAGTCTCTGCCTCTCAAAGTAATGGTACGGCTTGGGAAAGTATTTACTGGGTTCAACAGAAGTAGCAGAAATCTTCCCAGCCTTCAGGTCTCTTTTGAACTTGTAGATGACTTCCTGCTGCGCAAGATGCTTGTCCCATTCTAGTTCAGTGTACCATTTGCCCCTATCATATATATTGGCATTAACTGATTCCCATGCAGTGAGTATAATATTTCTAAAGGTTGGAATCCACTGCTCAAAATCAGGCCTAGTCTCAGCCTGCTATCTAAAGCTCTTCTTTGACAATTGGGCTTCCTTTTCTTTTATCAAGGCAACATAAGTCATCTCTACCTGTTCATATATCACATTCTGAACATTTAGAGGAGTATTGTACATTTCCTAAACTGCTTGATGAATATCCTCAAACTGTGGAGGAGGATATACGATTTGTGTTGCATTAGATAGAATACCTTTCAGTTGAGCTGGTTGGCAGCCAGACTCAGCTGTCTGATCATCATCACACTGGGGGGTAGCCTAGATTTGCTCTGATGCTATTAGAGGTCCAATTAGCATGATCACAGTTATCTTTTATCAGTAATCTCTCCCCCTTTATGACTTCTCTCTCAATATGATCTCTGAGATCATTCTTTTAAAATCTAACTTGATCAAATATATGATATAGACCTGCTGTAAGATGATTCATTACCTTGGCTAAGTTCTCAGTGAAGGTTTGGATAGAGTCCATGATAGCCTTGACCAAAGAATCTGACGAAGTTTAAATTTAAGCTTCAATAGCAGTAGAAGTTGAGACTATCTTTGCTTAAAGGGCTATAGTGTGTTCATGAAGCTTGGTCAGGGAAATATCATGCATTTCTATTAGATTTTCATTCAATCTTGTCTGATTTTCAAGAACATAGCCTTGTTGGATAGCTGTTTCATCTATAGTCTTCTTTGACTCTTCTTCCTGTTTGGCCATGTATACTACAACATATGCTCCCCTCTGGAAGAAGTCTGTTATGTCATTCAAGAGATTGACCTCAAATCCGATTTATTTTATATCATGGGCCAGTTGGAACTGCAGGCCATTCTTACTTTCATCCACATATATTTCCAGGTCCTTTCTTTGTTTATCTAGCATGATCTGCAGTTGAATTATGAGGGAGCTGAAATCTATAACAAAAGAATAAGGTGGTGTACTAGACTGAATTGTCTTCTTGTAACTCAAACTCTTCTTTTTGAGCTCAATTAACTTTCTTTTCTTCAGCTGAGATGCTTCTTCCTCTTCTGATTCAGATGAAATAACTATGGCAATAGGTTATTGTTGACAAGCACCTACAGACTTAGGGGACAAGACTGTTAGCTCCCCCTTAACATGTGTTCCATCTTGATCTAGATGGATGTCTTCAAAGGTAGTCTCATGTTGTTGAACTTCATTAGCAAGAATAGGATCCTTTGGAGTAGTTGGTAACTCCCCCTGGTTGTTAACTTCCTCTTCTAGTGGGAATTCTTCCCCAGTATCCTTAGAGACTTCAACCTCATTGTTTGGCATATTCTCATCTTGTTTATGATCCACAACCTCTACCACTACTTTGTTTAGTTCTTGGAGAACTTCCATCACAATGAGATTGACAGTTTCACTGTCTAAGATAGGAGGCTAATTGAGGTTTTCCTCTGCAATGAGGTCCACTCCTGGAGTAATCTCCCCTGGACCTGATGTCTTGTTTCAGTTTATGTCATTGGAGAAATGTTGGGGTCTGGATCATCTGATGGATCCCTAGTTTGGATTTGGGCTAGGTTCACTATTTAGGATGTTTGACCCACCTTGTATTGCTAGGGTCAAGTCTATTAGTCCTAGAGTTTAGGCTAATCATTAGAATCAATCTTCATGGATAAGTCTGGACAGGACTTCAGTAGACTCAAGACTTAGAAGAATTAAGAGTTCAGTTTATTAGTTCAAAGTTCTTCAAAATCAGCTCGACGATCGTCAATCTCAGATCGACGAACTAAGAGTTCTTTCTCTGAGTTGAGCTCGATGATATTCGAGCTTAGGTCAACGATTTCTTCCTCTAGACAGATTCTCTGATCGATGATCTTGGAGCGCAGATTTATCAAGATATTTCTAGATTGAGGTTCGTTGAGCTCAAGTCGACGAATAGGATTTCTCAGCTCGATGAACTTTGAACTTCGGTCGTCGAAATTTGCCCAAAGGTTGACGAACTCTATCCAGAGTCAGAATGATAAGTTTTCCCTCTTCTGTCCTTAATTCATCCTATATTTGGCAGTAATTCTCTGAGTAATTAATGCTATATTCTCAAGAATATAGCCATTCTTGGTAGCATTAATTATGGATTTCATTAGAGTTAATTACATGCTTATTTTATTGGGACAGTTGGGGAAACTCATTAAAGAGTATATTTCCAGCCATTTCATTCTCCAGAATCCAATCAGCAATTAATGCTTATAATTCAAAATTAAAAGAAGAATTAGAGAGCAGGATACAAAAGAGATTTTTCAGATGGCACTCAATAAGATAGATACAAACACAGAGAAAAAGAGATACAGATACACAAAGCAAAATACAGAACAACATCATCTCTTTCTCTGTGCAGAAAAACAATCTATTTTCCCCCTTGGTCTTACAAAAGACTGAAGAAGAACAACAATCAGATATTATTTGTAATCTTCAACTTCCACTCCAGGAATCATCAAAGACAAGTACTTTAGATCTGTCTACAAGTTCCTGGATTTCAACAAGTCAAGGCTGAAGGCCTACACCCTGAGCAAAGCTCCAGGCTTTCTGAATATTTCAACATCTCAGAAGGAGCTTTGACTCTAGTAATCCACTAAGTCTTCTCTATTGTTTAGAGAAAAGAGAAGACAATATCACTTTCCTACCACACTATAAAAAGGGTTTATTAACTCCCTTCAAAAGTTCTTATGTTGGTTTTTGCGCACCTGATCAAAACCCTAAAGGGTTGTGAGATATCCCTGCAAATAGATCTTGTGGTGACAAGGCACCTAAGCAAAAACCTGTGGTGGCAGTCACCAAATCAAAAACATTATAGTGGATTCCTACCAGGGTGGTAGAAGAGTGGATGCACCCAGATTTGGGGAACCACTATAAATTCTTGTGTTGTCTGTGTGTTCATTTTTCCTTGCTCTGCTGTATTGTGATTGTGTAGTGTAGCCTAGTTTCTATTTCATTTCATATAACTACTACTATCATTTATTTTATTAGTATTAATTTTAAAAACACCAAAAGTTTTAAATCACTCTATTCAACCCCCCCCCCCTCTAGAGTAAATTAGATCTATCCCCTAACTTTCAATTTGTATCTAAGGATTATCATTTGCCTAAGTTCTCTTTCAATAGGTATCAGAGGGGTGTTCCTTTGGTTTCACAAACTAATACTTGAACCAAAAGATCCTAGATAAATCTGGTTTATTTTTCCTAGTTATTTTGTTTATTATATATCATGGCACAGAATAAGGATTATGCAAGCACCAGAACTCCAGTTTGCAACCTGGACAAGTTTGCTATATGGAAGGCAAGAATTAAGTTATATATGAACTCCATTGATGAAGATATTTTTAATTCTATCTTGACAGGTCCACCATCTCCAGCGGCTACATCTACTGTAACTTCCAGCACTCATGTTATTCCACCACCTGAGATGATAGATGTACAGAAGAAGGCCAAGATAGCTGATGCCAAGGCCATGTATATTCTGGCTAAGACAATGTCAGATGACATTTTCCAGAAAGTGGTAGAGTGCACCTCAGCTAAAGCCATCTGGGATTCCCTAAAGCAGATGGTTGCTGGATCTGTAGATGAGAGAAAAGATAGGAGATCAAATCTCTTCTCCCAATATGAAAAAATCAAGAAAGAAGAGTCAGAGTTTGTGAGTGATATGTACAATCGACTAATCTCAATCATCAATGAGCTGAAAACTCTAGATAAGGACATAACCCTCACTGAGGTCAATGATAAAATCCTCATGTGCTTCCCCAGCTCATAAGATTCCAGAATCTGTCCAATCAAAGAGGCCCGAAGTCTGAAATAGATTTCCACTAAATCACTACTATGAAATCTAAAATCCTATGAGCAGTTAATGAAGACTAGAGAAGCTGCTGAGCAGAAGACTCCCTCATCAGCTAGAAAGGAGAAAAACATAGCATTCAAGGCATCTAAGGAAATAGAAGCACCATTAGCTAGTGAAGAATTTCTGAGTCTCCTAGCCTAAAGATTCTACAAAATGGGCAAGAAGGATTTCAGAAGGAAGTCATCTAGAGCGGATGACAAACCAAGGTTTGACAAAACACCTACTAAAGAGATTGTGTGTTTTGGATGCCAGAAACCTGGATATATCATTTCGTAGTGTCCAAAGAATAAGAATAAGGAGAAAAGAAGAGAGAAGGAATCCAGAAGGCATTACATCAAGCCCTCCTATAGCAAGCACAAAAGAAAGGACAAGGGTTTTGTTGCTTAAACCTGGAGTGAAACTGAAGATGAATCTTTATCTTCCATCTCCAGTGAAGATGAAGAGGAAGTAAAAGAAAGAGAAGCTTGCTTGATGACTATCAATGCATCAGGTAGCCTCTCAGATGATGAGTAGTTAGACAGTGAAGAACCTCAATCTGAAAAAGATCAGGTATTGTCTTCTTTTGATTTCAATTCAGATGATTTTAGAACTGAATTTAAATCTCTATGTATTGATTTAATAAACTCTTAGAAGGAAATCAAACACCTTAGATTAAAACTAAATGAACAAGATAATCTCCTTTCTGAAAACACTAAATTAAAAGATGAAGTAACTTTAGCCAATGAACTAATCATCTCTCTAAAAACTGAATTAGCTAAGGCAAGGCAACTTGAAGAATCCTTAAATGGGAGAAGTATCAAGTTGATGAACATCATAAGCACAGTAAATGGCAGACTTAATGGCAAGCTGGGCTTAGGTGCTTCATCAAGCAAACCCCCATTAATTCAGAAAAACATATTGTCAACTCCAATCTAATTTGATTCTGAAAAAGGTAAAGAAAAGGTAGATGATCATAGTATTAAGCAAATAGAATTAAAACAGAAAAATAAAAAAAAGAGAAAGAACTTTAAAAATCCTAACTATAACAATATTTAGCAGATTTAGTCGAACTCAGATCGACGAAATGTGTACAGTTCGTCGAACTCAAGTCGACGAACTCCGAATGCAGATTTTTATTATAATTATTCTCTGAACTGCAATCGACGAAACTAGTATTGTTTTTCGAGCAGAGATCGACGATATTGGGGCACAGAGAATGAATACTTTCATTCTTTTAGCGGAGTTCGATGAACTCATCCCCATTCGTCGACCTCAGATCGACGAACTCACCAGAATTTGTCGACCCCAGTTAAGAATAATAGAAATTTTAATTCTTATAAATCAGTTAATCAATTAAGAGAATATATTAATCCATTCACCAAGTGGATAAGATATCACCCCCTAGGGTATAAAAATCAACCTGAATGTTCCTTTATTTGCAGTTTTAAGTATGAAAAGCAATAAGGACCCAAGGTAATCTGGGTCAAGAACATCTAATCTGTTCTAATGCAGGTAAACTCCTATCCTACCACAGAGGAATAATGGTACTTGGATAGTGGCTGCTCAAGGCACATGACTGGCAGTAAGAAAAATCTAACCAACTATAAGTCTAAGCTAGGTCCAAAAGTTATCTTTGGTGACTCCAACTGTGGCCAGACTAAAGGCTATGAGAAGGTTAAAATTGGAGCTATCACTTTCAAAAAGATGTCTTATGTAAGTGGACTGAAGCACAACCTAATCTCCATAAGTTAATTATGTGATGAAGGGTTTCAAATATCATTTAATAATTCCTCCTTCATTATCACTTCTGTAGAAAATGAAGTAGTTTTAACTGGAACTAGAATAGGAAATATTTACATAGTAAATTTTAAGACTGTTAGGTCTGAGATATGCTTATTCAACCAGGTTAGTAATAATAATGAACTCTGGCATAAGAGCCTAGGACATGTTAACTTAAAGAACATTGCTAAATTATCTAGGGAAAACCTTGTAAGAGGATTGCCTTCTTACCCATACATGAAAGAAAGCATGTGAAGGGCTTGTCAATTAGGCAAGCAAACTAAAAATAGTTTTAAAGCCATTAATAAGAGTGATTCACCTAGGATTCTGTATTTGCTCCACATGGATCTTTTTGGACCCATTGCTGTACAGAGCCTTGGAGGGAAATCTTATACCTTAGTGATTGTAGATGAATTCTCAAGTTTCACTTGGGTGTTCTTCTTGAGGAATAAGTCTGATAACTTTAAGGTTCTTATAGATTTTCTTAAGAGCATAAGGATTGAGTATACTACTCCAGTTGAATTGATCAGAAGTGATCATGGTATAGAGTTTGAGTCTCTTCCCATGCAAGAATTCTGTGAGAAGGAAGGTATCAGGCATTGCATCTCTACTCCTAGAACTCCTAAAAAAATGGGGTAGCTGAAAGGAAAAACAAGACCCTGATTTAAGCTGCAGGCACATTACTTGCAGATGCTTACTTCCCACTATCCTTTTGGGCAAAGGCTGTAAGAACAGCAAATTATGTACTGAATAGGAGCCTAATACATAAACTTTAGGGAAAGACTCCCTATGAAATACTCAAAGGGAAGCAACCTAAAGTAGATTACTTTAGAATTTTTGGTTGTTTATGCTACATTCATAACAATGACAAGAAATATCTTAGAAATTTTGGAGCCATGGCTGCAATGGGAATTTTTCTAGGATATTCCCAAGTCAATAAGGCATATAAGGTTTATAATAAATCTACTATGAAAATGGAAGAGACTGTACATATATTATTTGATGAAACTAACATGTCTTACAAGGAGAAGAATCCTTCTACTAGTGAAACCTTGCAGGTACCACACTTGTGTGAGAAGTTGGATGAGTTGACCCTCAAAAATGATATTGTCGCTCATCCCTCTCCATATATATATGAAGATAGTGAAGATGAATCCCCTAAAGTGGATGTTGAACAAACAATAACTCCCATAATTCCACAAGAGGAATTTACTCACCAAGCTGTTGCATAACCAACTCCACCTACTGAGTTTGTAATACTTGGAGATCATCTTGTATCTTAGGTGATTGGAGACATGTCAATAGGTGTGCAGACAAGGCATTAAATCCACCAAGACATGATGCATGCCTGCTTCATATCTCAAATTGAGCCCCAATCCATTAAAGATGCTGAGCAAGATCCACACTGGATTATTGCAATGCAAGAGGAGCTCAACCAGTTTAGGAGATGTAGAGTTTGGGATTTAGTTCCAAGACCCAAAGACTACCAAGTTATTGGAACTAAATGGGTATTCAGAAATAAACTAGATGCCCAAGGTATTATTGTCAGGAACAAGTCAAGGCTAGTTGCTCAAGGCTATAGACAAGAGGAAGGCATTGACTATGACCAGACATTTGCACTTGTTGCAAGGCTGCAAGAAATTATAATCTTCCTTGCTTATGCTGCCTATAATAAGTTCTAAGTATATCAAATGGATGTCAAGAGTGCATTCTTAAATAGTGAAATTAAAGAACAGGTTTATGTGGAGCAACCACCAGGTTTTATTTCTCCAACCCATCCTTCTTATGTCTTTAAATTGCATAAGGCTCTCTATGGTCTAAAGTAAACTCCAAGAGCTTGGTATGAAACCTTAACTAGCTTTCTTCTAGAGCATAAATTCTCTAGGGGCATAGTAGATAGGACATTGATCACTAGACATCATAAGGATCAAATGTTATTAGTACAAATTTATGTAGAAAACATTATTTTTGGCTCTACTAATTCAAAACTATGAAAGAGGTTCTCTGACCTAATGCATTCCAAGTTTGAAATGAGTAGCATGGGTGAACTTTTCTACTTCCTTGGCCTCCAAGTGAAGCAACTACCTGATGGCATATTCATATCCAAGTCCAAGTATGCTAAGGAGCTAATCAAAAAGTTTGGGATGTCAGATGCCACAGCAAAGAAAACACACATGGCTTCTAATGTTGTGATTGAATTTTATGAACATGGCAAGCCTGTTGATCAGAAAATACATATGGGTATTGTTGGGTCCGTAT
The DNA here is from genome assembly GCA_039513925.1 of Platanthera zijinensis. Classification (NCBI taxonomy): domain Eukaryota; kingdom Viridiplantae; phylum Streptophyta; class Magnoliopsida; order Asparagales; family Orchidaceae; genus Platanthera; species Platanthera zijinensis. Next base: position 78,473,709 of record CM077089.1, read on the forward strand.
TATATCTCACAGCAAGTAGGCCAGACATAGTGTTTGCTACATGTCATTGTGCTAGGTTCTAGGTGAACCCTATAGAATCCCACCTTACTTTTCTAAAAAGAATTTTGAGATATATAAAGAGATATCCTAGTCTAGGACTATGGTATCCAACTAAGTCAGAGTTTGAGTTGGCTAGATACTCAGATGCAGACTTTGCTGGATGTAGAGTGGATAGAAAAAGAACCTCAGGGACATGCAAGTTCCTTGGTGCTAGACTAGTGTCCTGGTTTTGTAAAAAATAGACATCTGTGTCTACTTAAACAGCAGATGCTGAATACATAGCAGCTGACAGTTGTTGTTCCCAGATACTGTGGATTCAGAACTAACTCCTAGATTATAGTTTCAACTTAAATAATTCAACCTTGCTATGTGATAATACAAGTGCAATTTCCATTGCATAAAATCCAGTGCATCATAGTAAAACTAAACATATAGAAATAAGGTATCATTTCATTAGAGATTGTGTGGACAAAAATAAAATTAAGCTCTTCTACATCTACACTGATTTGCAAAGGGCAGACATCTTCACCAAACCCTTTGATGAGAGGAACCATCTGTTCTTTATGAATCAGCTTGGTATGATAAATGGAGAAGCCTTAATTTAATTTCTGTCTATGGTCGAAGAATTTATCAAAGTTTGTCGAATGGAGATCGATGAATTGAGAAATCTTCTTGAGATTTTTCGTCGACCTGAGATTGACGATATCTCTGTGAGAAGTCATTTTCGTCGACCTGAGATCGACGATCTTACTTCAGAAAACTATTCGTCAACCTGAGCCCGACAAAAAGTTTTCCCCTCTTCAGACTGAGATCGACGAACTCTTTTGTAAATAAAATATTTCGTCGAACTCAGATCGAAGAATTTTGTTTATTTTCATAGGATAGAGCACGTCGCTTCATATTCCAATACATTATAATAGGGTTTTTCTTCGAGCTCCATCCCGCGCTTTAAGATTTCTCTTGCACTTGATCTTTGTTTTCGTTTTGCAGGACGATAATGACGATTCCAGCAAGCTCTCTTGCTAGCATGAAATTCAACACAGGGTTTGATATTGATTTTGAATCTTTCCAACACTCCGATAGAATATTCTTGGATATACTGCAGTTGTTTCAGGATCAACAGTTAAAGAAGGTTATGACCACCGGGATCAAGATAGCAGCGAATAAGATAAGAGAATGGGTGCATACATCAACTACTCCTGATGCCGATTCCATGGCCGACACCATCTCTGGGTATCAGGTTACTCTAATCCCCACCGTCTTAACAAAAATTTTTTGTTTGGTAAACGGCGATGAAGACATTGAGATAGAAAGTGTTGATTTTTATAGTATTTTAATTAAAATGGGTTATACTGGTGAGAACCCTAACAAGCTCCTCAAAAAGAACTTGCCCACTAAATATAGGTTTCTTGCTGATGTTGTTGGAAAAGTCTTGCTGGGCAAGCATACTGCTCATGACTACATTACCAGCACCAATTTTTGGTAATGTGTGTTATGGTGAATAAGAAAGCAGGGAATTGGGAAAGGATACTGTTTGATTTAATCAAAAAGAAGAATACTAAGAAGGAAGTCTGTTTACTAAGAAAAGAGTCTGTTTTGGGAGGATTCTAGGGATTTTCCTCCAGGAAAAGGCATCTGAATCACTGGTCTCTCAGACCATATTCATCAAAGCATCTAAGAGGCTGAATTGTGCCCTATTTGGTAGATGGGAGAGGACCATCACTAAGCCATCCAAGGCTTCATCCTCTTCTAGAGTTTCAGATGACACCAGGGCAGTGACAGCCACTCCTACCCCTTTAGAAGAAATTCCCTCCATCAGAATTCCATCACCTCCCTCTTAACAACAACCACTTCCTCCATAAGTTTCTCTTCCTTCATCAACTCCCCTCCAAAAACTATCCACCGCCTCAACATCATAACTTCAATCTCCAACACCACCTGCTTCACCACTGCATCAACCAACATCCCCTGCATCTCCAGAACACATCACACCACCTTCATCTCCTCTTCCACCTCAACTTGCCAACATAACACCACAAAACCACATGTCCTCCATAAACTTTAATCTATTTTCTCCACATTCATCTCCACAACATAATCATGCTCCATCCCCATCACATACTTCTCCATCTTCTCCCATCCAAGATGAAGATATGACCAATATCATTCCCCTCCCTCCTGTCATTCAATCTCCATCTCCCATCATCCATCTATCTTTATCAACTCAAATAGCACCTGAGTTAATGCAACTGGATTCTCTATCCATTGTAACAATCTTGGAGCTCATCACTCCAATCCTCAAGAATCTCATAGCAGAGGCAATTTAATCTCTTGCTGATTCCATTTCCTCCCTCTCTACTCTCTTTGCTACTTCCCCCTCTGTCCCTTCTTATTTTAGGGGCCTGGCTTCAGGTGTAATACCCCATTTTTTCTTTTCAAACCCCAAGGTCTTATGCCCAGTATCGCCCTTTTGCGGTGACACCGACACTCGGGAAGGCCGCCACTGCAAAACACCGATTCTGCCGGCCTTTTCGATCATCGAAGAGTAAGTAGTAATCATAAATTGAAATATAATTGAGTCCACAAACATCATATAAAGATGAGAAATCACAAGTCCATAAATATAGAAAGAGAGAGTACTATAATATAATAGTACAAATGAAATATAAATGGGCTTAAGCCTTGTTTATCAGGTCCTCACTACAATCTCTCGTGATAGCTATAAGAAAGACTAATCACTCACAGAGCTAGTCACCGGTTCCCCGGTACTAGACTGGCCCACCTCCATGCACACCGTACTCCGCTGGTGCTGGTTCCTGTGCTGCTGGTCCCTGTCTCCCATCCGGAGCCCTTGTAATGTTGTGGTCCGAAAACCATTAGTCATAAAGACTATCCCCTATCATCCCCTACCCCTCCCCCCATGTCTCATAGGCACCGGGCGGGGAGAAGGAAAGGGAAGCTATGAAAGTGGAGAGTACAAAATGGCAGGTGACGCTGGAGCTAATCTAGTAGTTCTATATATCAGGTAGAATAAGCAGTAAGTGATTCAACATATAAAAAATGAAATATGGAACCTTAACTTATATGATTGCCGAAACGAACACATAAGCCAAGTGATCTTCTACAAGGCTCCCATCGCATAGATAGTCCCATTCCTATATATACGATAGGGTGTCAGTTGTAAGAAGTTTAAAAGATATTATAAAGCATAACCTTAACTTATAGTCTTGCCCACACAAGTCTATATGCTAAGGGGTCGTTTTGCAAGGCCTAATGTATAAACGGTCCCATACTGATTTATACTTTAGGGGTAAGGATTGAATGATGATTCCATGGTGTGCAATGCTATGTTATGTGGGTTAATGTTTATGTCCATGCAGTGCAACTCACACACACGACTCTATACGCACATACCTTTAGTTCCCCCTATTTGGTCAGATAGCTTCACTCCCAGGAACCTCCGTAGTGGCAAATGGAGACATTGGGTCGGGCCCCCCACTCCTAGGCGGGTATCCATACTACCAGGCCTAGCCATTACGTATGCCTCTAGAAGGACACAACCTAGAGTCTCCATGTACTATGCTTGTCATATCCACCAGACTTTCCCTGGCCAAGTATCCCACACTGCCGATTCAACGTATCGACATCGTTGTGAACGACCGTCCAATACTAATGACCCAGCACCTTATTTTTTGTGCACATGCAACCTTGATGTATCAACTACCGAGTCTACTACCCGGACATCCTAGTCAAACTAACTTCCCGAGACACCGGGGTGTGAGAAGTGAAACCCTAGTTATACTAGTTTCTCTTGAAGTTTATTATTCTTACTGTTTATGTTAGCCCAGGACTGCCCCCGGCATACCCCGTGAAGGGATCTCAAAGGGCACTAGAAACTACGATGGGCTGAAGCCCAAAGCTCCATTTCGCAAGACACTTATGATTATTAGTTGTTACCCAACTCCCAATCCCTTTAATGTTGTACTGGATCTAACCCTATAGTATTTTGGCTATTTCTTTCTCTCCACGGTGAAGACGATGTTTTGTTGACCTCGAGCACCTCCTAACACTAATCAAACCTCCCACTCCTCAACACAACTCCCGTTGATGAACTCATTTCACTTAACAAATCAGTACACTAACATCCTAAATCTCTGGGTTTATTTTGCACCGTATCATGATTTTTGCAATTTTACTAAATGCAGACCATCCTAAGCTATATGATGTTTACAATGGGAGGTACTGAAAATTATCATTCAATATCCCTATAATAATTATTGGAGGTCTATCATGATATGATTAGCCTAAATCCAGAAGTTTATAGTTTTCCTAATTTACTTGATTATTTATTTAATTTCCTAAGAGATCCAAATGCCTTAGTTTGAACATGAAATACTATTTTCTAGCCATGCAAAATGTTCCAAAAAATTATGATAATTACATGATAACTTCTTATCAGTAAATTCAAGGTCTCCAAATTTCTCAGTAAGACTTAAACCTCTAAACATAATTTTTGAACATAACCTACTTTAACCAAATTAAAGAGACAAGTACAGCCAATATACTTTCAAAAATTCTGAGAAAATTCAAGGATGAACATAAAGACATATAAACACTTCAGATCAAGTTTCATAATTTATCAGTGAGTAATGAACTCTAAAATTGATTTTTTTAATAATAATCTAAGTTATTAGGTTAATGAACTAAGTACAACAATTATTCCCTTAAAAATTGTAATAAAATTCCCATATGAGCATATTGACCTAAGAACACTACTGATGAAGTTTCATAATTTTTCAACAAGAAATGAGCTCTGAATGAATTATTTAACAAGTTTCCAAATTTATAAGCTTGTTAAGTAGGTACTGTAATTATGTATTTATAAATTCTAGTAAAACTCATACATGAGCATAATGGTCTAAAACTCCCTCTTCCCAATTTTCATGACTTTCCAATGGACAGTGAGTTTACAATATACAAATAATTAAGAAGGGCTAACTCATGCATTACAAAGGAAGTACTAAGATTAATGTTCAAAAATTCCCAATTAAATTTCTAGAGGTTCATACTAACCCTATCACTATACTACCCAAGTTTCATCACAATTCAATGAGTTTTAATAACCTATTCTACCACTACAAGGTTTGTGCCCTAAACTAGGGTTAGGGTTTGAGTGGTTTTATAACTTCTAAATCTAATAATATTTCTACAAGAGGACTCTAACTACCCTAGAGTCCTCTCCACCAAATTTCAAATCATTTCAAGGTCATTTCACCACATGCTCTTCACAAGACACCAAAGACCATCCTTAGGGTTTGGTCTTGGGTTTTAGGGAAAATTTATGCCAATCCACTCCATCTCCCATGGGAGGGTGTCCAAGGTCATAACAAACCAGTGGGCAAAGTCTCAGCCTTTGTTGAGGTTATTTGACCACTTCAACCCACAGAAGGTACTATGACCTATTTACCCATTATTAAGCCAACTTAGGGTTTGCTTTTTTCCATCCTAAACAATCACCAAAAGTAAAGAAAATAAATATGAAGCCTTATACTATCACCAAAGATCATTCACCAAAATTTTGGAGGTTTTTGAGGAGTTTAAGGCAACTAATTAAATTCCATATGATTTATTGAATTATTCACAAAACTATAGAAATATATTGTCCAAAAATTCTGATTTTTGGACAGTATGAGTGTAAGGTTATGAAAAGCCTATGCCATAAATTTCAATGTATTTGGGTGAGTTGTTTGGTGTGGGAAATAATTTTTGTGACTGGTCACACCAAGGTATAGGTTTCACCATTTTGGGTGCTGTGGTCTAACCACTTATCCAAAATAGTTGAAATCAATTTTAAATAAAATTTAACCCCTAGGGCTACAGGTTACATGTTGCTCATTTCCTCATATTGAGCTTCTTGGTATTTTTAAATTAATTTGCAAGTAACTGTAAAACATAAAGCAAAAAATAAATATTTAACAAATATAACATTTGATCTTTGCACAGATCTTGAAGCAAATCGGGCGGCCGCTTGTCATCTTCCTCCTCCATCCGACGACCCCGATCCTCCAATCCTGGAGAATCTTCCAGCGGCCTCAGCCGACCATCCGGCCACCTCCCCGGCCGACCACCGCCTCCTCCACCTCCGTCGAGGTGGTGGCTATCGCCAGCCGGCGGCACGCAGCCGGAGGAGCCTATTTCGGCGAACCCGAGAGGTGGATTTTCACGAAAAATCCATGGAATTGTTCAACCTGATCGGGCTCAATTGAGCCCGAACCTTGTCCCTAATGAATCCCTAAATCTACCCAAAGAAGAAGAGAATGGGGAGGACCTTGCTTGCGGCCTGGAGATGTGTCGTTCGCCTGGAAGCCATTTGTGGTGGTGGTGCTCGGTTTCTGCAACCACACAATAAACTTGGTCGGCTCCTTCAGGTAAGGGTTGTAACCGGCTCCTATGAGTCCAGTGAGTCTTTTAAAATAGTTAAAAGGGAGAGGGGAGAGGCCAAACATCAATGGACATTAATGCCCATTGAAAGCTTATTTCGGCCATGGCAATACTCCTCCCCTAGCCACTATTGTGGTCGAGATAATGTTTGAATATCCTCCTCTCCCCTAGGGAGACTGAATCCAGCCCTTAATTGGGGAGTGGGTGAGGCCTTCCTTTGTGGCACCATTAATGGCCATGAATAGTATTTCTCGGCCATGGTGGTTTACCCCCTAGCCTTGAACAACCACCAAAATGGCCCCCTGGTCTTCCGTGATTGAATGGGGAATTGGATCAGGACATGGAGAATGGCCCTTGGCCTCCTTGGCCATGAATGGCTCTCTTTCACCATTTCTCTCTCCTCCATTAAAGAGGAATTGGAGTTTTCTCTCTCTTAGTCATCAAGGTTGACCTTGTTGACCACTCCAGCCTATTAACATCCCACTAAATTTGTATTATTCATGGAAATAAGGTTAGCCCAAATGAAAAGAGAGCTTGATCTTAGGTTAGCCCATTTGAGCTAATTTTGACCTATCCTAGACTAGAGTTGACCTTGGTCAAAGTGGCCTTTTGGGTTACCCTCAATGGATTCTTGGTGACCCATTGGCCTCCCCTAAGGTCTAGGTAGTGTTGGGTAGGGTTGACTCTGCACCTTGGAGGTCTTTTGACCCTTAATAAGGGCACACTGACCACTTTGTGGCTAGGGTTGACTTGGGTCAACTTAGCCACTAGGGTTGACCCCAATGGGTCCTTGGTGACTCATTGACCTAACTTTAGGGTTTGGAGGGCATGGGTGGGGTCCACTTTTCTAAGGGAAGGTCAATTGACCCTAAGTAGGCTTGTTTGACCTATTTAGGGTTAGGTTGACTTACGTCAACTTAACCACTTTGTCTACCCACAGTGGGTCCTTAGTGACCCTATGGACTACCCAAGGTGTTAGGGGTGTTGTGGTAGGTTCATGGGACCAAATTGTAGCCTAAAGTCAAACCTTAGGTCTAAATGTTGAGGATGAGCTATAGGCACACCAAGGTGATTTTTCACCTTGGGCATTACCCACTTGGTTAAGAGCTTCTGATGATTTTGTCATGACATAGTCATAACAAAACAAAATCCTAGGGGTCTAGTTATTTGAGGGATGTTACATCAGGACCCTATGAAACCAGGCAGGGAGTGATGTCTTATGAAGAAGTTCCAGCTCTTCCTCCTCCAGCAGCAGTTCCAGCAGTCGCGGCAACAGCAACAGCAGATGCAGATGTATATATTGATATAACAGTTGAGATTGCCATGATTTGTATAGATGAACAAGAAAATCTACTAGAGATCTTAACTGTTGGTGATTGCTTTTTCAATCCCACAGTGGATTTATTCTTTTTATTGAATTCTTTTGATTCTGCTTATTTAAATTATTTACTAGAAGTTTTTCAAGAGCAATCTATGGCGATAGTCTGCTATACTTCCCCAATAGGTCCTGAGGTTGTAATGCAACTAAGGGCAATTTTTGCAGTTCCCATGATTTCTGATACTCCAGTTACTGAGAATGTTGTGGAACCGATTTCTACTCCTAGGCAAAAGGCTCTCTCACCTCCTAATTTCTCTTTGGCTGAGTCCCGTTTACCAAATATGGATGACTTTTTGTTTGCTGATATGGAAGAAGATGATATTCAGATTGTTACTGAAAGTATTGCTAAACCAGAAGTTCTAGAAGTTCATGTGCTACCTCAAGCTGAAAAGCTAATCTCCAAGGAAGCCTTGAAAGATATTGATGATATGTATGATAATCCTCATAAATCTTCTGAAGATAATAATGATGATGAGAACTCTGAAAACTCTGATGATCCAAAAGCTAAGAAGAAGATATTTAAGAAGAGGAAAGCTGTTCCTAAGGCTGTTCCCAAGCCTAATCCAACACATGATACACCATACTACATTCTGAACAAGATTACTCCATACCCTGGCATGCCTCAATGGATGTGGTTGTCAAAGAATGAACAGAAAGCAAGGAAGAAGAGTAAAAGGTACTCTCCTCCTCCTCCTTCTAAAAGGAACTAGAGAGATCCTCCTCATCCTCCAACAGCAGATGCTTCAGGAAATATATCACAAAGATCTACCTCATACACCCAAACATACCAAAGGGAAGACAAATCTTCAAGATCTTATTTTCAAGGAAGTAATCAGCATCAACATCAACATCATAAATCTTTAAGAAGCAGTTCTTATCTTCCTCCTAGACCAGCAAGTCCTCAAAAAGTTCCAGTTTAACCTGAAAAAGAGAATAGTCCAAAAAGGCCAGAATCTCCTCCAATTCCCTTTGTGGATCCAGAACAAGAGACCACTTCCAAAATGTCCAGATTTCAAGAGTTAATTGGACTATCATTGATTAATAAAGCAAAAGCAAAAGGCAAGGATCCATCTCAGTACTCCACTATGTCCTCCTACAAAAAAGAAGAGCTAAAAAGGTATGATAAAGCAATCAAATTTTTCAATGTAGATGGTTAATTACATGAGTCTCCATCCTGAAGCTGTTGTACCAAGAGCTACTTCTTGCAATATAATTGGAGCATCTGACATGACTATGTCCAAGAGAGAAGCTGCAAATCCTAATAGAGAAATCATATTCAGACAGCCTTCTGAGAAAGCTGAGAAAGAAAAGTCCAAGAAAAAAAAATAACTTTTTGATAAGTTTATTTTTTGAACTATTTATGTTAATTCATCATGAAGAACTTGTTGTATATATTTGCTAGATTTCCATTCTCTGCCAGATATCTATTATCATGCTTTATGATTGTATTTTATCTTTTTGTTTAGTGACCTCACCCAAATATGTGGAGATTGTTGGATCCCTAGTTTGGATTTAGGCTAGGTTCATTATTTGGGATTTTTGACCCACCTTGTATAGCGAAGGTCAAGTGTGTGAGTCCGAGAGTTTAGGCTAGTCATTAGAATTAATCTTCATGGACCACCCTGTAGAGGACTTCAGTAGACTCAATACTTATAAGAATTCAGAGTTCAGTTTATTAGTTCGAAGTTCTTCTAACTCAGCTCGACGATCGTCGATCTCAGATCGACGAACTCAGAGTTCATTCTCTGAGTTGAGCTCGATGATATTCGAGCTCAGGTCGACGATTTCTTCCTCTAGACAGATTCTCTGATCGACAATCTTGGAGCGCAGATTTATCAAGATATTTCCAAATTGAGGTTCACTTAGCTCAGGTCGACGAACAATATTTCTCAGCTCGACGAACTTGGAACTCCGGTCGAGGAAGTCCGCCTAGAGGTCGACAAACTCTATCCCGAGTCAGAATGATAAGTTTTCCCTCTTCTGTCCATAATTCATTATATTATTTGGCAGTAATTCTCTGAGTAATTAATGCTCATATTCTCAGGAATATAGCCATTCTTGGTAGTATTAATTATGGATTTCATCAGAGTTAATTACATACTTATTTTATTGGGACAGTTGGGGAAACTAATTAAAGAGTATATTTCCAGCCATTTCATTCTCCAGAATCCAATCAGCAATTATGCTTATAATTCAAAATTCAAAGTAGAAGTAGAGAGCAGGATACAAATGAGATTTTTCAGATGGCTCTCAACAAGACAGATACACACACAGAGAAAAAGAGATACAGATATGTAGAACAAAATACAGAACAACATCATCTCTTTCTTTGTGAAGAAAAACAATCTGTTTTCCCCTTAGTCTTACAGAAGATTGAAGAAGAACATAAATCAGATATCATTTTTCTTCTTCAACTTCCACTCTAGGAATCATCAAATACAATAACTCTAGATATGTCTACAAGTTCCTGGATTTCAATAAGTCAAGGCTGAAGACCTACACCCTGAGCAAAGCTCCAGGCTTTCTAAACATTTCAACATCTCAGAAGGAACTTTGACACCAGCAATCCCCTAAGTCTTCTCTATTGTTTAGAGAAAAGAGAAGACAACATCACTTTCCTTCCTCACTGTAAAAAGGGTTTATTAACTCCCTTCAAAAGTTTTTGTGTTTGTTTTTGTGCAGCTGATCAAAAGACTAAAGTTGTGAGATCTCCCTGTAAATAGATCTTGTCATGACAGGGCACCTGAGCAAAAACCTGTGGTGGCAGTCACCTGATCAAAAACCTGATAGTGGATTCCTACCAGGGTGCTAGAAGAGTGGATGTACCCAGATTTTGGGAACCACTATAAATTCTTCTATTATTTGTGTGTTCATTTTTCCTTTCACTACTGTGCTATGATTGTATAGTATAGCCTAGTTTCTATTTCATTTCATATAACTACTACTATCATTTATTTTACAGGTATAAAATTTAAACATAGCAAAAGTTTTTAATCACTTTATTCACCCCCCCTTCTAGAGTAAATCAGATCTATCCCACAACTTTCAATTGGTATCTAAGGATTATCAATTGTCTAAGTTGCCTTTCATCATCCTAGTGATATGAGCTTGAACTTCCTTGAAATTCAGAATCACTGGAAGATTCATCTTCCACCACTACAACTTTCTTATTCTCTTTCCTCTCTTCCACCACAGGAGGCTCTTTGGATAGAACTCTATCCCACGTAGACAGTATCCTCATATACATTTTCCTCATGTGACTTATGTTGGTGCCCAGTTTTAGGTTTAGACATGTTGGAATGGCTTTAGTGAGGTATAGACTTAGAATTCTTCCCATGTTGGGCTTCTTGATACTCTCAGTAATTCTAACAAAGACTACTCTACTCAAGTCAGTCTTGATTTTGAAGATTACTCTTGTCATTAGCTCAAACATTTGAGCAGAGATTTTGACATATGCTCTTGTGTTATACAGCAACACTTTCCAATGATTTCTTACAGAAATTTGCCTTGGGAATTCATACCCTTCCTGTTTAGAGTACTTCCTATCATAGTGACTGTATCCAATCCACACCACATCAAACCTTTTTTATTCTTAGTGGTGTCAACTTCATCTTCTTGATCGATTTGAGGTATGTGAAATACCTTAGCCAGTCTCATGCTTGTGATTTTAATTTTGGCCCCATTCATAGTTGACTTAATCTTTGTTGAACTTGAGTGTAATGTTGCATTAGAGAAGAATTTTGATACCTCTCTTTTCCACATGTTAGTAGTTCAGATAGCAGATATTCTAGGCTTGCTTCTTGGATTAGGAAAATGGACATCCCTAATTCCTTCTTCTGCTGAGGTGAATCCATTCCGCACAAGTTCATACCCTTCATTGATGTTGTCATCATTTTTGGGAGCCATTAGTGTTGAGAGAAAGGATTGACGAGTTTCGACTGAGCGGAATTTTAAGTTTTGATACTCTGGGATCAAAGGTTCTAGAAATCAGGAAAGCGTAGCCGACTACTACTCTTACACTCCTTTTTATAGTCAAACCTTTATGGAAGTTGAAAGGGCACACTGTATTTAGACCATTCTAAATTTTTCGGAAATGGCCTAGTGTTGACACAAGGAAGAGCGAGATGTAGACACACTCCCTGTAGTTGGCGGTGTTCTAAGGCAGAGTTCTGTCGAGATGAGTTGACTCAAGTCGACACAAGGTGTATGTGTCTCGACACATATATCTTAGGGTTTCAATACCCGAATGTCTCGACACGTATACTTTTAGTGTCTCGACATATTACAATAGATAGTGTCGACTCACTTGCTGGTGTCTCGACACATATACTAGATGGTGTCGACACACTTACTAGTGTCTTAACACAATTTTTGACTTAGTCAAAAAGTCTGTTTTCTGTATTTAGTTCTTGACATTTATGAGGTATATCCTTAATATCTAAATAGGTAAACTTAATTATTGAAAATTATGAATCTTATATTATAACAATTTCTGTGTATGCTTCAGTTACTCAAGATTTTACATTCCAAGTTCAAATTTAAAGAAATAAAATTTCTCTTCTTCTATGGGCTTAGTAAAAATATCAGCAATTTGTTTATTTATAGGAACAATTTCTAAGCTAATATCTCCATTTTTTACATGTTCCCTATAAAATGATATCAATTTCAATATGCTTTGTTCTACTATGTGATACAGGATTGTTTGCAATAGAAATTGCACTAGTAGAATCACAGTATAATGGAATTTTACTTAGCTGTAAGTTGTAGTCTTGTAACTGATGATGAATCCATAGTAATTTTGTACAGCAACCACCAGCAAAAATGTTTTCAGATTTAGCTATGGATATTGCAACACTTGTCTTCTTTTAGCTACTCCATGACACTAGCTTCCTTCTAGGAAATTGGCATGATCCTGATGTACTTTTCCATTCTTCCTTACATCCTACATAATCTTCATCTGAAAAGTCTGTCAGTTCAAAATCACTATTCCTGGGATACCTTAGGCCAAGATTAGGTGTGTCTTTAGATATCTTAATATTCTTTTAACTGTTGTATAGTGAGATTCCTTAGGGCATGCTTGATACCTGTCACAGACACATGTGGCATATATTATGTCTGGTCTGCTGGTTGTTAGATAGAGTACCGATCCAACTTTTCCCCTATACAAAGTGATATCAGCGGGCCTCCCAGTACCATCCTTGTGTAAAGACATACTGGACCCCTTGGGTGTTATCATTGAAGTGGCAATTTTCATGCCATACTTCTTGATTAACTCCTTGGTGAACTTAGACTGACTAATGAAAAGTCCATCTAAAGTATGTTTAACATGTAGACCCAAGAAAAACTTGAGTTCACCCATGTTACTCATTTCAAACTTTCCTTGCATTAACTTAGCAAACTTAGTGCAAAGTGACTCATAAGTAGAACCAAATATAATGTCATCAACATACATTTGTACTAGGATGATCTTACCTTTGACTTTCCTTAGGAATAGTGTTTTGTCTATTTTCCCTCTTAAGAATTTATTCTCCAGAAGGAATTTTGACAGTGTCTCATACCAAGCTCTTGGGGCTTGTTTTAAACAATAGAGAGCTCTTAAGACCAAATAAACATGAGTAGGTTTAGTGGAATCAACAAAACCTGAGGGTTGCTCAACATAGACTCTTTCTTTAATGTTACCATTTAGGAAGGTTGACTTCACATCCATTTGGTAACTTTAAAACTTTTGTAGGCTACATATGCTAGGAAGAATCTTATTGCCTCCAATCCAGCCACTGGTGCAAAAGTTTGATCAGAGTCTATACCCTCTTCTTATTTATATCCCTTTGCAACCAATCTGGCTTTGTTTCTTACTATAATACCATTCTCATCCAATTTGTTTCAATATATCCATGTGGTTCCTATGATGTTGTAGTCATCTGGTCTGGGAACCAGCTTTCAGACATTACATCTTTTGAACTGGTTCAATTCTTCCTGCATTGCACCTATCCAAAATGGATCCACATTAGCTTCTTCAAATTTTTTGGTTTTGTTCGGGACAGAAAACTTGAGTACATCACAGCCTTGTGATGTTTTCTTCTTGTGGTCATACCCTGAGCAGCATCTCCTATAATTAATTCCCTTGGATGATCCCTTAGTTGTCTGATAGCTACAGGTAATATGACTTCTTCTCCTGGACCACCTGCATCATATTGCTGAGTTTCTTCTCCTGTCTGTTCCTGTGCAAGCACTTCCTCAACAATGTTGACTCCATCTTGCATATTCTTACTTGCTGGAACTGTATCTTCTATAGACAGCTCCTTTAGCTTCAAGTCTTCACCTGTTGTGCTTGATGAACCTGGCTTATCATTGTAAAACATAGAACTTTCATCAAATACAACATGAACAGACTCCTCCACAACTTGATCCCTCAAGTTGTAGACCATATAGGCCTTACTGTGGTCACTATAACCAAAAAATATGCCATCATAGGACTTCTCAGAAAACTTAGATATGTATGTTTTCCCATTATTTAGGACATAACATCTACATCCAAAGATTCTAAAATAGGCCAAGTTTGGTTTTATGCCCTTCATAAGTTCATAAGGAGTTTTATTCAATCTTTTGTTGATTAAAGCTCTATTAAGAACATGACATGCTGTGTTGACAGCTTCAACCCAGAAGTATTCTGGGAGTGAAGAATCACTCAGCATAGTTCTTCCAACTTCAATGAGAGTCCTATTCTTCCTCTCAGCAATCCCATTATGGTGGGGTGTTCTTGGTGAGGAAAACTCTTGTTGAATTTTCAGCTCTTCACAAATCTTTATCATATAATCAGATTAAAATTTAGTTCCATGATCACTTCTAATTCTGACCATAAAGCTGTTCAATTCATTCTGAAATTGTTTAATAAAAGTATTGAAGACATAAGGGTTTTTAGACTTTTTCCTTAAGAAGAAAAACCAAGTGAATCTGGAATAGTCATCAACAATTACATAGGTGTAGACTCTCCTTCCTAGACTATGAACTGGCATAGGACCAAACAATTCCATATGCAAGAGGTATAAACACCTCACCGAGTCTTTGTATTCAATACTTTTGAATGAAGCTTTGGTTTGCTTGCCTTTTTGGCATGCAGAGCATATGCTCTCCTTAGAGCATTTAATGTTAGGGACATTCCTAACAAGCTCTTTACTGAAAAGTTTGTTTATGGCCTTGTAGTTCAAATGAGCTAGCCTCTTTTGCCATTAGATACAGTGTGAGGCTTTCTCATTTGGAACTAGACATAAGGGTGAGTCTTACTTTAAATAAAGGAAATTCAAACAATATACATTCCCACATCTAGTGCTTGTCAAGATGACCTCTTGGTCACTTGCCTTCTTTATTAGTCACTTATCTTTATAGAATGTAATGTCATAGCCATGATCACAAAGTTGGCTTATGCTTATAAGGTTGTGTTGCAACTCTTCCACATAAGCTACTTTTGTGAGAGTGACTAAGCCATTTGTGATCCTACCATAACCTTTGCTTATTCCTTTGTCAGCTCCACCAAAGATCACCTTTAGTCCTTTCTCCATGGGGACAAATCCCTCAAATAGCCTCTTAATCAAATCATGTGTTTGGAACATCCACTATCCAAGTACCAGATTGGTCTATCTCTGATGCTTGGACATTCCTGCAAAATAAGAATTTATTTTTCCTTAGGAATCCAAGTTATTTTGGGTCCTAGGTTCTTATTAGTTATGGCTCTATTGAAACCACCAGTGTGTTTCTTAACAGGATATCTTTTCTGATTATGAGACACAGAGTAATTGAACAAATATTCTAAGGAAAAGTGTCATATCTTTCTACAACACCAACATTCATACCTGTTGTACCTCCTCTTAGGAAGGATAAAAGGAACTTTGTGCTGACATTCCTTAGAATCAGAGTCAGCACACTTAACAGTTGTATTTTGACTGGGTGCAAACAAGTTGTTTTTCCTCTCAGTTATAACTATCCTTCTTGGAGAAGGCACATTAAGAAGAGCTTTCCTATTCACATATGAACTTGGTCCAACTAGTCCAGACTTCGATATTTCTTTTCCTTTAGTCTGAAAATGTCTGGACACTTTTGTCTTGCCAATTTTTTACATCTTTTCCTCTTGGGTTTAACATACCCAAGACCACTTCCAAGTGTTCCTAAGAAGGTATCTATATTGGGCAGAATAGTTTTTGGTTTAGAAAATTGTTGTAATAATCTTTTCTCATTCAGGAGTTTAAGTTCCAGCTACTGAATAGTTGCATCCTTCTACTTCAGTAACAGATTGATCATCAATGATCTTAGTCAGCATTGCCAACTTAGAATTTTGAAGACCAATTTTCTGAGTATCCATATTATGATGATACTCAAAACCTTTTAGTGATGCTATCTCTACAGCTTGTATTTTGACAAGCTTCTTGCTACTCACTAGGGCTTCCAACGGTTTTCTGAATTTGACTGTAAGCTGTTGTAGTTCAGTCATAGAGTTAGTCTCATGTAAATCAAGCTTTGACTCACATGAGTCCAGCTCATCCCTAGTCTCATATATAGAAGTTTTAGAACGTGTTGAATTATCATAGATTACCTGAGTATCCTGATAGTTAAGAGCTTTTATTTCATGATCGTTAGATAGTGCCATTAAATTGATCTCTATATTTTCTCCAGAATCACCATAGTGTGATGAAGTTGTGGAGCTTTTCCTTTTGTATATGGCCTTTCTGATGAACTCTTCTTCATAAGAGAACAGTCCAGCAAGTTCTTCTTCTAACTCTCTTGTGTCAATATCACTATCAGATAAGGTCTTGGATTTCTTTTCCATTAGACTCTTTTTTGATTTCTTGTTCTTATAGAACTTCTTTTCTTTAGACTTTTTGTTCTACTTCTTTTTTACTAGACAGTCAGCTATGACATGGTCAGGCCTGTTATAGCAAAAGCAAATAATGTTAGTCTTAAATCGTTTATTTTGATGAAATTATACCTGAACATATATTTGTCTTTGCGATTGTCTTTGCTCTTACTAGAGCTTGATCCAGAAGGATTCCTTTTATTCCACTGCTTCCTTCTTCTGAGCATTTTCTTAAATTGCCTTGTAAATAGTGCAAATTCATCATCTGTTAGATCTTCTGATGAAGAAATTACTCCAGTGCTATCTGTATCTTCAACCCTTTTGGGTGATGATGAGATTTCTCTTCTAGCTTTCTTAGATTCATCTGCTTTGAAGGCCATAGTTTTAGTCTGGGTTGAACTTCTGGTAGAATTTTCTTCAGCTTTTTTAGAGTTTAGTCTAAGCTCATGTGACATTAGCTTCCCACACAATTCTTGGAGTAACATATTTCTTAGAGTCCCCATTTCTCTTACAGCACAAATCATGATGTCCCATTCTTTATTTAGGGATATCAAGAATTTTTCATTCAGCTAATAGTTTGAGAAATTTCTGTCATAGTTAATTAAGTCATTTACTTTTCTAAATAACTTTTCATAACATTATTCTATAGAATCAGTTTTTCCTTGTCTGAAGGCCTCATATTGCTGCTTGAGGAGAGATTTTCTGTCATCTCTTACTTCTTTTATGCCTTCCATGTATACTATGAGTGTATCCCACATCTCCTTGGATGTATTACAGTGCACTAGATTCTGAAAAGTTGAATTGTATATTGCACTAACTATTATATTTTGTGCTCTTTTGTCCATGGTGGCAATTACCACCTCATCCTTTAACATTTTTGACAGTTTCTTAGGTGTTTGAACATTTACATCTAAAATAGATGTCTTCATTGGGACATATGGTCCTTCTTGTACATTGACAAAGATTCTTGGATCTGAGGGTTCCATGAACAATCTTACTCTCTGTCTCCATATAAAAAAGTTGTCCTTAGTAAAAATAGGCAGTTTCATATAGCTAAGTTCTCTGTGTGATTCAGAAGCCATAGATCTAAAATTTTAAATACCCTTTGGATCTTTTTCAGACTGTTAGGTCTTTCTTGAAAAACCTCCCTCTGATATCACTTGAAAGATAAACTTATGGATAGATAATCACCTAGAGCGGGGTGAATAGGCGTCTTTTTAAATTACTCTTTCAGATCTTCCTCACTTAAGTAATCTTTCAATGAAAAAAATTAGAGCACAACACAAGAAACAACAGATCACAACACATAGTACACAGTGAATTTATACTGGTTCACCTATCTAGGGTAAATTTACATTCCCCCTTCTTCCTCACTAGCAATGTGCTAGATGAGGTTATAGCTCCTCCTCTTTATCTCAGATCCAAAGATCCTACAGGCACAGTTTCTATGAAGAACCCTATACTCAGACCAATAGTTCCTACCTCAGAGATTCTCCCAATCTCCTACCTCAGGTCTCTTAAGAACCCTACCTCAGTGTTTATA
Source organism: Platanthera zijinensis (assembly GCA_039513925.1). Lineage (NCBI taxonomy): Eukaryota > Viridiplantae > Streptophyta > Magnoliopsida > Asparagales > Orchidaceae > Platanthera > Platanthera zijinensis. The sequence goes on from CM077089.1 coordinate 78,491,955, forward strand.
AAATATGCCTACAACTCAGTGATTCTCTCAAACCACCTACCTCAGGTCCCTCAAGAACCCTACCTCAGCCTTTATAAAATAGGCTTACAACTCAGAGAAAATATCTCCCACCCACTCAGATCTCAAGGAGATCCTACAAAATATAGTAGTAAAACAAAATTATAATTCTCAGAAAATAGAACTTCCATAATATGGCTTATCTGTTAGCACAGATTCTTCAATTCAATAGTAATAAATATCTTCTTGATAAATTGGCTGGCTGAAAAGTTGCTTCATTGGATCTACAATCTTCTTGATGTTGATCAGCTTGATTACCTTGAATAAATTATTGATCAGATCCACCTTAATCTTCAGATCGACTTTGAAAAAGGATCTAGAGATTTTCTCTTAGATCTCCGTCTTCTTCCTCCTCCTCGAGTTGAAAATAGAATGATAATTTCTTTTTGCTTTTTTGATTCTATCTTATATGTTTTTCTGTATGGACAACCCTTCTATATATAGCCTTCGTGGATGGCTACCTACTAGTTGATGACATCACCAACTGACATCATACTTCAAAGTTCTCCTTAAATATGTTTCTGTCGAAATATCTCATTACTGTAACTGACGTGACAACTCTGACTTGTCTTGACACTTCTGTGTTGACTCTACACTTCTTCAGAAACATAAGTGTCGAGATGGTCAAAGTGTTTTGACACTTGTGTCGAGATATCTTAGCAATCTCGACACACTCTTTCTTGGAAGTATTTTCCATTCGAAGTTAAAAAGTGTCAAGAAAGTTGACATGTCTCAACACTATTGTTGTTTGTGCCGACCTCTTTTAATTCTTCCTAGTGTCGAGAAAGTTTGATTGTCTAGACACACTCTGCCTGCTGTGTTGACAATTCTATTCTTTAATCCTTCATTGTGTCAAGACAGTTGAGTTGTCTTGACACAATTTTACTTAGAGTAATTCCTTGTCTTCTTTGTGTCGAGACAGTTGTGTTGTGTCGACAAAACTGCTTTCAGTTTTATAGAGTAAAGTAAGCTGACTCATCCCGACACTACTGACATAATCTTCAAGGTGTCGAGACAAATGTCTTTTCTTGACACAACTATCTTGAAACTTCAATGTGTCGAGTTGACTATTTTTTCATGACACTATTGACTTAGTATCCAAGGTGTCGAGTTTGCTTACTTGTCTCGATATAGCTGTTGCAAAGGTATTGACACATTTATAGTGTGTCGACACTTTCGTACATAGCCATTTTTCTATACTGTAGGATGTTGAGTGAAGACTGTGCTGACTTCACTCGGCAGTTTGCCGACTCTACTCAATGCTTTTGTACTTAGAAGATTTTTCTTCAAAATCTTGTCTACTTCTTGTGTCCACCTGTCCAATCAACATAAAGTAGGCAATCTACATTCATAAACCGAAAAATAAATCAAATACAAACATTTGTATATCATTGAGTTGAAAGGGGCTTCTTAAAATCAAGTACATTGTGTCCAATGTATCCAATAAGGTGGCATGCAACATCAAGATCAACTCCTGGCATGTCCTTCGCAGAACAAGCCAAGACATCCAGATTCTTTAAGAGGTAGGAGATCAGCAGGGACTTCTCCTCCTTGGCAGCTCCGTGTTGATGATGAGCATCTTCTTTTCCCCCTTAAAAATGGGGAGTGTCTGAGTCGGCTTGGCACTGGTGAGCTCCTTCTCTGGCATCTTATTCTTATTCTTAAGCAGCTTCTGGGGATTTGTCACTTCAAGAATAGCAGTTGGAACCTCTGGGGGAGGAGTTTTCTTAGTCATATTGACAGTCTTTGCATAGCACTCTTGAGCGAGATTTGGATCATTCCTGACTTGGTACTATCTCCCCTATAAGGAAAACTTGATGGCAAGATGGATGGTCGATACCACTGCCTAATACTAATTAAGTATAGGCCATCCAAACATTGCATAATAGATGCAAGGCACATCTACTATAAAAAACTGAACAAGCTTCGTGACTCCTCTGAGTGTCACTGAGAGAGTGACACTCCCTTCCACATCTTTTCTTTCTCCTCATAAATCATAGTGTCCTTTTGGTAGAAAGAATGGTTTCCTAGTCTTAGGGGTCTCGATAGTAGGTTTGAACAAGAGGTTGATAGAGCTCCCAGAGTCATTCAGAATCTTATGCACTATGTAATTTTTAATTACAACTTTGATTACCATAATAATGTTGAAGGGATTCACAGTTAGTGCGAGATCATCTTGGCTAAAAGTGATGATCCCTCTATATGGAGCATAGGAGGTTGCAGCTATCTCCTGCTGGAAGATCCTAGCTACGCTAGACTTCCAGGATGACTCGGATCCGACCCCTCTATGGATGCAAAAGAGTCGTCCAAGGGAGCCCATGTCATCAGCTTCTACCAATTTTTTCCTTCGAAGTTAACGTCACCAAAGTGGCCGACATCCTCAACCTCTTCACATTTCAAGCAAACTCCCGCAAACTCCTTGCCCTTAGAGATGGACGACTTAGCTGGCACTTGTTTACAGACGAGGTCTTGGAGCTTCCCTTATCCCAAAAGACTCTCCACTAGTAGGCGGAGAGCTCTGTAGTTCTCGATCAGGTGACCCATATCCTTATGATATTCACAGTAGAGATTGGGGTTACAAAACTTCACTTCCATCTTCAAGGGAGCTGGTCTCTTGAAATTAGGCCTTTTCTATAGGATTTGGACGACATCGTCCTTTGAAACATTCAAAGCAGTAAATGACTCATGTGAGTCATTGTACTATTGAGGTTGAGTAGCAAGAGGTAGAGGTGAAACATACTATAGCTGGTACACTAGCAGAACTTACGGGACTAGAGCGAATGGAGCGGGTGCAGCAACCAACGACAGTATCTACTCTTAAAACTATTGATGGTTATGGAAGTGACTGTTGTTGTAAAAATTCCTCCTTATTTGAGTAGGGGGCTGAAATTATGGGCGAGGAGGTCTCGTCAGCTACTAAGGTGCAGAAGAGGAGGAGCTGTCTGAATCCTTCTTTGCAAGAAGCTTTGAAAATTGTTTGGATTGCTTCTCTCTCCCTATATATACATGTTGGCTAGGATGTTCATTTCCTGATAGTCCTCGGCTCTCTGATGTTCTCTTCAAACTTGACTAGACCTTCCCATAGTCCATTGATCAGATCCACCCTATAAAGCCTTGGATCAAGATTCTGAACTTCCATGATCTCTCTCTAGAAGCGATCTACAAATTGAACCCAAGACTTTTCTTCTCGCTGCTTGATCTCGAACAAGGCTGTTAGTTTAGCTTATTTTGTAATCCAGGTCTTTTTGTTTTGCTGAACTTATTATGCTTGTGTGGGCCCCATATCTTTTGGGCCATCCCCTACTTATGTGCTATATTTATAGCACTTTGTCTCTTATCAAAAAGAACCCTAGACAGCAAAGGAAAAGCTTTGCCAGCCGCCATCTTCCTCTTCACCTTCCATCTTGCTGTTCCTATGTTGTTCATCTGCAGGTACCTGTAAATCCATGAAAGAAGCTGCGTTATATATCTGATAATTGGTATCAGAGGGAACGGCTCAGGCCATCAGAAGATCGTGTGTAGAGTATCTTTTTTTTTGAATCTACTGTTCGATTCTTCCTTTCGATCCTCATCATATGGCTGCTCCCGCTTCATGTACCAGTCAAGACTTTATGTACACACAAACAGGCATACCCATATTCGAAGGAGAATCATACGACTGTTGGAGCAAACAGATGAAGGTTTACTTCATCTCTCAGGGACTGTGGGAGTTTGTTCAAGCCGGTGTTCCACACATCTCAGACGATTAATCAACCAGTAAAAGAAAAGAGAAACAGTCTGAAGAAGTTAAAGTATCAACTGACAAAGAAGAAAAATCTTGTGTTCAACTTCAGTTGGAAAATCAGAGAAAGGATGCCAAAGTTATCCTCTGTATCCAACAAGGAGTGGGCAGAGCTATTCTTCCCTTGATCATTGATGCAGAAACTTCAAAGAAAGCCTGGGAAATTTTGAAAATTGAGTACAGGGGCAATGAGAGAGTCATTTCCATTAGATTAACTCTCCTATGGCGAGAGTTTGACAACCTCAACATGAAGGAAGGTGAGTCAATTCAATCTTTTTTCTCTAAAACTACCACTCTTGTGAATCAGATTAGAACGTATGGTGATGACTTGCCGGAAAAGCGTGTTGTGTCAAAGATCTTGAGTAGTTTGACAACACGTTTTGAACACGTGGTGGCTGCCATTGAAGAAGCCAAAGACATCACCAGACTCACCATTCCAGAATTAATGAGCTCATTATTGGGGCATGAAGAAAGAATGAAAAAGAAGGAAATACAACTTGAAAAAGCTTTTCAGAGCAAGGTGTCATTTGCACCCAACAAAACACATGCAAATCACTGGCAATCAAACACTTCAGACAGAAACATTGATGAAAGAAGCTATCTTACCTCCCCTATTTTCTGTAAATTGTGTAACAAACCCACTCATCACACCAAGGTCTGTCTATCCAGGTGTAAGAGATGTAAGAGGCAGAATCACCTGCAGAAAGACTGTTGGTACCGTGAAGGCAAGCACAAAGAAGAGGCTAACTTCACAACCAGCTCAGAATCACTGTTTTACTCATCCCTCACACCGCCAGAACAGAGCACAGAGGTTTGGTTTCTGGACAGTGGGTGTTCGAACCATATGACAAACAACAAAGACTCCTTTGTGCAGCTGCAAAATGTAGAGAAGTGTGAAGTTATAATGGGGGATGGGAATGGTGTGAAAATACAAGGTTCCAGAACAGTGGCAGTGAAGTCAAAGAATGGAGAAGTTAAATATATCCATAATGTCCAATATGTCCCCGGCCTCTCACAAAACTTGCTTAGTGTTGGGCAACTTCAAAGAAAGGGTTACAGACTAACATTTGATAAAGATGAATGTACCATACTTGATAAGAAGGATAGCAAGATAATAGCTATTGTTAAGATGTCACAAAATAAGATCTTCCCTCTATCCATGTCTCTAAGCTCACAAGGTGTGAACCTTCAGGAGGACTCAAGTCACCATGCCAATACAGCACATAGCTCAGAAGCCTCGATGTTGTGGCACATCAGATGTGGACATATAAACTTCAAGGCCTTGAACATGCTGCCAGACATGGTGAACGGCCTACAAGGGTCCTTAAACTCAAAACAGTTTTGTGAAGTGTGTGCTGAAAACAAAATACACAGGATGCCATTTCCCAAACAAGCAAGTTAGAGAGCCTCAGCACCACTAGAACTAATCCATGCCGACATATGGGGGCCTGCCCACACACCCACCTGGTCAGGAAATCGATACTATCTACTGCTGGTAGATGACTTCAGCAGGATGATGTGGTTCTACTTCATTACACAAAAATCTGAAGCATTTCAGAAATTCTCTGAGTTCAAAAATCTTACTGAAAATCAATGTGATCACACTATAAAATGCCTTAGAACAGATAGAGGAGGAGAGTTCTTGAGTACTGAATTCATCACTTTTTGTAACACCAATGGCATCAAACATCAACTAACCGTGGCCCATAGCCCCCAGCAGAATGGAGTTGTCGAAAGAAGAAACAGAACTGTGGTAGAAATGGGAAGAAGTCTTATGCAACAGAAAGGAATGCCCAAAGAGTTTTGGGGTGAAGCTTTTCATACGGCTGTATATATTCTCAACAGAGCACCTACTAAAGCCCTTCCTAACACAACTCCCTATGAGTCTTGGTATCATAAGAAGCCATCAATCCATCACTACAAAATATTTGGGTCTATTGCCTATGCCCTTACCCCAAATATTCACAGGGACAAATTGGACAAAAAAAGTGAGAAATGTATAATGGTGGGTTATAGTCATGAATCTAAAGGATATAGACTTTTCAACCCACACACAAATAAACTTATTATCAGTAGAAATACCATTTTTGATGAGTCAGGGAGCTGGAAATGGGATGTTGAAGTGGATCAGAGTCAATATCTTTCATAATTCTTAGAGGATGCCGATAGCTTAACTGATCAGCCGCCCAATCCAAGAACCTAAAATCCTCCCACTGAAGATCACGGGTATGACTCATCATCTCCAAGGAAAACTCGATCCATTGTAGACATTTATGAATCCTGCAATGTTGCTCTTTTGTGCAAAGAACCAACCTCATACTTAGAAGCTGCTGCTCAAGCAGAATGGGTCGAGGCCATGAAAACAGAAATGAAAATGATACATAAAAACAACACTTGGGATCTAGTGCCAAAACCAAGTCATCATGAAATTATAGGCGTAAAATGGGTATATAACGTGAAATTAGATGAGAAGGGAGAAGTCCAGAAACTCAAAGCTAGGCTTGTAGCCAAGGGGTATGGGCAAAAGCCAGGGAGGGATTTTACTGAAACTTTTGCTCCGGTTGCCAGGTTGGAAACCATACGCTTGCTTCTCTCTTTTGGTGCTCAACACAATCTTCAAATCCATCAACTAGACGTAAAATCTGCCTTCCTGAACGGTGAAATAAGTGAAGATGTCTTTGTAAAACAACCTGAAGGGTATGAAATCAAGGGGGAGGAAGAAAAGGTGTATAAGCTCAAAAAGGCCTTATACGGACTCAGGCAGGCGCCGAGAGCGTGGAATGCGCGCATTGATAAGTTCCTTAGTGAACAGGGATACAGTCGAAGCCCATATGAAGCATCTCTATACTGTAAGCACTACCCAGACCAAAACTTCATAATCACCTGCATTTATGTAGACGACTTACTTGTGATAGCCACCTTACCTCATCTTGTGAGAGAATTCAAGATTTCGATGCAGAATGAGTTCGAAATGAGTGATTTAGGACCAATGAAGTATTTTCTAGGGCTTCAGATTCATCAAGAGCTAGGACGCATTTTTCTACATCAAAGTAAGTATGTATCAGAGCTTCTAAAAAAATTCGGAATGCAGGATTGCAAGCCAACCTTCACACCTATGGCCACTGGTGAGAAACTGATGAAGAATGCAGAAGAAGAGAAAGTTAATGAAGAACAGTATCGTGGCATGATGGGATCACTAATTTATCTAACTAACAGTCGACCCGATATAGAACAAGCTGTTAGCTTGGTCTCTCGATATGTTAGTGATCCAAGAGCAAGCCACATGGTTGCAGTAAAACGCATCTTTCGTTATCTTCAAGGAACACAGAACTATGGAATTGAGTATAAGAGAAAGGGCACTGAAGATCCTAAGCTCATCGGCTACTCCGATAGTGATTGGGCAGGGAGTATTGATGACCGCAAGAGCACCAGCGGATACGTGTTTCAGATTGGAGGACACACAGTATCTTGGAACTCCAGGAAGCAGAAAAGCATCGCTCTCTCCTCTGCAAAGGCTGAATACATCGCCATCGGTGAAGCTGCCAAGGAAGCGGTCTGGTTATGCAGAATACTGAAGGAATTGAAGAAAGAGGAGAGTGGACCAACAATCCTAATGGTGGATAGTACATCCGCCATTTCTATCAGTAAGAACCCGGTATTCCACAGCCGAACCAAGCACATACAGATCAAATATCACTTTGTGCGAGATCTAATGGAAGAAAAGGAGATAACACTAAGCCACTGCAGCACCAACGAGCACCTCGCCGACGGGATGACAAAACCCCTCTCCGCGGAGAAGTTCCGCCTCTTCCGCCATGGGCTCGGAGTCGTCAGTGCAATGCAGACCTAGATTAAGAAAGGGTTTGTTAGTTTAGCTTATTTTGTAATCCAGGTCTTTTTGTTTTGTTGAACTTATTATGCTTGTGTGGGCCCCTTATCTTTTGGGCCATCCCCTGCTTATGTGCTATATTTATAGCACTTTGTCTCTTATCAAATAGAACCCTAGACAGCAAAGGAAAAGCTTTGCCAGCCGCCATCTTCCTCTTCACCTTCCATCTTACTGTTCCTATGTTGTTCATCTGCAGGTACCTGTAAATCCATGAAAGAAGCTGCGTTATATATCTGATAAAGGCAGCTAGGCCACTTTTTCACTTGTTTGAGGTAGAGAACATTAAAAGGAGCTCCCTACAAAGCACATAGAAGTACTCAATGGATTGGGGGTGGAGTCCATAGAACCATTCTCGTAATTATCAATCAAAAGATGTCACAAGAAGCTTATATTTAGTCATGTCTGAAAGAGTCTTCAGGGTGACGGCTGACTTGAAATCTTATAGATGCACAACTGGAATAAATCTCCCTAGTGTACACCGCCAGATGAAGCTCCCTGAAGTAACTTGGAATTGGTTTCTACCAAATTTTATTAGTGAATGGAGAAGGATCCTCTGCTTCCTTACAGACGGCAGGAAAGACAGGATAGGCTGCATTGGAGGCAGCCACTGGAGAAAAGGCTGGAGGATGAGGATAGTAAGCTATTATAGGATGAGAAGCTCCCTGGAATTTAAGGACCTCGGTTGGGCTTCTCTGAGCTGCTTCCTAGAAGAAATCTTATCAGGCAGCGAATTCCTCTCTTAGAGGCCACTAAGGAGCTACGGTCTAGTCAGGCGGATAGGGTAGTGGAGGACGAATCCTCATATGAGACGGAGTGATTAGGATAACTGCTGGTTTGGCTGCGGACTACAGAATTCACCGCTCTGTTAGAGAGGCTAAGGCTTGATCGATAACATCAAGCCTCTAGTCGGTCACTCTGTGGGCTTGTTTGACTTCTAGACATGACTGCTCGAGGGCCTCCCCCAAGGAATCATCACTATGGTTGGAGCAAACTGATTGCTAAGCGCACTGACGGTGTGACATATTGTAACCATACGTTTCACCAAAAACTAAAAATCTGAAGGTCTCTTGTCGTGTTGATGCAAAATTTATATGATCAAGCCACAATGTTCGTAATAGAGGGGATGATTGTTGAGTAGTCGATTACTGTGGTTAAGGGAATGCAAATAGAAAGGACCACTAGCAGTGGAAACATGAAACTTCGCCCGCCGCAAATAATGCCTCTCTTGCGGCGATCTTTTCTTTGATTGAAAAATGAATTACATTGGTTAAAAAGAAGAAGGAGGAGAGCCTGAGTGAATAGGAGACCGCTAGGCACTACTTTTGAGACCGCTGCCCCATGCAAAGAGCATAAGGATTCAAATAAGTGCGCCTAGACAGTACTGTTTACCCATATTTATAGGCTCGAGGGCCTGCCCACACAGGAAGGGCTAAATTCACTGGTTGCCCGGGTACAGGAAAATCGGGCAGTGGTGATGAGATAGAGGGGGTATGACAAAAATGAACGACAACCTAAATATGTGTCATGTTCCATAGTACTTTTTAGCTTGAGGAGCATTGTGTCTAGTCGGCCTCTCCTTGGGTACTTTGTAGCTTGAGGAGCCCTGTGTCTAGGCTATTAGGCCAATGCTAACCACCCAAACTTGAGAAAAATTCTAGGAGCCAATTTTCAGGGTAAAATTCTATGAAATACGACGCAGATTAGCCTCCCCTTTCTTGATCATAACATAACCAACATCATGTTCCATGGTGGGCACTCATGGCCACCAAAGCTGGGCAAAGCAGGATCAATAACTTATCATGCTACACACCTAGTCCCCAAGACATAAGCTTCACAACCATAAATTAAGCTCTCTGGTAGTTATCGCCAACGATATCATTATTGTTGTGCGATATTGACAGAACCACCTATCTATCACAGTCTTGGGTTCAAACCTAGGACATAAAAATGCTCACTAGTTTCTTCCAGAAGAGCTATCACCAGATAAAAAACTATCGTAGGCGATAGCAATAGAACTTTGATTTCATTGCCACTTTGGGTGTTTGTTGAAGTAACCCTCTAGTACTTCCTGTAGTAACCTGCATCACCTCAAAATATTGTAAACCTACACGATTTTACATGGAGTCTTCTCCGGCATGCAATTTAAACATTCACCAATCCAAACCAACCTGTCACAGTTGGGCTTCACACAGCATGCCTATGTCCGTTTCGATTTGGACTCTATATGCAATTTATATCGGGGATAAACCATATCGACCCATTGTATGTCTCACCTCCCACTAATTATTGGAGTAACCTTCATTCAATATGCAAATGAATAGTACTACATGTCCTAGTAATTAGGAGAAAGGTAGTTACCCTTGATGATTTTTTTAGCGCTGTGAACCAAAGCTTGAGTCAGATGGGAAGGATCGCCTCGCTTTCCTATCCGCGAATCTATCTTCAGCTCATGATTCCGACCATAAGAACCCCTCCAAAGCTCTTCCAAAGGATGGCCACTCCTCTTCCTCTTCCTTCCTTTCCCCTTCCTTTCCCTTCTTTAGAGAGAGTGTGAAAGAGAGAATAAGAAGAGTTGAATCTCATCAGCCAGCTTAATAATCTCGGGCCTAACATCATCCATCTGCTCTAGGACAAAAGACATGGATAACCCGATTTAATTTGAAAAATCTAATTAAACATTTTTTTCGAGCGATATCACTATCATCAAGCGATATCTCTAGCGGTGGCCTCCTGACTAAGTCAGTGTCACTCAACAACCGCCTCAAAACAAACTTACATGTGACTATCTGTCATATGATAAATTATTGCCTTGCAATATCACTATCACCAGCGATTGCATATTGACTTCATAATTTTTTCAATTGCATCATTTTGTCAACTGCATCCTCTTGATCACTATCACCAATGATATCGAGCTATCGCTAGCGGTAGCTCCAAAATTCAGTTATGTTGTTTTTCAATAGGGAAAAACTAGAGTGTTATATAAAGCTTGTAAGAGACATAGGCGGATCATGTCATCCAAAGAAGACAAGTAAAGTAAGAGGAGGTGAGAGCCCTCGTATACCCCGAACATCAGTTATTGGCTGAGCAAGGACGTGGAGTGATTCCCCATCGATTTCTTTTGAGAACTCACGATGAGCCTTCGACCATGGTTGTATCTCCCATACCTTTTATTCTTTTGTAGTTTTGATGTTTCATTCTCATGTATTTGATGATGAACATTGAACTTGTTTTGTTAATGATTAATTTTAGGTCTTTGAATGTTTACTTTGTTTAATTTTACCTTATTTTGTTCCCCTATTTCCCTTCTGTGTGCCTTATGTGGTTTGAATTATCGCACTAGAAATTGCTAGTTGTGTGCATTGTGAGGTGGTATTTTAGACTCTCAATTCCACAGGTGATTCAGCCCATCCACTCTCCTTCTCGGCCTTCCACCTAGCAGAGCAGTACATAGTGGCCTGCAAACTTTCCTTCCTCCTTGTGATGTGGTTCTTGTGACCTGCTTAGTCTAGTTTAGTTCTCTTTTTATTTGCAAATCAGCAAACCCAATTCAAGTCTCTATTTTCAAATCCTTATAATTAATATTCTAAGTGATTGAATTATGAGCCCAAACTTGCATTCCCTTGAGATCAATACTCAGGGATTTCTCCTAGTTTAATATTACTTGTACGACTGATACACTTGTCATAATACCATCAAGTTTTTGGCTCCGTTGTCGGGGAATGAAGATGACATGTTTTTCTTTAGTATAGAAAAATAGTTTTAAGGATTATTTGCGTGCTTGTCAGTCTCCATTGGTAGCCCGGGATCAAACATCCAGATGCCTAATATTTCATCTACGTTACTTTATGATGCTACAAATGTTTACTATGAAATTTTAGAGGACCACATTACTTATGTTTCTCAAGATAAGCTATTCAGTGGATTCCCTAGCAAGGATGCAATCTTGCACATAAGTAACTTTCCTGAATATTGTGATACATTCCAATATCCAAAGAGATACCATAAAAAGGTTAGGATGCAAATTTTTTCATTCTCTATAATAGGAAAGGCAGGAGCTTGGTATCATGATATTTATCGAGGGACAATAATTTCTTAGAGCCAAGTGGAAGATCAATTCCTATTTAAATTTTTTTTCTGGAAACATCTACTAAAAAACATCTAGAGTTAATCACATTTTACACAGACCTGTGGTGAATCCCATGGAGAGGCCTAGGAAATATTCCTCATCCTGCAAACATGGAGTCATGCTCACAACATGACTGAGATCTCATGTCTTCAAATCTTCAACTTTGGTATCCTTGATTAGTATTGACCTCTCTTTGAAATAGCTGATAGTGGATAAATTTTTAGTTGATCTAATGTAGATTCTTAGCAGATTGTGGTTAAGGTAGCCCATGCTAGTGGTATGTGGGGTAGTTCTTTCCATCCATATTATTTCATTGATATAAATTTTTTTATTGTTCTGTAGAGGGAGTCCTTGAACCAGAGGCAAACATGGAGACATTAAAAATTTTCATGCACTGGTCATGGAGTGGTTGCAATCTCAGACTTTAGCTTTCTAGAGATTACAAACTATTGGGAATATTATACACAAGATTTCTCATTTGAAGAAGGCCTCAAGATGATAATAAACATCTTGTATTTGATGGTATGTTTAGATTTGTTGTGATAGGATTAACTAAAGTAAATGGTTAATATATTGTTAGACTTATGGTCACCCAAATAGGGGTTTGCCCTTATAATACCTCTTGGATCAAGAATCATGTTCACCTTTATTATAATCATATGTTAGGAATGTTAGTATCATGGTGAAAGTCACTAGAGTTAAGAGAAGTCAAAGTCAGGAATCAAAATTTGTCTAAGTTTAATGTCGGGTGCATAGGCAAAATGCTAAGTATTTTGCCGACTACATCAACCACATAACTCAGGAAATTATCGAGTGCATTGAAGGCATGGCTAAGGAAAAGTTCGACTTCATTGGTCTCAAGCTTGAGTACTTTATCAAGTTCATCGACTTAATTGTTTAAGAAAAAACTCGAATGCATTGTTGGGAAATCTATCGACTGCATCGACTGTACTGTGACAATAAGTCTTCAGCAGATTTAAATTACTAAGTATAGAGTGTTTCTAATTAATTTCATATGATAATTTACGCTTACTACATATATGTTGGAGCTTGAGGAGACCAAGCGGTCTTATGTCTAACTGCAGCAATCTGCCTCTATCTGCGGCTTGGAAGTTTGGCTCAGCGGTCTGGTGGTGAACCTCAGCTGGCAGTCTGAGGGATAGCTGTAGTAGCGGTCTTGCAGGAAGTCACAGTAGCATTCTGGTAGGAAGCCTCAACAGCGATCTGGCGGGAAGCAGCAGCAGCGGTCTGGCAGGAAGCCGTAGTAGTGGTCTGGCAGGAAGCTGCAGCAATAGTCTCGAGTTAAGCTGCAGTAGCGGTATGGAGTTAAGCCATACCAGTGGTCTTGAGTTAAGTCGCAGCAGTAGAGTAGATGTTAGCCACTACAGTCTGTATGAAGCTGCAGCGGTCTGGATGAAGTTGCAGTAGTGGACAGATGGTTAAGCCGCGATTGCATTCTGATAGCTTACTGCAGCTGCCGGTCTTATAGTTAGCTACAACTGCATTCTGGTGGCAACACGCAGTTGCGGTCTGGCGTCTTGTACCAGTGGTCTTCCCTGGCTTTGTGGCAGCTTTCCTTAGTTATTGCTAGGTGTTCTATCATTTATTGTATAGTGTACAGTTTGACCATGTCAAACCGCACAAGCCGCCCGACTTGTATTTAGTCCCACATTGATTGTTGTATTCTCTCATCTCTCCTGATTTCTAAAAATAAGGGGGCATATCTATATAATGATTATCTTTTTGGATCAATAAAAATTATGGTTTATTTACCACTTGGCCATTTTCTTGCTCATTTTTTCACAATATCCATTAGAAGAGATAAAGGACTTTATCAGTGACATCAATACAAATTGACTTATAAAGATAACTGTCAGCCTGATGCGTAGTATAATGGGTGTCTCCTGAAATTATGGCCCTGATTGTGTGATCCATTTGAAATAATTCAAAATAGCGATATTTGCTGCTGAAAACAAGGTGTGACCAAAAGGAAGAAATATTCTCATTCAATTAAAAATAATTCCTTTTTCAGGATATTTCCTTAGGCAAAATTCTCTAGCCATTTAAGAATTCCTTATTCAAAATTTTGCCTAAGTGAGTTAACTAACTTGCCGTTAAATAATTCCTTATCTGTCATAAAGCCTTTTTTGACTGATACCACTATAAAAAGGGGGACTTAAAAGGATGCAATAATAATTAATACATAGTGATTTTAATACACCAACTCTTCAAATTTTTTATGCAAGTTCTCAGTAGTGCTCAAGCAGAAAAGTTCATTTAAGCTTCCATCCACTACAAGAAATAGAGAGATATTCTTCCAAAGCAAATTTTTGCAACAATTCTTCTGAAGAATTCTTCTCTCTACCAAGGTGTTCCTGATCAAGCCTTAATTCTTTTCAAACCAAGATAATCAAGTGTTGATCAAGGAAAAGAAAGAAGCCCGTGATGCTTCTATTTGAAGACTCAAGTATTGTATGTTGAGTCAAATCATGGAATTCTTTTCATTTGTAGGATTCTTTAGATATGAGTTGTAGGGCTTGTTTAGTCTTGAGTTTTAGAGCTTATTTTGGCCTTAGTTGTAGGGCTTCTTTTTGCCTTAGTTGTATTGCTTGTTTTGGCTCTAGTTGTAGGGCTTATTTTGGCCTGATTTATAGGGCTTATTTGACCTAAGTTGTAGGGTTGTGTGTATCCTAAGTTGTATGGTCTATGAAGGATCTGAGTTGTAGGATCCTGTGATCAAAGATCTGAGTAGTAGGACCTGTGTTGAAGGTCTAAGATAGGGAACTACTGTTCCTGAGTTTTAAGATTTGAGAATCTGAGAGATTTTTGAGAAGTTTGGCCTAAGTTATCTCTCTGCTAGATAGGTGAAGGGGGGAAAGTGGATGTACCCATAATTGGGAAACCACTATAAATATTGGTGTGTTGTGTTATGTTATTATTTTATTGTGATATTTACCTGTCTACTATGCTTAACATAAGAAAACTACAAGAAAGCCTAAAATAGGAAAAACAATAATTCACCGCCCTAGGTGAGTAGTAACCCTTAACTTTCATGTGGTATAAGAGGGAGATTATTCAAAAAGCCTTAACTGCTGAACAAGATTCCAATGGGTTGAAAAGATCTATAACACATTGGGTTTAAAAGTCTTTAATTCAAGAGTAGCTTTTCACTTAGAGGGGGGTGAATAGGTTTTTTAGTCTTTTATGACTATATTTTGCTTTGGTGTATTGTGATTTACTTTGGTGTGTTGTGATTTACTTTGGTTACCTTGCTTTCAAGACACACAATAGCACATAGGTAATTATAGTGGTTCCCCAAGGTATGTGTACATCTACTTTCCCTCCCACCTTTTTAACAGTGTAATAGACAAGGCCAACTTCTCCAATCTCAGCTCAATGAGCTTACAACATAGATCCCGCAGGATCTCTCAGACTCCTCCAAGTCCTACCTTAGACCAAATTCCCTATACTCAGAGATAAATCTCCTACAGCTTAGTGATCCACAGATCACCTACCTCAGATACACAAGATGCCCTACACTCGAGCTAGGAGGATATCCCTACAACTTGGAGAGAATAACTCTCCTACCTCAGAACTGAACAAGATCCTACCACAGGCCAAAGGCCCTACAACTAAGATTTACAACTGAATCCTACCTCAGATCCAAACAGGGATCCTACCTCAGGCACACAGGCCCTACCTCAGATCCACATAGGGATCCTACCTCAGATCCACAACTAGATCCAACCTTAGCCTTTATAATTTAGGCTGACAACTCAGATCTTATAACATCCTACTTGATGAAAAGGGTTGTTGTTGATATTTGACTTCATAGATCTTGTTCTCTGAGTCTGTCTTTCTAGACTGAGAAATACTCAGCCCTATCTTTGACTCTAGAGAGATGATTCTTTGAGCCTTCTTCTTCATGAACTAAGAAAGCTTATTCATATCTTCTTCACAGCAACAAGATGGCGGATCTCCAAGTTGGTTTTGCTTGTGCTGTAAAGTAACCTATAGAGCACAGCTTATTTAAGACTTGATTGTAGTTTAGTTTAGAACAGAGGCCTTGAAGATGAGCAGTAGTTGTATGCTTGATCTGCTTCTTCTTCTAACTCAAAAAGAGAAGCTTTCTGAACTTGCTGGTGAAGACAAAATGATTCCTCAATTTTCTGTATCTTCAACTAACTATCTCTGTTTCTTTCTTCTTGTAACTTAGAAAGAAGGCTTTTTGTACTTGCTATTGAGAAATGATCGAGCAGTTCTTTTGTCGTCAACAGCCAATACTGTCTGTGAATTACGGACTAATAATAGAGCAAGGTCTTGGAATACTTCTCCTTCATTGAGAGGAAGAAGATGACCGGAAATCTCTGTTCTGCTTTTTTTCTCTTTCTAAGCTCTCTCTCTCCTTTCCATTGTACTCCTATTTAGTATCCCGGCAATTAATGGCTCCGCGAGCCTTGGGACCAGCAATAGTTATTGGTTGCTGTAACGGCCCGGCCCGCGGCTCAGAGGCTGCCGCACCCGAATGGGCCGCACAGCGTGTCCTGGAATCCGGCACCGTTAGCAAGGCCTGCAGGCCGTACACCCCAACCCCTCTCCGTGACTGTTTCTCACCACGGAAGGTTGTTACCGAGGGGTTTCG
The DNA here is from genome assembly GCA_039513925.1 of Platanthera zijinensis. Lineage (NCBI taxonomy): Eukaryota > Viridiplantae > Streptophyta > Magnoliopsida > Asparagales > Orchidaceae > Platanthera > Platanthera zijinensis. The sequence goes on from CM077089.1 coordinate 78,508,453, forward strand.
AACCCTAGACCTTGATCATAACACTCTCCTCCAACTGAGCTGATCACCAACTGAGCTGCACTTTTTTGTAACGGCCCGGCCCGCGGCTCAGAGGCTGCCGCACCGGCTTGGGCCGCACAGTGTGTCCTGGAATCCGGCACCGTTAGCAAGGCCTGCAGGCCGTACACCCCAACCCCTCTCCGTGACTGTTTCTCACCACGGAAGGTTGTTGCCAAGGGGTTTCGAACCCGAGACCTTGATCATAACACTCTCCTCCAACAGAGCTGATCACCAACTGAGCTGTAACAGCCCGACCCGCGGCTCAGAGGCTGCCGCACACGAATGGGCCGCACAGCGTGTCCTGGAATCTGGCACCGTTAGCAAGGCCTGCAGGTCGTACACCCCAACCCCACTCCGTGACTGTTTCTTACCACGGAAGGTTGTTGCCAAGGGCTTTCGAACCCGAGACCTTGATCATAACACTCTCCTCCAACAGAGCTGATCACCAACTGAGCTGCAGCTCAGTTGGTGATCAGCTCTGTTGGAGGAGAGTGTTATGATCAAGGTCTCGGGTTCGAAACCCCTTGACAACAACCTTCCGTGGTGAGAAACAGTCACGGAGAGGGGTTGGGGTGTACGGCCTGCAGGCCTTGCTAACGGTGTTGGATTCCAGGACACGCTGTGCGGCCCATTCGTGTGCGGCAGCCTCTGAGCCGCGGGCCGGGCCGTTACAAAAAAGTGCAGCTCAGTTGGTGATCAGCTCTGTTGGAGGAGAGTGTTTTTTGTAACGGCCCGGCCCGCGGCTCAGAGGCTGCCGCACCCGAATGGGCCACACAGCGTGTCCTGGAATCTGGCACCGTTAGCAAGGCCTGCAGGCCGTACACCCCAACCCCTCTCCGTGACTGTTTCTCACCACGGAAGGTTGTTGCCAAGGGGTTTCGAACCCGAGACCTTGATCATAACACTCTCCTCCAACAGAGCTGATCACCAACTGAGCTGCAGCTCAGTTGGTGATCAGCTCTGTTGGAGGAGAGTGTTATGATCAAGGTCTCGGGTTCGAAACCCCTTGGCAACAACCTTCCGTGGTGAGAAACAGTCACGGAGAGGGGTTTGGGTGTACGGCCTGCAGGCCTTGCTAATGGTGTCGGATTCCAGGACACGCTGTGCGGCCCATTCGGGTGCGGCAGCCTCTGAGCCGCGGGCTGGGCCGTTACAGTTGTAACTTAGCTTTTGCATTAAATACAGTAAATGTCGTACAGTAGGCAGGTAGCGTCGTTTGTCACATACTGTAGACTTCCCAAAACAATTTAAAATTCTTCTAACGTTAGCATCTTTGGACTTAGTCAAAATCAGACTAACTGATAAGGCATTGAGTGAAACCTTGTCACTCAACGCAAAAGTACTTAGCCAAATTCTGCATCTCATGCATTAAGTGCGTTGAGCGAGCCTTCATCACTCAATGCAAAAGTGCTTGGCCAAATTCTGTATCCCAGGCATTGAGTGCGTTGAGTGAGCCTTCATCACTCAATGCTTTCTTGACCTTTATAGTCTAACTGCTTAGGCGTTGTGTGAGCCTTCATCACTCAAAGCATTTGTACTTAGCCAATCTTTCTATACCATTAGGCGTTGAGTGCATTGAATGCGCCTTCATCACTCAACGCATACTTGACTTTCATGTCCTCTTGATTAGGCATTGAGTGAACTGCCTTCACTCAATGCTTCTGTACTTAGCTAGTTTTCTACTATATGAATGCGTTGAGTGAGCTATCTTCACTCAATGCTTTCTTCCTTTGTATTTCTTCTTGATTAGGAGTTGAGTGAACTATCTTCACTCAATGCTTCTGTACTTTATTGATTTCTCTGTTGAGTTGGTATTAATTGAATTGACTTCACCCAATGCCCATGGACTGAGAAAGATTTTCTACTCCTTCTTCTGAGGCTTTAACTGTACAAGCTTTACTAGACGCTTCTTTCTCTAGCATTGAGCGAGCTATCCTCACTCAATGCTTCTAGACATAACCAGAATTCTTCCCTACCAATACTGAAGCTTTGACTATCTTGTCTTTACTCAAAGCTTCTTATTGTATGGCATTGAGTGAACTGGCTTCAGTCAATTCATGTGGACTTAGCCGCATATCTGCTTTGAAAACTATTGGGCTTTGACTGTCCATGCCTTAGTCAGAGCTTTTTTTACATCTAGCGTTGAGTAAACTAGCTTCACTCAACGCCTATGGACTTAGACAAATTTCTGTCTTTCCAACATTCTATCTTGAGTCCATCTATCCTTATGACTCAGACTACCCACCAAATCAGTGCAACAGAGTACAAACTGCATATAATGAACTTGAATATTCATTAAATGCATTCATGTGTATACCATTGACTTGTGGGCCTTCTTCAAATCTAGGAAATTGTGATCAATGGATCTAACAATCTCCCCCTATTTAAAGAAGTCAGAACCCTAGTCAATGATATACACTAGCTTATATGTAAGGTAATCATATACAAAATAAATGATACTACCTGATACACACACACAATCCTGATTAAGAAAATAGGCAGTGTGCATAGTATACCACTGGTGGCACCTGTCTCTTTTGTATACCACCTGATTGTTTGTCTCTTCTGTATACAACTGGTGGCACAACACCTGACTATTTGTCTCTTTTGTATATTACCTTATTGTTTGAGTTGGTTGTATACCACCTGGACTGAAAGTCTCTTTTGTATACCATCTCTTCTAACACAACATACTCCCCCTTGTTTATTATCATTGCCTTTGCCTTTGCCTTTGATCATTTGTCTTTGCCTTTGACAATTGCCATCTCCCACTTATCATTGCCTTCTCCCCCTTTATGACTTCTTAAGTAAAGGAGACTCTTCAGATAGGACAGGGAGGTTTTGTCCCAATCTATCTCTTTATCCAGATAGATCTCTATCCTTTGAAGCATCTTCAGTCATTTCAATGACACTCTTATTATCTTGAGTTGGGATTTCAGTTGGAATCTCACCCTCAATCTTAGCATTATCCATAGGGTCATTCAAGTCTTCAGTAGTATTGCTGATCTATTTTGGGCTAGTGATTTTCTTAGTAAGAATCAAGCTTGTCCAGCAACCTAGACTGAACTTGCTCCCCCTCAATAGGAGCATCTAACTTTTCAGTCTCCCCCTCAATAGGTGCACCGATCCTATCCACACAACTTTAATTCATCATTTCAACTGAGGATACCACTTGAGAATATTTTCAGCTGAGGATCATGTGTCCCTTCCTTATTTCTCTCAAAAGAGTTGCTTCTTGTGCTTTCTCCAGTGATGAGTATAGCCTGCTTTTTCTTCTCTTTTCTTCTCACTATTATGCTGAAATGGCAGCAAAAATATGTCCCACCAGTCAGACATCATTGAGCTTCAATCGCTGGATCTTGTTGGTCTTCACCCAAGACTTGTGTAATTTGTCCTTCTTCAGGAATGCACACAAAATCACACCATCCTCTTCCTCTTGGGCAGTAGGAGGAGTATCCTTGATGGTCTATTTATCCATCTCCAACTTCACACTTGTAGATCTTAGGTCTAATCCTCACTAGAGTATGATCCTTAAGATGGCTCCTTATTCCAGTCTTATGCATGGAATATCCTCTGTCCAAGTACCCCGTTTGCATTGTGTGGGCACTTGGACTATCCTGCAAACACAGATTATTTTATCTTAGGACCACAAAATGGATTGGGTCATAGATTCTTGTTAGCATAAAAATTCACATGTCTATCTACAACAATCCTGTCAGGAAGACTCACCCTTGCCCTTGGCACACTAGGGTTGTGCCAACAATCTGTGGCAAAGTTGCCCACTTTACCACAACACCAACATTCATGGATGTTATATCTCCTCTTCTGAACAACCTTTAAAGAGTGCAAGCCATCACTAGCTGCATGTTTAGAGTGGAGTGTTGTAGCCTTCTTATTTTTCTCTCAACAAGAATCTGACTAAAGGTGAGTCTGCTAGTAGAAGTACTTGGCTTACTGTGAGTTTCATCAACAACAGTTTTCTTTGAAGTTGATATGTTGTTAATGGCCTCAGAGATAACAAAGTTAGCCTTACTGACTCACTTACCCTTGGTCTGGGTTTTGCTGGAAGAGCCTGAGAATAGGCCACTGCTGTCTCTTTGAGTGTGGGGGTTGGAGCACCAAATACAAATAGTCTATAATCGGCTTTTTGGACTTCTTCATAGGGAGCCTTCAGTGCACTCAAACCCATTCCCTTTCTTCTTCCATTGTAAGATACACTTATACTCTTACAAGAAAAATTCTCATTCCTATAATGACCATACATGTTATCTTAGTCATACATGTTGGAAGGGAGGATTACCTTATGAATGGTGGCCTAAGGCACTATAGGTTCTTTGCCTTTCCCTTTGGAATGGACAAGTCTAGAATTCCACTTACACCATAAACCTCTCTTATCTTTTGAGAGGTAAAGGAGTCAATTAGTGGTAACACTATTTTGGGCTTACTAAATTCAGCCACAATCTTTATCTCCTTTTGGAGTCTCTATTCAAGATCCAAGATGATCTTGTTCTTATTATTAATGGTCCCAATCTGGATGATTGAGATGTCCTTTAGTTGGCTGACTTCCCTCTTTTTTTTTCTAGCAAAGATGCTGAATCAAACTGCTGGGAAGTAGCTAGCTATAGGGAGATAACCTCCTCAGCCTACTTCTTACCCAACTTCTTGCTTCTTTTCAAAGCATTCAGAAGGGCACCATACTTGTCAATCAATTGATTGACATCATTTTCAGATTCTGAACCATCATTCCTATTGGAGGAAGTGGATGATTTAGAGACTGAGCCAGACTTATAGGCAGAAGAGATAGGGATAGAGTGTACCTCATCAGGAGTAGGGTTGTCCTGATTTTAATCTGATATGGCCATGAGACTGAACTCCTCATCCTCTTCATAATCACTGTCAATAGAGGACAGTGGAGCCCTTATGCCTGATGGGGCGGTTGGATGATCAGCCTCTTCTTTAATGGATATGAGACCAATGTAGGCCTCCTCTTCATTTGAATATGAAGACTAAGAATCACTGTCTGATAGGCTGACTTTCTTCATGGCCAAAATGCTCTTTTCATTCTTCTTGTCCTTGTGATGCTTTTCACCTTCAGATCTCATTTGCTCCTTCTTCTTATCTGGACAGTAAGAAATGACATGTCCACTCTTATTACAATAGTAGCAAAAAACATTAGAATTAATACGTTTATTATGTTTGGAGTCATAATATTCCCCAGAGGGGACATTTTTTGATTTGTCCTTACTAGAGTAAGGATTCTTTGAGATGGATCTAGAAGAGCAATTATTCTTCCACTGTCTCCTTCTACTCAGCAATTTCTTGAACTGCTTGGAGAATAGTGCTAGTTCTCCATCTGATAGTTCATTCCCAGAGGATCTGGGATCTGAGCTTTTTGACTCTGCAACTCTCCTTAGTAAAAAAGTCTTTCTCCTGCTTCTTCTTATAGCTTCAACTCTAAAGACCACAGACTTCTCTTTGTCATGTGAACTGACAGTATTCTCTTCAGCCTTCCTAGAGTTCAGCTTAATCTCATTGGATAGCATCTTCCCAAATAGATTATGGGGGCAATGTGTTGGCTAGATTGCTAACTTCTCTGATGCCACAGATCTTGATGTCCTATTCCTTGTAAGAGATCTCAATAACTTGTCATTAAGCTCATAGTTAGAGAACTGTGTGTCGTATGTGATCAGACTTTTCACTATCATGAAGAACTTCTCATAGCAATCAGCTATGGAATCTTTCTTCCCCTGCTTTAATGCTTCATACTATTGATTCAGGAGGGATTCCTATCATCCCTCACCTCCTTTGTCCCTTCCATGTAGACAATAATAGAATCCCACATTTCTTTGGCTGTCTTGCAGTGGACTAAGTTCTGGAAGGTTGAATCATCTATGACACTAACAATGATGTTTTGTTCCCTCTTATCCATAGTAACTAGGATGTCTTCATTCATAGTCATTTCTGTGTACTTCTTTAGAGTCTTGACATTTGCATCTAAGACAGATACCTTTATGGGGAAGAAAGGTCCTTCTTAGACTATAATAAAGAACCTAGGATCTGAGGCTTCCATGAATAGCCTGACCCTCTCTTTCCAAATCCCAACGTATTCCTTTCTATAAACTTGAAGCTTCATTAAGCACCACTCCTTATAGTTCTCTCCTAAACCCATAAGGACAATTCTTTTAGCTACTCTTGGAGATATGTTCAGACTGTTATGTCCTTTTTGAATAACCGCCTTCTAATATCACTTGAAAGTCTTTGATTGAAGAGTAGCTTTGCACCTAGAGGGGGGAGAATAGGTTTCTTAGTCTTTTATGACTATCTTTTGCTTGGTGTGTTGTGATTTAGTTTAGTTACCTTGCTTTCAAGACACACAACATCACACGGGTAATTATAGTACTTCCCCAAGGTATGGGTACAACCACTTTCCCTCCCACCTTTCTAACAGTGTGTTAGATAAGACCAACTTCTCCAATCTCAGCTCAAAGAGCATACAACATAGATCCTGCAAGATCTCTCAAACTCATCCAAGTCCTACCTCAGGCCCAAGTCCCTACACTACAATATAAAATCTCCTACAGCTCTGTGATCCACAGATCACCTACCCTAGGCACACAAGATGCCCTATACTCAGTCTAGGAGGATAGCCCTACAACTCAGAGAGAATAAGTCTCATACCTCAGATCTGAACTAAATCCTACCTCAGGACAATGGCCCTATAACTCAGATTCACAATTGAATCCTACCTCATGCACACAGGCCCTACCTCAGATCCACACAGGGATCCTATCTTAAGCACACATACCTACCTCAGATCCACACATGGATCCTATCTCAGATCCACAACTAGATCCTACCTTAGCCTTTATAATTTAGTCTTACAACTAAGATTTATGAAGATCCTACTTGATGAAAAGGGTTGTTGTTGATATTTGACTCTTGATTTATTATTCTCTGAGTCCACCTTTCTGGACTGAGAAATACTCAGCCCTATCTTTTCCTCTAGAGAGATAATTCTCTGAGCCTTCTTCTTCCTGAACTAAGAAATCTTAGTCCTATCTTCTTCACAACAACATGATTATGTATCTCCAAGTTGGTTCTGCTTGTGTTGTAAAGTAACCTGCAGAGCACTGCTTTTTCGAGCCTTGATTGTAGTTGAGTTTAGAACAGAGGCCTTGAAGATGAGCAGTAGATGTAAGCTTGCTCTGCTTCTTCTAACTTAAAAAGAGAAGTTTTCTAAACTTGCTGGTGAAGACAAAATGATTCTTCAGTTTTCTTTTTCTTAACCAGATAAATCTGTCAGTTTCTTCTTGGAACTCAGAAAGAAAGCTTTCTGATCTTGCTATTGAGAAATGATCGAGCAGTTCTTTTGTCATCAACAACCAATACTATCTGTGAATCACAAACTAACTGTAGAGCAAGGTCTTAGAATACTTCTCCTTTGTCAAGAGGATGAAGATGACTGGAAAGCTCTATTCTGCTTTTTCTCTTTCCAAGCTCCCTCTCTTCATTCCATTGTACTCTGCTTTAGTATCCCGTCAATCAATGACTCCTTGAGCCTCGGGACCAGCAATAGTTGTTGGTTAAAACTTATCTTTTGCATTAAATGTAGTAAATGTCTTACAGTAGGCATGTGGCATCGTTTGTCGCATAATATATACTTCCCACAACAATTTGAAATTCTGCTGACGTCAACATCTTTGGGCTTAGTAAAATTTAGACTTACTTATCAGGCGTTGAGTGAAGCCTTGTCACTAACCGCAAAAGTACTTAACCAAATTCTACATCTCAGGTGTTGAGTGTGTTGAGTGAGCCTTCATCACTCAACACAAAAGCACTTGGCCAAATTCTGCATCTCATGCGTTGAGTGCGTTGAGTGAGCTTTCATCACTCAACACTTTCTTGACTTTTATAGTCTAACTACTTAGGCATTGAGTGAGCCTTCATCACTCAACACATTTGGACTTAGCCAATCTTTCTGAACTATTAGGCATTGAGTGTGTTGAGTGAGCCTTCATTACTCAATATATACTTGGCTTTCATATCATCTTGATTAGGCATTGAGTGAACTACCTTCACTCAACACATTTGTACTTAATTAGCTGATTTTCATTTGTATGAAGGCATTCAGTGGGCTGTCTTCACTCAACGTATTCTGCTTTTGCATGTCTTCTTGATTAGGCGTTGAGTGAACTGCCTCAACTCAACGCTTATGTACTTAGCTAATTTCTCTGTTGAGTTTGCGTTTAGTGAACTGCCTTCACTCAACGCCCGTGGACTGAAATGAATTTTTTGACTCCTTCTTTTGAGGCTTTGACTACACGAGCTTTACTTGACGCTTCTTTCTCTGGCATTGAGTGAGTTGTCCTCACTCAATGCTTCTGGACTTAACTAGAATTCTTCCATGCCAATGCTGAAGCTTTGACTATCTTGTTTTTACTCAACGCTTCTTGTTGTATGGTGTTGAGTGAACTGCCTTCACTCAACGCTTGTGGACTTAGCCGCATATCTACTTTGCAAATTGTTGGGCTTTGACTGTCCATGATTTACTCAGCGCTTTTTGACATCTGGCGTTGAGTGAACTGGCTTCACTCAATGCTTGTGGGCTTAGACAAATTTCTATCTTTCCAGCATTCTATCTTGAGTCCATCTGTCCTTGTGAATCAGTCTACCTATCAAATCAATGCAACATAGTACAACCTGCATATAATAAACTTGAATATTCATAAAATACATTCATGTGTATACCATTAACTTGAAGGCCTTCTTCAAATCTAAGACAATGTGATCAATGGACCCAACATGGTTTTGGAGAAAGTTATAAAGAACTAAGATCCATGAAACTTCCTATCCGTAAGAAGGTGAACTTAGGAAACAAAGTTTTAAACTATTCATGGATGTAACTGACTCTAGAATATACATCACCATTGAAGAGGGACTTTATTCCCAATGAATGTATCATCCATAGATGCAAATCTGAAAGTTCCTTAGAAACTTTTAGAAATCACTAAGGATGAATTCATCTTGGTCACTACCGATAAAAGAGCTAAGAAAATCATTGTAAGTGCCATTGATGACTCCACATTTCAAATTCTTATACTTAGTTAGACTGCTAAAGAAATGAGGGTCACATTTATTATGTATGTGGAAGGGATAGAAGAAGTTAGGGATGACAAAAAATCCTTACTGAACCAAGAATATTAAGCATTCAGATATAAAAAGAAGGACAACATTATTGACTGTTATGAGAAGTTTTCAAGATAGTGAATGGGCTTAAAAATTATGGAAGCTCCTTAACCTATTATGAGCTAAATGATATGTTCTTAATATCTCTGAATAAGGAGTGGGATATCATGATCTGTGATATAAGGGAGATGGGTAATCTATATAACATCCAACCTCAAAACCTGTATAGGAAGCTATTGTCTCATGAACCCCACCTGAACACCAGGAAGAGTGATGAAGGACATAGCAAGGTTAGGTCGATTACTCTGAAGGCTAAGAACTCAATAAATGGAAAAGAGAAGGCCTCTCCCTCTCCTAACAGACTATCTGAGTCAGAAGAATCAGAACCTAGCACCTCTGGGGAAGATCTATCAAATGGAGACATGACCTTGTTCATATGGAAATTAAAGAAGATGTTGAGAAGGTTGAATCAATGGAATAATGATAGATCCTCTTCCTCCCCCAACTCCAAAAGTATAACAAGAATTCAGAGAAATCCATAAAATACCCCAAGAGGGACAGGTATGACTCCAAGCGGAATAAATTAAATTCTAATGACACCATTTTCTTTAGATGTAGAAAAGCAAGTCACATAATTGCTGACTGCCTAACCAAAAGGAAGAGAAGCAAAATATCTGAAGAAAGGAAACAACACTCAGAGAAGAAGTCCGAAAGGAATTTTCTAGCTAAGAAGGTAAAGACCTAGAGTGATATTAAGACAAGTTCCTCTTAATCTGAACATAAGGAATCCTAAGTTGGGTTGACTATATTGATAGAGGAACTTGGACCTACCATTACCCAAAAATGCATCATAGCCCAACTGTTGACATCTGAGAGTGATACAAAAGATGAAGAAGGGTGTTATGGATTGATGGCACTAAATAAAGGGGAAGATCAGGATCACTCCCATCCTGATGAGATAAATATTAAAACTTCCTTGTCTAATTCTAATTGTGAGACTGGTACTGAGTTAGAGGCAATCTCATAATTTAATGATGAGGATGACTCTGAGTCAGAGAACAACTTTGACAAAATAGTTGAGAAGTATAATGCTCTCATTGAAGTATTGGAAAGAGCAAAACCATGCTAAGAAGTAGGTTGAAGAGCGAAAGCTCCTCAAACCTGTTAAAACTCAACTTGATGAGGAGATAAAAAAAAGTCTATCAAATGAACTACAAAACAATAGAGCTCAAATAAATCATTGATGAGAAAGCGGAATGGTTGATTCAAAAAGAGAGAATCATCAAGAAATTGGGAAATGAACTTCTCAAATAGAGGGAACTTATGTCTAAATACTCTAAGCCCTGACAATTCTTCCAATAATTGAAATCTTTTCTACACTATACAGAAGCTGTATATAGTATGAGAGGAAGAGTATAAAGAGGACTAATGCCAAAGGTAAAACACCCGTGCAACCCACTATTTTCAAAAAATGTTTTCTTAGCATTAAATAGTTATGACCTAGAAAGTGCCTATGGTCACTGGAAAAATGAGTGTTCCACTAGTGGAACTAAAGCTATGTATAATGGAAAGAGTGTCATCAAGGGAGCCAATGAGGAGATTAAGATAAGGGAACATGGTCCTTTTGTGTTTGGGGCCAACACCAAGGGAAAGAAAAGGCCTCTGAATGGAGAACTGCCAGGAAGGGCAAGGCAGTGGCTGGACAGAGCAAGTATCTTTCAACACACCACAACATGCCCTATAAAAATTCTCATGAAGTACCCCATAGAAGATTTCCTGATCATAAGAAGAATAATCACAAACTTTTTATAAGCCCCAAGAGGAGGTACAACAAATATGAGTACTGGTACTATGGAAGGATTGGACATTTTGCCATTTACTGTTGGTTCAACCCAACTGTCTTAAGCACACCTACTGGAAGGCCATCACCTAAGCTTGAGATATTCCTTAATGCATCTCTAATGGGTTAAAAGCTAAAGCAGTGTGTTAGTGCTAACAAGAATCTAGGACCCAATAAGGTTTGGGTTCCTAAGAAGAAGTAACTTCTTTTACAGGAATGTCCAAAGGTCAATCAAACTCCCATCTAGTATTTGGATAATGGATGTTATAGGCACATGACTGGAATAAAAAGCTTGTTGATAGACAAATTCCTCGATATAATATTCACCAAAGGTTATTTTTGGAGGATTTGGAAGAGGAAAAACAAAAGGCTAAGGTAAGATTTCCAATGGCATAGTAATCATTTCAAGGGTAGCTTATGTTGAGGGATTGCAACACAATCAGATCAGAATAAGTCAACTGTGTGATCTTGTCTATGCGATTGTCTTCCACAAGGATAATTGCCTAATTTAGATGTATGAAGAGACCATACTAACGGGCATTAGGAGTGGAAATATCTACTATCGAAATATCTTATGTGTTAACTCAGATTCTTCTATATGTGTTATCTCTGAGAATAGAGCATCTCTCTATATGTAATGATACAAGAAGCTAGTTCATATCAACTATAAGACCATCAATAAGCTTTTTTTAGAAAATCTAGTTAGAGTTGACCTAAAGTCAAAACGTGTCTAGGAAATCCCTTATTTTATATTTTTGGGTCCATTGATTCCAATGGCCCTGATTTCATGATGTCAAACAGGTCAATGAGATGCACACAACTGTATTTGATGTGTGTGTAAGTTCATGTGTGCAGGATAGTCCTTGTGACAAAGATTAGGCAGGTGGCCTCAAAGAACTGGCTAGAAGGGCAGAAGATTTTCCTAAGTCCACAGGCATTGAGTGAAGTCTATTCACTCAACGCCAGGTAAGTAAAATCATTGAGTATAGTGAGCCAAATAATGGCAAGCTGAAAATATGACTAAGTCCACAAGCATTGAGTGAAGTATATTATCTAAACGCGATATAGCTAAAAGCTATGAGAGGCTAAGCCTAAGAAGAATAAGGCAGAAATATGGCAAAGTCCACAGGCGTTGACTGAAGTCCACTCACTCAATGCTATAACATCAAAATTGTTGAGTACTTCCCAGTCTGTCAAAGCCACAAAAACTTTGTGTTAAATTTTGACTAAGTCTACATGCGTTAAGTGAAGCTTACTTACTCAACGCCATGAGACGGAAAATTTGTCTAAGTAGTTAGGGGTTAAGTGTATCTCACTTACTCAACACCATGAGATTTAAAATCTTTCAATGTAGTTAGGAATTGAGTGTAGCTTACTCACTCAATGCCATGGGACAAAATCTGTCTAAGTAGTTAGGCGTCGAGTGATGCTTACTCACTCAACGCCATGGGGCTATAGCGTTGACTGAATCTTAGTTAGTCAGAGCCATAGTGTTCTTCTTGACACAGAATTTTGGCTAAGTCCAAATTCATCGATTGCTTTTACTTTCGTCGAGCTGAGCTCTAAGTTCGTCAAACTGAGCTCTGAGTTTGTCGAACTGAGCTTTCACTATTCATCGAGATGAGCTCTGAGTTCGTCGAACTGAGCTCTGAGTTTGTCGAATGGAGCTCTGAGTTCGTCGAACTGAGCTTTCACTTTTCGTCGAGCTGAGCTCTTAGTTCATCGAACTGAGTTCTGAGTTCATCAAACTGAGGATTTCTGGAATACACCTTCTGAAAGTAAAATATGACCCTATTCTCATTCCTAAGTGGTATATTCACTCAATGCCAATGCTACAGATGCTTGATTTTGTCTGAGTCTAGAGAGATGGTGATGTCAGCAAAGTCAACAAAGTCAAAGCAGGTTCAAATGTTGGGGGAATGTGCTAGAGGCCCTGGCGGGCCAGCTGTCATGATTTTCTGCACTAGGAAAGAGATTTCTCGCTGGGGCCCACACAAAGCAAAGATTCGTTGAATCAGCCGTCAATGGAAAGTAGGTGGTTAAATGGAAAAATCACATCCAATAATTCTGGTTGGGCCCACTGCTCAATGAGACGTTGATAGGCAAACGATAAAAGGAGCAGGATCAGATCAAGAAATCAACAACATTAAAACAACAACAACAATTAACACTAAGAAGAGATGTAATTAGGGTTCTCTAAATTTGCAATCTTGCGGCTGGACGACGTCTTCTTCCTCATTTTCTTGCCGAGCTAGAAGAAGAAGTTCAGTTAAGAGAACCTGAACGCGAAAAGAGTTAGCTGCCGCAATACTCATCTACGACAGCAAGATCACGATTGCTTCCTAAAAAAGAAGAAAAAGAGATTTCTACAAGATGCTTCCAGAACAAGATGGGATTCAAGTGAAGATTTCTTTTCAACTTATTATTGTGATGAAGAAGATAGGGCTAATATCTGCTCAGTCCAGGAAGACATACACAAAAAACTTTCTCTGGTGTCTGAGTACTTCATCTCTTTAACATTCTTTGTAAGATCCAATTTGGGATCTGAGGGTAGGATTCTGTAGGGAATCTGAGTGTAGGCCCGTGTTATAAAGGTCGAGGTAAGACCTATTATAGATCTGAGAGTAAGATCCATTCTGGGATTTGAGGGTTGGATTCTTTAGGGAATCTAAGTGTAGGCTTGTACTATAAAGGATGAGGTAAGATCTGCTGTAGATCTGAGAGTAGGATCCAGTTGGGATCTGAGTGGTAGGGCTTAGTGCTAGATTTATAGGTCTTGAATAAGACTGAGTGGTCCTATGGGATCGTGTTGTAAGCTCTTAAGGAGTCGAGGAATTTGTGAAGAGCCTTGTATAACACACTATTAGAATGGAGGAGATGGATAGTGGATGTACCCAAGATTGGTGAACCACTATAAAAATATCTAAGTCGTCTGTGATTGTTCCTGAAAACACAAATCAATTAATCACTAAGCACAGGAAATCAGATATAGGTCAGAGTATTTAAAAAAGAATGCCTAAAACCTATTCACCCCCCTCTCTCTAGGTATCTACTTGACCTTGAAAACAAGACTTTCAAGTGGTATTAGAGGGAGGTTACTTGTTAAAGACTCAACAATCTGAGTAGATCTCCAAGATCAATAAGGAAAGACAGTCCTTATGGGTTCAGGAGTGAACCACAAGGAGCTAGGGGCCATGAAGCTTCCTATCTATAGGAAGGAAGGGTTTGGCATATGGAAGGTGAGGATTAGGCTGTTTATGGAGGCAACTGACCCTAGAATTTTTATTACTATCAAGGAGGGACCATCATCCCTATAAAGGTCTTAGCTCTGGAAGCTAATGTCCAAAAACAAAAGACATACTCTAAAATGTCTAAGGATGAATTCATCCTTGCGCAATGGATAAGAGGACACAAAATATAATAGTTAGTGTCATTGATGACTCCACCTTCCAAAACCTAGTTCACTATAAGACATCTAAGGAGATGTAGGACGCACTAGTTGTCCATATGGAGGGGACTGAAGAAGTGAGGGATGACAGAATGTCCATGCTCAATCAAGAGTATGAAAGCTTCATGCAGAATAAGACAGATGGCATAGTTAAGTGCTATGAAAAGTTCTTCAGGATTGTAAATGAGCTGAGGACATATGGCAGAGCCTTCAGCACATATGAGTTAAATGATAAGTTTCTCAGGTATCTAACTAAAGACTGGGACACAAAAGTCTGTGCCATCAGAAAAGTGGCAAGACTCGCAGACACACCACCACCAACTCTATTTGGAAGGTTGTTGTCCTATGAATGCAGCTGACAGCCAGAAAAGAAGGGGGAGAAAATCAACAAGTCTGTAGTTAAGGACGAGTCAGTGGCCTTCAAAGCTGAAGCCACAAGGAGGAGCAGGAGAAAGACACCTTATCAGCCAAGGGGGATGCTTAATCTGATTCAGAAAGTTCAGAAACTAGCACATCAGACTTCCACATGTCTGATGAAGACTTTGCTTCCTTCTCCAGGCAATTCCAAAAATTCATGAAGAAGAAGCATTGGAGAAGCAGTCCCTCCTCCTCTTCTTTTCCCAAAGAAGACTACTACAAGGGCAGGAAGAAAACCTCTAAAGAGGACAAGTATGGCTCTAAACCAAATAAGCATGTTTCTTCTAAAATGGTCTGTTATTGTTACAACAAGACAGGGCATGTTATAGCCGACTGCCCTGTCAAAAGGAAGGGTGTTGGTGAAAAGAAGGAACAACAGCAAACGGGCAAGATGGAGAAATCCTTCATTGCTAAGAAGCAAAATAGTTGGACTGACTCCTCATCATCAGAGTCAGAAGAGGAAGATGAAGATGAAGCCTTCATTGGGCTATTCACTACTGAAGAAGAAACTATAGAGGCAGATTTCTTAGAGATGTTGGCTGTTATTGCTAGAGAAGTTTATGACGTTGTCAGGACTGAAGAAGGAGAAAAAGACAGCCATTGCCTTGGGCTGATGGCTTTGACTGGTGAAGAACCCAGCTAGGAGTAGCCTAGTCCAAGTAAAGTACATTCTCTATCCTCTGGGTCAGATTATGAGACAGGTCCAGATTCAGAGGCATCTGCATCAAATGATGAAGATAGCTCTGAATCTGAAGGAGACAACAATCAATTGATTGATGACTATGGTGAACTCCTGCAGGCACTGAAGAGAAGCAGGCTCCTAGCCAAAAAGCAGGCTCAGGAGATTGCCTCTCTGTAGGTTGTTGCTTCAATGTCAGCAAACATGTTGGACCTGAAGCTGAAATAAATCAGTAAGCTGAAAAACATCACTATTTTTCAGATGGGCACAATAGACTTCAAGAATGACCACAACAGGAATCTTGATGGTAAACTTGATCCAGGCCCATGGTTTCGATAGATTAAACTACGCGTTCTTAGGTTCGGTAATTAAAATAAATACGTAGCGAGCAGTTTATATAATTAACACTATCGATTACTCAAGCAATTAATGGCATAATTTTCAACATTAAACAATGCAAAGGGATGCTACCCCTTTTATAGATTAAACAAGGGCTAAAGGCCAATGTTTGCTCAAGCGAATAGGACCTACCCGATCCGAACAATTTGCAATTCAAAATAAAATTATACGCAAACATCCACAATTCTAATAAGAGATATCCGGACTAAAATAGCGATTTAAAATAAAGTCCTTTTCAATCCCAAAAATTAATTAATATGACGGTATACCAAATCACTTGAACTTAAGGGGAAATCAAAGGTGATGACCCCGATTTCTTCTAGTGTTCACGAGATCTACCCGCTCCAATTTATACGAAAAATATTCGGACAATTAACGCTTAAAATTTAGATTTTAATTAGCACGATTTCAATATAAATCAGGACAATTAACTAGCCTTCTATTCCACCAAATCTCACAATATTTTAGAAGAAACACACAAAAGAAAGTATAGAAAATTGTTACCCAAATCCTAAGAAAAATCTATCCACAAGATGAGTGGAGGAAACGCTCACGATGGTGGTTGAATCTATCTCCACGTAAGTCAACAGTTTCGTGCCGGACGATGAAAATTGCAAGCAGTTCATCCTTTTGCAAAACCCTAGGAGAGGGAAACCTTGGTTGCCAAAAAAATTGAATAGGAGAGAGAAAAGGTGGTGGACAAATTCCTAGGAAAGAAAAGGAGAGAGATAGGGTGGTGGTCAGATTTTGGTGCTATGGAGGGTGGTCGAGTTTTGCTTGTGGTGGCTGGTCAGGTTGGTGTTGTGAAGGGGATGCTCGGGTTGGAGAGGAGGTGGCTTGAGGGAGGTAGTAAAGAAAAATTGAGAGGAAGGAAGGGGAGAGAAAGGTGGTGGATAGGAGGTTGGCCGAAAATTAGGGTGGGAGAAGGAGGATCTGGTCGGGTTTGATGAGGAAGGAGGGTGCCCGAGAGCTTGGAGTAGAAAGATAGAGATAAAGAGGTGGAGGAGGAGGAGGAGAGGGGGCCAAGATAGAGAGGGAGGGGAAGGTGTCCGGCGGCCAAGAGAGGGGAGAGGGAGAGGGTGGCCGAAATTTGCCTAAGGGGGGAAGGAGAAATTCTCTTAAGACTTAGGTTTCCAATTTTATCATCAACATTACAATACTCAACATAAGCATGGCTTTATATAGCCTACACCACTCAACCTCGTCCATTAAAAATTTAAAATGAAACTATGATGGTTATATGCACCCATCATAAAATAAAAACAATATAAAAAGTAAATGCATGAATTAAAACACTCTTGATGGTTATAGGCACCCATCATACTTGAAATGAATTAAATAAAATTGCTTAAAATAAAAATTGCTAAAATATATAATTATAATTATTTAATTTATACTTATATATTTTATTTAATGGCGGCGGCGGACGTCGTGCAAAACATGTGGAGGCGTTGTTGAAGAACGTCGTGGTAGACTCCCATCTTCGAGCTTACGGTAACGACCGTCCCAATCCACGAACTCTCCTTGTCATAGTAGCATGACCATCCATCAGCACTGAGAACGTGTTTGGCAAAGAAACAACAAGACTTCTGAGGAAACTCGAAAGGGTGTCAAGCAAAATAAATAAAACTTGAATCTTACCATCCGGTTTTAGAACCAAGGAGTCCACGTGGAAATTAGATACGACAAAACTAACACTCCCCAACCCAAGAGAACATTTAGTGGGAGGAAGAAACGATGGAGAAAGCCACTCAGGTGGAACAGAGATGTATAGTAAAAAGTCCGTAAATAAGAAATAAAGTGAAACACCCTGTGCTATATAGAAATCTGAAATAAGAGCATGAAATCCGACGTTCTTCATAATCATGGATGGGTCGGCTTTCCTACGTATTAATTTATTGACGGAGCTAGAAGGCATCCGCTCGGGGACTGACCAGACTAAACCCAAATCACTAAATCTAGCGTCGGACGATCTTGAAAAGGAGTGGAAGTGTGTGCGACATAATTTAAAATGAAATAAAAACGTCCTAAATACATAAGGAGAGAATCCATGTGCTACATGACTTGACCTAAAAGCAGAGGATAAGGGGGTTAAGTCAGGTGGCACGGGAGACTTATAATCAGAGATGATTTTAATGGGCTCCAAAACTGCAGTCTTAATTTTAACTTTAATATTCTTACGCTTGGAATGAAGATATGCCAAGGTGAACTGCTCATCATAAATAATTGAGTTGGACGCTCCCGAATGTGAAAGGATGTGCGAGCAATACAACTCAAGGGGCCTTTTTATATTCACTAACATGTGGAAATAAGGGTCATTAAAAGACGGTGGGTAAATGCGTGCGACTGGGTGTGGTATATAAGTATTTATAGGGGACACCACATCCAGAGGAACAATTGCCAAAGAATCTGAATCATTCGTAGTCGAGGACAGAACCGTAGATGGACACGTAGAAAAATGAACAGTCAAATGTGACACGTAAGTCAGATCTACGGGGTGCGATGAACAGACAAAATACTAGTGCGCTCAACTTACTAATATCTAAGCGCTGAGACAACGCCAATATTGGAACTAATAGAGTGAGCATGTCACAAAAACTTAGACTTGGACTACTGATTCCATGTCCTAAAAAGTAAACTAATGTGGGCAAATAATAAGGAGGATGGGTCGGCAAAATCAAACCTGGCATAACATCCAAATCAGTATAAATTTCACACAACGGTGATATCATTAAAGAACTCTCATCCAGGTGTACAAAAAAATAATTGTCCAAAAGTACCTTTCCCTCAGATGGTAAGTCATCCACAATAACATTAGGGACATCCTCACTCTCAGGCTCCTCAGATAACTCAGATACAATCTCAGTGGGTGCGATCGTAGACTCTATCATGATGGTGATCGTATCCTGGAGAGGGCACTCAATACTAGGGTGGTCAGACACAACACTAGAAGTGCAAGTAATAGTAACGGAATACTCTCACAGATCGGAATGTAATCATCACATACATCGTCTTTTATCACTAGGGATTCCCTCACTATCAGAATCATCAGACTCGTGGGCACTATTGTATGTGAAGGAATACTCTCACCTAGCTGGTCAACTTCCGAATCCAGAGATACTATATCCACATCAGAATCCTCAAAGGTATCAGTCACTATCTCAAGGGGCTTAGACACCGAGGCTAAAGGAGACAATGCTCTAGTAATAACATCTTTTGATTCCAAGACATATGATCTATTAGGACTGGTTTCCTTAAAGGTGGTAGTAGGTAAACTATGGGCATACCGACCTTTGGGGGAAAATGATCTAGCGTTAGGTATATAATCATTCCTATAGGAAGGTTTGGGACTAGCGCCATAATGATATTCACTCACAGTCTTGGTGATAGTAGTGCATAGATAGGCGGGATCAAATTGATCCGAGATTAGGCTACGCATTGCTAGCCAAGCATGTTTATAACTACCAACATGACATTCTTCATTTAGCAAAAATACCTGGGCTTGACCTACTAATCTTTCTCAGGCTATGATAACCTTGTGGTGGTTTTCCCAGTCGTGACAATCAATTTCAATTTCTATTCCCTTAAGACAATCTCTAAAAATTTTGGGACACCCTAAACCGTCATAAGTATGTGCCTAAATTCTAGTGGGAGGATAAGCGTGGGGACGGTTGGTATTCCTATAGTATGAAGGCAAGGCTGGGGTGTGTATAGCCATGGATTTATCATACCAATAGTCTAAATGGGAAGCGTAAATGTCATAGGCCATATCAGTGAGAACCGGAGAGAAAACTCACCCGGATCTGGTGCACATGCAATGAATTAAGGATTCTGACCCATATAATCTAAGATAGACGAATTTGTTCCTGCTAAATAACTAGGGTGATAACTACATATTTTTAGATTTTCTTGTTGAAAATAATATGAAGATTATTAAATAATTTTTTTTATTTTTTTTGCAGAAAAGTAAAAAATTTAGGCCGCTATTGGAAGACCAAAATTTTTTTATTTTATTTTTTATTTTTTTGACAAATAAATGTGCTAGACAAGTGTGTGTCGGCGTACTAATAAAATGGGGAGGGTGCCAATAAAGAAATTGACATGAACGTCCCTCTAATATCAAATTGATGCAGGCCCATAGTTTCGACGGATTAAACTACGCATTCTTAGGTTTGATAATTAAAATAAATACGTACCGAGCAGTTTCTCTAATTAACACTATCGATTACTCAAGCAATTAATGGCACAATTTTAAACATTAAGCAACGCAAAGGGATGCTACCCCTTTTATAGATTGAATAAGGGCTAAAGACCAATGTTAACTCAAGCGAATAGGACCTACCCGATACGGACAATTAACAATTCAAAATAAAATTATACGCAAACATTCACAATTCCAATAAGAGAAAATCCGGACTAAAATAGCGATTTAAAATAAAGTCCTTATCAATCCCAAAAATTAATTAATATAAGGGTATACCAAATCACTTGAACTCAAGCGGAATCAAAGGTGATGAACCCGATTTCTTCTAGTGTTCACGAGATCATGTTGGATCCCTAGTTTGAATTTGGGCTAAGTTCACTAATTAGGATGAGTTTGACCCACATTGTATAGCCAGGGTCAAGTCTGTGAGTCCTAGAGTTTAGGTTAGTCTTTAAGTTCAACCTTCATGGACCAGCCAGTAGAGAACTTCAGTAGACTCAGAATTAGAAGAATTAAGAGTTCAAAATTATCTGTTCAAAATTCTTCGAACTCAGCTCAAAGATCATCGATCTAAGATCGACGAACTCAAAAATCTTTCTCTGAGTTGAGCTCGACGATATTCGAGCTCAGGTCGACGATCTCTTCATTCAGACATATTCTTAGCTCGACAAACTTAGAGCGCAGAAATTGGCAAGTTATTTCCAGAAGGCAGTTCGCTGAGCTTAGGTCGACGAACAGGAATTCTCAGGTCGACAAACTTGGAACTCCAGTCGACGAAATCTATTCAGAGGTCGACGAATTCTGTCCCGAGCCAGAATGAGAAGTTTTCCATATTTCTGTCCATATTTTTTATACTATTTAACAGTAATTCTCTGAGTAATTAATGCTTATATTCTCTAGAATATAACTGTTATTGACAGCATTAATTATGGTCTTCATCAGGGTTAATTACTTGCTTATTTTATTGGGACAATTAGGGAAACTCATTTAAGTCAAATATTCCAGCCTTTTCATTCTCCAGATCAGTCAGAATTTAATGCTTGGAATTCAAATTTCAATGGAGAATTTTGACAGCAGAATATAAAAGAGATTTTCTCTTTTTGGACAAAATCCATGCATATACAGACCAAACAATACTGATAATACAGAGAAGATACACAGGACATAAAGAAGAATATCTACTTCTCTGTGCAAGAAAATATTCTGTTTTCCCTTGTTCTTACTAAAAGCGGAAGAAGAACAACAATCATATATCAAGAGTCTTCTTCTATTTCTACTCCAGAAATATTCAAGGATAACAACTTTGAATTAGTCTGTAAGTTCCTGGATCTTTCAAGATAAGGCTGAAGACCTACACCCTGAGCAAGGCTCCAAGCTTTCTGAACATCTCAACATTTTAGAAGGAGTCTTGACAACATAATCCCCTTGTCTTCTCTATTGTATAGAGAAAAGAGAAGACACCATCAACTCTCTCAGCCTCTTATAAATTGGTTTATTAACTCCCTTCAAAATTTTATTCTTAGTTTTTGGGAACCTGATCAAAAGCCTAAAGGGTTGTGAGATCTCCCTGGAAATAGATCTTGTGGTGGCAGTCACCTAATCAAAAACCTGATAGTGGATTCCTACCAGGGTGGTAGAAGAGTGGATGTACCCAATTCTGGGAACCACAATAAAATTCTTGTGTTGTTTTGTTGGTCATTTTCCTTTTTTTTTTGATGTGTTGTGATAGATTGGCTTAGACTGTTTCCATTTCCTGTTACTATTATTAGTATCACTTATTTTACTCTGATAAATTTAAAAATAGTCAAAAGTTTTAATTACTCTATTCACCCCCCCCCCTTTAGAGTAAATCAGGTCTAACCCCTATCTTTCAATTTGTATCAGAGGCAGGTTCCTTTGGTTGTACAAGCTAACATTTGAACCAAAAGATCCTTGTTAGATATGATTTTCTTTTTCCTATTTTTTTTGTTTTATATCATGGCACAGAACAAATATTATGCAATCACCATACCTCTAGTCTGCAACTTGAATAGGTTTGCTATCTGGAAGGCAAGAATCAAGTTATATATGAACTCTATTGATGAGGATATTTTTAACTCCATCTTGACTAGACCACCAACTCCAGTGGTAACATCTACTACAAGTTCCAGCACTCATGTTGTTCCACCACCTGAGTGGACAAATGCTCTAAAAAAGCCAAAATAGCTGATGTCAAGGCCATGAATATTCTGGCTCAGACAATGTCTGATGACATCTTCGAGAAAATGGCAGAGTGCACATCAGCCAAGGCTATCTAGGATTCTCTTAACAAGATGGTGGCTGGATCAGCAGATGAGAGAAAGCACAGGTGATCCAATCTCATCTCTCAATATGAAAACTTTAAGAAAGAGGAGTCAGAGTCTATGAGTGATATGTACAATTGACTAACTCAATCATCAATGAGCTAAAGACTCTGGACAAGGACATCACCCTCATAGAAGTCAATGACAAAATCCTCATGTGTTTCCCCAGCTCCTGTGATTCTAGAATCTTGCCAATCAAGGAAGCCAGAAGTCTAAATGAGATTTCGCTGAATCTCTTCTTAGAAAGCTCAAGTCCTATGAACAATTGATAAAGACTAGAGAAGCTGCTGAGATGATGATTCCCTCATAAGCAAGAAAGGAGAAGAACATTGCATTCAAAGCATCTGAAGAATTAGAAGCTCCAACAGCCAGTGAATAATTTCTGAGTCTCTTTGCCAAGAGATTTTACAAGATGGGCAAGAGGGATTTCAGAAGAAATTCATCTAGACAAGATGACAAGCCAAGGTATGATAAGACACCAACTAAAGAAGTTGTTTGCTTTGGTTGCAGGAAGCCAGGACACTTCATCTTAGAGTGTCCAGAGAACCAAAAGAAGGAGAGAAGAAGAGAAAAGGAACCCAGGAGGCAGCACTACAGCAAGCCCTCCTCTAGCAATCATAAAAGGAAGGAGAAAGGCTTTGTAGCTGAAACCTGGAGTGAAACTGAAGATGAATATTCATCTTCCAGCTCCAGTGAAGATGAAGAGGAAGCAAAGGTAAAAGAAGTGTGTTTGATGGCCATCAATGCTTCAGGCAGCTGTTCAAAAGCAGAAGATGAAAAGTCAGAGGGTGAAGACTTTGAATATGAGGAAGATCAGGTACTGTCTTCTTTTGATTTTAATTCAGATAATTTTAGAACTGAATTTAAATCTTTATATATTTATTTAATTAACTCTGAAAAAGAAATTAAATAACTTAGAGAAAAACTAACATAATAAGAAAATTTCATTTCAGAAAACATTAAATTAAAAGATGAATTAACTCTAGCTAATGAACAAATCATCTCATTAAAAACTGAACTAACTGAGGCTAGGAAACTTGTAGAATCCCTAAATGGGAGAAGTATCAAGTTGATGGAGATCACAAGCTCAGTGAATGCCAGACTTAATGGCAAGCTGGGCTTAGGTACTTCATCAACCCAACCCCCATTGATTCAGAAAAATATACTAACAACTCCAATTAAATTTGTTTCTGAAAAAGGAAAGGAAAAGATAGATGATAATAATGTTAAACAAATAGAATTAAAACAGAAGAATAAGAAAAAATGAAAGAATAAGAAAAATCTTAACTATAACAATATTCAGCAGATTTCGTCGAACTGAGATCAACGAAATGTGTACAGTTCGTCAAACTCAAGTCGACGAACTCCGAATGCAAATTTCTATTATAATTATTCTCTGAACTGCGATCAACGAAACTAGTATGGTTTGTCGACCTAAGATCGACGATATTAGGGCCCATAAAATGAATATTTTCATTCTCTGAGTGGAGTTCGGCGAACTCATCCCCGTTCATCGACCTCAAATCGATGAACTTACCAAAATTCGTCGACCCCAGTTTATAATAATAGAAACTTTAATTCTAACAGACCATTTAATAAACCAAGAGATTATGTTAATCCATTTACCTAGTGGATAATTCAACCTAGAAGATTTCACCCCCTAGGTTATAAAAATCAACCAGAATACTCTTATATTTCCAGTTTTAATTATGAAAATAAACAAGCACCCATGGTAACCTGGGTCTAGAATAGCTAATCAATTTTTTTGCAGGTGAAAGACTATCCCACCACAGAGCAACAGTGGTATATAGATAGTGGTTGTTCAAAGAATATGACTGGCAGCAAGGACAACTTAATCAACTATAAGTCAAAGCTAGGACCAAAAGTTATATTTGGTGACTCTAATTGTGGCCAAACAGAAGGATATGGAAAGGTCAAAATTGGAGCAGTAACCTTCTGGAAGGTCGCTTATGTAAGTGGACTGAAGCACAACCATATATCCATAAGTAAGTTATGTGATGAAAGGTTTCATGTATCATTTAACAAAACCTCATGTATTATTACTTTAGTAGATAACCAAGTAGTGTTAACTGGTACTAGAGTAGGAAATATCTATGTAGTTAATTTTAAGTCAGCTAAAACTGAAATATTCATGTTTAACCAAACTAGTAATAATAATGAACTTTAGCATAGGAGATTAGGTCATGTAAATCTGAAAAATATTGCTAAACTCTTTAGGGACAACCTTGTTAGAGGTATGCCTTCTTGCCCCTACAAGAAGGAAAGCCTTTGAGGGGTTTGTCAATTAGGCAAGCAAACAAAAAATAGCTTTAAGTCACTTAATAAAAGTGATTCACCTATGATTCTGTATTTGCTACCCATGGATATTTTTGGACCCATTGCTATACAGAGCCTAAGAGGGAAGTCTTATACCTTAGTGATAGTTGATGACTTCAATAGGTTCACTTAGGTGTTCTTCTTGAGAAACAAGTCAGATAACTTTAAGGTTCTTACAGATTTTATTAAGAGCATAAGGATTGAGTAATCTACTCCAGTTGCATTGATCAAAAGTGATCATGGTACTGAGTTTGAGTCTCTTCCCACACAATAATTCTATGAGAAGGAAGGTATCATGCATTGCTTCTCTTCCCCTAGAACTCCTCAACAAAATAGGGTAGCTGAAAGGAAAAAAACATAACACTCATTAAAGTTGCAAACACATTACTTGCAGATGCTCACTTTCCCCTATCCTTTTGGGCAGAGGCTATGAGCATAGAAAACTATGTACTGAATAGAAGTTTGATTCATAAGCTTAAGGGCAAGACCCCCTATGAACTACTCAAAGGAAAGAAACCTAAAGTAGATTATTTTAGAGTCTTTGATTATGTTTATTACATTCATAATAATAATAAGAAATACAATAGAAAGTTTGAAGCCAAAACTGAAATAGGAATTTTTCTTGGATATTCCCAAGTAACCAAGGATTATAGGTTATATAATAAATCATCTATGAAAATGGAAGAGTCTATTCATATTTCTTTTGATGAATCAAACATGTTTTACAAGGAGAAGATCCCTTCTACCAGTGAGACTTTGTAGGAACCACATTTGTGTGAGAAGTTGGATGAATTGACCCTCACCAATGAGGATGTTACCATCCTTCTCCACATGTTATTGAAGAAAGTGATGATGATATCACTGAATACAGTGAAGAGCCAACAACAGCTATAATTCCACCAGAGGAATTAACTCCCCAAGTTATTGCTCAACCAGCTCCTCCTACCTAGATAGTCACACTTAGAGGTAACTCTGTATCTCAAGTGATTGGAGACATATCAGTGGGTGTGCAGACAAGGAATCAACTCCACTAGGACATGATGCATGCCTGCTTCATATCTCAAACTGAGCCCCAATCCATAAAAGATGCTGAGCAAGATCCACACTGGATCATTGCAATGCAAGAGGAGCTCAACCAGTTTGAGAGATGTAGAGTTTGGGATTTAGTTACAAGACCCAAAGACTACCCAGTCATTGAAACTAAATGGGTATTTAGAAACAAACAAAATGCTCAAGGTACTATCATGAGGAATAAAGCAAAGATTAGTTTCTCAAGGATACAGACAAGAGGAAGGCATTTATTATGACCAGACTTTTGCCCCTGTTGCAAGGATTGAAGTAATCAGGATATTTCTAGCTTATGCAGCCTATAAGAAGTTCACAGTATATTAAATGGATGTCAAAAGTGCATTCCTTAATGGTGAACTCAAAGAAGAGGTTTATGTGGAACAACCACCAGGTTTTATCTCTTCATCCCATCCATCTTATGTTTTTAAACTGCATAAAGCTCTCTATGGTCTAAATCAAGCTCCAAGAGCTTGATATAAAACCTTAGATAGCTTATCTTAGAGCATAACTTTTCTAGAGGCATAATAGATATGACTTTATTTATTAAGCATCATCATGATAAAATCTTGTTAGTATAAATATATGTAGGTGACATTATATTTGGTTCTACTGATTCCAAACTATGCAAAAGGTTCTCTGACCTTATGCATTCCAAGTTTTAAATAAGTAGCATGGGTGAACTCTCCTACTTCCTTCGTCTCCAAGTGAAGCAATTACTTGATGGCATCTTCATATCCCAATCTAAATATGCTAAGGAGGTTATAAAGTGGTTTGGGATGGCTGATACTTCAACTAAGAAAACACCTATGACTATAAATGCTGTGATTGATTCTGATGTACATAGGAAACCTGTTGATCAGAAACTTTATAGGGCCATTATTGGGTCCCTATTATATCTCACAGCAAGTAGGCCAAACATTATGTTTGCTACTTGTCTTTGTGCTAGGTTCTCGGTGAACCCTAATGAATCTCACCTTATTTTCCTAAAAAGAATTTTGAGATATATAAAGAGTTGCCCAAATTTAGGACGCTGGTATCCAATTGAGTCAGAATTTGAGTTAACTGGATACTCTAATGCTGACTTTGCAGGATGTAGAGTGGACAGAAAAAGTACCTCAGGGACATGCCAGTTCCTTGGTGCTAGACTTGTGTCCTAGTTTTGCAAAAAGCAAACATCTGTGTCTACTTCAACAACAGAAGCTGAATACATAGCAGCTGGCAGTTGTTGTTCACAGATGTTGTGGATTAAGAACCAACTCCTAGATTATGGTGTCAACTTAAATAATTCAACTCTACTTTGTGATAATACTAGTGCAATTTTTATTGCACAAAATCCAGTGCATCATAGTAGAACTAAGCATATAGAAATAAGGCATCATTTAATTAGAGTGTGGATAAAAATAAAATTAATCTTGTCTACATCTACACTGATTTGCAAAGAGCAGACATCTTCACCAAACTCTTGGATAAGAGGAACCATCTGTTCTTTCTGAATCAGCTAGGTATGATCAATGAAGAAGCATTAATTTAATTTATGAATTTGTCACAGTTTGTCGAACGGAGATCGACGATCTGAGGACAGTTCTTGAGAAAATTCGTCGACCTAAGATTGACGAACTCTCTTTGTGAAGTTTTATTCATCGACCGGCAAATGACGATACTGCTTTAGAAAATTTTTGTCAACCTGAGAATGACGAACAGTTTTCACATCTTCAGATTGAGATCGACGAACTCTTTTGTCAATAAAATATTTCGCCGACCTCAGATTGAAGAATTTTTTTTATTTCTTAGGATGGAGTTTGACGCTTCACATTCTGAAAATATTATAACTAGGTTTTCTTCGAGCTCCATCCCATGCTTTCTGTTCCCCTTACACTTGATCTTTCTGTTTCTATTTGCAGGCGATCAATGTCGATTCTTGCGAGCTCTCTTTCCGCAATGAAGTTTGACACAGGATTCAATATAGACTTTGAATCCTTTCAACATTATGACAAGATTTTCTTGGATATACTAAAGCTATCTGAGGAACAATAGTTGAAAACCTTCATGACAACCAGGATAAAGATAGCTGCTACTGAAATCAGAGAATGGGTGTTTACCTCCTCAACTCCAGATGTCGAGACCATGGCAGGCACAATTTCTGTAAATCAGGTTACTCTAACCCCCGCAGTTTTAACTTATATTTTTGGTTTGATAAATGGTGAATAAGATTTATAGATTGATAGCTCTGAGTATGATGAAATGTTGAATTAAATGGGTCACTCTGGAGAGAACCCTAATAAAGTGTTAAAGAAAAATATGTCTGCTGACAACAATTTTTTAGCTGGTATGGTGGGCAAAGTATTGCTAGGAAAGCACACTGCCCATGATTATATTACCAGGCAGCAACTTCTGGTAATGTGTGTTGTTATAAATAAGAAAGCAGTGAATTGGGCAAGGATCTTGTTGTATTTGATAAGGAAAAAGAATAGTAAGAAAATGGTTTGTTTTGGAAGAATCTTGGGAATTTTTCTTCAGGAAAAGGCAACTGAATCCCTAGTCTCACAGACCATATTCATTAATGCTTCCAAAAGGCTAGCATGCACCTTGTTTGGAAGATGGGAGAGGGCTATCTCAAAGCCTTCTATGGCTTTTAACCTCTTCTAGAGCATCTGAGGATACAAGAGCTGTAACAGCTGATACCCCACCCCAAGAAGATGTCCCCTCCATCAGCATTCCATTCACCCAGATTCAAACACCTCCATCTCATCAACCCACTCCTCCACAAATTTCAATTCCTTCGTTAACCCTCTAACAACCATCCACATTTCAAGCTCCTATTCCAACACCACCTACATCTCCAGTACATCAACCAACACAAGTTCAATCTCCAGAGCATACCACACCACCTCAATCCCCACTTCCCCATCATCTTGATGACATTCCATCCATAACCACTCATCCATTCCATCTTTTGATCTTATAACATCATCTCCCATCAATACTCCATCACCTCATGATGAGCCCATGATAGACACCACTCCTTTCCCTTCCTCCTCTTCCATCCATCCTTCTGTATCTACTCAGACACCATCTGAGTTTGTACAATTGGATTCCTCTTCCATTCCCTCCCTTCTAGAACTCCTCACTCCCCTTCTTAAAAATCTTATAGCATAGTCCATTAAACCTCTTGCTGAATCTATTTCATCCCTATCTGCACTCATCTCTGCTGGCCCCACTGTCCCTTTTTTGGGGACCTAACTTCAGGACCCTCTGAAACCAAGCTGTGGGAGATATCCAGTGAAGAAGCTCCAGTCCCCTCTCCTCCAGTAGATGCAGCAATAGCAGCAGTTTTACAGTTAGATGAGCCAGCAGATATAGAAGCAGATGTAGATGTGAACATGATTACAGAAGCTGAGATAGTTGATTTTGATATGCTTTGTACAGATGAGGAAGTTAATCTGCTAGAAGTTTTGACTGTTGGTGATTGCTGTGTCAATCCCACAGTAGATTTATTTGATTTGCTAAATTCTTTTAAGTCAAATTATATAAATTATCTTCCAGTAGTTTGCCTAGAGCAATCTTTGGCTATAGTATGTTATACTTCACCAATAAGCCCTAAGTTGTTAAATAGCTAAACGCAAGTTTTGAAGTTTCTGTAAATTCTGAAATATAAGTTGCTGAGGAGGTTTGCAGTCCTCCTCCTTGCATGTGGGCTGAGTCCCCAATGCCAAACATGGATGAATTTTTGTTTGCTGATTTAGAAGAAGATAATAAGATGGTTACTGAGAATGTTGCTCCACTAGAAGTTCTAGAACCTCAAGTGTTTCCTCAAGCTGAGAAGCAAATCTCAAAGGAAGCCTTGAAGGAAATTTATGATATGTATGACAATCCTCCAGAATCTTCTGATGAAGACAATGATGAAGATGATTCTGATGTTTCTGATGATCCAAAAGCAAAAGAGAAGATTGCTAAGAAAAGGAAAGCTGTTCCAAAGGATGCTCCCAAGCTTAATCTTATGCATGACACTCCCTACTATATTCTACAAAAGATTACTCCCTATCCTGGGATGCCACAGTGGATGTGGCTGTCAAAGAATGATAAAAAAGAAAGGAAGAAGAGAAGAAGGTATAGGTCTCCTCCTAAGCACTTCAGGAAAGACCCTCCTCCTCCTCCTCCTCCATCAGCTGGGGCCTCTGGAAGTGCTTCTCTCAGATCAGCACCAGTTACTAAAACATATCAGAGACACTCCAAGCTAATTCAACAACAATAATCCTCTCAGAGCAAGCATCCTCCTACTATAGATAAGAAAAGTACTTCAGCATCTACTGATGACTCAAAAAAGGACTCTAGTCCTAAAAGGCCAGAATCTCCACCTATTCCTTTTATAGATCCAGAACAAGAAACAAATAAAAAATGGCCAGGTTTCAAGAGCTGATTAGACTTTTTATGATCAAAAAAGCTAAAGCTGAAGGAAAATATCCATCTTAATACTCAACAATATCATCATATAGAAAAGAAGAACTCAAGAGGTATGCTAAAGCTAATAAATTTTTCAATGTAGATGATTATATGGGTTTGCATCTTGAGGCAGTAGTACTAAGAGCCACCTCATGTAATATAATTGGAGCATCAGACATGACAATGTCAAAAAGAGAAGCTGCAAATCCAAACAGAGATATTATTTTCAAGTAGCCCTCTGAGAAATCTGATAAATCTGAGAAAGAGAAGGCAAAGAAGAACAATTATTTTGTGTGTTTAGTTTTTATTTTTTGAACTCTATTTATTAATCATGAAGCACTATTATACATATCTGTTGGATGTTTTATTTTCTGCCAGATATATTTTATTCTGCTTTGTGATTGTTTTCTTTTGTTTGTATTAGTGACCTCACCCAAATAGGGGGAGATTTTTTGATCCTGAATTCTGATTTGGGCTAGGTTCACTAATTAGGATGAGTTTGACCCACATTGTATAGCCAGGGTCAAGTCTATGAGTCCTAGAGTTTAGGCTAGTCTTTAGGTTAAACCTTCATGGACTAGCCAACAGAGGACTTCAGTAGAATCAGACTTAGAGGAATTCATAGTTCAAAATTATCAGTTTGAAATTCTTCGACTTGAGCTCGACGATCTCAGATCGACGAACTCAAAAATCTTTCTCTAAGTTGAGCTGAATGATATTCGAGCTCAGGTAGACGATCTCTTCATTAAGACAGATTCTCAGCTCGACAAACTTAGAGCGCAGAAATTGGCAAGTTATTTCAAGAAGGCAGTTTTCTGAGCTCACGTCGACGAACAGGAATTCTCAGGTCGACGAACTTCGAACTCCAGTTGATGAAATCTGTTCAGAGGTCAACGAATTTTGTCCCGAGCTTGAATAAGAAGTTTTCTTATTTCTATCCTTATTTATTATACTATTTAGCAGAAATTCTCTGAGTAATTAATACTTATATTCTCTAGAATGTAGACATTATTGGCAGCATAAATTATGGTCTTCATCAGGGTTAATTACTTGCTTATTTTATTGGGACAGTTGGGGAAACTCATTTAAGTCAAATATTCTAGCCGTTTCATTCTTCAGATCAGTCAGCATTTAATGCTTGGAATTCAAATTTTAAAGGAGAATTTTGACAGCAGAATATAAAAGAGATTTTCTTTTTTCATACAAAAATCCATGCATATACAGACCAAACAGAACTGAGAATACAGAGAAGATATACAGGACATAAAGAAGAAGAATTGCTTCTTCTCTGTGCAAGAAAACATTCTACTTTCCCTTGATCTTACTAAAAGCTGAAGAAGAACAACAATCATATATCAAGAGTCTTCTTCTACTTCTACTCTAGGAATCTTCAAGGACAATAACTTTGAATCAGTCTGCAAGTTCCTGGATCTTTCAAGACAAGGCTGAAGACCTACACCCTGAGCAAGGCTCTAAGCTTTCTGAGCATCTCAACATTTCAAAAGGAGTCTTGACAACACAATCCACTAGTCTTCTCTATTGTATAGAGAAAAGAGAAGACACCATCAACTATTTCAACCTCCGGTAAAAGGGTTTATTAACTCCCTTCAAAAATTTATTCTTGGTTTTTGGGCACCTGATCAAAAGCCTAAAGATTTGTGAGATCTCCCTTGAAATAGATCTTGTGGTGGCAGTCACCTGATCAAAAACCAGATAGTGGATTCCTAACAGGGTGGTAGAAGAGTGGATGTACCCAGTTTGGGGAACCACTATAAAATTTTTGTGTTGTTTGGTTGATCATTTTCCTTTTTGTTTTACTGTGTTGTGATAGATTAGCTTAGACTATTTCCATTTCCTGTTACTACTATTGGTATCACCTATTTTACTCTGATAAATTTTAAAATAGCCAAAAGTTTTAATTACTTTATTCACCTCCCCTCTAGAGTAAATCATGCCTAACCCCTATCTTTCAGATCTACTCGCTCTAATTTATACGAAAAATATTCGAACAATTAATGATTAAAATTTAAATTTTAATTAGCCCGATTTCAATATAAATCAGGACATTTAACTAGCCTTCTATTCCACCAAATCTCATGATATTTTAGAAGAAACACACAAAAGAAAGTATAGAAAATCATTACCCAAATCCCAAGAAAAATCCGTCCACAAGATGAGTGGAGGAAACGCTCATGATGGTGGTTGAATCTATCTCCATGTAAGTCCACGGTTTTGCATTGGATGATGAAAATTGCAAGTCGTTCTTCCTTTTGCAAAACCCTAGGAGAGGGAAACCTTGGTTGCTAAAAATTTGGAATAGGATAGAGAAAAGGTGGTGGAAAAATTCTTAGGAAAGAAAAGGAGAGGGATAGGGTGAAGGTCGAATTTTGGTGTAGTGGACGGTGGTTGGGTTTGGTTTGTGGTGGATGGTCGGGTTGGTGTTGTGAAGGGGCTGCTCGGGTTGGAGAGGAGGTGTCTTGAGGGAGGTGGTGGAGGGAAACCGAGAGGAAGGAAGGGGAGAGAAAGGTGGCGGCTAGGAGGTTGGCAAAAAATTAGGGTGGGATAAGGAGGGGTTGGTTGGGTTTGATGTGGAAGGAGGGTGGTAGAGAGGCTTGAAGTAGAAAAAGAAAGATAAGAAGGAGGAGGAGGAGAGGGGGCCAAGATAGAGAGTTAGGGGAAGGTGGCTGGCGGTCAATAGAGGGGAGAGCGAGAGGGTGGTCGAAATTTGCCTAAGGGGGGAAGGAGAAATTCTATTAAGAATTAGGTTTTCAATTTTATCATCAACATTACAATAATCAACATAAGTATGGCTATATATAGCCTACACCACTCAATCTTCTCAATTAAAAATTTAAAATGAAACTATGATGGTTATAAGCACCCATCATGAAATAAAAATAATACAAAAATTAAATGCATGAAATAAAACGCTCTTGATGGTTTTAGGCACCCATCATACATGAAATGAAATACATAAAATTGCTTAAAATATAAATTGCTAAAATATATAATTATAATTATTTAATTTATAATTATATATTTTATTTAATGGTGATGGCGGACATCGTGCAAAACATGTGACGGAGTTGGCGAAGAATGACGTGGTAGACTCCCATTTTCGAGCTTGAGGGAACGACTGTCCTAATCCACAAACTCTCTATGTCGTTGATAAACGGTCGCATCAACAACATCTCCATCAAAACTCAAAAAGGAGAAGGAGCTAGTGGCTAAGTTTTCAAAGCCATGTTCTGTATTTCCTTTGATAGATTCCTTCTCCCCCAAAAAGGATAAGAAGGGGTTAGGCTTCAAAGGGAACACTAGAGCTGCCAATTCTAAAAGGAAGGGCAATGCTCCATTGTAGCCACTAGCCTCCAAGCCTCCTATTCCTTTCAGGAGAGTGTTGCTACCATCTAACAGGTATGACCAAGAGAGCATCTATGGTCACTGGGAGAATGGTGGATCCACCAATGGGAACAAAGATGGTCACCGTCATGGTGGTACGAATGGCAAGGGTGTAAGTTTCTACAAGGCAGCCCATGAGGAGATCCAAATGGACCATCCTGGACCATTTGTGTTTGGCGTACCATCCCCAACACTCAAGAATGAGGCTGTAGCCCCTTCTATAAATCTGTTAGTCCACAATCAGACCAAAGGAAAGTCTGTTAACAAACAATACCTGAGCATATCTGAATCCATCATGAGTATGCTCTCTGAAAATAAGACAGCTGCTGGTAGGGTTCAAGATACCCCAAGTACCTCTGCTGCCATACATATCCAAAATTAGTCTATGGATGGAAGACATAAGAAAATGGCTGCTGTTATACCAGCTAGACTGTGAGCTGCTGACAACAATGCTGTAAAACCATCCCTTAAAAGAAGGTACAACATCTATGAGTGATGGTGTTGTGGCAAAGTGGTCCACTATGCCATTGATTGCTGACACAATAATAGTGTCCATAGAGCTAATGTCAGCTTACCTCTCAGAAGAGCTGCAGGCAGGCATATTCATTTTCAGCCTAACATATACCTAGGACCCAATAAAGAATTGGGGTCCTAAGGTTAAATTATTTATGTCTTACAGATGAGTCCATGTAGCCATACCCATATATGGTACTTGGACAGTGGTTGTTCTAAACACATGTCTAGAACAAGGAGCATGTTGAAGGAGTACACTCCAGTAGAGAATGGACCTAAAGTCTCTTTGGTTGTTCAGAAAAGAGAGTAACCAAAGAGTATGGTAAGATATCAAATAGCATAATCACTATCACATAAGTAGCTTATGTGAAAGGTTTGCAACACAACCTGATAAGCATAAGCTAACTATATGATCTTGGATATGACATTTCTTTTCTTATGGATAAGTGCAAAATTAGGAGGTCAAGTGATCAAGGGGTCATCTTGACATGCACTAGGAAAGGAAATGTCTATTGTCTAAATTTTGTTTGTGAGAGTAAGGACCCTCCCATATAACTAGTTGCAGATGAGAAAGCCCCACACTGTGTCCAATGGCATAAGAGGCTAATTCACCGGAATTACAAGACCCTAGGCAAACTCTTTAGAAAAGAGTTAGTGAGAAATTGACCTAAGGTAAAGTGCACCAAGGAGGGTATCTGCTCTGCATGCCAAAAGATCAAGCAGAACAAGACCTCATTCAAGTGCCTTGGTACCAAAGACTCAGTAAGGTTCTTATACCACCTTCATAAAGATCTATTTGGTCCTATGTCAGTTCATAGTCTAGGTAGGAAAGTCTACACCCTTATGATTATTGATGACTTTTCCAGATTTGCCTGGGTGTTCTTCTTAAGGAAGAAATCTGAAACCCCTGATGTCTTCAAGACATTTACTAAGGAAATTAAGAATGAATTTAACAATACTGTGGTCAAAATCAGAAATGACCATGAGACTGAGTTTCAGTCTGTGTACAAGAAAAGGTTCTATGAAGAGCATGGGATTCATCAAGAGTTCTCCTCTCCTAGAACACCCCAGTAAAATGGAATTGCTGAGAGGAAAAATAGAACCCTCATAGAGGCTGGTAGGACCTTGTTAAGTGACACAACTCTCCCATAATATTTCTGGGCTGAGACAATAAGCACTGCATGTCATGTCCTAAATAGGGCTTCCATCACCAAAATCCATAAGAAGACTCCCTATGAGATTCTGAAAGGCAAAAAACCAAACTTATACTATTTCAGGATTTTTGGTAGTAACTACTATGTACTGAACAACGGTAAGTATTATGTGACTAAGTTTGCTGACAAGTACCAAGAAGTGATATTTGTTGGGTACATCAACAATAATAGGGCATATAGGATCTACAACTTGACTAGTCAAGTTTTAGAAGAATCAGTCCATGTTGTCTTTGATGAGTCAAACTTGATTAACTATGAGCTGCCTAGCTACTCTTCTAGCTCTACAGGTTTAAAGGAGGAGATGGACAAGCTTTCCTTCAGGGAACATGATCCAGTAGTACAAGATAAGAAAGAAGATGTGTGCTGTCAAGGGGGAGCTAAAGAATCATAAGTTGAGGATGAAGAAAACCCAGCTGAAGACAATGAAGAACACACAGCAGAAGAAAATGAAGAATAGCAAGCTGAAGCAAGATTGCCTCCAGTTGGGAGATATCTGAGGGACCATCTAGCACACCAAATCATTGGTGATGCAAGACATGGAGCCCAGACCAGAAGCAAGAGCATCAACACTGCTCTTTGTTCAAGCTTCCTCTCTTAAGAAGAGCCCAAGAAACTTGAAGGGGCTATCAAAGACCCATTCTAGATTGGAGCAATGTAGGATGAGCTGAACCAGTTAAAGAGATGTAGTGTCTGGAAGCTGGTTTCCAGACCTAAGGGACATAATGTCATAGGAACTAAGTGGATCTACAAGAACAAGTTACATGAGAATGAAATTATTGTTAAGAACAAGGCTAGATTTATGGCAAAAGGATACAAGCAAGAAGAAGGAATAGACTTTGACCAGTCTTTTGCCCCAATAGCAAGGCTGGAAGCATTAAGGCTATTCCTAGCATTTGCTGCCTATCAAGGATTCAAAGTCTACTAGATGGATGTTAAGTCAGCATTCCTGAATGGGGACATAAAAGAGGAAGTATATGTGGATCAGCCACAAGGGTTTGTATACCCTCACCTTCTTAATTTTGTTTATAGGCTTAGGAAAGCTCTATATGGGTTAAAGCAAGCCCCTAGAGCATGGTATGAAACATTGTCTAGTTTCCTTATTGATAACAAATTCTCAAGGCGGAAAATAGACAAGACCATATTCCTAAGGGAATCTAAAGGCAAGATCATCCTAGTTGAGATATATGTCGATGAAATTATCTTTGGATCTACTGAGGACAACCTTTGTAGGAAGTTTGCTAAACTTATGCAAGGGAAGTTTGAGATGTGCAGCATGGGTAAGCTCAAGTTCTTCTTGGGACTCCAAGTAAGATATATTGATGATGTCTTGTCCATATCCCAGCCAAAGTTCACTAGGGAGCTGATTAAGAAATATAGTACGGAGAATGCCTCCACCATGAGAACTCCCATGGGGTCAAGTATGCCTATAAGCAAAGATGAGGCAGGGAAACCTGTTGATGAGTCTTTGTATAGAGGGATAATTCGCTCCCTTCTATACTTGACTGCTAGTAGGCCTGACATAATGTATGCTACATGTGTCTGTGCTAGGTATCAGACCTGCCCTCAAGAATCTCATTAATTTACTGCAAAAAGAATTTTAAGGTATCGTAAGGGCACACAAGATCTTGGCCTATGGTAACCTAGGAATAGAGATTTTGATCTAATAGGATTTTCAGGTGTAGATTTTGCAGGCTGCAAGGAAGACAAGAAAAGTACTACTAGCACATGTCAATTCCTATGTGGAAAACTAGTGTCATGGAGCAGTAAGAAGCAAACCAGTGTGGCTATCTTAACTATAGAGTCAGAGTATGCAACGCCCCAGATTTTTCTGCGACTATTTTATTCTCGTTTGGCATTACGGTGATGCGTTTTCGTGGCTTGTGCCATATGTGGAGTGTGGTTTTGCTCCTTAGAACTGAGTTGCCAATTTTGTAGCCTATGGGCAAGGTCTCCCTAGCAAGCCGAGTCATTTTGGGTGACTCGGTGTGGCCTCTTGGGGGATGTTTGTGTTTTGGTTTTAAGCGGGTATAACTCAAGTTCTGTTCGTCAAAAGTTAATTTTGACTTCGCCTTTGTGTTCGTAGCGTGGGTATTTAGCTACGGTGCGAATTTCATCAAATTCCGAGGTAGTTTAGTTTTCGTGCCATTTTGGGTGTGCCATTAGTAAAGCCTAGTAGAAATTCTCTTAATTTAATAAGAGAGCGGGCGGTTGGGTTTCGGTTTTGCTAAACCAACGCGTATAAGCTTCTATAAAAGCTTTGTTCAGAAGTGGCGGGACCACTTCTCCTTCCTCCTTCCCGAGACCAAAAGAAGAAACCGTCTACTCCTGTTCGCGGAAAATAGAGGCGGAACGGCAGTTAGCCCTAGCTTTCGGACGGTGATTTCGGGAGTGTTTGTGGGCGGATTTCAATTCCGTAAGCGGCGTTGTCTTGCTCTTGCTCAGATCTATGTTTCGACGGTAAGAGATTCGATTTTTGTGGAGTTTAAGGAGACTTGGATTTTCGGTTTCTTGTGGATTCCGCCATTAAAGTTCGGAATGTGCTTTTAGGTGCTGCTGCTACTAGTGCCAAGTGAAGAGGAGGGAAAGCCAACCAAGCATCGCTGAAAAACCGATGCAAGTGGTTTTTTTGCACTTGCTGTTTTTATTTTCCCTTCTTAACTACCCGGTTAGCCCTAGGATAGAAGCCAAGCTTTTCTCTTCTTGATTGCTTAAAGCTCTGTGCTTCAGTTTTCCTTTATGAGCCCCCTCCTTCTGCTGTTTTGCTCAACCCGCTGGTTGTTTTCACCATTTATACTCCAAATTTTATTTTCGGGTGGGTTCTTTTGCGGGTGGAGCCGAGAGAGAGAAAGAGGTAGGTTTTTTTGGTAGCGCTCTGGTTAGAACAAGTCTTGGTAGACTCTCAGGTTTTGGTGTTGAGTGTGGTGCACACACTCAAAGCCAAAAGCCGCCCGGGCTTGGCGTTGAGTGTGGTGAACACACTCTAAGCCATAGTTTGGTCTGTTCTTTTGCGGCTGAGTGGTGGGGCGATTGAGTGAGAATTTTCGTCTAAGTCAAAATTGACGGGAATCACTAAGTCATTCTCGCCAATTTCGACGAGTATCGTTGGTGATTTCCGCCGATTCGGCGAAAATTAATCTGGATTCCCGCCGATTCGGCGAGAATCAATCTGTATTCCCGCCGATTCGGCGAGAATCATTCTGGATTCCCGCCGATTCGACGAGAATCATTCTGGATTCCCGCCGATTCGGCGAGAATCAGTCGGCATTCCCGCCGACCTCTTCTTGTTGGCGTTAGTTTAGGGTTCTCATGCGGGTAAGTACTTTGGCATAGAGTGAGTTGACCTCACTCAACGCCAAAGCTATTTTGGCGTTGAGAGAAGTGGACTCACTCAATGCCACTGTTGGGTTTTGTGGTTTAGTGTTAAGGGCATTGAAGGAGTGGACCTCACTCAACGCCATAGCTGTTTTGGCATTGAGTGAGGGTAGCTCACTCAACGCCACTGCCTATTTTGCTAAAGGCGTTGAGGGAGTGGACCTCACTCAACGCCATAGCTGTTTTAGCGTTGAGTGAGATTAGCTCACTCAATGCCAGAGCTTTTCTCACGGGAGGCGTTGAGTGGGTGAACCTCACTCAACGCCATGCCTGTTTTGGCATTGAGTGAGGCTAGCTCACTCAACGCCAGAGTTGCTCTTCCAGAGGGCATTGAGTGAGTGAACCTCACTCAACGCCAAGGCTGTTCTGGCGCTGAGTGAGGCTAACTCACTCAACGCCAAGATCTTGTTAGGCGTTGATTGGGTCCCACTCAACGCCAAGTCGTGTTGAGTCATTTCAACACTTTTTCCCTACCTTTATTTTCGCTCCCGAGTGAATTCCTTATTCATGTTTTGAGTTTCCCTGTCGGCCATGTTTTTCTTTCCTAAAGACAGAATCGTGGGTCGTGGTTAGTAGTGGTGGTTTGAAGCTCTTCATGGGGGAGGTGTTGTGTAATTTAGCCGTGGCCACCCTTTTCTTTTATCTTGCTCTAGGTACGGGCTGGGCAAGGGGGTGGAAGGTCCCTAGTGCTTTCACATGTAGACCCTTGAGCTTGTTGGCTTGGAAATGGTGGTTGGAGGACTGAGTTTGCCTCCAACCCGGATTCATGTTGTTTGTTTTTGCTACTACCATCTCCCACAGCTTAGGGTGTTAGATGTTTCTTCCTTGGTAGATTGAGCATTTTGGGCTCTTGGTAGCTTAGTGGACTCTGCAGGATGTAGTTTCTGGGTAGGGTTGATGTTGTTTCCTTGCACCTAGTGCATTCCTTTTTTTCTTGCCTTGGGGTAGTTGTGAATTTTACTGCTGTGTGTTTTCCTCTTCAAATTATCCTTTGGTTGGCACTTTCATGCAGTTTTTTTTCCTTGTTTTGCTTGATGAGGTATTCTTTCTTCTTTTGAATTCCTTAGGTTCTGAGCAGTAGCCAGTTTGGTGGCTAGGTTGCGGTGGTGTTGCCGGTGGTCTCTTGGACTCTGGATACCCTTCTGGATTTGTGTAGTGAGGCAGGTTTCTTCTGCACTTCCTTACAAACATACATATTTGCCAGTGGGTTCGTGTCAGGTTGCTGGTGCCCACTGGTAGTTTTTACCTTTGTACTAGATATATTACTTTTGCTGCTACCATTTTCTGGAGATAGTCTACTTGCTCTGTGGAGGATTTATGCTAGGTTGCTAGTTATTTTTAAAACTACAATTATTATTATAAGTAAAGCTCATGATCAACATGTTTTATAAAACTAAATCACTATTTTCCAAACAACGTATAAAGATTGTTTTCTTATATATATTATAAATTAAATGTAGAGTCTTGCATAGTATAAGCTGTCCTCTTGGGGCACTTATGCACTCCTTAGGATGTCAAACCATAATAAAGTATTTTTTCACAGCGCATAAGTATAGTTTTTAACTGTGGACTAGGTGATCCACCAAGCCGAGGGATACGACCTCTAAAATATAACTGATTTTCTAATCATTAAACTCATGAATTTCTTTCATAAAGTAAAATATATGGTTTTGCCTGAGCGTTAACAGTTATCCCCTGCTCAACGTGGCATCATGACGCGTGTTTTCTTATACTCTGATAATTCCTAAATTTGGAGAAAATGCGGGTTGTGACAGTTGGTATCAGAGGGAGGTTGCTTGACAAGTTAGTCAGGCAACCTTTCTTTGATTGCTTTAGTAGTTCAGCATCATGTCATTCACACACTGATATGTCATCAGCACGTCTTGGCTAAAGCACGAACACTACACTCATAGCATAACATGAAGTATATGAGGCATATTATATAGTATGGGATGCATAATATGTGTTCGTATATGGATCCACCTTAGGGGCAACATGTGAGGGTTATGTAGTATGGGATGCATAACCTCACCACATGGCTGCGACTAGCTCGTTTTCTTTTTCATTGGATGAGAATGTTATGTAGTATGGGATGCATAACATTTTCATGTGTACGCCACTCATAACATGCATTAGGGCCTTTTTTAGAATGCATAGCACAAACATGCATGGCATAACATTGCATAAGCACAACGTGCCAAGCTAAAGACTGGCAGGATGACATATGTACACACATAAGCTTTTAAGTCAGAAGTAATATAAAGTCATGCATTCCCTATCTAGGCACATGAATTAGTATGGTGGTGGTTAACCATCCTAGGTTAGGGCATAACATTAATTTTTGTAAAAAAGATAAACTCCCAGAGCAAGTTTAGCAGCTTTAAGTTTATATCTATATATATATTATCTGTACTTGTAGTTGGGTCTAGCCATTGTACTAGGATCTAACTAGTATTGTTATGATTTTAGGATAGCGAGACGTCCTGCGACTCGATCGACTCCCTTGTCTGAGGGTGAGTCATCTGGAGCTCAGAATGACGCGGTGATCGAGAGCCTGCGGCAGAGTAGCGATGCCATGAGCAGGCAGATTGTAGAGATGCAAGCCCAGATTCAGTCCATGGTAGCGGTTGTGGCAGGTCAGACTCAAGAGTGCAAGGTCCTGCAGGGGGGTTAGATTTCCCTCCTCCTCCTGCACCCTTAAGACTTCCATTGGTGGTGCTAGTAAGGATGGCCTTCATCTCGCAGTTTCAGAGGCTGAGCCCTCCCACTTATGACGGGAAGGCAGATTTCATGGTTATAGACGATTGGCTGATCTCCATGGAGGAGATGTTCTCGTACTCAGGGATTGCAGATGATCAGAGGGTGATGATAGCCGCCTATCAGCTTAAAGGTTTGGCTAAGAGGTTGTGGCTGAGAGAGAAGGAGAGCTTGGTAGCTAGATGCTCTTGGGAGGTGTTCAAGGAGATGCTGTTGAGGAAGTTCTTACCCTAAGTCGAGTGTGACCACCTCATGAATGACTTCCTCCATTTGAAGTAAAGGAAACTCACGGTGGGTGAGTATGAGATAGAGTTCAGCAAGTTGAGCCGTTTTGCCCCTGGATTGGTCAGCATTGAGGCTGATCGAGTTAAGCGATTTCTCGGTTGTTTGAGGAGCGAGGTGCAGCAGTTGACCAGTGCTTATGGGTAAGAGACTTATGCAGGAGTAGTGGAGGCTGCTCTGATGGTGGAGGCTATTGAGTCCGCAAAGAGAAGAGGCCAGCAAATGAGGAAGGACAAGAGGAAGTCTGTGGAGAAGAAGAAACCCCAGGTGCCCGGTGCGGCTCCGGGAAAGAAGAGCAAAGTGGTGTGCAGCTTCTGTGGCCGGTCAGGCTACCCTGTCGAGAGATGTTTCAAGAAGGCAGCAGCTCAGAGGAAGGAGCAGGTTCATGCGATTCAGGGTGCTCCTAGGAGAGTTGTCTCCTATTCTGTTTGCAAGCGACCCGGGCATGATGCTGCCCAGTGCTGGTCCATGGATAAGTTCTGCTTTCAGTGTGGGCAGAAGGGACACATCAAGGCTAGGTGTCCTCAGGTCCAGCCTGCTCTTCATGCAGTTCCACTACAGGCATTACCTCCACCTCAGTGTGTGGACAAGGGCAAGGGAAAGCTTAACGTGATCTCTTCCGAGGCGGCTCAAGCTTCGACTAAGGTCATCTCAAGTTTGTTGCCTTTCCAGCCTGAAGGTTTTGTTCTTATTTTGCTAGAATGTTTGCAGTATTGTTGTGGTAGTTCCTTAGTTTTATATGCTCCTATAGGGAAATTTAAGGTGATGAACCGCTGGGCGCGTGTTCTGTTTGACTCCTGTGCTACCCACTCGTTCGTGGCTAGAGCCTTTGTAGAGCGACATCGGTTGACTTTAGATCGAGTTCGGGATATCTTCCATGTCAAGTTCCCCTCTGGTGAATCTGTGTTGTCAGATTTGGGCATGTTAGATTGCCCTGTTTTGTTGGGGGACTTCCTTGCGAAGGCAGACCTGAAGATGATTGATCTGGAGGACTTCGATGTTATTTTGGGCATGGATTGGCTGTCTAGGTATGATGCAGTCATTCAGTGCAAAGGGAAGCGCTTGGACTTCATCAGGGACGACGGTCAGCCCGGAAGCGTGTATGCTGATCTGTGTCAGGATTCTCCTATCATCTCTGCGGTATGTGCTCAGAAGCTGTTTCTTTCGGATTGTTTTGCTTGTTCGGTCTCGGTTGTTGGGACCGCTGTTAGTATACTGCGCTTGGAGGAGATTCCAGTTGTTCATGATTTTGCCGATGTTTTTCCGGATGATCTTCCTGGTCTTCCTCCCGAGCGAGATGTAGAGTTTGTGATTGATTTGGAGCCGTGTACGCGTCCTATTGCTAAGGCGCCGTACCGGATGGCCCCTCATGAGTTAGAGGAGTTACGAGTCCAGTTGGATGAGCTGTTGGCAAAGGGATTTATCAGGCAGAGTTCGTCACCTTGGGGTGCTCCTGTGCTGTTTGTGAAGAAGAAAGATGGGTCAATGCGGCTTTGCATCGACTATAGGGAGTTGAACAAAGTCATAATTAAGAACAGGTATCCTCTGCCGAGGATCGATGACTTATTTGACCAGTTGCACAGTAGTACGGTGTTCTCCAAGATCGATCTTCGTTCAGGCTATCATCAGCTCAGGATTCGTGAGGCAGATATTCCACGGACTGCGTTTAGATCAAGGAATGGACATTTTGAGTTCTTGGTGATGTCATTTGGTTTGACCAACGCACCATCAGCCTTCATGGATATGATGAACCGGGTGTTCAAGGATTTCC
Source organism: Platanthera zijinensis (assembly GCA_039513925.1). Classification (NCBI taxonomy): domain Eukaryota; kingdom Viridiplantae; phylum Streptophyta; class Magnoliopsida; order Asparagales; family Orchidaceae; genus Platanthera; species Platanthera zijinensis. Next base: position 78,552,163 of record CM077089.1, read on the forward strand.
TGGACAAGTTCGTGGTGGTCTTCATCGATGACGTGTTGGTTTATTCTCGCAGTGTTGAGGAGCATGAGCAGTATCTGCGCTTGGTTCTATCGGAGTTGAGGAACCACAAGTTATTCGCCAAGCTGAGCAAGTGTGAATTGTGGTTGCCTCAGGTTTCATTTCTAGGCCACGTGGTGAGCGAGGATATGATCTCGGTCGACCCAGAAAAGGTCACAGCAGTGATGGATTGGAGTAGGCCGAATACGCCTAAGGAGATCAGGAGTTTCCTAGGGTTGGCTGGCTACTACAGGAGGTTCGTGGAGGGTTTCTCATCCCTAGCTGTACCTTTGACCAAGCTGACTCAGAAGAACGTGGCTTTTGTTTGGAGTGAGAAGTGCGAAGAAGCCTTCCTGGAGTTAAAGAGGAGATTGTGCACTGCTCCTATTCTGACCCTACCAACTGAAGGGGTAGATTATGATGTTTACATGGATGCTTCGCATGTAGGTCTGGGTTTTGTGTTAATGCTGGTTAGAAAAGTGATTGCCTATGGGTCCAGGCAACTGAAGACTCATGAGAAGAATTATCTTACGCATGACCTCGAGTTCGCAGCGGTTATTTATGCGTTGAAGCTGTGGAGACACCTACTTTATGGGGCTCAGTGCAAGATCTTCACTGACCATAAGAGCTTGAAGTACGTGTTCACGCAGAAGGAGTTGAATCTGCGCCAGCGGCGGTGGCTAGAGTATGTGGCCGATTATGATGTAGAGATCATGTATCATCCAGGCAAGGCCAATGTGGTGGCCGACTCCCTAAGCCGATTGACGGGAAAGATCTTTAATCTCACCGCCGATCATTTAGTGGAGGAGTTCCTCCTTATGGATATATCAGTGGGATGCTGTGGCTTGCAAAGTAGTTTATCAGTGGTAGAGCCGTCTTGGATTTCTTTGACCAGACTGCACTAGAAGGACGATCCGGATCTTCTGCACTTATTCACCAGGACCAAGAAGGGGGAGTTGCCAGACTTTGCTATCGATGATGCGGGTACTTTGAAGTACCGCGACAGATTTTGCATCCCCGCTGTTGGGGACATTAGAGGTATGATTTGCAAAGAGTCTCATGGATCCAGCAATGCCTACCATCCAGGATCTACGAAGATGTATCGTGACTTAAAGCAAATTGCCTGGTGGTATGGCATGAAATGTAATATAGCCCGATTTGTTGCTAAGTGCCACACTTGCAAGCGTATGAAGGCCGATCATGGAAGGCCTGGCGGCAAGTTGACTTCGTTAGAGATCCCGACTTGGAAGTGGGAAAGTATATCTATGGATTTCATCACTGGCTTACCGAAATCCCCGAGGGGATTTGATTCTTTTTGGGTTATAGTGGATAGACTGATGAATTGTGCTCACTTCGTGCCATATAAGATTGATTACCCGATGAAGAAGATAGCAGAGTTGTACTTGAATGAAGTCATCAGACTTCACGGTGTGCTTGTTAGCATCATTTCTTATCGAGACTCCCGGTTTACTTCTCGTTTTTTGCAGAGTCTGCAGGAAGGTTTGGGTACGGATTTGAGGTATTCTACTGCTTACCACCCACAGACAAATGGGCAGACAGAGCGGGTGAACCAGATAGTTTAGGATTTGATCCGATGCTACATTTTAGACCATGGTGGAGCGTGGGATGAGCGACTGCAACTTATGGAATTTGCATACAACAACAGTTATCAGGAAAGATTCCAGATGGCTCCTTTTTAAGCCTTGTATGGGAGGCACTGCAGAACACTGTTATTTTGGGCTGAGGCTGGTGAGAGGCCTTTGTTGGGTCCTGATGTGCTTGAGGAAATGAAAGTTGCACTAAAGCTTATTCGAGAGAAGCTTCGTATAGCTCAGAAGAGGTATGAGAAGAACGCCAATCGGCGTAGGTCTGCCTTGGATTTTTCTGTAGGGGACCTTGTATTTATTAAGGTTTCCCCAATGGTGGGTGTAAAGAGGTTTGGTAAGAATCAGAAATTGGACCCGAGGTTTGTGGGCCCGTTAAAGATATTGGAGCGGATGGGCGTGTCAGCTTATAGATTGGATTTGCCAGCAAACTTTCCAGGTGTTCATAATGTTTTCCATGTAAGCCGATTGCAGAAGTGTGTGCGCAGCAGTGGGAAAGTATTGGACGTTGTGCCCCAGTTGGAGCCCAACCTCTCTTTTGTTGAAGTGCCGGTCCGTATTTTGGATACTCAGGAACGGGTGCTGCGAAAGAATTCCATTCCGATGGTGAAAGTTCTATGGAAGAATCAGGATTTGGAGAGCGCGACTTGGGAGCTAGAGTCGGCCATGATGGAGGCTTACCCTCACCTGTTTCCCAGATTTGATTCGTACGTTTTCCTTCTTGTAACTCCTATTTGTTACTTTTTCCTTCTATAGTAGAAGTGTTGTGCGTAAAGTTTCGGGACGAAACTTTCTTTTAGGGAGAGTGACTGTAACGCCCCTGATTTTTCTGCGACTATTTTATTCTCGTTTTGCGTTACGGTGACGCTTTTTCGTCGCTTGTGCCATTTGTGGAGTGTGGTTTTGCTCCTTAGAACTGAGTGGCCTATTTTGTAGCCTATGGGCAAGGTCTCCCTAGCAAGACGAGTCGTTTTGGGTGACCCGGTGTGGCCTCTTGTGTGATGCTTTTGTTTTGGCTTTAGGTTGGTATAACTCGAGTTATGTTTGTCGAAAGTTAATTTTGACTTCGCCGTTGTGTTCGTAGCGTGGGTATTTAGCTACGGTGCGAAGTTCGTCGAATTCCGAGGTAGTTTGGTTTTCGTGCCATTTTGGGCGTGCCATTAGTAAAGCCTAGTAGAAATTCTCTTAATTTTATAAGAGAGCGGGCGGTTGGGTTTCGGTTTTGCTGAACCGACGCGTCTAAGCTTCTATAAAAGCTTTGTTCAGAAGTGGCGGGCCCACTTCTCCTTCCTCCTTCTTCCCGAGACCAAAAGAAGAAACCGTCTGCTCCTGTTTGCAGAAAACAGAGGCGGAACGACGGTTAGCCCTAGCTTTTGGACGGTGATTCCGGGAGTGTTCGTGGGCGGATTTCGATTCTGAAAGTAGCGTTGTCTTGCTCTTGCTCAGATCTACGTTTCGACGGTAAGAGATTCGATTTTCGTGGAGTTTTAGGAGACTTGGATTTTCGGTTTCTTGTTGATTCCTCCATTAAAGTTCGGAATGTGCTTTTAGGTGTTGTTGCTGCTTGTGTCGAGTGAAGAAGAGAGAAAGCCGACCAAGCATCGCTAAAAAACCGTGGCAAGTGGTTTTTTTGCACTTGTTTTTTTTTGATTTTCCCTTCTTAACTACTCGATTAGCCCTAGGATAGAAGCCAAGTTTTCTCTTCTTGATTGCTTAAAGCTCTGTGCTTCAGTTTTCCCTTATGAGCCCCCTCCTTGTGCTATTTTGCTCAACCCGCTAGTTGTTTTCACCATTTAGACTCCAGATTTTATTTTCGGGTGGGTGCTTTTGCGGGTTGAGCCGAGAGAGATAAAGAGGTAGGTTTCTGTGGTAGTGCTATGGTTAGAACCAGTCTTGGTAGACTCTTGGGTTTTGGTGTTGAGTGTAGTGTACACACTCAAAGCCAAAAGCCGCACGGGCTTGGTGTTGAGTGTGGTGAACACACTCAAAGCAATGGTTTGGTCTGTTCTTTTGCGGCTGAGTGGTGGGGCGATTGAGTGAGAATTTTCGTCTAAGTCAAAATCGACGGGAATCACTAAGTGATTCTCGCCGATTTTGACGAGTATCGTAGGTGATTCCTGCCGATTCGGCGAGAATCATTCTGGATTCCCGCTGATTCAGCGAGAATTAATCTGGATTCCCGCCGATTCGACAAGAATCATTCTGGATTCCCGCCGATTCGGCGAGAATCAGTCGGTATTCCCGCCGACCTCTTCTTGTTGGCGTTAGTTTAGGGTTCTCCTGCGGGCAAGTACTTTGTCATAGAGTGAGTTGACCTCACTCAACGCAAAAGCTGTTTTGGCGTTGAGAGAAGTGGACTCACTCAACGCCACTTTTGGGTTTTGTGGTTTACTGTTAAGGTGTTAAGGGAGTGGACCTCACTCAACGCCGTAGCTGTTTTGGCGTTGAGTGAGGGTAGATCACTCAACACAACTGTCTGTTTTGCTGAAGGCTTTGAGGGAGTGGACCTCACTCAATGCCATAGTTATTTTGGCATTGAGTGATATTAGCTTACTCAACGCCAGAGCTTTTCTCACGTGAGGCGTTGAGTGGGTGAACCTCACTCAACGCCATGCATGTTTTTGCGTTGAATGAGGCTAGCTCACTCAACGCTAGAGTTACTCTTCTGGAGGGCATTGAGTGAGTGAACCTCACTCAACGCCAAGGCTGTTCCGGCGCTGAGTGAGGCTAACTCACTCAACACCAAGATCTGGTTAGGCGTTGAGTGGGTCCCACTCAATTCCAAGTCGTGTTGAGTCATTTCAACACTTTTTCCCTACCTTTATTTTTGCTCTCGAGTGAATTCCTTGTTCATGTTTTGAGTTTCCTTGTCGGCCATGTTTTTCTTTCCTAAAGGCCGAATCGTGGGTCGTGGTTAGTAGTGGTGGTTTGAAGCTCTTCATGGGGGAGGTGTTGTGTAATTTAGCCGTGGCCACCCTTTTCTTTTATCTTGTTCTAGGTATGGGCTGGGCAAGGGGGTGGAAGGTCCCTAGTGCTTTCACATGTAGACCCTTGAGCTTGTTGGCTTGGAAATGGTGGTTGGGGGACTGAGTTTGCTTCTAACCCGGATCCATGTTGTTTGTTTTTGCTACTACCATCTCCCACAGCTTAGGGTGTTAGATGTTTATTCCTTGGTAGATTGAGCATTTTGGGCTCCTGGTAGCTTAGTGGACTCTGTAGGATGTAGTTTCTGGGCAGGGTTGATGTTGTTTCCTCGCACCAAGTGCATTCCTTTTTGTCTTGCCTTGGGGCAGTTGTGACTTTTACTGCTGTGTGTTTTCCTCTTCCATTTATCCTCTGGTTGGCACTTTCATGCAGTTTTTTTCCTTGTTTTGCTTGGTGAGGTATTCTTTCTTCTTTTGAATGCCTCAGGTTCTTAGCAGTAGCCAGTTTGGTGGCTAGGTTTCGATGGTGTTGGCGGTGGTCTCTTGGACTTTGGATACCCTTCTGGATTTGTTTAGTGAGGCAGTTTTCTTCTGCACTTCCTTACAAACATACATATTTGCTAGTGGGTTCGTGTCAGGTTGTTGGCGCCCACTGGTAGTTTTTACCTTTGTACTAGATATATTACTTTTGCTGCTACCATTTTTTGGAGATAGTCTACTTGCTCTGTGGAGGATTTATGCTAGGTTGCTAGTTATTTTTAAAACTACAATTATTATTATAAGTAAAGCTCATGATAAGCATGTTTTATAAAACTAAATCACTATTTTCTAAACAACGTATAAAGATCGTTATCTTATATATATTATAAATTAAATGTAGAGTCTTGCATAGTATAAGCTGTCCTCTTGGGGCACTTATGCACTCCTTAGGATGTCAAACCTGAATAAAGTATTTTTCCGCAGCGCATAAGTATAGTTTTTATCTGTGGACTAGGTGATCCACCGAGCCGAGGGATACGACCTCTAAAATATAACTGATTTTCTAATCATTAAACTCATGAATTTCTTTCATAAAGTAAAGTAGATGATTTTGCCTGAGCGTCAGCAGCTATCCCTTGCTCGACGTGGCATCATGACGCGTGTTTTCTCATACTCTGATAATTCCTAAATTTAGAGAAAATACGGGTTGTGACAAAGTACATTTCAGTAGGCCGCTGTTGTGCTCAATTGCTGTGGATTCAGCATCAGCTTAAAGATTATAACAATAAGATAAGTAGAACTCCTCTTTATTGTGATTCTACTAGTGTCATTTCTATTGCTAGGAAACCTGTTTGACACAGCAGGTCTAAGCACATAGAAATTAAGTATTATTTTATTAGGGAGCATGTGGAGAAAGAAGACAATAGCCTAGAGTTTGTCTCCACTGACAAGCAAGTGGATGATATCTTCACTAAGCCACTAGATGAAGCCAAGTTCAACACCTTCATGATTGAATTGGGTGTGTTGAACTTAGAATAGCTTCAGATACTCCCTAAGGTATTTTTTTGGTACATGCTTGTTCTTCTTGGAGGTTATGTAGACCCAGTGAAAATGAAGGACAAGATGAGAGTAGATGCTCCTATTGAGGGGGAGCAAGTCTAGCAGCTGCAAGACTAAAGTCAGCCTTATATAAAGAGCAAGCTGGCAGCTGCACTACTGGCTTCATCTATATCATCTAAGGGGAGAAGCATAAGAGGAGAGAAAAATTGATGCACCTACCTGACTATCTATAGAAGTCAAAAAGGGGGAGAGAAGAGATTGATCAAGTTTTAGTAGTATCCAAGGGGGAGAGACAAGCTCAAGAAAGGATCAAGCCCCGACATGCCAGAAAGACAGGGGGAGAAATTCATGTGGAGAAAAAATTGATCAAGAAAGGATCAAGCTAAGAGGTAAACCTCTATGTTAACACACACCCTACAGCAATCCAGGGGAAGCAAGTAAACCATCATCTCATTGAATTTAATAAATTTTTACTACCCATGTGATTATGTATTTCATTGACTAAGGAAACTGATCAATTGTTTTGGCATGTTCAAGTAGGGGGAGATTATTGGGTCCATTGAACCCACTGACCCTGATTTGATGATATCAAACAAGTAAATGAGATACACACAGCTATATTTAATGTGTGTGTGTAAGTTCATGTGTGCAGGATAGTCCTTGTGATAAAGATTAGGCAGGTGGACTAAAAGAATTGGCTGGAAGGGCAGAAGATTTGTCTAAGTCCACAGGCATTGAGTGAAGTCTATTCACTCAATGCCAAGTAAGTAAAATCGTTGGGTATAGTCAGCCAAACAATTGGAAAGCTAAAAATATGGCTAAGTCCACAGGCGTTGAGTGAAGTCTGCTCACTCAACACCATATAGCTAAAAGCTATGAGTGGCTAAGCCTAAGAATAATAAGGAATAAATGTGGCTAAGTCCACAGGCATTGAGTGAAGTCCACTCACTCAATGCCATAACATCAAAATCGTTGAGTACTGCCTAGTCAGTCAAAGCCATAGAAAATCTATGTTGAATTTTGACTAAGTCCACAGGCGTTAAGTGAAGCTTACTCACGCAACGCCATGAAATAAAAAATCTGTCTATGTAGTTAGGCGTTGAGTGTAGCTCACTCACTCAATGTCATGAGACAGAAAATCTATCTAAGTAGTTAGGTGTTGAGTGTAGCTTACTCACTCAATGACATGGGACAAAATCTGTCTAAGTAGTTCGGTGCTGAGTAATGCTTACTCAACGCCATGGGTCTATAGCGTTGACTGAATCCTAGTTAGTCAGAGCCACAGTGTTCTTCTTAACACAAAAATTTGGCTAAGTCCAAATGCTTTGATTGCTTTTACTTTCATCAAGCTAAGCTCTGAGTTTGTCGAACTGAGCTCTGAGATCGTCGAACTGAGCTCTGAGTTCGTCGAACTGAGCTCTGAGTTCGTCGAACTGAGCTTTCACTTTTTATCGAGCTGAGCGCTGAGTTCGTAGAACTGAGCTCTGAGTTCATCAAACTGAGCTTTAAATTTTCATTGAGTTAAGCTCTGAGGTCGTCGAACTGAGTTCTGAGTTCGTCGAACTGAGGATTTCTAGAATACACCTTCTGAAAGTAAAATGTGACCTAGTCTCATTCCTAAGTGGCATATTCACTCAACGCCTACGCTATTGATGCTTTAGTTTGTCTAAGTTGAGAGAGATGGTGACGTCAGCAAAGTTAACAAAGTCAAAGAACGTTCAAATATTGCGAGAATGCTGCTAGAGACGCTGGGGGGCCAGCTGTCATGATTTTTTGCACTAGGAAAGAGATTTCCTGCTGGGGCCCACACAAAGCAAAGAGCCGTTGAATCAGCCATCAATGGAAAGTAGGTGGTTAAATTGAAAAATCACAGCCACCAATTCTGGTGGGGACCACTGTTCAATTATACATTGGTCGGCAGACGATAAAAGGAGCAAGATCAGATCGAGATATCAATAACATCAAAAACAACAATAATCAACACTAAAAAGAGACATAATTAGGGTTCTCTGGATTTGCAATCTTGTGGCTGGACGACGTCTTCTTCCTTGTTTTCTTGCCAAGCCAGAAGAAGAAGTTCAGTTCAGAGAACCTGAACGCGAAAAGAGTTAGTTGCCGTAATACTCATCTGTGATAGTAAGATCAGGATTGCTTCCTGAAAAGGAAGAAGCAGGGATTTCTGCAAGCTTCTTCCAGAACAAGCCGGGATTCAAGTGAAGATTTCTTTTCAACTTATTGCTATAAAGAAGAAGATAAGGCTGATATCTGCTCAGTCCAAGAAGACAGACACAAAGAACTTTCTCTAGTGTCTGAGTATTTCATCTCTTTGACATTCTCTATAAGATCTAATTTGGGATCTGAGGGTAGGATTCTTTAAGGAATCTGAGTGTAGGCTTGTGTTATAAAGGCCGAGGTAAGATTTGTTGTAGATCTGAGAGTAAGACCATTCTGGGATCTGAGGGTAGGATTCCTTAGGGAATCTGAGTGTACGCTTGTGCTATAAAGGCTGAGGTAAGATCTGCTGTAGATCTGAGTGTAGGATCAAGTTGGGATCGGAGTGGTAGGGCTTAGTACCTGAGTAGAAGGTCTTGGATATGACTGAGTGGTCCAGCGAGATCGTGTTGTAAGCTCTTAAAGAGCCGAGGAATTGGTGAAGAGCCTTGTCTAACACACTATTAGAAAGGCGGAGAGGGACAATGGACGTACCTAAGATTAGGGAACCACTATAAAAATATATGAGTCGTCTGTGATTGTTCTTGAAAGCACAAATCAATTAATCACTAAGCACAAGAAATCAGATATAGGTCAGAGTATTTAAAAAAGAAGGCCTAAAACCTGTTCACCCCCCCCCCCCTCTAGGTATTTAGTTGACCTTGAAAACAAGACTTTCATATATGCCAATTAGGCATGCAAATAAAGGCTTCATTCAAACCCATAGGGGTTAAGAACTCCACTAGATGTTTGAACATGTTGCACATAAATTTGTTTTTTCCTATGCCAATTCACACCTTAGGAGGAAAAGTCTACACTTTTGTTATTGTTGATGATTACTATAGGTTCACTTGGGAGTTATTCCTTAAGCAAAAGTAAGATACACTAGAGATATTCATTAACATTGTCAGGCAAATCCAGAATGAAATGAGCAGTTCTATCATTAAGATCAGAAGTGATCATGAAACTGATTTTCAGTCAGAAGCTATGACAAGGCTATGTGAAAGACAAGGTATCTTTTAGGAATTTTCTCTCCTAGAACTCCACAACAAAATAGAGTTGTAAAGAAGCAATAAAACCCTAATTGAAGATTATAGAACCATGTTGAGTGACTCTTTACTCCCAAAATACTTCTAGGCTGAGGCTATAAACACAGCTTGGCATGTACAAAATAAGGCTTAATCAACAGTAATCATAATAAGAATCCCTATGAGCTTGTGAAAGGAAAAAAACCAACCTTAGCCTACTTCAACATATTTGGAAGTTAGTGATATGTGCTGAATAATATGAAGCACTATCTGACCAAATTTGCAAAAAAATCTTATGAATTTATTTTTGTTGGATATAATTATCATAGTAGAGCTTACATGATATTCAACAAAAACAAAAGTAGTAGATAAAATAATTCATATTGTATTTGATGAGACTAACCTAATCTATAAAGGTTGGCCTAGTTCTTTTAGTTTTCCAGGTATTGAGACTAGTAAAGGTATCCATCAATGAACATAGATAGAAGGATTAACTAAACTCACCAGATGAACTGATCAAGGATGGAAGCTTTCACAAAATAGATGTAAATGATGATGTTGAAAGGACAGAGAATGTTGAAATTGAACCTGAAGGACAGGAAAATGTAGGAAGATTGCTAACAACATCAAGACACCTAAGGGATCACCCACAAGATCAAATCATTGGTGACTTGGGTTAAGGAGTTCAAATAAGGAGAAGTACATTGAAAGAAGTGCTCCACAAGAGCTTTCTCTCTCAAGTAGAGCCAAAGAAGTTTGAAGAATCCAACTTAGATCCATCCTAGATCTTGTCCTTGTAAGAGGAAATGAATCAATTTGAGGGATATAAGGTCTGGAAACTAGTCCCTGGATCTCATGACTACAATGTCATTGGGACAAGTTGGGTATTCAAAAATAAGTTGGATGGACAAGGAGTAAGAATAAAGAATAAAGCAAGACTAGAAGCAAAGGGGTAGAGCTAGGAAGAAGGAATGGAATTTGACCAGACCTTTGCACTCGTGGCTAGATTGGAAGCTATAAGGTTATTCCTAGCATATGAAGCTCACAAAGGATTTAAAGTATGTCCAATGGGTATGAAGTATGCATTCTTGAATGGAGGCCTAAAAGAGGAAGTATATGTTGAACAACCTCAAGGTTTTGTAAACGTCTCTCACCATATCATCTAAAGAAAGCTTGTTATGGTCTCAAATAGGCACCTAGATCCTGGTATGAGACCCTGTCTAACTTTTTCATTGAAAATAAATTTTCAAGTGGAAAGATATATAAAACATTCTTCCTAAGGGATGTTAAAGGCAAGATTCTACAAGTGCAAATCTATGTAGATGGCATCATCTTTGGATCTACAGATGATAACCTTTGCAAAAAGTTTGTTATACATATGCAAGAGAAATTTGAAATGAGCAGCATGGGGGAGCTGAAATACTTCTTAGGACTCTCATAATCCTCAAGCTTCTAAGACATATTTTGAGGATTTCTCATCGCACTCGGAGAGGTCTCCAGCGAAGGACATGAACGAAGGATATTAACAAAGAAGATGGGTAAAGAGAAAGAAGGTGACAGCTCTTCTAGACCCCAGAAGACATTCAAAGTCCAAGCTCGGACAAGCCTTAACAACCCTTGATTCCGGCCGTGAAACCTAGATTAGTTTTTGTGCTTCGGTTGTATTCTTCCCTCCTCTCTATTTGTAGTAAACTTCTCCTTGATTAGTTTGATGTTCGAGTTTGATTGTGTAAACCCTAACTTTGTTTAATGCTAGCTTTCTTGTCTATGTGAATTCTTTATGGTTTATGCTTGCATGTAGCGCCTCCATCTCATCTAATCTCCCCCACCACCATGTGAGAGCCTCACTAGTAATTATTAGTGGCTTACATTACGAAGATGAACTTTTGACCCTCATCCATTGTGAACCGCTCTATAAGCTCGCCCAATTGGGCATCCACCTTTGCGAAGTGGTGAAGGTGACCCACACTAATTTAATTTAGTTGTTCTTTCTCTTTGCTCAAACCCAAATCAAGCCCTGTGTTTCTTCCTAACTCTTGCATTTAATTTTCTAAACAATCAAATCACGCACCCCAACCTGCATTCCTTTAGAGCGGTTCACTTGCTGAACACAAATCTTATTTTTGGCGCCATTGCCTGGGATTGAACTCTGGTCACTCGCATAACAGGTGGGAATACTCACCACTAGCGGAAGGAACACCCCATATAATTCAAGGGGACTTTTTGAAGTAAACACATCAGTGACACCACTGCTGCTGCCCTACCTCCGTTTGAGAACATGATGATGTTGACAAGACCTACTTTTGCTCCGACAATGATACTGGCTATTTCGTGTAAGGGATATAGACACCCCGGGCACCATACGTATGGGTGCCTCGCTAGTGAGCTATCTTCCGACTTCTAAAATTTGAATGTGGGTGAGTGTTGACTTATGTTTATAACCAAAATCGTGTTGTACCGTTTTCTAATACTTATAACCTGGGTGTGAGAAACCACCAAAATATTTCGTGAAATCAAAACGCTTTTGGCCAACGATGGAAATGGGGCAAGCATCAATTTAATTCCAAAGCCTCCGGGAGCCAACAAAGGCCGTCACAACCGGTTTATGCTCATGTTGCTCCCATGAAAAGGAGAAGTGCGCTGGAAGAGATGATGGAAAAATTTGCGAAGGTGGATGTCACAACCCGCAATTTCCCCACATTTAATAATATATAAGAGTAAGGGAAAGCACACGTCATGATGCCACATAAGCAGAGGATAACTACAGATGCTCAGGCAAAACTCCAACTAAACACTTTATGAAAGAACTATAAGTTATTTAGAGAAAATACAATAAAAGTTTAAGGGTTAGTCGTATCCCTCGGCTCAGTGAATCATCTAGTCCATGAGAAAAATATAGTTATACACTGCAAAAAAACTTTATTTATAAGATTAGACGTCCTACATAACTATAAACATCCCCAGAGGATAACTCATGATATGGAATACTCTAGATTTATAATAGTTACGAAAGTAGCTTTTACAATCGTTAAATATAGTGATTTGGATTTCAAATATGGCATGAATGAAGTATAAGAAATAATGTTTTTATAAGTTAAAAATATCTAAAATACATCCTAGCATAAAACAATCCCAGAGAGCAAGTAAAACAAACCACAAAGAGGTAAATCTAGTAGCTTAGCAAAATACTTAACATCTAGAAGAAAACCACTAGTGGGCATCAACAATCTGACACGAACCCACTGAAAGTTTGTATGTCTATCTGAAACTAAGCCAGAAACAACAAACTACCTCTCTAAGGTGAGGAAAACATTACAACCATAGCAAACCACAAGTGACCACCAACCTAGCCGCTCAACCGACTACTGCCCTGAACCTGAGGCATTCAAAGAAAGAAAACCTCAGCAAGAAAATACAAGTGGAAAAAGGAAGCAATTAGATAGTAATCAAGTAAAAACAGAAGGGGGTTACCAAACCCTACTATTAGAAATGCTGACAAACTCAGCTAATAAAATCAACAAAAAGAGCGAAGTGAGAAAGTAATCATCAGTAAAATAAGCAAAATGCAACAAGTGCAATAAGTTTCCATGCTTCGCTCAAACCTACAGAAGCAAACAGCCAACAAAAAGCCAAACTATAGAAGGAAAAGGAACTATACGGTCCTGAACATGAGAATCATTAACACTAGTAAAACCATGGATCTGAGTCGGCAACCAAAACGTCCAATACCGAACTACCAGACCCAAATGTCTCAGAGGCACTACAGTGTAGGCCAAAAGGTCCAACTCACCTAAAATAGCTTGTAAACAGAGACCCAAAACAAACTACCATGTGCAATGATACACAAAACCACGTCCAATTGGCGGTCCTTTATCCACTGCCAATCTAGCCATTAAAACACAACCTACAAACCAAGCAAAACCCAAATACCAAAGTCTAAAAACTTCCAACGATGTACTCCCCATATTCGCTGGATAAGACCCGGAGGCATTAACGGTCGGGGTTGGACCAGCCTCGGGCTAGCTTGGGCTTGAAGACAAGAAGAGCTCCCGCCGGAGGAGCTCCCGCCTAGGAGCAAGCGAGGTCCCACCCGTGACTAGAAGCGGGCGAGAAAGCGTTTAGTGGAGCTCCCTCCTGGAGAGGGGCGAGAGCGTTCACCATCGGTCAGCCAGGACACGCTCTCGGTAGAGTCGGCGAGAGGGATTAAACTGGCAAGAAGGTTGGAGCTGGCTTAGCTTGAGATTGTCGACACTTCTTTTTATCTCCTGCCAAATGAAGGCAAGAGGGTTCTCGGCATAGAGTTCCCGCCATAATGTTCCCGCCAAGTGGGGCCCATGGTTCAGGGTAAGATTACTTAATTGCCCTCGGGTAAAATTACCCTCATACCCCAGAGGCTGCATTTAACACTTCTAAGACAGCGGGATTTGGAAATTGGCAGACCAGTCAGGGGTATTTAAGTAACTTCAGGTCAGCAAAAGGTTATAAATAGACCCATAAGGGATCCTTAGAAAGAAGACTCTCATTTTTTCTCTGAATCTCTAGTGCTTTCTCAGGAGCTCCTAGCCCAGCTTTTGGCTTTAGAGGAGAAGCTCTCAGAGATCTTCCGGGTCTGAGGTGGGACATCCCTGCTAAGGATTTGGGTCAGTCCTAGGTCATTAGCCAATAGTCAAGGGGCGGGGATTGAGAGAAGTAGGTGTTGGCTGCACCCCTGTTTTGAACATTCGTTGAGGTCAATTTTGGCTCCAACAGTTCTAGTTCGGTGAGCGTGGTCTGAAGGCTTGCATGTGGGGGAGAGGTCTTATGTTTGGAAATCTTCATCGACACCCCGAGCTCGGCTCGGCCCCAAGTTGACCCGCTGCGCATGCTCTCATCTAGCTGGCAGGTCCGAAGGCTCTCCTGTGGGGGAGAGGTCTTATGTTTATAAATCTTCATCAACACCCCGAGCTCGGCTCGGCCCCAGGTAGACCCGCTGCGCAGGCTCTCATCTAGCTGGCAAGTCCGAAGGCTCGCCTGTGGGGGAGAGGTCTTATGTTTGGAAATCTTCAGTGACACCCCGAGCTCGGCTCGGCCCTAGGTAGACCCGCTGCGCAGGCTCTCATCTAGCTGGCAGGTCCAAAGGCTTGCCTGTTAGGGAGAGGTCTTATGTTTTGAAATATTAATCGACGCCCCGAGCTCAGCTCAGACCCAGGTAGACCCGCTGCGCAGGCTCTCATCTAGCTGGCAGGTCCGAAGGCTCGCCTGTGGGGGATAGGTGATGACTACTTTTTAGTCATCATTTTTTGGTATAATTTAGTTTAAGAAATCCCTTATTATTATTATAATTTTATGATTTTGTATGCTTGTTTTAATGTTTTTGTTATTATTATTATTATTATTATCTATAATTCCATTATATGTGTTGTTATGTTTTATGTTATTATTATTATGTCTAGGATATTTTCTTTATTATAATTTATATGTAATATTATATCATAATGTTTTATGTTATGTTATGTTTTGTTTTTGTTTTTATATAAGATATTATATTATAGGTTTAGTTTTATTTAAAAACTTATATCATGTTACATAACTAATGTTATTTTACTTTTCTTGTTTTGTAGGAGCAGCCCTTGTCCATTCAAGGCCCTACCCGAGCCCTCTTCCATCATGGTGCAGCTCATTTGGCCGAGCCCAAGCCTACTCATCAAGTACAGCCCGACCCCCTACATGAAGCAGCACAAGCAGCCCGGCCCCCCTCCATTTTTATGTTACCCGAGCCCCTTCTTTGAAGCAGCCCATTGAAGCCCTCTATTCATACATGTGCCCGGCCCTCCATCAAACACAGCAGCCCACCAGAAGAAGAAGCCCATTGAAGCCCCTTACCATACAGCCCGACCACATGCATGCAATTATTCATGCATGTGGCCGGCCACACTTCTTTTCTCTCTCTTTCATTATTCCCTTACCACCCTTTTAATTCTCATACATGCATCCTCTCTCCCATCATTGAATGCATGCATGAATTCCCCCTTGCAAGTGGTCGCCCCCCCCCCCCCTCCTTTCCACCATTCTACAAGCTTCCATTCACTCCCCCCTATCCACTTTACATTTTTATTTGTAATTCCATTTATTATTATACAATGCATGAAGCCCCTCCTCTCTCCCTTCATTTAAACCCATGCATGAACCATCTCACCCCAAGTGGCCGGCCACCCCTTAGTCTTCCCCTTCTAGATGCTTCCCTCCACTCCTATAAAAGGAACCCATATCCCATGCTTGGAAGTAGTTGATTTTTAGATTGGAGCAAGTGAGCAAGAGAGTACTTTTCAAGAGAGTTCTTATTATTGTAATTTTCATTTTCTAGTTTTTCTTTTAGTTGTAATCTCAAATTTTGTTTGAAAGTTTTGTTCAAGATTGTTTTGTTTTAGCCTTGTGAACCTTTCTTTTTAATAATAATGCAAATGTTCTTCTCTCTTTATTTTGTTATTTCCCTTTCCAGTATGAGTAGCTAATTTCCTATAGCATTCGATCGTGAGAATCCATGAAGTGAGATGAGAGTTTATTTTATTTCTTAGTTTTATTTTTGTATTTCATGCTCGATCCTTCTTTGATTCATTTTGCGTCGACTCCGTATTTCCGGTATACGGTAGTAGGCTTTGTTCTCATTTCATAGTAGCCGAGAGGCTCATGATTTGAAAGATCACTCAAAGAAGGAAGGAGTTGAACGCAATCCTAGAGATAGGACGACGTAAATCCTCCGGATTGGAGTCAAATCCAATAGTGCGGATCACCCCGATAATGCAACTTTAGGCTTCTTTGGTTTGTAAAGAGATTTCGATCGAAGAGTCTATAAGTTAGGAGACCTAATGCTATAGCGAGATTTTGTCTTATTTTCGGATCCGACACGGTCGAGTATGGTTTGCAAAAATTAAAACTATCTTTATTTTTATCTCTCTCATCTAATTTCATGGTGAATCATTGATCGAATGCTAGCTTTTTATTATAAGTTTTTCGTCTTGTAATTTGTCTTCCTTTCCATTTAAAAAATTTATAAAAATCCAACTATTTTCCGGTAGGATAATACTTCAAGCGTGAGTAAGAGTACTTGACAGCCCCGTGTTTAAATACGACCTTGGTACTACAATTCGACAGGTACGCTTGCCTGTTCGGGTTTTGGCCCACCAAGTTTTTTGCGCCGTTGCCGGTGATTTTTCTTCGTCAATATTTTGAAAACGCTTGCGCTATTACTTCTACAAAAATTAAAAAAAAAATTATATTTTATATATTTTAATATTTATAATCAACCCACTTCACTTTATTTCTACCCCACCTAAATTCTCTCGAAAAGGGTAAGGGGCTTTAAGCGCCACCATTTTACCTAGTACCGGGCGAACCCTTCACCGGGTAGTCCTCGGGAAGTTCGAGAGCCAAGCCGTAAAAAATCTATTAAAAAAAAAAATTCCTTTCTTTTCCTCTTTTTCTTTCTTTTCCAAGCTTTCATTTTCATCTTCCCTCGCTTTCTTTGCTAGTGCATGACCCGAGCGAATCCGTCGCTACTTGTTGATTTGGACCCGGAAATCGAACGCTCCTTTCGGAGACAACTACGATTCGGGGCTTCCACTTCACAAACAGCGGTTGAGGATTCCTTTGGGGATTGCAATTTTAATTCTGAAATGGGAGACCCTAACCAAGAAATGGCTCAGCAAAGGACCATGTCCGATTATGCTCGACCCAATCTGGAGGGGACTGAAACAAGTATTGTTCGACCTGCGATTGCGAACAATAACTTCGAGCTTAAGCCTAGCATCATACAAATGGTGCAGCAATATGTACAGTTCGACGGATTACAAGATGAAGATCCGAACTTGCATATTGCCAATTTTCTTGAAATCTGTGACACCTTCAAAATCAATGGTGTCTCAGACGATGCGATAAGGCTAAGACTCTTCCCATTCTCCCTAAGGACTAAAGCCAAACAGTGGTTGAGTTCTCTTCCAAGAGGATCGATTACAACTTGGAACATTTTAACTGAAAAATTTCTTTCTCGTTATTTCCCTCCCGCCAAAACAGCTAAGCTGCGTAATGATATAACTTCATATTCTCAAATTGATTCTGAGACCCTCTATGACACTTGGGAGAGGTTTAAAGAACTTTTGAGAAGATGCCCACATCATGCTCTGCCTGTATGGTTGCAGGTCCAGACATTTTATAATGGGCTAAATCAAGAAAATAAGCAAATGATAGATGCCGCTTCCGCTGGTTCTTTAGACCGCAAAACTCCGGAAGCCGCTCTTGAGCTTATCGATGACATGGCGATGAACACTTATCAGTGGAATTCGTCCAGGTCTCGCCCATCTAAACCTGCAGGTATCTACGAAGTGGATTCGGTGACGCAACTGGCGATGCAAGTGGAAATGCTCAACAAGAAGATCTCGGAGATGACTGCTCCCTCCGCCGCTAAGGTATATGAAAATGCTGCTGCTGCCGAGCAGGTGGATTATCTGGGGAACATACCCAGGCCTGCTCAAAATAATTCTGCAAATAATTTTTCTTCTTTTTCGAATTTTTCTTCTCCTCCTGGTTTTAATGCTGCTACGAATTCTTATCATCCTGGATGGCGTAACCATCCTAATTTTTCTTGGAGTAATAATGCTAACGTAGTACGCCCACCGCACGATTTTACACCACCACCACCGCAACAAAATTTTCAAAAACCTTCCCCTTTGGAAGAGATCCTCGTTAAATATATAAGCTCGAACGATGCCACTATTAGAAATTTAACATGGTCAATGAAAAACTTAGAGAATCAAGTTGGCCAACTCGCCAAGGCCTTTTCCGAGAGACCACCTGGAACTCTTCCATCGAACACTGAGCCTAACCCAAGGGAGCACGCAAATGCGATTTCCCTTCAGAGCGGTAAAGTTGTTAACGAGCCCACCACAAGGGAAGAGCCAAGGGTGAGTGTCCCTCCTGTCTTTACCCCCACGGAAAATGATAACTTAGATCTTGAAAAAGAAAAATCTGCGTTTGAAAAAGAAAAGGATAGCTCTATTATTTCTGATTCTGAAAAAGACAAAAAATGGTTTTCAAAATGATGCTCCGATTATTATAAATGAATTTCCGCCACCTCCTTATCCGGCTAGACTTAGGCAAGAAAAACTAGATAATCAATATCAACGCTTTCTTGAAATATTTAAACAAATTCATATTAATTTGCCGTTTCATGAAGCGATTAGCCAAATGCCTAAGTACGCTAAATATCTTAAAGATTTATTAACGAACAAAAAGAAATTGGAAAATCTTTCTCATGTAACATTGAATGAAGAATGCTCGGCAGTCATTAAAAATTCAAATCTTCCGAAAAAGATAAATGACCCGGGTAGCTTTTCAATTCCTTGCGTCTTCGGTGATTTATTCGTTAAACATGCGCTAGCGGATCTAGGAGCGAGCATCAATTTGATGCCTTTTTCTTTATTCAAGAAGCTTGGTTTGGGCACTTTGAGCCCTACAAGAATGAGTATCCAATTAGCTGATAGGTCTATTAAGTATCCACTAGATATCGTTGAGGACGTGTTAGTAAAGGTCGACAAATTCATCTTCCCGGTGGATTTTGTCATTCTTGATATTGAAGAGGACGTCGAGGTTCCTCTTATCCTTGGACGACCAATTCTAGCCACCTCTCGAGCAGTTATAGACGTTAGCAACGGAAAGTTGTTTTTGCGAGTGGGAGATGATGAGGTCACATTTTCTATAAATCAATCAATGAAAAATTCTTTACAAAATGATGACTCATGCTTCTTTATTGATGTTCTAAATGAAGATTCTTCCCTTCCCCTTTCTAACATCTCTTCTAATGAATTTTCTTCTTCTTTTTTTTCTGAAATTTCTTCAAATGGTTTTGAAAGCACGGTGATGTCAATTCAAGAAAATTTTGAAAATGATTCTGTTTTTGGAAGAAAAAATTATGAAAAACTCACTTTTGAAAATGAAAAAGTTTTAAAAAATTCTTATGACGAACCAC
This sequence comes from Platanthera zijinensis, assembly GCA_039513925.1. Taxonomy (NCBI): domain Eukaryota; kingdom Viridiplantae; phylum Streptophyta; class Magnoliopsida; order Asparagales; family Orchidaceae; genus Platanthera; species Platanthera zijinensis. Next base: position 78,571,505 of record CM077089.1, read on the forward strand.
CCCAGCTCGATCTCAAACCCCTTCCCAAACATCTCAAATATGCTTTTCTTGCAAAAGATTCAAAATAGCCCGTTATAATCTCGGCTTTTCTTTCCAAATCCGAAAACGATCAATTGATCGAACTACTACAAAAGCATCGCCGAGCTATAGCGTGGCAAATTTGTGATATTCCTGGCATAAGCCCCTCTTTCTGCACACACAAAATATTTTTTGACAATAATCCTAAGGGTGTAGTTCAACCACAACGTCGTCTTAATCCGAATATGAAAGAGGTTGTGAAGGGAGAGGTGCTTAAGTTATTAGATGCGGGGATAATCTATCCTATTTCCGATAGTCAGTGGGTAAGTCCAGTTCAGGTTGTCCCTAAGAAGGGTGGGATCACGGTAGTACCAAATGAAAACAATGATTTAGTTCCAACTAGGACGATAACGGGATGGAGAATGTGCATCGATTACCGTAAACTAAATGATGCCACTCGAAAAGATCACTTCCCCCACCCCTTTATCGATCAAATTTTAGAACGTTTGTCTGGGCACAATTTTTATTGCTTCCTCGACGGTCTCTCGGGATATTTTCAAATCCCTATCGCACCCGAGGACCAAGAGAAGACGACATTCACTTGCCCCTTTGGAACTTTTGCCTATCGTAGAATGCCTTTCGGATTATGCAACGCACCCGCCACCTTTCAGCAGTGTATGCTTGCCATTTTTGATAAATATGTAGAAAATATTATGGAAGTTTTTATGGATGACTTTTCCGTTTTTGGCGACTCATTCGAACTATGTTTTGAAAATTTAGGAAAAGTTTTAAAACGCTATGAGGAGACAAATTTAGTTTTAAATTGGGAGAAGTGCCACTTTATGGTACGTGAGGGTTTAGTCCTTGGCCACAACATTTCCGCTAGGGGAATTGAAGTGGACAAGGCAAAAATTTAAGTAATTGAAAAGTTACCGCCCCCTAAAACCGTTAAAGCGATTAGAAGTTTTTTAGGTCATGCGGGTTTTTATCGTAGATTTATTAAAGACTTTTCAAAAATCACTAAACCTCTCACCCACTTGCTCGAAAAAGACACTCCTTTTGTTTTTGATAAATCTTGTCACGAGGCCTTTGAATTAATAAAATCAAAACTTATAAATGCTCCTATTATGATCGCCCCAGTTTGGGATTTACCTTTCGAAATTATGTGTGATGCGAGTAATCATGCGGTAGGCGCGGTACTAGGACAACGAATTGCTAAGAACTTTCATCCGATTTTTTATGCTAGTAAAACTCTAACTTCCGCTCAAGAAAATTACACCACGACGGAGAAAGAACTTTTAGCTATCATTTTTGCGTTTGATAAATTCCGACCGTATGTTACTCTATCTAAGGTTATTGTTTTCACGGATCATTCCGCTTTGAAGTACCTCCTTTCTAAACCGGATGCCAAGCCGCGTCTTATCCGTTGGATCCTCTTACTTCAAGAATTCGACTTGGAGATTCGGGATAAGAAAGGAGCGGAAAACCTAGCGGCGGATCATCTATCTCGCCTTGAAAATCCCAAACTTGATTTTTTAAATGAAACTTTTATTAATGACTCTTTTCCGGAGGAGCGTCTTTTTAATATTTCTTCATCTCCTCCCCCCTGGTTTGCCGATCTGGCCAATTATCTTGTGGCCCGGGTCCTTCCAAAAGAATACTCCACTCACCAAAAGAAGAAATTCTTTTCGGAGTTGAAGTATTATTTTTGGGAAGACCCATTTCTATTTCGCATTTGTACAGACCAGGTGGTAAGGAGATGCGTTTCGCAGGAAGAGGGTCACCAAATTTTAAAACATGTTCATGAAGGTCCGACTGGCGGGCATTATCAAGCAAACCGCACCGCCCACAAAGTGCTTAGTGCTGGCTTCTATTGGCCAAGCATATTTAAAGATGCTCAAATCTTTGTGGGTGGATGTGATCGATGCCAGCGGACCGGAAATATTTCAAATAAAAATGAAATGGAACAAAACTATTTTCTCGAGTGCGAAATTTTTGATTTGTGGGGCATTGACTTTGTAGGCCCATTTCCCTCCAGCTTAGGAAATAAATATATTCTAGTCGCCGTAGATTATGTTTCTAGGTGGGCAGAAGCCCAAGCTCTACCAACTAATGATGCTCGCGTTGTTGTCAATTTTCTTAAAAAATTATTTTCTCGCTTTGGTTTTCCTCGCGCGATCGTTAGTGATAGGGGAAGTCATTTTTGCAACGCTCAGCTCGTTAAGGCTTTAGCTAAATATGGCGTTACGCATTAATTATCCACTGCTTATCACCCCCAAAGTAACGGTCAGGTCGAGGTAGTCAACCGCGAACTTAAAAGAATTTTGGAAAAAACTGTTTCTACTTCTCGTAAGGATTGGTCCCTAAATTAGACGATGCTCTTTGGGCTTATCGGACAGCGTACAAGACCTCCATCGGTTGTACTCCTTTCCGATTGGTCTATGGAAAATCGTGTCATCTTCCGGTAGAAGTAGAGCACCGAGCGTATTGGGCGTTAAAGTTTTTTAATTTCGATCCGCATTCGGTTGGTGAGCATAGAAAAAATCAATTAAATGAACTCGATGAATGGAGAGCGTACGCGTATGAAAATAATAAAATTTATAAAGAACGCACGAAATTGTATCACGATAAGAATCTGCGCCACCCTAAAACGTTTAAACCAGGCGATCAGGTTCTTCTTTTTAATTCGCGTTTACGTCTCTTCCCGGGAAAGCTTAAAACGAGATGGTCCGGGCCGTTCACGGTCAAGGATGTTTTTCCTTACGGCACTGTGCTACTTTCACACCCCGATAAGGGGGACTTTAAAGTTAATGGCCATAGACTTAAACTCTATTTCTCTAATGATTCTGTGACTCCTGTAAAGGAGAATCTTCGTTTTGACTCTTAGTTATTACTTCTGCTGGACATTTTTATTTTGTGATGGACATTTTTATTTTTCACTTGTTGGACTTATTATTATGAAACTCTCTTATTTGAAATGTTGTAATAATAAAAAAAACATTATCGGGCAATCTACCCATGGACTCTATTTCTTTCTACTTTCATTCTGCTCTTTTTACCGGAGGCCAATCAAGTCTATGATCGTGGTCGCCGCTCCGCCGCTGCTGATATCCGATGGATCAAGTCATACCTGCTGACGATCAAGTACTCTAAAAGGCAAGCATGGGGGAGCGACATCCGCCTTCATCTCACGAACCCGAGGAAGTCCTGTTCTTTTTCCTTATTTATTTTCCTGCATTTTTCTTTTTCTCTTCTTCTCAGTCCCCTTCTTTTTCTTTATGTTTTCGTCATTGAGGGCAATGAAGAATTTAAGCATGGGGGGGTCTAGTTTCTTTTTGCCTTTCTTTCTGTTTTTCTTCTGTCAAAAAAAAATGTATGTTTTAAATTAGTATAATATTTTATGTCTTCAAAATCTAAAAATCAAAAAAAAAATTATTATAAAATATAAAACCCAAAAAAAAATTTGTGCTAAAATCGATTTGAAAAACAAAACCTAAAATTATTTTCTATCTTTATTTTCATGTTGCTTCTAGTGAAGTGTAGGCCCATGCGGTTTTTGTAGTTCTATGTAGAATCCTTTGAAAATGTTTTTCTAAAACTATCATTTTAACATAGTCTAGTTCTACTAGTTTCTTTTTCTTAAATATAGGCATCCGGTTTTTAAGTTATAAGCTAGCAATGCGTAGTTATGTCTTTTTATTCAGTTAGTTACTTACGAATGGTTGCTAGGTATCATTAGTCCTTTTTCATTTGCGGGGTAGTCTTTCTTGGTGTCTAGAACTTGTACCAAGCTACTCTCGAAGCATTTGCGCCGTTCTTATGTTCTTTAGAAATGATTTAGGCCACCATTTGAATAGTTTGAGCTTTTCTTGCCCACCAAAAACAAAACCATTGCAAAACAATTTTGGGCCTTTCCTTATTTTTCTTGTTTTTAGCTCCACCTTTCATTTCATTTTGTTCACCAAAGCCAAATACCTTTCCTATTTTCACACTATAACCTTGAGCTTAAAATTATTTTTTGTGGGAGGGGTATTGTATTATTTTGGAAATGAAAAGGACATTATAAAGTTTATTTTTGGAGCTTCCTTATCAATTGTTATTCAAAAAGAAAAAAAAATTGACAAAGAGAAAAATGAAAAAATCAAAATAAGAATGCAAAAAGTTTATGTTTGGCCTAGCTTATAAAAGAAAAAAATACATAGCCTTATCTTTGTTTTAGTTTGAATTGAAGTCCTTATCATGTCTTATGCTTTGTTTATTTTTAAGCTCACCCTTGGTTTAGTGTTTAAGCCATTATGTTTATCTTTGTTTCCATTTCCTAATCATTCACCTAAACCAAGTCTTAATGCCTAGTAAAGTCCTAATGATCTTAGAACTTAATTTCGCGTAGTGGAGAAAGTGTGAACGTACAAGCCTATGCCCACCATCATTGATGGATTTCTTTGGAGGTTATCTTGGAGTGGTTTAGGGTTAATGTTTAGCTAGCAACCTAGTAGTTTGTTAATGCGCCGTTTATTTAGAACTTCTACTTTTGTTTTCCATATTTTCATTTATTTTGGATGCCTTGTTTTAAGATTTAGAAATGTGTAGACTTTTATTATGTTTTAATGAGATTTTTAGGATTCCACTTTCAATTTTTCTATTGCGCACTTCTCACCCCACTAGTTGATAACATGAATATTAGGATAGATTAATTTTTCATGTTTGTTTTTCTTAAATATGAAACCTAAATTAGCTTTGTTTATTTTCTATTTCCTTCCCTAGTTTTCATTTTTATTTGCTTGAGGGCAAGCAAATGTCTAAGCATAGGGGAGTTTGATGACTACTTTTTAGTCATCATTTTTTGGTATAATTTAGTTTAAGAAATCCCTTATTATTATTATAATTTTATGATTTTGTATTCTTGTTTTAATGTTGTTGTTATTATTATTATTATTATTATCTATAATTCCATTATATGTGTTGTTATGTTTTATGTTATTATTATTATGTCTAGGATATTTTCTTTATTATAATTTATATGTAATATTATATCATAATGTTTTATGTTATGTTTTGTTTTGTTTTTGTTTTTATATAAGATATTATATTATAGGTTTAGTTTTTTTTTAAAAAACTTATATCATGTTACATAACTAATGTTATTTTTCTTTTCTTGTTTTGTAGGAGCAGCCCTTGTCCATTCAAGGCCCTACCCGAGCCCTCTTCCATCATGGTGCAGCTCATTTGGCCGAGCCCAAGCCTACTCATCAAGTTCAGCCCGGCCCCCTACATGAAGCAGCATAAGCAGCCCGGGCCCCCTCCATTTTTATGTTACCCGAGCCCCTTCTTTGAAGCAGCCCATTGAAGCCCTCTATTCATGCATGTGCCCGGCCCTCCATCAAACACAGCAGCCCACCAGAAGAAGAAGCCCATTGAAGCCCCTTACCATGCAGCCCGACCATATGCATGCAATTATTCATGCATGTGGCCGGCCATACTTCTTTTCTCTCTCTTTCATTATTCCCTTACCACCCTTTTAATTCTCATACATGCATCCTCTCTCCCATCATTGAATGCATGCATGAATTCCCCCTTGCAAGTGGCCGCCCCCCTCCTTTCCACCATTCTACAAGCTTCCATTCACTCCCCCTATCCACTTTACATTTTTATTTGTCATTCCATTTATTATTATACAATGCATGAAGCCCCTCCTCTCTCCCTTCATTTAAACCCATGCATGAACCATCTCACCCCAAGTGGCCGGCCACCCCTTAGTCTTCCCCTTCTAGATGCTTCCCTCCACTCCTATAAAAGGAACCCACATCCCATGCTTGGAAGTAGTTGATTTTTAGATTGGAGCAAGTGAGCAAGAGAGTACTTTTCAAGAGAGTTCTTATTATTGTAATTTTCATTTTCTAGTTTTTCTTTTAGTTGTAATCTCAAATTTTGTTTGAAAGTTTTGTTCAAGATTGTTTTGTTTTAGCCTTGTGAACCTTTCTTTTAAATAATAATGCAAATGTTCTTCTCTCTTTATTTTGTTATTTCCCTTTCCAGTATGAGTAGCTAATTTCCTATAGCATTCGATCGTGAGAATCCATGAAGTGAGATGAGAGTTTATTTTATATCTTAGTTTTATTTTTGTATTTCATGCTCGATCCTTCTTTGATTCATTTTGCGTCGACTCCGTATTTCCGGTATACTGTAGTAGGCCTTGTTCTCATTTCATAGTAGCCGAGAGGCTCATGATTTGAAAGATCACTCAAAGAAGGAAGGAGTTGAACGCAATCCTAGAGATAGGACGACGTAAATCCTCCGGATTGGAGTCAAATCCAATAGTGCGGATCACCCCGATAATGCAACTTTAGGCTTCTTTGGTTTGTAAAGAGATTTTGATCGAAGAGTCTATAAGTTAGGAGACCTAATGCTCTAGCGAGATTTTGTCTTATTTTTGGAACCGTCACGGTCGAGTATGGTTTGCAAAAATTAAAACTATCTTTATTTTTATCTCTCTCATCTAATTTCATGGTGAATCATTGATCGAATGCTAGCTTTTTATTATAAGTTTTTCGTCTTGTAATTTGTCTTCCTTTCCATTTAAAAAATTTATAAAAATCCAACTATTTTCCGGTAGGATAATACTTCAAGCGTGAGTAAGAGTACTTGACAGCCCTGTGTTTAAATACGACCATGGTACTATAATTCGACAGGTACGCTTGCCTGTTCGGGTTTTGGCCCACCAATAGGTTTAGTGTTTAGAAAAGTTTCGATACAGATGTTCTAGGCTAGGCCAAAGACACCCTGAAGACAAACCCAAAGAGGTTTAGGCCAAGAGGGGTCCCGTCTAGGAGAGTTTTTGGCCAGGAGAGGTCTCGGCCAGGGGATCCTTGCTGAGGGATCCCACCAAACGAAGTTCTCGGCGGGTCTAGGCAAGGAGACCCGATCGATCGCGCAAGGTAAGGAGGGGCGGTCTTCCCTTAGCCTATGAATGACACTTATCACAAATGGTTCTCGGCAGAACGTGGGAGCGACGTGTTTGAGCCTTGAGCTCTCGGCAGATTCTCACCTATCGACCGCTAAGAGAGACTATCCTAGAGGGGGCCAGGGGCCTCGGCGGAATATCCCTTGAGCAGCATTCGTTATCAACAAAAAAAGAGGGGTACAAACACTAAAAATTTATATATGCAAATATGGTTACAAATAGTTGCAAAAAATCAGAGCGTCTCGCTCATTACAAAAGTAGAGAAGAGAAGGAAACCCCTCAGGGTGAAGCGCTATACCCGCTCGAGCTCTCGCTCGAGCTCCCGCTTGAGCTCCGGTGGGAGCTCCCGCCCAAGCTCTCCCCAGAGGTCTCGCCAATAGTCGTGGGAGGTCTCGGGACGTCCGGAGGCGGAGATTCGGGCGCGCCTGGGGGCTTCGGGATAGGCTCGTAGAGCCAGTGAACGAGCTGGGGAGCGGTCAGGGTCTCGCCACCCTCGAACAGGCATCTGATATCCCGCAGCATCTCGATCATCAGTCTGGTCGTCGCTTGGGCATTGACCTATAGGAGCTGGTCGATATCATACTCAGAGTAATTCCGGCTCTTTAGCCTTTCATCGAGCGTGGGAGGGTGCGGGACCTCAGCTGTCGCCGTCTCCAAGCGCTTGACTTGGTCCTTCAGCAGAGCGTTCTCGCACTCCACCCCGGCCAGCTGTGCGCGGAGCACCATGACCTGCGGAAAGTCCTGCATAAAAGCATATGATCAGTAGCGAAAACAAAGGTATGGAACTCATAGGCGATAACGAACGTCAAGAAAGGGTCTCGCTTACCTCCTTCGCCGGGTGCAGGGAGAGCAGGCGTTTAGCATCCTCTAGCTAAGTCTTCAGGGCCGCCACCTGAGCCACCGCTTCCTCTCTCGCCTTGTACATATCGAGAAAGTTCCGGTCAATGGTGATGCTTCGGCAAGCACACATGTGCGCAAGCTCGAACCCACGCATCAGAGCCCGAATGGAGTCAAAAGCGAGGAGGCGAGTGGGCAGTTGGTCGTACAGGCCCGCGAACTCCCGGCTGTTGAGGCCATAGCCTAGCGTGAAGGCCTCGCTAGTGACCTCATCACACTCTGCCCAGCTCGGGAGCAGCGTCGAGAGGGATACTCGGTTGGCCTCTAGGTCCCATTGCAGCAAGGGTTTCCCTTCTGCATCAAGGCTCTTCACGCCTAAACCAAAGTTCCTGTGCCCCTTCAACACAGGCTTGGACGGGGGCTGGGCAGAGCTCTCAGCAGCCACTATATCAGTGCCCACCTCGCCACCCTCCTCGATCGCGGTCGGTGGGTTCTCGGCAGGGGCTCCAGCACTGCTCCTTGGGACGTCCCTCATCTCGCTAACCACCACTAAAATCTCGGTGAAAGACCAGCCCGGCGGGAATGGTCGGGCGGGCGAAGGCATCTTGGATTTCCCTTTCTCGGTAGCGGACGGTTTCGGCCTATTCATCCGCTGAGACAAAAAGCCACTTGGTTTCCGCTTCTCGCCACCAAACGGCGGAGGAGGAGCTTGCTCGTCCCGGCAAGCGCGGGCCATAGACTTCGCGAGAGCCAACGGATCTCCCGCAGTCTGGCCCTCGGCAGCTTGCGTCTCAGGGAAGGGCTGGCACAAGGGGATCTCCCGCTCTCCTACAAAGGCAACAGGTAACACTTAGCATTGAGGTAGGACGTGTAAACACTGAACAAAAGAAAGAAGAGACGAGATCTCACCTTCGCCAGGAGAAATGGGGGGAAGAGAGTTGACATCCCTCCTAAGGAAGGGGACGTCAAACTCCTCAGTCCCAAATAATTCGTGGAGCGCGCTCTCGTGGGACCCTAGGGATGGCGGCTTGTAAGCGGCATCCTCATACTGGATCGGCACAATCGGAACGTTCCCGAAGTCACCAGAGACGAAAACAAATTTATTTCCCTAGTGATGATGCTTGTTGGCGAGACCGGTTATTTTAAGCAGCTGCCCAGAGAAGAAGATGACTCCTCCCTTCGTGCGGAAGACAAACAGCTTCCGGAAGATCGAAAGGTTGAACTCTATCATCTCGGATCGCATGTAGTAGATGAATGCTACAAGGATGGTGATCGAATTTGGATTCAGCTGCGCGGGAACGACTCCGTAATAGCGGAGGGCGAGGCGCATCTCTGGCCAAAGAGGGAGGCGAAAGCCCACCTCGAAGTGTTCGAGGGGGATCGTGAGCTCCCCCTCTCGTGCAGTGTTCACCCTATCGTTATTTCCTTGGTCTCTTGCGGCGAAGCTGGCGAGAAAGGTACCGGGAGGTAATCAGCTGATACTCATCCAAGTTCAGACGACACGACGGAAATCGGTGCTTACGGAAAGCTTCCGCGCAATGAGAGCGTCCCTCATTCTTGTCCGGCATTATGTCTAAAGTATTCGAAGGCAAAATCGCAAGAGAGGAGGCAAGAGGGAGAGTCCAGCCGAGAAGCAAGGGAAGGGAAGCGAAAGCAAGATGTTCTCGGCAGAGCGCGAAAGCAAAAAGAAGAAAGGGGGTGGTTCCAGACCAGGGAAATAAATGTGGTGGGTGAATCCACCTATTTATAGGAAGTTGGGATAAATGATGATTTTCCCAGAAAGGGCGGTGGAGGTACAGTTGTCACGCCCTAGGTCAATGGCGCCTCGGTCCCCTGCCCAAATAGACAGTGACTGATCGACAACCCTAGTTCACGCAAGAATCGCACGGCATGATAGACGCGAAAGCAAAGAACGTTCTCGCTAGGCGAGACCTAAGATAATAGCAGTAACAACAACAGTTAACTAATGAAAGCAGTTCACCAGATTACAAGCAGTCCCAGGTTCAAAATAAAATTAAAAGAGGGTTCATGACGATAAGGGAAGGCTAGAGGCAAGAAGGGGCGAGATATCAGGAATCAATAAGGCTCCCAGTGCAAGCGTCCTCGCTCTCGCTGTAGGGGCCTCGGAGGCGCCAACGGGTTGAAGTAGGAGGAGAGCACAATGCACCCTAGATTGATTCGGCAAGCTTGGTCTCGTATCCGCACATGGCACCTCCCGTGAGAAGATCCTGCAGTAGGGCCGCCCGGCCGCTCCGTCTCGCTTAGGAAGTAATCTCGCTCCAGGGCCTCCAGCCTTTGCTCCACCGACCTGCGAAACTCTCTCGCCGCGTAGGCCTTGGCCCGCTCTCGCCGCGCGAGTTTCAAGAGGATGGCCGCGAACCTTTTACTCCGCCTTCTCGCGCTCCCCGCGCCAATAAGGATTCCTTCCATTTCGTCAGAAGAGGGTAAGGGGGAGCTGTCGCCGTCCTCCTCCTCCCGATCTCCATCATCATCTTCATCCTCATCAGCTCCCGATCGTAGGTTCGGATCTCCTGAGAAGACGATCTTGCGGTCAGTACGAGAATAGGGTAAGAACAGCAGCAGTATGTGGCATACCAGCAGCATGGCGAGAGCCGTCGGCCGGGGGAAGGCGAGAAGGCTCGGGCTCTCCCTCGGCATCCCTCCCAAATAGGAGATGGAGTGGCTTTCCACGGCCCGGACGGAAGATCTCGCGCGTCGTAACCTCCGCAGGGCCCGAAGTCTGGGGAGGGTCGCGCTCCCTCTCAGAACGGTTGTCCTCCGGCGTCAAGGATGGGTCGGCAGGCGCCTCACATACGGAAGGGTGTGGATTGGTTGCATGATCGTTGCAGGGGGCAACCTCTGTGACAGTTCCCTGCAAGGTAGGACCCAGGCAGGCGGAAGAAGGCACTGCGAGAGTCCCACACAAGGGTTAGAGTGACCAAAAAAGAATGAACCAAAAAGAGGAGGGGCTACCTGGAGGTCCCGAACCGTCGACAGGAGCCCCTTCCGAATCCTGTGGCCGATCCTCAGGTGGGTGAGACGTCTATCGGTCTGGCGGCACCGGCGGAAGCCCAGCCCCACCTCCCGGGATCACCTGCCAAGAAGGGTTCAGTGACCAATTCTTAAGTACAGTAGTCAGCTAGTTGGCGAGACATACCCTCTGCAGCAGAAGAGGATCGGCCGCACAGCTTGGGGATAGAGTTGGAGAGGCTCGGTGTTCTCGCGAGGGGTCCCGATTGATCTTTTTTGACTTCTTCTTCTTCTTCTCTTTCTACGGCGGCGGAGGCTCCACAGTGGGTGTCTCTCTCTCAAGCCAAGGAGCCATTAGGGCGCAATTGGCGAGGGATCGTGCTTGCGCCGCCTTAATGCGGTCCTGAAGGATTTGCGAGAGTGGCTTGCCAACTTGTTTGGGTCTCATCGCGAGGTCGTGCGAAATCCCAGGAGAGCAGCAACGAACAGGGGCAGAGTTACAGCCATCTACCAACGCATACATATAACCGCGGCAGGGCCCACCAGTAGATTCTCTTTGCAGGAAGTGACATGTGCCTAGCAAATATTAATGGGTTAGACGTGTCTTTTCAAGCGCAGAGCTAGCTCAAAAAGAGCGGGGATTGTGTATAACCCATATTCGCTGGATAGGACCCGGAGGCATCAACTGTCGGGGTTGGACCAGCCTCGGGCTAGCTTGGGCCTGAAGACCAGAAGAGCTCCCGCCGTAGGAGCTCCCGCCTAGGAGCAGACGAGGTCCCACCCGTGACCAGAAGCGGGCGAGAAGGAGTTTAGGGGAGCTCCCGCCTTGAGAGGGGCGAGAGCGTTCACCATCAGTCAGCTAAGACCCGCTCTCGGCAGAGTCGACGAGAAGGATTAAACTGGCAAGAAGGTGGGAGCTGGCTCAGCTTGAGATTGTCGACACTTCTTTTTAGCTCCTGCCAAATGAAGGCGAGAGGGTTCTCGGAATAGATTTCCGGCCATAGAGTTCCCACCGAGTGGGTCCCAGGGTTCAGGGTAAGATTACTTAATTTCCCTCGAGTAAAATTACCCTTATACCCCCAGAGGCTGTATTTAACACTTCTCAGACAGTGGGATTTGGCTATTGGCATACCAGTCAGGGGTATTTCAGTAACTTCAGGCGAGCAAAAGGTTATAAATAGACCCATAAGGGCTCCTTAGAAAGCAGGCTCTCATTTTTTCTCTGAATATCTAGTGCTTTCTAAGCAGCTCCTAGCCCAGCTTTTGGCTTTGGAGGGGAAGCTCTCAGAGATCTTCCGGGTGTTAGATGGGACCTCCCTACTGAGGCTTTGGGTCAGTCCTAGGTCGTTAGCCACCAGTCAAGGGGCGGGGCTTGAGAGAAATAGGTGTTGGAAACCCCCTTATTTTGAACATTTGTTGAGGTAAATTTTTGCTCCAACACACGACAAACGGGACAAAAATACCCAAGATAAGTCCTGAGGACCAAACTCGAAGACTCGGACAAAAACAACGAAAAAATTCTAAGTCCTGGCAAATTCGGCGAGTATACCTGACGTATCACCATAATACTTGACGAATTCTACATTACTCGGGGAAAATGAACTAACAATACCCGACAAATTCCTATGATATACGTTGAATTTTACTTAGCAATTCTACGATATTCGACGATTGACGATACTCGACGAACTCCTCAACCCATCGAATTAACTTGCTTCAACGCCTAGCCGAACTCCTCTCTTTCACGAAATAGCGTCATCGGGTTAAGGAAGATGATGAATAGGAATAGGGTTGACACGACCTTATTCTATTTATACACATATATATGTATATTATATATTATTAATTATTAAATAACGTTAAAACGTCCCGAAATCCGAACTAACTCGGAATTCTACAAAATTCGCACTGTAGCTAAATACCAATGCTACGAATCCAACGGCGAAGTCGAAATAAAAATCCGACGAACCAAACTCAGGTAAACACCTCCCAAAGCCAAAACACAACATTCCCAAAAAGGCTCCACCGAGTCACCAAAACTGACCCGGCTCGCAAGCGAATCTTGCAAACTGGTTAAAACCCAGCCACATAACAAACCTAAAGAGAGAAAACCATTCTCTAACAATGGAACATGCCAAACACGTGTTAATATAATGTCCTGAATTCATAAATACGCCAATAAAAGAATTAACATAAACATCAAAAATTCAAGGGCGTTACAGCCACTCCTCTAAAAAAAAGTTTCGTCCCAAAACTTTACGCACCAAAAACTCCTACTAGAGAAGAAAAACAACCAAGGGTATCAAATACCTACAAAAATAAACTAGGAGAACAGATGAGGATGAGACTCCCTCATAGCTGACTCCAACACCCAAGTCGCGCTTTCCACGTCTTGGTTCCTCCACAAAACTTTAACCATAGGTATTGTCTTCCTTCGCAATACCCGATCTTGAGTATCCAAAACGCGAACAAGCACTTCCACATAAGAAAGGTTAGGCTCCAACTGTGGAACAGAATCAAGAACTTGACTGTCGCTAACCACACACTTTCGCAATTGGCTCACGCGAAAAACATCGTGCACACCGGGAAAACTTGCGGGCAAATCCAGCTTATAAGCTGACACACCAATCCACTCAATAACTTCAAATAGTCCCACGTACCTCGGGTCCAAATTATGGTTCTTACAAACCCTATTAACACTTGACATCGGGGAAACCTTAAGAAACACCATGTTCCTTACAACAATTCCAAATCGGTCATACGCCGATTAGCATTCTTATCATAGCGCTCTTGAGCTATCAGAAGCTTCTATAAAATAAGCTTTACAAAAACATCTATCTTTTCTAATGCTTTAAAACCTAACAACACTCTCTCACCAACCTCAGCCCAAAATAAGGGAGTTCTGCAATGCCTCCCATATAGAGCCTCAAACGGGGCTATTTGCAAACTTTCTCGATAACTGTTATTGTATGCAAACTCCATTAATCTCAAACACTCATCCCATGCTTCTCCGTGGTCTAAAATATAATATCTTATCATATCTTACATGATCAAGTTTACTCTCTCTGTTTGTCCATTAGTCTGCGGATGATAAGCAATGGAATACCTCAAATCGGTACCCAACCATTCTTGTAAACTCTTCCAAAAGCGAGACGTAAACCTGGAGTATCAATCTGATACATTACTAACAGACACTTCATACAGCCTGATAACCTCATCTATGTATAACTCGGCTATCTTCTTCGTAGGGTAGTCAATCTTAAAAGGCATGAAGTAAGCAAACTTCGTCAATCTATCCATTATAACCCAAATAGAATCATGCCCTCGGGGAGATCTCGGAAAACCAGTAATATAATCCATGGAAATACTCTCCCACTTCCAACTTGGAATCTCTAAGGGTGTTTACTTGCCACCAGGTCTTCCATGATAAGTCTTAGCTCGCTTTCACGTGAAACATTCTGATACAAATTTAGCTATATCACCCTTCATTCAATACCACCAGCCAATCTACTTCAGATCTTGATACATCTTAGTAGAACCGGGGTGGTAGGAAATGCTGGAACCATGAGCCTCACCACACAACTGAACTCAAATATTTTCAACATTGGGGATACAAAATCTGCCGCAGTACTTCAAATACCCACGTCATTAATTAAAAAGTCCGATAACTCCCCTTTCTCGGTTCTATTATAAAGGTGCTATAAATCAGGATCTTCCATTTTGTGTAGCCTTGTAAGCAAAATTCATGAAGGCTCTGCTGCAACCAAACTTCTAGGCGAGTCACAACCTCCAACCAAAATGTTCATCAAGAGAAATTCCTCAACCAAAGAATCCATAGAAAGATTAAATATTTTAGCTGTCTTCCTACTCAAGGCATCGGCTACCAAATTTGATTTGCCCGGATGGTATTGGATCTCAACATCATAATATGCAACACACTCTAACCATATCCGCTAGCGCAAGTTCAATTCCTTTTGAGTGAAAACATACTTTAAACTCTTATGATCCGTGTAAATCTTACACAATGCGTCATATAATAGGTGTCTCTATGACTTCAGGGCATAAATCACAGTTGCGAACTCTAAATCATGCGTAGGTTAATTCCTTTCATAAATCTTTAATTGCCTCAACCCATACGCTATTACTTTGCCTGTTTGCATCAACACGCAACCAAGTCCCACGTGTGATGCGTCCACGTAAATAACATACTCTATCCCTTCGGCAGGCAAGGTCAATGCTGGAGCAGTGCACAATCTCCTCTTCAATTCCAGAAAAGCTTCCTCGCACTTATCGCTCCACACAAAAGTTGCGTTCTTCCGCGTCAGCTTAGTCAATGGCACAGATAATGTAGAGAAACCTTCTACAAACCTTCTATAATAGCCAACCAGCCTTAGGAAACTCGTTATCTCTTTTGGAGTGGCAGGCCTATTCCAATCCATAATAGCAGCTTTCTTCTCTAGGTCAATAGAAATTCAGTCCTTATTAACCACATGACCCAAGAAAGAAACCTGAGGCAACCAAAACTCACACTTACTCATCTTAGAAAATAGCTTATGCTCCCTCAAAGCAGACAAAACTAACTGCAAGTGCTAGGCATGCTCCACAGCACTGCGGGAATATACCAGAACATCGTCTATAAACATAACCACAAAATGATCAGGAAAATTCTTGAACACTAAATTCATCATAACCATAAAGGCAGAGGGTGCATTAGTCAAACCAAAAGACATCACAAAGAACTCAAAATGTCCGTGCTGGGAACAAAAGGTAATCCGTGAAATATCCGCCTCACTAATTCTTAACTTGTGGTAGCCCGAACGAAGGTCAGTCTTTGAAAATACTGTGTTACCATGCAATTGATCAAACAAATCATCTATTCTTGATAGGGGATATCTGTTATTAATAGTTACCTTGTTCAGTTCTCTAAAATCAATGCACAGTCGCATTGATCTTTCCTTTTTCTTTGCAAACAAAACGGGAGCACCCCAAGGCAAAGAACTCGGCCTAATAAAACCATTCTGAAGAAACTCATCCAAATAGGCACGCAACTCATCCAACTGGGCATGCAACTCCTCCAGCTAATGTGGGTCCATTAGGTATGGCGCCGTAGTAATAGAACGAGTACCCAGCTCTAGATATATGACTAACTCTATGTCTCTCTCATGCAGAAGACCGGGAAGATTAGCTGGAAAAACATCTGGAAACTCACGCACCACTGGAATATCCTCTAAACGTGGCAAGCTAACAATGGTTTCCAAAACTGAAAAAAATAAGAAAAACATCTGGAATCTAAAAGCTTCCGAGAACATACCGTAGAAATAAAAGGGGAACTCTGGAGCGGATAACCATAAACACTCCTTGGTTGACCGTTGTACATCTTTAAGTCCAAGCGCTTAACCTTGCACTAGATAAAAGCATCATATCTAAACAACCAGTCCATGCCCAAGATTACATCAAAATCTTCCAGGTCTAACACCTTCAAATCAGCAACTGCTAGAAAATCGCCTAATAGAATCGGACAACTCTGAATACCTTTGTATGATACCACTAAATCACCGGAGGGAAACTTGACACTAAACGCGTCACCAACCAGATCGAGGGTCAAACTATGATGCTCTACAAATGCCCGAGCCACGAACGAGTTGGTAGCACCAGAATCGAAAAGGTCACGCGCCCAATGGTTCTTTACCTTAAACTTTCTTATAAAAATTTTCCATAGCAATTCTGCAATATTCGACAATTGACGATACTCGACGAACTCCTCAGCGATTCTTGCCGACAAATACTTAGACTAGCAAAACCATACCTGGTGAATAAACTTGCTTCAATGCCTAGACTTATTCGGTGAATCTCACTGTGGTCTCGACACGCCTCACTCGACAAACCGGGCTATTACATCCGACGAATTGAAAGTTATCTACACCTATACTAAGCAAAAATGGACTTACTGAAACTCGTTGAATCCCTAATATTGATACTCGACAAACTGACCTAAGATACTCGATGAATTTAACTTACCTAACTCGCCGAATTTCCCTTAAGCTGCTAAACCAAGTTCCATAATTTTGGCCGAAATCTTGCCCAAACCTAGGGGTTCTTTCATGATCCATCCCACACTACACCTACTCTCTAAAGGAGGAGGAAAGAAAAGAATATAGAGACTAGTAATGGACGTGCAAGGGGAAGAAATCCACTTGCCTCAATTCTTCGGAAAAACACCGCCCGTACGCACCGTAACAAGGATCGGCCGTGAAAAGGCCCTAGCAACGTTTCCTAAAACTTTTGGAGGGAAAAGGAGTCAAAACCTCAAACCCTAACTCACAAAAATCGGAGAAACGGGGAAAACTTACCACGACCGTGTAGCCCTCACCGAGAGCTTTCCAAATCTCTATTCTATTGACGATTCCGACCACCGGACCTCTAGAAATCGTTGGCCGAAAACACGCCAAGCCCGCTGAACTCCTCACTTTCGCGAAACAACGTCATTAGGTTAAGGAAGATGATGAATAGGAATAGGGTTGATGCGAACTTATTCTATTTATACTCATATATGTATATTATATATCATTAATTTTTAAATAACGTCAAAACGTCCTGAAATACGAACTAACTAGGAATTCTACGAAATTCACAAGGTAGCTAAATACTGACGCTATGAATCCAAGGGCGAATTTGAAATCGAAATATGAAGAACCAAACTCAGGTAAACACCTCTCGAAGACAAAATGCAAGCATTCCCAAAAAGGCTCCACCGAGTTATTAAAACAGACCCGTCTCATAAGGTAATCTTGCAGACAGGCTAAAACCCAGCCATATAGCAAACCTAAAGAGCGAAAACCATGCTCTAACAATGGAACAATACAAACACGCATTAACATAACGCCTTGACGCCATAAATATGCAAAAAAAATAATTAACATAAACATCAAAAATTCAGGGGCGTTACAGTGGACCTATCTAATATGGCCAACCGAATAAAATTTATGAGAAACATGGAGACATAGTTAGGCCAATTGGCCAAAGTGCTATCCGAGCATGCTCAAGGCGCCCTTCCTAGCACTAGTAAAAAGAATCCCCGTGAGCAAGGAAAAGTTTTTACAAGCCTGCTGGAGGCGATGAGAGTGATATGGTTGTTAAGTGTAGGATTAACGATATCTAAACCACTGCCTTGTGTGATTATTGCTCGTCACGCAACATTATTGATCTACAAGATGTTGATAAATTCAATTTGAATATTAGTGTTGATGAACGGATGACACTTGTTCTTATAAATGGTGTGGTGGTGGAGACAGAAGGTGTTGTTATGGGGGTTGAGTTTGTATTAGATGGAGCTGTTGAGGTTGTCAATTTCCAAGTATTTGGACCAATGGAGAATGACTCCATACCCTTTTTGGGGTCCTATTTTTGAAAGAGTGTGGCACCACTCTATGCATTGCTAGTGGTTGTGTATCCTTGCCTGCTAAGGATCAAATCAACACTTCCCCATCAAGTGCTACCGAGGTCCTCAGCATATTTGGGGGAGTTCAAGATGTATCTTTTGTTATTTCTAACTTGATTTAAAGTGATGAAGATTGCAGTTCCGAGATTGAGGTTCTGGTTGACGTAGTTGTGTAAGTGGAGAATGAGGATGAAGTGAAGACACTTGAATGCAAGGCTGTGTTGGAGAGTTTTGGCGCTACTTGGAATGGTGAGGATGCGAAACATACTGATGACGGAAAAGAAGAATGCAGCAAGGGAGCAAATTTTGGTGTTGAGGCGGTGGTTAATACCACAAAAATTTTAATTAATTCTAATACTACGAGGTCTATGCCCAAACAATTTAAACTGGTCCAATGGTTTGAACTACTACCCATGTAGGGTAAGGAAATGAAGCCTCTCACTACATCTGCTAAGTCTGAACTTGTTTTTGATTGCGCGATTTGTGATCGATGGTGCTCTCCTACCATGGAGAAAAAGAGAAAGGAAGAATTGTTGCATGCATCTCGTTTCGTGGACCTCCGGATCAAGAAGGAGGAGGTTAGAGGCTGAGGAATTAAACCATCCTTGGGCTCTAAATCTTCCACCGACTACCCATCTTGCATGGCGGGGGAGAATCGCCATAAGTTAGCTTATAGTTGATGAGTGAAGGTTCTCCGGGCCGAAATGTTTGTTGTTGTTTCATAGTTTTTTCTTCTATGCGTTGATGTCCTGCGCTGCTATTTTCTTTTGATAAGGTTAGTTTGTGACAGTACTAAAAACAAGTTTATAACTACTTAATATAAGTATTTGATCCACCTTAAGGACGGTAAAGAAAAGGGCTCATAAGAAACAAACCAATCTCTTTTGTTGCTTACCTAATTTTCTTAGTTATTTTATTACTTTTGATGTGCCGATGTTGGGTCCATTGATCACAATGTCCCAGATTTGAAGAAGGTCCACACGTCAATAATATACATATGATTGCATCTGATATATGTTCAGAGTTCAATATATGCAATTTGTTTATTGTTCCTTGATTAAACAGGTTGTCAAGGTCACAATATTAGTTGTACTAAAGATAGGATGCTGGAAAATCAGAAATCAGGCTAACTCCAGATGTGTTGAGTGAGTTCAGTTCACTCAATGCTAGAAGGCTAAAAGCATTGACAGAACATCAAGCATTCAAATCCTCTGTGTTGCTGGACTTAATTCTGGCCGAGTCCGGAAGCGTTGAATGAAGGCTGGTCATGCAACACCTACTCCAAAGGAAATCTATCTAAGTACAGAAGCATTGAGTGAAGAAGTGTCACTCAACACCTCATCAATAATTTAGCAAAGTCAAGAAGCGTTGAGTGAAGGAGCTTCACTCAACGCCTTCAACCAGAAGATCTCTGCCAAGTCCAAAAGCATTGAGTGATGAAGGCTCACTCAATGCCTTTTCAGTTAAGATGTATAAGAAAGATGTGTTGAGCGATGAAGGTTAAATCAATGCCTCATAAAGCAGATTATCTACCATGTGTTTTTGCGCTGAGTTACTAGGCTATACTCAACGCATGTGCAGATTGTCTGAAAATTGCTAAGTCCAAGGCACTAAGTCATGCTGACGTCATCCATAATTCAGGTATTGCGGGACTTGTTCCCTAGAAGACAAATGGCGCTGAATGCCTTTTGTACAGTAATTAAAATTAAAGTAACTTTACAGCTACCTAATTTGGCTTTACCATACAGATTAAAGAGTCGTTGGATGGCGGGACATAAAAAGAATTTTTTATAGAGAAATTAAAATAGCTTTTTGCACAGTTATCTTCTCCATCAAGTGAGTAAATCCTTCACTCTCGGATTTACAGAAGTGCTTATGAACACAAAAAAGGTTTGTTGATTGAAGAGATCGAGAATTGAAAATATCAAAGTCTTCTTCAGCAAGATCAGAAATCATATTTATTTTCTGTAAGAACAGAAGAAGCCGAGCATTCAAACGTTGTTGTTTATCTTCAAAGCACTGCTTATAACACTATTACATAAAAAGCTTGAAGATATAGAGCTCTACATCAGTTCTTCTCAGTACAAGCAAAAATAATCTGAAGATCTAAAGTCTTATTATTGTGAAGAGTTTGGACTGGTTTTCTCAGTTCATACAGGTAACTCAGAGAACTATTTCTTTGGAGTTAATCAACACCAAACCTTTACTCAATCTATAAGATCATCAATTGATCTGAGCTTTAAGCTTGTGTTATAAAGGCTGAGTGTAGGATCTGATTCTATGAGTTGTAAGATCCTATTTTGGATCTGAGGTAGGGCTTATTCTTGAGGTAAGATCTCTATGTAGATCTGAGGTAGGAGACCTGATATCTCTGGGTATAGGGTTGTCTAGCCTGAGGTAAGAGTCTCTATACTCTGAGTTGTAGGAGTGAGTTTCACTCTTAGGTGTAGGATCCTGTAGGATCTTAGGTGTAAGCTCAAGGAGCCAAGTTAAAGGTGGAATTAGCCGAATCTAGCTCATTGCTAGATAGGTGAAGGGGGAAGTAGATGTACCCTAGATAGGGGAACCACTATAAATTCTAGTGTTTTGGTGTGTCTCTTGAAAACTAACAATAAAATCTAACACACAACTTAACCAAAGTAAAAAAGAGTTCAAAAAGACTTGAAAACCTATTCACCCCCCCCCCCCTCTAGGTGTGTAGCTAATCTTGAATAAAGACTTTCAGCCGATGTGTCGTCTTGCAGGCCTGGAGATGCTACGGCGCGCGTGGTTCTTCTTCCAAATTTAAAGCTAATATTTTTATATGCTCATTTCTGAGCATGGGTAATACCTCTTCCTCAGCTCCTTGATTTGTGCTTTATGGCTTTATCCTATATTGCATTGTTTAGATTATGTCTGGGGGAGGGCGTGTTTTGTGTGTTACCCGTGTACGTGCACATTGCACAACATAATAGAAGTACTCTTTATTTCATTTTATATTATCATTGCTCTTATCTACTACACACCACTTCACCCACTCAAGTGCGTGCTTAGCCATTAGCACATCACGAGCTTCCTCATTCTTTTGTGCGTGATTTAAAAATCATAGTGCTGTCTTAGGATTGCGAGACAGAGTAAAATGTTGACTCTTATAGTGCTCCTTGTCGAGCGCTCATGTCTCATTTTGAAATTTGTATAGATTTAATTTCTTTTAATGCTTTTAGTTTATATTTTTTTTCTATTGAGTAAATATTGTTTACTCTACTCAAAATTTGTGAATCCTGTGTGAATCAAATAGTTGCATAGGAATGTATGTAAACATTGGTTAGCCTCGTATTGCTCGAGTCAGGATGAAGGATAGTCTTTCTTGGTAGTTAAAAACTTTCCCCAAGCTACACTCAAAGAATGGGTACATGGTTAGTCAAGCGCACGAGTGTTATTTATGCCATCATTTTGGCATGATTGTGCTTCTATACCCAATCCGATCGTTTATCCTTGCTAGTCTTGTTGTGCTTACCCATTCATTGATTCAGCTCCAATATTATTTCACCAAAGCCAAATAGTCAATCCAAGTCGCACACCAAAATTTGAGCTTTAGTGTATTCTATTTTTCATAATTAGGGTGTTGGTGTTGTGATTTTGTTGTGGATATGTGGATGTGCTCAATTGAATTTGTGCTAAAAAAATTTGTGAAAGAAAAAAATAGAAATGAAAATGAAAAAAATAGATGATATTTGAAAAAAGAGGAAAGAAGAATAGTTTACGTGAAAATCTGTATATAATGTGTATTTGGAAGTAGGTGGTGCACACACCCATGTCGTCAATCTTAAGTCTGGGGGCATAGTGCACCCGCATTATTTTTTGGCTTGAGGATAGTTCTTTTTTTGCTAGCTCCTTTGGGATTCGATTTGTGAGCCTTCAGTTTTATTATTGTTTACCTCAACTAAACCTAAGCCCCACTATAAACCTAAAGTCTTATTGATTTATATGCTTGATTCAAACTAGAATCATGGAGAGAGTGTGAATGGGCGAGTATATGGTCACCTACATTGATCGATTTCCTTAGAGGTTTTCCAGAGACCCGATCAATGGCAATGCTCACCTTATCATTTAGTGTACTTTATTCTTATACATGACCGAATGATTCACAGTGATTCAATTTTTGAGTAGATGTAATATATCAACACGCTCTTAAAAATTATAAACTAATATGAATAATTAGAAATTTCTTCTATTGCTTTTTTGTGAGCATGAGTATATGATTTTGCATGGTACTCCACATTCGCAATTTCTTAGCCAGCTAGTTATTTTTATTTCCACCGAGTGGTGATTTGCTCGAGATTAGCAAATGGATAAGTCTGAAGGTGTGATGAGTCTGATATTTGTAGTGTTTTCGGACTCATCCGGGCTAGTTTTCACGCTTGTGCACTACACTTTATTGTCATTATCGCTTATATTTAATTCGATCTGTAAGTGCACACTTAGTGCACGTATTGGGACAGTTATGGTACGCAATTGCACTCCATAGTTGCTGGAAGGTAAGCACATACTGCTCCCTAGGTGTTCTTTTGGATTCTATTGTAATTTGGATAGGTTAGGGATTTGCCTAACAAAATTTTAGAATTTCGGGGAATCGCACGACCATGCATTTTTCCTTCGCGCACGGGCATTTTGCTTGTGCATAACCTTTGCGTTGAAATGTGGGTTTAGCCACTACCTGTGCATTTTGGTCATGCACGATTGATTTCAACCATAAGAGAACAAATTGCACGAGCGACTTGCTTGTCTAAACATTAGTATTTTTTTCTATGGTCGTGCATTTTCTTCACGTACAGTTGATTTCAGCTGTGCGAGTGGAAAATCACACGGGCTCGTAATTGGCCTTAAAATCTCAATTTTGTCTCTACTCATGAGTTTTTATTTGCGCATGGTTGATGCAACTGTTTGTAAAGGGAAATCGCATCGGCGGACCCTTGGCCTAGTTTGCTTTATTTTTCATAAATATCACACGGTTTGAACCCAAAAACGTGCGTTCGATCGTACATGACCAAGTTTCTAACAGGTTCCTATTTATGCATAGAATTCTGTCGTGCCTTTGATCTTTAGCTCCAT
The DNA here is from genome assembly GCA_039513925.1 of Platanthera zijinensis. Lineage (NCBI taxonomy): Eukaryota > Viridiplantae > Streptophyta > Magnoliopsida > Asparagales > Orchidaceae > Platanthera > Platanthera zijinensis. The sequence continues at coordinate 78,594,820 of CM077089.1, forward strand.
TTCGGCCCTAGAAGACCAGTTCCACCCCATTCTTCCACTCCAGCTCTGGCCATCATCTTGGGGACCTCCGGCCAAGCTTGTCTTGCAAATCTTTTGCTATAGCTTCCTCTCGGCCTCCTACATCATACGCAAGCTTCCAAGCCCCATTTTGTGGGATTTCTCGCCACACTCAGAGAGTTATCCGATGAAGGATGTGATCAAAGTCTATTTACGAAGAAGATGGGTAAAGTGGAAGAAGGTGACAGCTCTTCTGGACCACGGATAGTAGTCGAAGTCCGAACTCGGATAAGGCTTGACAACCCTCAATTCCAACGATATGAATTGGATGTGTCTTCATGCTTCAGTTGTATTATTCCCTCCACTCTATTTGTATTAAACTTCTCCTTGATTTATTAGATGTGTGAGTTTTATTGTGTAAACCCTAATTTTGTTTAATGCTAGCTTTCATGTCTATGTGATTGTCTTGTGGTTTATGCTTGCGAGGAGCACCTCCATCTCATCTCATCTCCCCTACCATCATGTGAGATCCGCACTAGCAATTGCTAGGGGCATGAATTATGAAGAGTTTCTTTCGACCCTCATTCATTGCAAAATGCTCCATAAGCTCGCCTAATTTGGCATCCACCCTTGCAAAGCTGTGAAAGTGACATGCACTTGTTTAATTTTGTTGTTCTTTCTCTTTGATCAAACCCAAACCAAGCCATGTGTTTCTTCCTAAGTCTTATAATTAATTTTCTAAACAATCAAATCATATAGCCCACCTTCGTTTCTTGAGAGATCGATATTTGGGGATTTTCTCCCACATTTTATACTACTTTAGCGACTGGTGCACTTGCCGAATGCACATCACTAGCCTTTCCACTAGATCTGTGTTACAACTTTTTATTATTATTCAAGTATTATGGTGTGCAAGTATAAACTAGGCTCCTAACAAGATGCAAGCCACAAGCTTAATATGGTAGAATGGTGAATTCACGGGAAGGCATAGAAGGAATTAACCTTCTATCTAGAAGGTTATTGGCACACATTAATGATTTACATTCTAAAGATCTAGCTCTCAATAAAGGAATGTGCCTCTTGGTATTCCATTGATATTAATTAATTAGAAATAAGCAGAAACATTAGGTTAAATAGCCATAACACCCAAACGTCGGCACCAAGGTTCTCGCACTCTCGTTCTCATTCGACACAAAAATTCTCTCTACTTCAAACCCTTGCATAATCGATGGCGCTGAGGGAAAGCTCTTCGAAAAAGAATAACACTAGAAGTGAAGACATTAGAGGATGCTTCAGGAATTGCACAAAAAATTAAAAACATCATATTCCATCTAAGCGCAGCAAGATTAGTAATAATCCTATCTGAACCCACCAGAATAGTGTCCTTGTAGTGGAGGAATTCTTCTAGAATGCAGAAGTCAGTTGTTCAGGATTAAACCTCAAGACCATAATTCTAAATCACCGACTTCCAGTTACTGCCAGGAGAATAAGCCGACTTCTAGAACTTCCTACTCTCACAGAAGGTGAAGAAGAAAAGGAAATCACCAAAGGGATCATATAGCTGTCCTGGAATGGTACAACTACGTTGTAGAATAGTATGGGTCCTTGGAGAAGAGTGAAATGAACCCTCCTGGGAAAATACTTGCTGACATCATAGGCAGGGCTCTTCTGTTATGGAAATCAGGATTACATGACATGATATCAATAGAGATGTTCAACATTATATATCTAGTCATCCTCACAAAAAAGACTGACTGGAGCCAACTAATTCTAAGGAAGATGAAAGGTTGTATGGCTTCCTCTGACATGGGGATAATTGTATCACTATACCTCTCTAAGTGGCTAGGAGATAAGCTGAATGAAACACACGAAATACCTTTGCACCTCAAGAGAATGTATTATAGAACCATTGAGAGGTGGGAGAAGCCCTTCCCCAAACCTAAAAAGGAAGGAGCAAGTTCAAAGCAATTTAAAGGAATAGAGAAGGAGAAAACTGCTGCCAGTACTGAGGGAAAGAAGGATGATAAGAAGAGAGGATTGAAGGAGAAGATAGTTTCAACTCCAAGTCATACTCACTCCCCAGGTCATGTTGAGGGGGAGCAATAGGAGAATATCATCTTATAGTTACTAAACACATGATCCCTAAGGACTTCTAGAGCACAGGCCCATGGAAGAGTCTGGGGGTGTGGCTCAGATTATAATAGTATATATGGGAGAAGTTTAATTGGAATGTGCTACCCAAGGAAATGTAAAGATGGGTCAAGGAGATGTTAATTTGGAACTTGCTCCCAAATTTACAATAACAGAAGTTTTGGAAGAAACTCTCTATGAAGTATCCACACTTTATACTGAAGTGGTGGAAGGATAAAGACACCAAGACCTCACTTTCATAAGTATAGTTGAGAGGGGAGCTAGTCCAAGAAGACAATGCCCAACAAACTGAAGTGATAGAATCAATTGAGGATATGGAGGTGGAGCCTGATCTACAAGACAAAACACAAGGTAAATTAGGCATAAAAAAAGTGGACATAGCTGTCATCAAGGTGGCAAAATCTACATCTATACTCCCTCCTTCTTAAGAAACATCTGAAGAATATATACTCATAGGGACTGAACTAGTCCCGTAAAAGGTAAAGGTGTGCTAGAGGAACCAGACACTAACAGAATCCCCTCATAGAAACTCTTAATTACCTGTATGAAGATTATGAGCCTAACATTGGTCCCTCCCAGAGACCAACTAAAGAAGAGATACAAGCCTCAATGCTCACACTAAATGCAGAACCCTCTGGTTCAATTTTAGATCAACTAAAAATTATGATGGACAATCAAAGGAAGAGCATATAATATTTTGTTAATAGGAGGGTGCAAGAGTCAAGTAATGAGATGAATGAGAAAATCTCAGCAGTGGAAAAAGAAATGCATAACCTGAATGCCTCAAAAATGCACTTCTTCATGAAGGCTGCAAAAGCTATTGACTATACTACCCAACAACATCAAATGACTCACCAAGGGATTTAGGAGGTCACTAACAATCAGTAGGTTACTATAACAAACCTCAATTAAGCATTCTAGGACACTGCCAAAAACATGGCTGACTACAGGATAGCTATGATAGAAAGAATGGATTTCTACAATCATCTGCTAGATGGGCTTTGCCTTCAAACCAAAAACACCATGGTAGAAGCGGTTAACATGTTGGAGACAAGAATTTCTATAGCACAGTAATCCATTTACAAAAATACATTTGAAGAACTCAGAGAGGGGGAGAGATTGCTAGAGCCTGAATTTCATAATTCCCTAGTTGGCTATACAGAACCATTTCATAAAAAGAAAGTTGTTCTATCTGAAGAAGAAATGTGGGATAGACAGAGAAGGAGTGAAGAAATTTAGAATCTACCTGGATATGAGAAATGGAGCCCAAAGTCTGGGTATATCATCTTAACCGTATGAGACAATTTGGAAGAGAAAATATTCATACATCTAGATTCAACTGCTTTGTGGAATGGAATAAGCATGAAAAGCAAGAGTCAGAGAGGAGGATCCACATGATAATTCAACCAAATGGACAACCTCCTCCTCAAAGATACATTCAAAAACCTTTGAGCTATTTTGAAAGATAGAAGAGGAAAGCTGCAGGAGATAGTGGCTGATAATGGAGAAGGAAGATGTAATAGACTAGAAACTTTTGGGATTTATAGTCAAATTTCCCTAATGTAGACAATATTTTTATTTCAATACATATAATGAAATGTATGTACTATCTCTGATGTTTTTTCTATTATTTTTCATGTCTACATGTCTATTGTCATATGAGATTCAAACTTCTTCAAATAGGGGGAGATTGTTTGAAATTATTGACCATAAGTTTCCTTATTTGAAGAAGCCCCCAAGATGATAAGAAACACAAATTGTATTTTATGTTTGTGTTAGTTGTTGATGTAATGAGTACAACAAAATTGTTTGGCTAATGTAGTGTTAGGCTTGAGATCACCTAAATAGGGTTTTATCCTTATAATCTTTGAAAGTGCAAAACTCAAGTTGATCTATATCCTAATCATATTGTAGGCTTATCATTATTAGGAAAAAGTTAACTAGAGTTAGGAGATTTGAAGGTAAAGTTAATAAATCTGGTTAAGTAAAATATCAACTACATAATCTTAATGATTAAGTAAAATATCGACAGTATCATCTGGATATTAAGTAAAACATTAACAATATCGTCTGGATGCTAAGAAGAAAATATGGACTGCATCGACTGGATAATAGTTAGAATATCAACTGCATCGACTTGACAATTGTAGAGAAGCATATAAGCTAGATAATCTTGTATAAAGGGTTGAAGGACAGTTTCAACTACATTAGCTAGACAGAAACTATAAAGCTATTATCGATTGTATCAGCCTGAAGAATTTTATAACTGTCTGGTGCTAAAATTAAGTTATTAATTACGAGTTTATTAAAAATTCATTTTGGGTTCAGCCTTTCGATGCATCATTCAAGGAGACTCATGAAGAAAGAGTTAAAATGAATATTATATTTTGATTCCAACTGTTAGAGGTCAATTCCTTATACACATCTTCTAGCCGTTAGCGTTATTTCCTTATTTACATTACAGGGTTTTGTGGACCAGGACAAGTATAAAAGGACTAAAGATTGAAGAAAAACACACATAGATATAAAAATATACACCGAGATTTTCTAGTGCTCAAGCTTTAACAAATTCTTCTCCAAGTCCTAACTAGTGGCAAATTCGAGAGAGAAATCTTCTCAAGGCTTAATAAGTCGAGATTTTTTTGAAGATTATTCTCACAGCAAGAAGAAATCTTGATCTAAAGGCAATAATTCCAAGAAGATATATTCAAAGTTCTGATCAAGGAAGAAGAAGTGTCACTTCTTGTTTCTATAGAAGACTCAAGACAATCATCTTTGAGTCAAGTGTATTGTAGTTTTTATTTCATCTTTTTGAATTTGTAGGATCCCTTAGATCTGAGTTTGTTGTAGGATTCCAATGGGAATCTGAGGGTAGAATCATTGTGATATGAGGTAGGATCTTTAAAGAAGATCTGAGTGTAGATCTCTGGGTCTAGATATTGAGGTAAGGCTTTGATAGCCTGAGTGTAGGATCTTATTTTTGATTGTATGAGGTGTAAGATCAAGTGTGTGGATCTAATGTAGGGGATTTTGTTGGATCCCTAGTTTGGATTTGGGCTAGGTTCACTATTAGGCTATTGACCCATCATGTATAGCCTAGGGTCAATTTGTTATTTCTAAGGTTAGGTCAGTCTGACTAGAATTAGACATCCTTGATCCAGCCTTTAGAAGACTTCAGAGACTCAGACTTACAAGAAATGCAGTTTTTGAGAGTTCAAAAAATTAGTTCGAAGTTCTTTGAACTCAGCTCGACAATCGTCGATCTCAAATCGGCGAACTCAGAGTTTCTACTATAAGCTGAGCTCGATGATATACTAGCTCAAGTCGATGATCTTCCTTCTTCTCTCAGTTTCATTGGTCGACGATATTTTATCTCGGCTCGACGAACTTGGAGATCAGCTTTGATAGTTTCCATCGAGATTATTTTCTCTCTGAGCTCAGGTCAACGAAGACGATTTCTTAGCTTGACGAACTTTGAGTTCAGGTTGACGAAATCTGTTTTGAGGTCGACGAAATCTATCTGTTCAGTATTTCTATTCTCTGCAGTTAATTTCTGGATTGACCAAGGCTTATATTATATATTATTTCATATATTTCTCTAAGTAATTGAATGCATACATTCATATGAATATAGTCATTCATTGGCAGCATTGATTACTGGATTTCACAGAGTCAATATTCAGCTTAATAACTGGGACAGTTAAGGAATTAATTTATTGCCCTTCTAGCCATTTTCCCAATTTCCAAGATTTCAGCAATCAATCAAGGAGTTGAATTAGAATTTAGAAACAGAATTTTTGTAGGAAATATAAAATAGTCTTTAAGAAGATTAAAGATAAGAAGCTGTAGAATCGACCAAGGGACACAGGAAGACAGAGAAAGACATTCAGTTTGCATACTCATACAGTCTTCATCATCTGCAACTCTTCTCTAAGCTTTCAAGAGACATCAAAACACAATCAGTCTAAAAGATTCTGGAGATCATCAAGAAGACCTACACCCTGCAATGCTTCGAGCATTTCCTGAATAATAATCATCTCAGAGGGAGTTTTGACAACATCAAGCAATCCACTACAGTCTTCTCAGCTATTTGAGAAAGAGAAGACAATGTCACATTTTTCACCACATTGTACATAGTGTTTTAACTCCCTTCAAAAGTTAACCACTTGGTTTTTAAATCTCCTTAACAAAAGAATTGTGTTGGTTTTTGGGCACCTGATCAAAAGCCTAAAGGGTTGTGAGATCTCCCTTCAAATAGATCTTATGGTGACAGGGCACGTGAGCAGAAACCTATTAGTCACAGGGCACCTGTTCAAAAATCTATAGTGGATTCCTACCAGGGTGGTAGAAGAGTGGATGTGCCCAAGTTTAAGGGAACCACTAAAAATTTCTTGTATCATCTGGTTGTTTGGTGTTTTCTTATTGTTGTGTGTTGTGTACTGTGTTATCTAGCTTTTTTTATTCATGCACTTTATTAAGATATATATCACTATTTTGATTCCGCTATAAAAACCAATTAAGTTCTTAAAATACTCTATTCACCCCCCCCCCTCTAGAGTTAAATAGATATCCCCTTAGGTGGTAAAGCTTTTACCATCCTTCAATTGGTATCAGAGGGTTGTTTCTTTTGTTTAATAGACTTACATCTGAATCAAGATCCTTTGATAGATCTTTTTCTCTCTAGCCTCTTATTTACAACATGGCATAGAATAAGGAGTATTCTAGCACCAGACCTCCAGTGTGCAACTTGAATAAATTTGCACTCTGGAAGGCAAGAAGCAAACTCTACATGAACTCTATTGATGAGGACATTTTCAACTCTATTTTGACAGGTCCCCCTCAACCTACAGCTGCTGCTACAACTTCCAATACACATGAAGTTACACCACCTGAGTGGACTGATGCACAAAAGAAAGCCAAGATGGCTGATGTTAAAGCATGAATATTCAGGCACAGACAATGTTAGATGACATCTTTCAGAAAGTGGCTGAGTGCACATTTACAAAGGCCATTTTGGACTCACTAAACCAAATAATTGCTGGCTCAGCAGATGAAAGAAAAGACAGGAGATGCCTCCTCATATCACAGTATGAGAATTTCAATAAGGAGGAATCAGAGACTATTATTGAGAGGTATAATAGACACAGTGTCATCATAAATGAACTAAGAACCCTGGATAAGGACATCTCATTAACTGAGATATATGACAAAATCCTAATGTGCTTCCCTAGCACTTGGGATTCCAGGATATGGCCAATTAAGGAGGCCAGAAGTTTAAATGGGATTTCTACAGAATCTCACCTTTGCAAGCTCAAGTCTTATGAGCAGTTGATCAAGATAAGGGAGGCTGCTGAACAGAAGGCTTCTACATCTTCAAGGAAGGAGCGCAGTATTGCTTTTAAAGAAACAAAAGAATCAGAAGCTCTTTCATCTAATAAAGAACTAATGAGCCTGTTGGCTAGAAGATTAAATAAAATGCCGAAGAAAGACTTTAGAAGAACAGCCCCAGGCCCCAACATACAACTTGTGTACTATTAGATGTGAGAGACATCCGCCGATATCATATTTTGGCCGACCAGCGGAGGAAAACCCAACGAAGAATAAAACATGACGGTTAGTCACCCATGGTACCCATCTCCCTGTCACCTTGAGTCGTCGACCTTCCCACACTGGTACAAACTGTCTGCGGAAGGGACTGACTCGCCACGATTTACCGCAAGCAATTTACAAGAATTCAAATAGTATATTTTACTAGCACGCACCGGATCTATGGCGGCCTGCCCAACTATGCTTCAAACTTCGGGCGACGGCGCTTAGCTCAACTTTCGATAAGGAGCGTAAGGAGAACTTTATCTGGGCTAAACATGGAGGAACACCTCAACTCTGGTTATCCCCAACTAAGTCTCGACCTTAATAGACAACTTCTCGTCATAGCAGGACCCGGGTTTATAATAGTAAATTGCAGAAAGAAGTGCGGTAAATAAAACAGCTAAACAAAAGCTGCATAAATTTAAGTGTTGGAGTGAAATGTGACCAGTACGAAACTGGAGTTGTACTGAATTGAACTAGACCAGTACGAGACTGGGATGAATTGAAAGTACTTGACCAGTACGGGACTGGAGTTGAATTTAAAGTACTTGACCAGTACGGGACTGGAGTAGAATTGAATGTACTGAATTGCAATTGACCAGTACGAAACTGGAGTATTGAAAAGGAAAGCACTGAATTGAAATTTGACCAGTACGAATCTGGAGTACTGAAAAGAACTTGACAAGTATGAGACTGGAGTTGAATTGAAAGTACTGAATTGCAATTGACTAGTGTGAAACTGGAGATAAATTGAAAGTACTGAATTGCAATTGACCAGTATGAAACTGGAGTTGAATTGAAAGTACTTAATTGAATTTGACTAGTACGAGACTGGAATAATCATAAAGAAAATGGTTAATAATCATAAAGAAACTGGAGGTCACAGCCATTATTAAGATCTGATAATTTAGTTGCGTCTTTTGAGTTCACGGTTTAATCGGATCAAAGGCTTTTTTAGGAGTTACACCCTTTTATTCGTCACGAATAATTTTTAACTCACTACTCATACTCTCGCCTTTCGAGCGTTCCCAAATTACCGAAGAGTCAAGGCGCTCGTTGGTTTCACAAAATCTCGGAACACCCGAAGCTTGGCTACATGCCTCGGCCAATCTTGAAATTATCATTTACTGTTCAACTTATGGAAGGTGATCGCGCGCTCCAATTTCCATTTCCAGGGTAAATGAGCGTAATATATCCCGAGCGTGACCCTAGGATCCCAAAAATTGGGAATAATATCAATTCTTATCATAATACTCCCAAATTTTAATACAACCTCTAATTCAGTATAAAATAAGCCAAGAAATTTTTTCATAATTTTCCGAGATATTTTGGGCCCTTATTTTGCCAAATAAACATTTAGGCTTTTACAAATACCAAATCATGTTCAAAAATTCTCATAATTTTTGTGGAGGAAACCCTCATTATGGGAAACATTTTTCATGTTGACCACTTTGCCCCCTGAGGCTCTAATTTAGCCAAACAAAATTCCCAAAGTTCTGATATGAAAATTGGTCTGCAATTAGCAGATCAATCATTAATTCTGTGGCTGAGATTGAGCTGAATGGCTTAATGCGCCGTTGTCTCCCCACAGTAGATCAGTCGTGGATCTGCTATGGGGGGCACAAAGTGGAGGTGGGGGGATTGAGAAAATCCCCGCCGTCCATCTCATCACCGTAGATGGATGGCGGCGATTTCATCTCTGCAGATGAAGAGGTTATGGCCCTCTGCCACTGCCAGCCGGCCACCGCTGGGTGCCGGCACTGCCCCTAGTCGGTTCACCAGGGGCCAGCGAGTCCTTCGGTGGTAGCCCGACGGCCTGCCGCCATCGACCACTGCCTGATTTTGTTATCTCGAGAATAGAGTGGCGGTGGATCTGCTCCCAGCGCCACCGCGCCACCCTGCCTCTCCGATGTTGAGCCCAGCCTTGAAACCACCTCCGGCCGGTGATCCGGAGGCAGGTCCCTTCTCCGGTGGTGGCCCGACAACCAACCACTGCCGGCCGCTGGCGGAGATAAAATAGAGAAAACACTTTGTTTCTCGGGTGTTGCCGGAGCGGCATTTTACAGCGGCACCCTGGCCTTCCACCACCGAGAAATGTTATCCCCAGTGGTTTAACCTTTCCCCGGCACCACTACTGGCACTGGGAGTTGTTGGACCCTCATGGCCACCACCCGACCTAGAGCTTGGCTCGGGTGGTGGAGGCGGCACTTCGACCGCCATGATATCCATGTAATACGTCGAAAAGATGAAGGAGGAGGAGGAGAAGGTTTCTACCTGTGCAGGAGGGGCTCAGGAGGGTCGGCTTGATCAGCCATGTAAGGTGGCTGAGGAGTTCGGCTCGGGTTGGTCTTTTCCGACGAGATAGGGTTCCGGTTAGGGCTCCCTTGGCTCGGGTAGGTGTGTGTAGAGGGGAGGAGGCCAGGCAAGGCATTTTATAGGCTTAGGGAGGGTGGTCATCCCTCCCCTAGCCGATGTGGGATAAATCCCCATGAGGGGAGGAGCTCTTCTCCTTCCCTCCACTTGGGCTGGCCAAGTGGCATCTTTTGGGTGGCTCTAGGTGGCAGCAAACCAAAGGGAGGAGGAGTGGGCTTAGGCCTTGATCTTTAGGGAGAGCAGAAGGGGGGAAGAAAGAACTTGGGCCTACCTTGGCCCTTGGCCCATTCCCACCATTTTGCTGATTTGGGAGGCCCAAGTGGCGAGAGGGGTATAGCCCTAATTAATTAATGTGGAGGGGGTGCACACCGCCTTGGAAACAAAAATCCAAAAATTTGACTTTTAGGGGGGTTTGACCAAAGTCAACCCTACGGTGGGTCCCCCATGCTGGTCAAAGTCAAAGTGGGCCCAATAAATTGGGGGTCGGGTCAAAGTTGAGGTGTCGCATCATAATTTGTGCGTGCACACTTTTAGGGGCTTGAATATGCTTTATTTGACCACTGGTTGACAACCCGTGTCGGAATTTGACCGCGACGAACTTGGTTGACTTTGTATTGACCATACGAGTCAAATACAACTGATTGGGCTCGAATCGGAGTTCGTTTGCTAAATATTCAAAATTTGCGCGTCGTAGTGCGCAAAAACGGTCAAAATGCGTATATTCATCGTTAGACTTTGGATTGCAATGCAACTGGTTCCAATGCGTCTGTATCGGCTATATGAAGTCATAGGAATTGGCAGAACTAAAATCGGAGTTTTTTAGCTTCATATCCCTGTCTAGGATTACCTCCTACCTTGGTATGGGCTACAGATAGAGGTTCGGGTCACTTTTATTGGGCCCACTAGGGCTCTAGTGGCCCAATAAAAGTCGGGATGTTACAATCCGATAAAAATAAAATGATTTTCGTCCCCGAAAATTTGCTTGAAGTAGGGGGAGGGAGTGACATACCTAGGGAAAGTGCTCTGGGTGCTTTTCGCGGAGGAGTGCCTCTGGTTCCCATGTATACACATCTCGTCCGTGGTTCGACCACAATATCTTGACCATTATGATGGCCTTGTTACGCAGATTCTTCACTTTTTGATCTACGACTCTAATTGGTTCAAGCTGGACGGATCTATCTGACTGCAGTTGCAGTGGTGGTGTAGGTAGATGCTGCTCTGGTTACCGAAAACTCGTCTCAAGGAAGAGACATGAAACACATCATGAAGATTTCCTAATTCTGGGGGCAGGGCTAATTGATAGGAAATAGGTCCAACGCGTTCTATCACCTGATAAGGGCCCAAATAGCGGGGATCTAGCTTCTTCTGCTTTCTTAACCGGGAGACATGATGCATGAGCTTAATTTTAAGGTACACCATCTCCCCCACGTAAAACTCCACCAGTCAGTGTCGTGCATCATAATACTTGGCATGCCGGCTCTGCGCCTCCCGCATCCATTCCTGGATTAGCCGTATCGCTGTTGTAGTGTCGTCAATATAAGCCACTCTTAAGGCTTCTGGGTCCTCTTCTTGATCCCATGTCAATGGGGTTCGGCAACGTATTCCGTATAATGATTCGTATGAAGCCATATTAATGCTAGCCTGGTATCTGTTATTGTAAGAAAACTCCACAAGAGGTAACAACTGCTCCCAAGGCTCATTGTGTTCCACTATACAAAGTCGAAGTAGATCCTCAATCTTTTGATTTGTCCTTTTCGTTTGTCCATCTGTCTGTGGGTGCAAGGCAGTGCTAAAGGCCGACTTGGTACCCAAGTATGCCTGCATTAATCTCCATTCCTTGGATGTAAATCGGCCATCACGATCCGACATAATGGACTTTGGCACTCCGTGGAAACGTACTACTTGCTCTATGAATATCCTAGCCAGAATATCAACACCGTCTCCCTGTCAGTTTGGAATGAACCATGTTACTTTGTTGAGTCGATCTACAACAACTCATATGGAGTCGTTTCCAGCACGGTATCGAGGTAGGTTGTGGACAAAGTCCATGGAAATATCCTCAAACTTCCATTCAGGTATAGTCAGGGGCTGGATCAGACCTCCTGGGCTGTGACATTCAACTTTAACCCTTTAACAGGTCTTGCATTGGGCCACGAAGTTGGTAACATCTCTTTTCATTCCTGTCCAGTATATGGTCCTATGCAGATCAACATACATTTTAACCATACCAGGGTGGATGGAGTACCTTGACTAGTGCGCTTCTTGCAGAATCTCTTCACGAATTCCTCTGGTGGAGGGGATAAATACACGATGCCTGAACTGTAAGATCCCGTTGTGTAGATTATAATCCTCCTGTGCCCCCATCTTGCAGATATCAGATGATCAGGACTATCTTTGGATCAATCTTCTGGGCTTCTCATATCCGGTCTCGGATGTCGCATTGGATCTCCATCCAATACAACTGAGTATGAAATTCCTCCGGATCCCTTCGAGTAACCATGGTAATTTCCAGATCTATTAAGGACTGAAATAGCCTTTTTGGGATTTGCTCCATCCAACTCCCAGCTACCGAAGGCTGTTGGCTTAAAGCATCGGCAACCCTATTAGCCTTCCAGGGGTGATATTGGAGAGTGAAGTCATAATCACACAGGAATTCTAACCATTGGCACTGTCGGAGGTTCAGGTCCTTCTGAGTGAAGATGTATTTGAGGCTTTTGTGGTCGGAGAAGATCTCACACTTTACCCCATACAAGTAATGCCTCCAGATTTTAAGGGCAAAGACGATAGTGCCTAATTCTAGATCATGAGCTGCGTAGTTCAACTCGTTTGGCTTTAACTGGTGAGATGTGTAGGCCACCACCTTTCCGTGCTGCATCATAACAACTCCTAATCCCTTCAGAGAGGCATCAATATAGATCTAGAATCTCTCAGACCCTACGGGGATTGTAAGGACTAGCACAGAGGTCAGCTATTTCTTTAATTCGATGAATGCAATTTCACATTCTGGTGTCCACCGGAAGGTAACATCCTTCCTGGTAAGGGCGATGAGGGATAAAGCAATCTTGGAGAATCCTTTTACAAACTTCCAGTAATATCCGACAAGACCAAGGAAACTTCGGATATCTGCCGTTGTTTTGAGCGGTGGCCAGTTTTTTACTGCCTGGATTTTGGCCTGATCCACTGCTACTCCTTTCTTGTTTATAGTGTGTCCCAGGAATCCGACTTCTTCTAACCAAAACTCGTACTTACTGAATTTGGCGAAGAGGGAGTGCTCTCGAAGTTTCAGTAGCACCATCTACAGGCATCTGGTATGATCTGCCTTGGTTCTCTAATAGATCAAAATATCGTCAATGAAGACGATCACGAAGTGATCTAGGAAAGGCTTGAAGACTTTATTCATTAGAGACATAAAGGCGGAGGGTGCGTTGGTGAGCCCAAAGGTAATCACCAGGAAGTCGTAGAGGCCATAATGGGAGCTGAAGGCAGTCTTGGGAATATCTTCCTCCCAGATTCGAAGCCGGTAGTAGTCTGATCTCAGGTCCATCTTATAGAAGAGGGATGCACCTTGTAACTGATCGAACAGTTCGTTGATCCTATGAAGGGGGTATCTGTTTCATATCGTAAGCTTATTTAATTCCTAGTAGTCTATGCATAGATGTAATGTCACATCTTTCTTCTTTACAAACAGTACTGGTGTTCCCCTGGGCGAGGAACCGGGGCGAACGAATCCAGCATTTATTAGTTCCTGCAATTGAATCTTTAACTCAGCTAGTTCTCTCGAGGCCATTAGGTAGGGTGCTCGAGACACTGGTCGAGCCCCGGTTACGAGCTCTATCTGAAAGTCAACTTCTCGATGTGGTGGCAATCCTAGGAGGGACTCGGGGAAAATGTCTGGGAAGTCGTGTATCACTGGGACCTTGGTGAGTACTTAAGTTTTAACCTCCATTTTGAAGTAGATAAGGTACACCTCATCCTTCTGCAGGACCGATTTTATAATCTGCACAAAAGTTAATATAATATGAGAGACAGAGGGTAAACCTGTCAACGTAATGTCCTGTCCACTTTGGTTCTGCAGTCAGACTTCTCGTGTTGAAAAATTTATTTGCACCTTGTGCTCGGCTAGCCAGTCCATTCCCAGTATAATATCAAATCCGGTTATTTCCAAGATTGTCGAATAGACCTCAAATTCTGCGTCCCCTTGTATAGCCTGGAACGAACATCTCTCTGTTGACGTCATGTCCAATCCATCTGGTAGACAGATTCGTATAAACAATACGGACGAGCAGACAACATTCTCTTTAGTCGTAATAAAATCGTGGGATACGGAGTGCATCGCTCCAGTATCAAAGAGGGTCTTAGAGGGGTGTCGATCTACAACAGAATTCCTGAGAGAATAGAGAGCATATATATATTTTAATATGCAAGATGTTGGTATACATATATATCCTAGTTTAGTACAAGTAGCAGCATGTGGTATGTCTTTATCGCCTAATATATATACCTATCATTACATCGAGGGCTGGCTCGTACTGTAGATCCAGTGCATAGGCCTCCAGGGGTGCTTCTCAGCCTTGTTGTCCTATCCTTCCAACTATGCCTCGGCAGCCTCTCTAGCCCTGTCCCCATACTGGTTGCCCACCCTATACAGCTCCTAGTCCTGGCCTTCTCGCTGCCTATGGGCAGAAGGCCCTCACATGCCCTGGATGTTGACACAAGAAGTAGTTCCCTCCGAAGGGAACGTCTCATCAGGCTATTGGTGCGGGATGTGGTGCTGGAGCTGGTCTGACGTCCTGCTGTGGTGCTGGGTGTACTGGGGTGCTGGTGGGCGCCTGTAATATTGTCTGTGATATCTCTTCCTGCACTCTCTATCTTATCAGTGGGGAGTGCCTCCTCTGTCTCGTCTCTGACCTCTAGGGTCCTCGGGCCTTCCTCTGTTCTACTGGACCACCATCCGCTGGTCTAACTCCAACGCTGCTGCGTGAGTAACATGGTGTGAAAGGTAGACTGAGAGATCATAATCAGGGCCTTCCTCAGGTCATCTCGTAGACCTCGGTAGAAACGAGAAGCTCTATCCATGTCGGTGGCAGCAAAATTCCCAGCAAAGCGTGTCAGGTGTATGAACTCTCTCTCGTACTCTGACACCGTCCGGTCACCCTGTCGGATGTGCAGGAACCTCTCCTGCAAAATAGCTCGGTCTACCTCTGTAATAAAGAACTCCAGCAAGGCCTCTGAGAACTCTCTCCATAGGATAGCGCTTAACGGTCATCCTCTATAAGTCGAGCGACTGGCCGCTCTCCACCAATCCCTAGCGTATCCCTCCAACAAGGTCAACACCAGTGAGATAGCAGCTACTGCAGGGTACATCATGCCTACGAGTGTTCCTCCACATGCTCCACCCACTCCTCTGCATGGATGGCAATCTCTGTGCCTCTGAAAGCGAGGGTCTCAGTCCTTGAAAAGTCGTTAGTAAATCGGTAGGTGCCGTCATCTCTCGTGGCGGTTGTGTCTAGGCTATCCGGAAAGTGGCCAGGATGGTTGTCAATGTCTGCCCTAAGTCAATCTAGGAAAACGGTACATCCGCGGGGGCGACTGGGTCTGGAGATGGGGTGGAGGGAACATATCCTCTTGAAGAGGACCCCCTTTTCTTGTACTCCGGTATCTAGAGAAGTAACAGGAAAGAGTGTCAGTACTTTGCAAAAGTAGAGAAATTTGCAAAAATAACTGACGAAGCGAAAAGAACTATGTATGGGCATACTAACGCACAGTCTAGAATACCTAAGTCTCTACACTAAGGTCCACCAGGCTTCTGCTACAAGGTTCATCCCGAACCGAGGAACGAAGCGAGGGATGAGGGATCCTGAGACTGCTCCACAAGGATGAATCGTTATCGCTCAGATCCATTTGTAGTACCCCCCCCCCAAACCTTAGACTGGGTCGGGCCGGAGGTGGGTACTACTGCCTGGAACGGCCACCTAGTGCTCCCAAGGGGCAACGACCTGTCTTATCTAAGCACCAGTTGGTCGCATTGCACGGCTAGAATCATAACATTCACAATACACTAGAGATACGCGGAAGAATTAATAGGAAACCACTAATATGTATATATATTACCAAATATATTTACAAGAGTACTAGAGCCGTAGCCTAAGTTCTTATATAAGCCCGTAGGTTGTACAAGTTCTACTTATAGTATCTCCCTCTCACTCTCTATCATGCTCACTGGTAATCATGTCTTGAAACTCTTTAGACATCAGTGATGCTTCTGCTCGGGTAGTCCTAACCACTAG
The DNA here is from genome assembly GCA_039513925.1 of Platanthera zijinensis. Classification (NCBI taxonomy): domain Eukaryota; kingdom Viridiplantae; phylum Streptophyta; class Magnoliopsida; order Asparagales; family Orchidaceae; genus Platanthera; species Platanthera zijinensis. The sequence continues at coordinate 78,611,217 of CM077089.1, forward strand.
CGCATTCTCCTGCGGCAGGGGGTCGCTACGGTGCTCTGTTTCCTGTGATTTGTCATTTAAATAACCGTTAGTCACAGGGCTAAGTAGAAATAAATCCCCTCCCCGGATCCATATCCTGGGGATGAGCACGCACGCACCTAGCAGTATAAGATAGCCGAGGCATGAGAGGGTTAGCACAGTATTTCATATTTTAAAGCTAGGAGCAACGATAAAGAAAGGCAACATAATATAACTAAAATGGCAGCAACAATAACATCAGTTATAATAAGGGCTCCAATAGCACAGCAGCACAACAGGTATTCACAACCTATACAAACATCATAGGCATTCACAACTGCACACACTTCGCAAACATTCACAGTCGCGCACACACATCCTATGTCGACATAGTATGGGCCACTTCTTTTCAAGCAGGGTTTCGAGCCCCGCGGACCTCACCGATGTGGTCGTCGGTGATAGTGTCCAGCCCTGCCACTTCTAGGGGGTGGTCGTACAACACAGCCCCAGGCCCCAACATACAACCTGTGCACTATTAGATGTGAGCGACATCCAGCGATACCGTATTTTGGCCGACCAACGGAGGAAAACCCAACGACGAATAAAACATTACGGTCGGTCACCCGTGGTACCCATCTCCCTGTCACCTTGAGTCGTCGACCTTCTCGCACTGGTACGAATGGTCTGTGGAAGGTACTGACCCTCCACGATTTATCGCAAGCAATTTATAAGAAATCAAACAGTCAATTTTGCTAGCACGCACCAGGTCTATGGTGGTCTGCCCAACTATGCTTGAAACTTTGGGTGGCGGCGCTTAGCTCAACTTTCGACAAGGAGCGTGGTAGCACTTTATCTGGGGCAGAACCTGCAGGATCACTTCAATTCTGGTTATCCCCAGCTAAGGCTCGACCTTAATAGACAACTTCTCGTCAGAGCAGGACCCGGGTTTATAATAGTAAATTATAGAAATGAAGTGCGGTAAATGAAACTGCTAAACAAAAGCTGCATAAATTTAAGTGCTGGAGTGAAATGTGACCAGTACAAAACTGGAGTTGTACTGAATTGAACTAGACCAGTAAGAGACTGGGTTGAATTGAAAGTACTTGACCAGTACGGTACTAGAGTTGAATTTAAAATACTTGACCAGTATGGGACTAGAGTAGAATTGAATGTACTGAATTGCAATTGACCAGTACGAAATTGGAGTACTGAAAAGGAAAGCACTGAATTGAAATTTGACCAGTACGAAACTGGAGTACTGAAAAGGAAAGTACTTAAAAGAACTTGACCAGTACGAGACTGGAGTTGAATTGAAATTACTGAATTGCAATTGACTAGTACGAAACTGGAGTTGAATTGAAAGTACTGAATTGCAATTGACCAGTACGAAACTGGAGTTGAATTGAAAGTACTAAATTGAACTTGACCAGTACGAGACTGGAATAATCATAAAAAAAATGGTTAGTAGTTCAATCACTCCATTAAGGAGTGTTCAGTTCCATTTCCGTTCTCATGAGGTATTTTTAGTTCCTTTTCAAGATTTCCTTGGGTTATAGCCATTATTAAGATCCGATCATTTAGTTGCGCCTTTAAAATTCACAGTTTAATCGGATAAAAGGCTTTTTTAGTAGATACACCCTTTTATTTATCGAGAATAATTTTTAACTTACCACTAGTACTCTCACCTTCCGAGCGTGCCCAAATTACCCAAGAGTCGAGGCGCTCGATAGTTTCAAAAAATCTCGAAACACCCGGAACTTGGCTACTTGCCTCGACCAATCTTAAATTTATCATTTACTATTCAACTTATGGAAGGTGATCGCGCGCTCCAATTTCCATTTCCAAGGTAAATGAACGTAATAAATCCCGAGCGCGACCCTAGGATCTCAGAAATTTGGAATAATATCAATTCTTATCACCATGCTCCTGAATTTGAATACAACCTCTAATGGGGTATAATATAAGCCTAGAAAAACTTTCATAATTTTTCGAGCCATTTTGGGTCCTTATTTTGTCCAAATAAACTTTGTTTAGGCTTTTAAAAATACTAAATCATTTTCAAAAATTCTCAAATTTTTTGTGGAGGAAGCCCTCGCTATGGGGAACATTTTTCATGTTGACCACTTTGTCCCCTGGGGCTCTGATTTAGCCCGAAAAATTTCCCAAAGTTTTGATATGAAAATTGGTCTGCAATTAGCAGAACAATTATTAATTCTGCGGATGAGATTGAGCCGAATGGCTTAATACGCCGTTGTCTCCCCACAGCAGATCAGCCGCGGATCCACTGTGGCAGCTCAGAAATGGAGGCGGGGGGGGATTGAGAAAATCCCTGTCGTCCATCTCATCACCGGAGATGGACAGCGGTGATTTCATCTCTGCAGATGAAGAGGCGGTGGCCCTCTGCCACCACCGGCTAGCCACTGCTTGGTGCCGGTACCGCCACCGGCTAGTTCGCTGGGGGCCGGCGAGTCCTTGGGTGGTGGCCCGGCGGCCTGCCGCCATCGGCCACCGCCTTTTTTGGTCAACCCGGGAGCAGGGTGGCAGTGGATCTACTCCCAGCGCCACCGCGCCAGCCTGCCCCTCCGGCGTTGAGCCTAGCCTTGAAACCACCCCCGACCGGTGCGTCGATGGCAAGCTCTTCTCTGGTGGTGGCCCGGCAACCAACCGTCGTCGTCCGCCGCCGGAGATAAAACAGAGAAAAAGCTCTGTTTCTCGGGTGCCGCCGGAGCGGCGTTTTTTGGCGGCACCCCGACCTTTCACCACCAGGAAATCTTATCACTGGTGGTTTAACCTTTCCCCAGTGCCACTGTCGGTGCTGGGAGTGGCTCGACCCTCACGACCACCACCCGACCTAGAGGTTGGCTCGGGTGGTGCCGGCAGCGCTCCGGCCGCCGGGATGTCCATGCAGTACGTTGAAAAGATGAAGGAGGAGGATGAAAAGGCTTCTACCTGTGCAAGAGGGGCCCGAGAGGGGCCTTCTTGATCAGCCATGCAGGGTGGAGGAGGATCTCGGCTCGGGTTGGTCTTTTCCGACGATCTAGGGTTCCGATGAGGGCTCCCTTGGATCGGGTAGGTATGTGCGGAGGGGAGGAGGCCAGGCAAGGCCTTTTATAGGCTTGGGGAGGGTGGCCATCCCTCCTCTAGCCAAGTGGGATAAATCCCAATGAGGGGAGGAGCTCTTCTCCTCTCCTCCACTTGGGATAGCCAGGTGACATCTTTTGGCTGGCCCCAGGTGGCAGCAAACCAAAGGGAGGAGGAGTGGGTTGGGCCTTGGTCCTTAGGAAGAGAAGAAGGGGGGAAAGAGAGAACTTGGACCTACCTTGGCCCATGGCCCATTCCCACCATTTTGCTGATTTGGGTTGCCCAAGTGGTGAGAGGGGTAAAACCCTAATTAATTAATTTGGAGGTGGTGCACACCTCCTTGGGAAAAAATCCAAAAATTTGACTTTTAGGGGGGTTTGACAAAAGTCAGCCCAAGGGTGGGTCCCTTATGCTAGTCAAAGTCAAAGTGGGTCTAAAACATCAGGGGTCGGGTCAAAGTTGAGGTATCGTATCATAATTTGTGTGTGCACGCTTTTCTGTGCATGAATATGCTTGATTTGCCCACAGGTTGACTACTCGTGTCGGAATTTGACCGAAATGAACTTGGTTGACTTCGTATTGACTATACGAGTTCAATGGCACTGACCGGGATTGAATCGGAGTTCATTTGCTAAATATTCAAAATTTGTGCGTCATAGTGCAGTAAAATAGTCAAAATGCGTATATTCGTCGTTAGACTTTAGATTGCAACGCAACGAGTTCCAATGCGTTTGTATCGTCTATACAAATCCATGGGAATTGGCAGAACTCAAATCGGAGTTTTCTACCACGATATCCCTGTCTAGGGTTACCTCCTACCTTGGTATGGGCTACAAGTAGAGGTTCGGGTCACATTTATTAGGGTTACCTCCTTCCTTGGTATGGGCTATGGGTAGAGGTTCGGGTCACTTTTATTGGGCCCACTATGGCTCTGATGGCCCAATAAAAGTCGGGATATTACACTTTACCACCTCTTTGATGGCACAGATCTTGGTGTCCTAATCTTTAGTGAGAGACCTCAGGAACTTTTCATTAAGCTTATAATGATTGAAGACCCTCTCATAGGTCTTCAGCTCATTCACTATCCTGAAGAATCTTTCATAGCAATCAGCTATGTATTCTTCCTTGGCCTGCCTGAAAACCTCAAACTCCTGGTTGAGCATAAACTTTCTATCATATCTGACCTCTTCAATTCCCTCCATATAGACCACTAGAGTGTCCCACATCTCTTTGTAGGTCTTACAGTGGACCAGATTTTGAAAGGTAGAATCATCTATAGCACTAATTATTATGTTATGTGCCCTCTTGTCTAGTGTAGCCAATATGACCTCATCCTTGGTCATTTCAAAATATGTCTTTGGTGTCTAGACTATTGTATCCAGAACTGAGACTTTCATAGGGATGAAAAGTCCCTCTTTGATAGTGACAAAGATCCTTGGGTCAGATGCTTCCATGAAGAGTCTGACCCTCTCATTCCATATTCCAAAGCTCTCTTTCCTGCAGATAGGAAGTTTCATGGAACCTAGCGCCTTATAGTTCTCTCCTGAACCCATAAGTATACTTCTTTCAACTACCCTTTGAGATCTACTCAGACTGTTAAGTCCTTCTTGAGCAACCTCCTTTTGATACCACTTGAAAATCTTTAGTTTCAAAGATAGCTAACACCTAGAGGGGTTGAATAGGTTTCTAAGTCTTTTGAGACTATCTTTTCTTTTGTTGTGTTGTGATTTATTTATGTGTTGCTTTCAAGACAATCACACAAAGCACGCACAAGATTTATAATGGTTCCCCAGATTATGGGTACGTCCACTGTTCCTCCTACCTTTCTAACAGCTTGTTAGATAAGGCACTTCTCTAAATATCGGCCCCAAAGAGCTTACAAAACAGATCCCGCGGGATCTCTCAGTCTCCTCCAAGACTTACCTCAGGCACAAGGCCCTACCTCAGAGCAAGCTACTCATATAGCTCAGTGATCAGCAGATCACCTACCTCAAACTAAATCAATAGTCCTACACTCAGGCTAGGAGGATAGCTCTACACTCGGAGAGTAAAACTCTCCTACAGCTCAGATCTGAACTAAATCCTACCTCAGGCCAACAACCCTACCTCAGGCACACGGGCCATATAACTCAGATCCATACAAGAATCCTACCTCAGCCACACAGGCCCTATAACTCAGATCCACAATTGGATCCTACCTCAGCCTTTATAAAATTAGCCTACACTCAGATCTGTTAAGATCCTACATAAGAAAGAGTTTTGATATTGTTGTGTTGACTCCAGAGAAGTTCTCTGAGTCTACTGCTTCCTGAGTTGAGTTAACTCAGCCCTAACTTCTTCTCAGCAACAAAAAAGTTGATCTTCAATAAACGGCTGCTTGTGTTGGAAGTATCTCAGAAACAAGGTCTCTGAACTTATTGTTGAAGACAAAGATTTGGCAGTTCTAAATGCTCTTCAATCAGCTAACCTTGACTATTGAAATTTGAAGGCTCTACTTAGTCTTTTTTCTCAGAAGGATTTTCTGAGCTTGCTGTAACTGGTGAAAAATTGCTATAGCTAACTGGAAGAACTTTTACTCCAGCAGGTTTGAACTTCAGCTTCAAGCTGTGCAATAATGGCGAGGAAGAAGACGGTGAAGTTCCGCCTCTTTGTGAAATGTTAAACCTAAAATTTGTCTTTGCTTCCACCGAACCTATCCTTTTTATCTTCCACCATCCAACGGCTATTTGACCCGTGGGCCCACCTGAAGTTGTTGGCTGTAACTTTGCTTTTACAGGAAAAGTCATACAGTAGGCCTGCGGCGCCATTTGTCGCGTACTGTAGCCTTTCTGTAACAATTTGAAACTTTGCTGACTCATGCTTGCGTCAGCATTTATGGACTTAGCCAAATTCTCAGTTTCATCTAAGGTATTGAGTGTGTTGAGTGAATAGCCCTCACTCAGTGCAAAAACACTTAGCCAAATAATTCTACACTTCCAGACATTGAGTGAATGACCTTGACTCAACGCTTTTGCCCTTGGATAATCTTCCTGTTGTTTTAGGCATTGAGTGCGTTGAGTGAAATGGCTTCACTCAACGAATCTGGACTTAGTCAATTGCTTCTAAAATGTCAGGCGTTAAGTGCGTTGAGTGAACCTTCATCACTCAACGCCCCTGGACTTAGTTGATTCTTCGAACGCCTGCCTTCTTGCTAAGGCGTTGAGTGAACTGGCTTCACTCAATGCTTCTGTACTTAGCTGCAACTTTCTTTATGAATGCGTTGAGTGATCCTTCATCACTCAACACTTCTGTCTTTGCATGTCTTTTTGATGAGGTATTGAGTGAACTGGCTTCCCTCAACACTTCTATACTTTGCCAATCTTCTTGATGGGCTTGCGTTGAGTGAGTTATCCTAACTCAACGCATCTGTACTTAGATAAATTTTTCTATCTATCTCTCCTTAGGCTTTGACTGATCTTTGCTCTGTTGATACCTTCTTCTTTGGGCGTTGAATGAGCTGTCCTCACTCAACGCTTCTGGACTTGGCCAGAATTCTTGATAGATCTTCAAAAGCTTGAGCTTGACTCAACGCTTATTTATTCAGACGTCGAGTGAACTGTATTCACTCAACGATTTTGGACTAAGTCAAATTACTCCCTTGCCAATGCTGAAGCTTTGACATACTTAGCTATACTCGATGCCTCTTGTTTATGGCGTTGAGTGAATTGCCTTCATTCAATGCCTGTGTACTTAGTCGCAATTCTACCTTGCAAACTACTAGGCTTTGACTTTCCATCCTTTACTCAGCGCTTTTTGGAATCTGGCGTTGAGTGAACTGGCTTCACTCATCATCTGTGGACTTAGAAGATTCTCAGTCTTTCCAGCATCCTTCCTTGGCTCTTGGCGTTGAGTTTGAACTGGCTTTACTCAATGCATATAGTCTTAGACAGATTTCTGTCTCTCCACATTTTTACCTTGTGACCACCTGTCACAAACACTTAGACAATCTATCTAAACTTGTTCCATGGAACATTTTGTATATGATGAACTTAAATGACGTCAAATACAAATATGCTCTTAGTGTTGATGGTGATGCCCTTTCAAATCTAAGGAACATTAAGGGCAATATTCCCAACAGTCTCCCCCTATTTGAATAAGGTAGAACACACAGCAATACTAAGAAGCATCTTCATATAAAGCATATAATTTTAAAAGCAGTTGTAAGCTTTTTCATACAACTTGACAATTCAAGGCAGATTACAGCACTCCTCACTACTTAACACTTACGTGGAGGACTTTCCTCAAACCACTTGAGGGTGGAAACATAATATGCAATGGCTCAACATTGCTCTCTTCATATTACTTGAATGTTTCCAAGTAACATGCACTTACTTAACATGACTTGGTCATGTCAAGTATTGCTTCCACATCTCCCCCGGGCATGTATTGCGCACCATCTCCCCTTTTGAAATGCCACTGAAATTACTCAGTATTGCAATTGCTCTACTCGGTATTGCTCAACTCCTCCCTTTAGGGTAGAGGGTATTGGGGTATTGCCCACATCTCAGCAATTACACAACAATTGCTCTAAACCCTTTAGGGTTGTATTGCGCCCATCTCCCCCTTTCTGGTTTCTTAAAAAAAAGGTTTCCTAATGAGGGATGTGAGGGGATCATGCACCAGAGAATTTATCTCTCAATCCTAGCCAAAATTTTGTGTTGATACCACTTGAGAAATTATCCTACTGATCAAACTACTTGACTGGGAGTCATACCTCTTGTGTTGAACCCACTGATAAAACACATCACTACAGCCACTTGACACTTGAGGGTTAATTGATCCACTTGAGCTATCTACTATCAAATAACCACTTGAGTTAATGCTACTCCTCATACCACTGAAAACTTCTGCAGAATGCAGTTGTAGTTAGGGAGTTGCTAGCTTTTCCTCTTTCTTACAGCAGCAGTGACTTCACAGCATCAGCCATCCACTAGGGTTGATCTCCCCCTCAATCTGTGCATTGTCCAGGAAGCTGAACTTGTTCCTGCACCTGCTAGATTTGCTCCCCCTCAACAGGAGCATCTTGACTTGCTCCCCCTCAATTAGAGCATCTGCTAGCATTCTCTTTACTGGACACTTGAGTCCATCTTAGTCTTGGTATCATTTGAAAGACTTATCTACCTGCAAGAAAGGTGAGTTTTGCAATAGAAATATAACATGGAGCAACTGAAGTTATACTAAGTTCAACATACCCAACTCAAACTTGAAGGTGTTGAACTTAACTTCATCTAGTGGCTTAGTAAAGATGTTTGACACTTGCTTTTCTGCGGGAACAAACTCAAGACAGATGTCTTCCTTTTCCATATGCTCCCTAATAAAATGATACCTAATCTCAATATATTTAGTCTGCCTATAAGAGACATGATTCCTAGCAATTGAGATTGCACTAGTAGAATCACAAAATATGAGGGTTTTACTTATCTGAAGGTTATAGTCCTGGATCTGATGATGTATCCACAGTAATTGTGCATAGCAGCTACCTGTAGAGATATACTAAGACTCAGTTGTTGAAATTGCAATACTAGTCTACTTCTTGCTGCTCCAAGACACTAGTCTTCCTCCCAAGAACTGACAGGTGTCTTTTGTGCTCTCCCAAGAACTCAAGACAGATGTCTTTCTTTTCCATATACTCAGACTCAGCTGTATTCTTAATGGTTTATATGTTTTAAACTTAGACCATCAGATCTATAATATAGAAAATACTAAAAAAACTACGAACGAATGACTCGAACCCAACGTATCTTTGGCATTGTCGTTTGGGTCATATAAATGAGAAACGTATATCCAAGCTCCATAAAGATGGACTATTGGACTCATTTGATTATGAATCATTTGAGAGATGCGAATCTTATTTGTTAGGCAAGATGACTAAATTCCCTTTCACTAGCTTCAATGAGAGGGTTGATGATCTCTTGGGAATAATACATAGTGATGTATGTGGACCCATGAGTTCTATGGCTAGAGGTGGTTAATTCTACATTATTACATTTACTAATGATTCCAATAGATACGGATATGTGTATCTTATGAAGTGCAAATCCGAGACCTTTGAAAAGTTCAAAGTGTTTAAAAATGAAGTAGAGAACCAGCTGGGTAAGGAGGTTAAAGCGCTCCAATCTGATCGAGGTGGCGAATACTTAAGTCATGAGTTTTGTGATCATCTAAAAGAGTGTGGTATTGTATCACCGCTCACTCCACCTAAAACACCACAGCATAATGGTGTGTCTGAGCGGAAGAATCATACTTTGTTAGACATGGTGTGATCGATGATGAGTCATGCAAATCTACATGTTTCCTTTTAGGGTTTTGCTCTAGAAATTGCTGCTTTAACACTAAATTGTGCTTCAACAAAAGCGGTTCTAAAGACACCATATGAGATATGGAGTGGCAAGCATCCCAGTATGTCGTTCAATAAGGTTTGGGACTTTGAGACATACGTGCGACGTCAAATGCCTGACAAGCTGGAACCCAAATTAGATAAGTGTTATCTTGTATGGTATCCTAAGGAAACTAAAGGGTACTATTTCTACCTACCGTCTGAGGGAAAAGTGTTTGTCGTGAGAACTGGTGTCTTTCTTGAGAAAGAGTTCTTAAGTAGAAAGACTGCTAAGGTAGAACTTGAAGAAGTTCAAGAACCACAAACAGTGAATGAACCGGAATCGGAACTTGAGCAAGGACTACAAGTTATTGTAGCTGGAGAGCCTACTCAAGAAACACAAGTTCCACGTAGATCTGGTAGACCAAGGTTTGAGCCTGAGAGATATGGATTTCTTGTGTCTCAAATAGGTAATGCGTTGCTTATGGATGATGATGATGAGCCAGCAACCTACTAAGAGGCTATGAGTGGACCGGACTCCGAGAAGTGTCTTGAGGCCATGAAATCTGAGATGGACTCCATGTATGAAAACCAAGTATGGACTTTGGTGGAACCACCTGAAGTGGTAAGACCCATAGGGTGCAAATGAGTCTTCAAGAAGAAGACCGACATGGATGGGAATGCACAGACATTCAAAGGACTACTAATGGCTAAGGGTTTCAAGCAAATTCATGGTATTGACTATGATGAAACTTTTTCCCCTATTGCTATGATTAAGTCTATCAGAATTCTACTTGCTATTGTTGTGTATTATGACTACGAGATCTGGAAGATGGATGTCAAAACGGTTTTCCTTAATGGGAACGTCCTTGAGGAAGTGTATGTGACACAACCCGAGGGTTTTGTATCTCTAGGTGAAGCCACTAAAATATGCAAGTTGCAGAAATCCATTTATGAATTGAAATAAGCTTCTCGAAGTTGGAATCTTCGTTTTGATGAAAAGATCAAAGAGTTTGGTTTTATTAAGAACGAGGATGAACTGTGTGTTTACAAACGGATAAGTGGAAGCATAGTTGTCTTCCTGATATTGTATGTAGATGACATACTGCAGATCGGGAATGACAAACTGACCCACAAGTTGTTAAAAACAACATAAGTAACTGTTTTTCAATGAAATACTTGGGCGAAGCGACTTATATACTTGGTATTAAGATCTATAGAGATATATCAAAGAAGTTGCTGGGTTTAACCCAAAGCAGTGGCGACTCTAGCAATAATATCAAGTGGTGTCATATTTATAAAAAAATATTAATGACAAAAATATTAAAATATATATATTAATTCTTCACAAAAATTCGATTCGTAGTATATAAACTTCCACTTGAGATTAACTCAAATTTTCTTCCACTTGGCCAAATCAAAAATCCAAACTTCCCAAAACTGCTAAAGAAGAGAGATTTAGGGTTCAATCAGGATTCAGGATTCAGGGGAAGGAATGAAAAGGAGTGCGGGATTCAACCTTACCAAGCGATGAGAAGAAGAAAATCGCCAAGCCCTAGCTTTCCGATTCCGCCAGGTAGCAGGAGAAATGAGAACAAACGCGTGATAGGAAAGATCAACCCCAATGCCTAAAATTTATATATATATATATATATATATATATATATATATAGGGAGAATAGACTGCGGTTATTATAATAACCGCAGTCTATTCTCCCTAATATGGAGAATAGACTGCGGTTATTATAATAACCGCAGTCTATTCTCCCTATAGACTGCTTAAGGTGTATTTAGTTATATACCCGTCTTTTGAATCTGCACCTTCTACGGGCATTTTTAGGAAAAGTGTTGAACATAAAAGTTGTAGATCTCGACTATATCTAAAACTTTCATGTTCAACACTTTTCTTAAAAATGCCGTTTAGGCCCCCGATTTGACCCCCGAAATTAATCAGGCGGAACATATGTAATCAGGCGGAACATACATATGTTCCGCCTGATTAATTTCGGGGGCCAAATCGGCGGCCTAAACGGCATTTTTAGGAAAAGTGTTGAACATGAAAGTTGTAGATATAGTCGAGATCTACAACTTTCATGTTGAACACTTTTCCTAAAAATGCCCGTAGAATGTGCAGATTCAAAAGGCGCGTATATAACTAAATACACCTTAAGCAGTCTATAGGGAGAATAGACTGCGGTTATTATAATAACCGCAGTCTATTCTCTATGGAAATACACTTAAGGTGTATTTAGTTATATACGCGCCTTTTCAATCTGCACCTTCTACGGGCATTTTTAGGAAAAGTGTTTAATTTCGGGGGCCAAATACACATATGTTCCGCCTGATTAATTTCGGGGGCCAAATCGGCGGCCTAAACGGCATTTTTAGGAAAAGTGTTGAACATGAAAGTTGTAGATATAGTCAAGATCTACAACTTTCATGTTCAACACTTTTCCTAAAAATGCCCGTAGAAAGTGCAGATTCAAAAGGAGCGTATATAACTAAATACACCTTAAGTGTATTTCCATGGAGAATAGACTGCGGTTATTATAATAACCGCAGTCTATTCTCCATATAATAAAATTTTCCAAAAACTTTGGGGGGGCACGTGTCCCTGTGGCCCCCCTGTAGATCCGTCTATGCAAGTGGGGTCAGCTGAACCCACAAGTTTCAATGTGGCGTCGCCCATGACCCAAAGTACATATATTGATATGGTGTTGAAATGGTTCATCATGCTTGAGTCTAAGAAAGGATTCTTACTTATGTCTCATGGTGTGAGTCTCTCTAAGGACCATTATACCAAATCTTGTGAAGATAAGGACTGCGTGAAGTTGATTCCATATGCTTTCTCAATTGGGTCAATCATGTATGAAATGATATGTACTCGACCTGATATCTCTTATGCCTTGAGCATGACTAGCAGGTATCAGTCTAATTCCGGTGAAAGTCAATGGATTGCCGTCAAGAATATCCTAAAGTACTTGAGAAGGACTAAGGATATATTCTTGGTATTCGGCGGAGAGGAAGAGCTCGTTGTAAAGGGTTATATTGATGCTAGCTTCCAAACTAATAGGGACGATTCAAAGTCTCAGTCGGGTTTTGTGTTTTGCCTAAATGGAGGAGTTGTTAGCTTGAAGAGTTCAAAGCAGGAGACAGTCGCCGATTCTACAACTGAGGTTGAGTATATCGCCGCTGCAAATGCATCGTAGGAGGCTGTATGGATTAGGAAATTCATCGACGAGTTAGATGAAGTTCCTAGCATTGTTCGTCTTGTAGATCTCTACTGTGATAACAACGGTGCAATTGCACTTGCTTCGGAACCTAGATCTCATCAGCGCTCTAAGCACATACTTCGGCGGTTCCATCTAATTCGAGAGATTGTCAATCGAGGAGATGTGAGCATATGTAGAGTGTTGACTGAGGAGAACATTGCGGATCCACTGACAAAGCCTCTCGTACAGAGAAAGCATGATGGTCATGTTAGATCAATGGGTATACTATACCTGAATGATCAACTCTTGTTTGAGTCTTGTGGATTGTATGTTTGTTGGCTGTAATATATTTCATTTGATGAATAAAAGTACTACATACATTTCATTTATATATTTTGGCAAGTTATTTTATTATGCAATTATTTCTATTGTGATAGAGTAGTTCAATTTAATAAATGCTCTTAGAATGTTTGCTTCCATATGTCAAGTAATGACTTGAAGTGAGAACCTATGATATTAGAGGCTACATTATTAAAGTTCCATGGTCGTTGTATCATCTTAAGAGCTAAGGGCGATGATGATATCTTTAAGACTAGCATGTGCGTTGACTGATGATCGTTCCTCACAGGTCATGATATTGTAATATCAAGTCATCACATGGATACTTGTTATGAACAAGTTGTATTTGTTTGGTATTGCATCCACAATAACCCAGATTTGTATGAAGTCACCCTTGAACTAAGATGAATTAAGTTTGTATTTGATGCCTTGTTCAAGTTAAGTGTTTGCATGTTATAATTGTCAAGTGTAGACCAATGTCAGTTTACAACGGGTCACCAAACACAGGACCATACAATGTAATCCTTCATTGTGTGATCCATGGTGTTAAATTATATATAACCTCTCTATTGGTACACACTTCATTTTCAAAGTACTAAACTATGGGAGAAAGACTAGTTGCTGAATTCTTTAAAGAAAATCATTTTTAAGAAAGTCAAATTTTTCTAAGTGTTTTCTCGAGAAAGGCTAATAGGTACTCGAGCAGAATTGAAGTTATTTCTTGAGTTAGCTAAGTCAGTTATTCGAGTAGCAGAAGATGTTCTCGAGAAGGCATAGTCTAGTTCTCGAGAAATTCATGCAGTACTCGAGTAAGACTTGTCTCCTTCTCGAGTTAACTCAAATTCAGTTAAGAATTTTTCTAAGTCCTTCTCTCGAGAAAGCCAAAGTTATTTCTCGAGAAGGCAAAAATTATTTCTCGAGAACCAGATGTTCTTACTCGGGAGACAGAAACATTCTTCTCGAGTTGGCTTCTTATTCTTGAGTAACAAAATTTCTTTCTCGAGAAAATTTTTTTCTTTCTCGAGAAGCCAGAATTCATTTTCTCCATTTTCCTTAAGTAACTCTTCTCGAGAAACAGAAATCTCTTCTCGAGAAATAGAAACCTCTTCTCGGGTAATTCTTATCTCTCTCGAGAAATGGAGTCCAGAATTCTGAAATTTCGCTAAGTGCTAGACGGATTCGATTTCAATTGTAATTAATTCTTGATTGGTCCATGTGGATGGCAATTAATGAATTCAAACCGTTAGGTTAAGCCTATAAAAGGTCTTGTCAGAATCGACAAACCCTAAGAATAATTTTACAGTTTTCTGAATCATTTTCAACTTCCAAATTGGGAAACGCCGCCGCAGACTAAGACGTGTTCTTCGTCGCCGATTTTCTCGATCTCTCAAAGATTCAGACAAGAAGGATTGAATCGATCAAGCTTTTCGTCTTCTACAAATCTTCTTCTTGATCGTTGTGATCCTACGTTCTCAGATTTAAGTAATCTCTTAATTCTTGCTCGACTTTTCTGACAGAGCTTCACAATTTCTCAAGAAGGAAGAAGCCGAGATTTAGCCAGATCTGTGAAGAAAGTGTATGTATTTTCACTATAAATTCATTTTATTCTTGTAGGAGATATTCTCCGAGATCGTAGGAGTTATTCTTCGAGTTTTTTAGGAGTTGTTCTCCCAGTTGTTGTAGGAGTGGTTTACTCCGAGTTGTAGGAATATTTTTCCGAGTTGTAGGATTATTTTCCAATCCGAGATAATAGTGAAGTAGTCGAGTCTAGCGTGGTGCTAGATCGGTGAGGTGAAGAGTGGATGTACCCAAGATTGGGGAACCACTATAATTTTTTGGTGTCATCTGTGGTTTTCTTGTTTATTTTTTGTGCATCTCTCGTACAATTTTTCATTCTGCAAAAAGACGCAGAACTCACCTATTCACCCCCCTCTAGGTGATTTAGGTAGACAACAAGATATTATCAATTGGTATCAGAGGGATGTTGTTCATCAAAAGATTAACACCTTGAACAAGATCTGCTCCAATTTGTCTTAAGAGTATACGAGCAAGGACAGAGTTAAGGATTTTGCTAAGCTACCCGTGTGCACTAAGACAAACTTCCCTATGTGAAAAGAAAGGGTGAAGTTCTTCATGGAAGCAGTGGATCCAAGGATTTTCATGATAGTGGAAGAAGGCCCCTACATTCCTATGATGGCCTCAACTATTGACCCTCAAAGCAAGTACCAAAGAAACTAATGGATCTAGATAAAGATGAGATTGCACTTGTCTCTCTAGACAAGAAAGCTAAAAATATCATCGCAAGTGCAGTCGACGATTCTATGCTACAAAATCTCATTCACTACAAATCTGCCAAAGAGATGTGGTAGTCTCTGATCTTGTTGATAGAAGGCACCGAAGAAGTAAGGGACGATAGAAGATCCCTTTTGAACAAGAAATATGTGGCCTTCAGGCAAGGCCCCAAAGAAATTATAGCAGACACCTTTGAAATTTTTTTCAAGATTGTCAACGGTCTGAGGAACTATGGCCGAGTCTTCACAAACGGAGAACTAAACGATAAGATCTTTAATAAAGGAATGGGACAACAAAATATGTTCCATAAGGGAGTTTGGAAAGCTAGTTGAGACTGATCCTCAGAACCTTTTTGGGAAGTTGATGTCATATGAGCTTCAAATAAATACAAAAAAAGCTGACGAAGAGGGAAGAAGATCCTCATCGAAGGAGAAGTAAGTTGCTCTAAAGTCAGACAACTCAAGGAAGGTCAAGGTTGCATCTCCTGCTCCTTCAAAGAAAGAATGTGAAGAAGAAAACTCAGAGCCAAGCTCCTCGGGCTCAGAGCTGTCAGATGGAGAGTTCTCCCTACTCTCTAGATAGTTCAAAAAGTTCCTGAGTAAGAAGAAGCAATGGAAAGGCAAAGACTTTTCCTCCAGAAGATCACGTCACGATGGTGATTGTCATAAGAAAGGCTCAAGTAGCCACAACATGTATAACTCCAAACCGAACAAACATATTTCATCTGACATTGTTTGTTATTATTGTAATAAGCCAGGGCACGTAATTGTTGATTGCCTGCACAAGAAGAAAGAGGGTGGAAGAAGAAAAGAAAAGAAGTCTTCCTATGGTAAAAAGAAATCTAAAAGAAGCCTAGTAGCCAAGAAGGCCAAAACTCTCAGTGACACTGACTCATCTGAGTCAAGTGAGGAAGAGGAAGCCTACTTTGGGCTGATGGCACAGACAAATGAGGAAGAAGAACCCCAGTACACTGGGAAGGTAAACTCTCACACCCCTCTCTCAGAATCTGATGCTTCGAACAATGATCATGAGGACTGCTCCTCTGATGACAAGTCTGAACTCATGATTCAATACAAGGAGTTTATCAGGTCTTACGACAAATGTCAAAGAGTTGCGAGAACTCAAGCGAAGGAGATCAAATCTCTTAAGGCTAAGGAGAGCACTCTGAGGGAGGAAGTCACAAGGATGGACTCACTCAGAAAGAAATTCCATGCCACGATGGAAGAATACAATAAAGCTCTCGAGCACCTAAACCTGAAAGAGAAAATTATCGAGAAATTGGAAGAACAACTTGCCGCTGAAAAGAAACTGGTTGAAAGTTTCTCCAAGCCCAAGACAGTCCTTCCACTTATTGCTAAATTCTCCGCTCAGGCTAAAGGAGCTGGCTTAGTCCATGAGGCTGCTCCTAGTAAATCTTTTAGGAGGAATAAAGCTCAAAGAAGGAATAAGGCTGCTAAGAAAGCTTTAGCCAAGAAGAAGGGGTAAGCTCCTCTAGATCAAACTTCGTTTAAGAAGGTCATATTCCCAACAAACAAGTTTTATTTTGATTCATCCTATGGTCATTTGGCCAGGCCTACTTATGTAGAGCCTAAGTCACGATACCAAGGATGGACTCGTCCCCTAAACTTAGGTGAAAGCGTGCTCAAGGCACCTTATGAGGAAATCCAAATGAAATACTATGGTTCATACGTTCATGGCCATAATATTAAGAGAGAACCTAAGGCCAAGCCTGTTATACCCAAGGAAAAGGAGGTGAAAAAAGCTTGTCAGTTCCATCATCATGAGGCTTCTACATCCAGATCAGGCGCCCTGCAAGACCACACGTTCAAAAGGTCAAGCAAGAGACTTGTAAAAGGTACAACAGGTTTGTCTATTGGTGTTGCGGCAAAGTTGGTCACTTTGCAGTAGATTGTTGGTTTAATCCCAGAAGCTTTAAAACTCCTCTAGTTAATTATATGAGGCAGGCCACTCGTAAGATTAACACTCCTAGGGGGAGCATGCTGACAAATAACCAAGGAGCCAAACTCATTTGGGTTCCTAAGGTAAACTGATTCTACTTTTGCAAGTATGTCCAAAGGCCAATAAATCACCTTTCTTGTATTTGTACAGTGGATGTTCTCGGCACATGACCGGGACAAGAAGCCTTCTTCAGAAGTACTCTCCAGTTGAGAACGGGCCAAAGGTTATCTTTGGAGGTTCTGATAGGGGAATCACAAAAGTCTATGGTATGATCACTAACGGTAACATATCCTTCTCAGATGTGGCTTATGTTGAAGGATTAGAACATAATCTTATAAGCATAAGCTAGCTCTGTGATAAAGGATATATAGTAGAATTTCATGTAGACAAGTGCTTGATAAAATCGGTAGATAACTTAGAAACGATTCTATTAGGCACTCGTAGTATAAATATAGTTTATTTAAATTTTATTTACATAGACTCTTCTACACCAGTGTGCTTTTTGGCAAAAGATAGTGCGTCTCTTAGTGTCCAATGGCACAAGAGATTAGCACATATAAATTACCAAACTATTAATAAATTTTTTTCTCTTAATTTAGTACGTGATGCACCCAACGTTAAGTGCGTTAAAGATAGACCTTGTTACACATGCGTAAAAGGAAAACAAACAAGGGCTACCTTTAAAAGCATTATTGGCAAAGACTCTAATAGGTGTTTACACCTACTTCATATGTACTTGTTCGGTCTCTTGCAAATTAGAAGTTTGGGAGGTAAGGATTATACATTGATTATTGTAGATGACTACTCTCATTTTGCATGGGTGTTCTTTCAAAAACACAGGTCAGATACTTTTGATATTTTCACTAATTTTGTCAGGCAGATCCAGAATGAATACAACTATTTCGTTGTCAAAATCAAAAGTGACAATGGAATAGAGTTCAAATCTGGGGCCATGACAAAATTCTGTGAAAGCCTAGGTATCTTTCATGAGTTTTTCTCTCCTCGTACTCCTCAACAGAACGGAGTTGCTGAGAGAACGAATAGAACACTCATAGAGGCCAGTAGAACCATATTGAGTGATGCCTCAGTACCAGAATACTTCTGGGCTAAAGCCGTCAACACTACTTGTCACGTGCAAAACAGAGCACTCATAAATAAGAACCATGATAAAACACCTTACGAACTACTAAAAGGCAGGAAACTGACTATTTCATATTTTAGAATCTCTGGTAGTAAATGCTTCGTATTTAATAATGGGAAGTATCACACGACTAAATTCAGTGAAAAGGGTTTTGAAGGTATTTTTGTAGGATATAGTAGCCATAGCAAGACATATAGGATTTTTAACAAGAAAACCCTGGTCGTAGAAGAATCTATTAATGTTGTATTTAATGAGACAAGCTTACTATAAAGCAGCTCTTCTAGGGTGTTTGTTGAATATACAGGTTCATGACTAAAGGAATTGAGCTTGGATGAGCCAGTTAAAGAAAAAGGTCAAGAATTCATCACGATCACCACTCCAACCCCAATTGGAGAGATTGATCACCATGATGAAGATGTCATTCAAGCTAAGTAAGTCACACCAATGATAGAGGAAGCTCTAGATGCAAGGACCTTAGAGCTCAGACACTTGAAGGATCACCCAATTGATCAAATCATAGGAGACCCTCGTGAAGGTGTCAGAACTCGTAGAGGTACATCTAATGATAATTTGTATTTAAGTTTTCTCTCGCAGGTTGAACCAAAGAAGTTTAAGGAAGAAAACAAGGATGCATCTTGGGTAATGACAACGGAAGAAGAACTAAATCAGTTCAAACATTGCCAAGTCTGGAGGCTTGTGCCAAGACCCAAATAAAAAAAATGTTATTGGGACAAAATGGGTCTATCGAAACAAGATGGACGAAGATGGAACCATAATCAAGAACAAAGCTAGACTCGTCGCCCAAGGGTACAGATAAGAAGAAAGGATTGACTTCGAGCAGACATGTTCTCAAGTGGCAAGACTGGAGGCAATCAGGTTGTTCCTCGCATATGCTGCACTCAAAGGCTTTACTGTCTACCAAATGGATGTGAAGTCAACGTTCCATAATGGTAACATAAAGGAAGAAATGTATGTGGAACAACCTCCAAGTTTTGTTGATCCTGAACATCCTAATTTTGTTTATGTATTATTTAAAGCGATATATGGTTTGAAACAAGCTCCACGAGCTTGGTATGAAATGTTGTCTAACTTTCTTCTTGAGAACAAGTTCACAAGGGGAAAGATAGACAAGACATTATTTTTTAGGGAAGTAAAAGGCAAGATTTTGCTAGTGCAAATCTATGTCGATGACATCATTTTTTGTTCTACTGACGACAACCTTTGCAAGAAGTTTTTCAAACTTATGCCAGGGAATTTTGAAATAAGCAGTATGAGAGAGCTGAATTATTTCTTAGGACTTCAGATGAAACAATCTGAGGATGGAATTTTCATCTCTCAGACAAAGTTCACCAAAGAGTTGGTTAAGAAATTCAGAATGGAGAATGCAACCTTTATGAGGACTCCAATGAGTTTAGCTATGTCTCTGGACAAGGTTGAGAAAGAGGAACCTTTTGATGAAAATAAGTACAGAAGCATAATTGGATCCTTGCTCTACCTTACTACTAGTAGGTCAGACATCATGTTTTCAACATGTGTGTATGCTAGATATCAGGTGAACTCTAAGATATCTCATTACACTGCTGCAAAGCCGATTTTGAGATACCTTAAGGGTACACCAAATCTTGGCTTATGGTACCCAAGAAGTAATGATAGTGAGCTAATTGGATTTTTCAGATGCAGATTTTGCAGGTAGTAAAGATGATAGAAAGAGAACTTTTGAGACTTGCCAATTCCTTGGAAGGCGACTCATCTCATGGAGCACCAAAAAGCAAAATTGTGTCGCAATCTCGACAGCCGAGTCAGAATACATTTTTGTCGGCAGTTGTTGTGCACAAGTACTCTGGATCACGAATCAACTTGAAGACTATAACTTGAAGGTCAAGAACATCCCACTATTCTGTGACTCCTCTGGTGCAATTGCAATAGCCAACAACCCAGTATCTCACAGCCGGAAAAATCACACAGAGCTGAGGTACCATTTCATTAGGGAACATATGGAGCTAGGAGACATCAACCTCCAGTATGTTCCAACTGACAGGCAAGTTGTAGACATTTTCACGAAGCCACTAAACGAGACCAATTTCTCGTTCTTCAAAACAGCACTTGGCATGCTCAACAAGGAAGGATAAAGAAAAGGACCTCATAGTAAGTTCAAGAATCGGGTTACTCTTCAAAAATTCAAGAAAATTCTGTCTGGACTTCATTTCTCGAGAAGAATTTTATTACTCGAGTACTTAACTTACTACTCGAGAACCACAGCTCCTTCCCGAGAAATATTACTCGAGTACTTCTCTTATTCTCGAGAACTTCAGACTTACCTCTCGAAAAGGATATCTCTACTCGAGAACAAGATCTCTTCTACTCGAGAAAATGTATGCCCCCTCTCGAGAAATGATATGGCTCTCGAGAAGTCTTATGCCGAATTTTCCTCCAAGTTCAAATTTTTGATATTGGCACACGGGCACCTCAACCGCCATACTTCAGGTATTTTACTTTTATTATCTCCTTAATCATCAAGATTTAGGGTTTATATAAATAGAATAAGTCAAGAAAATTCCAAATTCCCAAATTTCAAATCCCGTTCTAGAGAAAACCTTTCTGCTTATCCGTCTCCATCGATTCTCTCGCAAACTACCCTGATCCTCCTCTCGCCGACTACTAGACATTCAGTTCTTCAATCAATGGCTCCTTCATCTAAGTTAGGCATCAGCAGTGAACTTATCTCTACCAACATCGCCGAAATTTCAGATGACTTCAGAAACGTTCTAATCTTGTTCGACACCGCTGGTTTATCGTTCGTTCTTCAACATCCTTGCAAAGTTCTAATATCTGATGTAGAAGAATTTTTCCAAAATGCCAAGGTTATGCGAAATGGCAAACTTCTGAAAACCAAGGTACGAAACATCCAGATCAAAATGACTTCTACCCATGTTTCTCAATTTCTGCAGCTGCTGTTGATTGATAAGGAAGACTACCTAGAAGGCACAGATTATAACAGGGCTTTCAACTTCTGTGGACTTCCCGACTCCATACGACCACCCCCCCAGAAGTGGCAGGGCTGGCCACTATCACTAACAGCCACATTGGTGAGGTCCGCGGGGCTCACTACCCTGCTTGAAAAGAAACGACCCATGCTATGTCGACATAGGATGTGTGCGCGCGTCTGTGAATGCTTGCGAAGTGTGCGCGTCTGTGAATGCCTGTGATGTGTACGTGTCTGTGAATGCCTGTAATGTTTGTACAGGTTATGAATACATATTGTGCTGCTGTGCTAGTGGAGCCCTTATTATAACTGATGTTATTGCTGCTGCCATTTCAGTTATATTATGCTGCCCTTCCTTTATCGTTTCTCATAGCTTTAAAATATGAAATACTGTACTAACCCTCTCATACTTCGGCTATCTTATACTGCTGGGTGCGTGTGTGCTCGTCCCCAGGATATGGATTCGGGGAGGGGATTTGTTTCTACTTAGCCCTGTGACTAACGATTATTTAAATGATCAATCACAAGAAACAGAGCACTATAGAAACCCTCTACAACAGGAGAACATGCTATTGGTTAGGACTACCCTAGCAGAAGCACCACTGATGCCTGAAGAGTTTCGAGACGTGAGTACCAGTGAGCAAGATAGAGAGTAAGAGGGAGATTCTATAAGTAGAACTTGTACAGCCTACAGGCTTATATAAGAACTTAGGCTACAACCCTAGTACTCTTGTAAATATATTTAGTAATATATATACATATTAGTGGTTTCCTGTTAATGTTTTCGCGTATCTCTGATGTATTTTGAATGTTATAATTCTTTCCATACAAAGCGACCAACTGGTGCTTAGATAAGGCAGGTCGTTGCCTCTTGGGAGCACTATGTGGTCATTCCGGGCAGTAGTACCCCCCTCCAGCCCGACCTAGTCTAAGGTTGGGGGGTACTAAAAAAAGCTAGCTAATACTCCTCCCCATACACTATTTAGAAATCTACTCTCTTATGAGATGCATCTGGCTGCCAGGAAAGTGGAGGAGACAATCAACAAATCCCAAGCCAAGGAAAAGTCTTTGGCCTTCAGAGCAGACAACACCAAGAGGAGAAGAGAGAGGATTGCGTCTCCTCAAAGGAGGCCTGCTGATTCAGACAACACAGGGCCAAGATCATCAGACCGCAGCATGCCTGATGACATGTAGCTCATTTTCTGCAAGGAGAGAATTTTTTTGGGCTGGTTTGGTATTTTTATGTCGTCGATCTCGGTTCACACAATGATAATGCTCATTTTCTACGTTCCACGATCATCGATCTCTGTTCGACGAAACATGTTGATTTTGTCGAGTACCCTCTCTTGAGTAATCATACCCAAAATCTGGGTTCAGAGTTCGTCGATCGCCGTTCGATGCAAAATACTGATTTCGTCGATCTGAGTTCGACGAATTTTGTTTAAAATGATTTTTATGTGAAAATTTATTTTTCTTTGTTTTAGGTTTTTGAAACACTTTATTTTGTTGGTTGTTATCTTCTATTTTCTCTTTATCTTTTTCATATATGAATTTAATAGATGTAGAAAGAATGTTTTTCTTAAGAAGCGGAGGCTGACTTGATGAAGCTCCTGAGCCAAGTTTGCCATTAAGCCTGACATTGACTGTGCTAGTGATGTTCATCAATTTGATGCTTCTCCCATTAAGGGATTCTTCAAATTCTTTAGCCTCATTTAATTTAGTTTTTAAAGAAATAATTTGTTCTGAAGCTAAGTCTAATTCATCTTTTAGTTTTATATTTTCAGAAGAGAGATTGTCATATTCAATTTGTTTTACTCTGAGAAGTTTGATTTCCTTCTCAGATTTAATAAAATCATTACATAGAAGTTTGAATTCAGCTTTAAAATGATCAGAAGTGAAATCAAAACAAGCTATTACATGGTCCTCTTCTTATTCAGATTATTCAGCTGCTGAGTGACTGCATGATGCATCAATTGCCATCAGGCAGATTTCTTTGGCTTTTGCCTCTTCTTCATCCTCACTAGAACTGGATGAAGTTTCTTCTTCTGAGTCACTCCAGGTCTCAGCCACAAATTCCTTCTCTTTCTTATTTATTTGTTGGAGGAGGGTTTGCTGGAGTGCTTCTTATACTCTTTCTCTTTTCTCTTGTCCTTCTTTTGAGCCTCTGGCCATTCCGGGAGAATATGTCCTGGCTTCCTGCATTTATAACAAACAACTTCATTAGTAGGAGTCTTGTCATACCTTGTCTTATTCTCATTTCTAGTTGACCTTCTTTTGAAGTCCTTCTTAGCCATTTTGTAGAATCTTTTAGCTAATAGACACATTAGCTCTTCATTGGCAGGTAGTGCTTCTAATTCTTCAAATGCCTTGAAAGCAATACTTTGCTCCTTCCTTCCTGAGGTAGAAGACTTTGGTTCATCTGCATCCCTCGTTTTGATAAGGTTCTCATAAGACTTGAGCTTGTCTAACAATGACTCAGTAGAAATCTCATTTAGGCTTCTGGCTTCCTTGATTGGCTAGATCCTAGAATCCAATGTGCTGGGGAAGCACAAAAGAATCTTATCATTAATCTCTATTAATGAGATGTTCTTGTCTAGGTTCTTCAGCTCATTGATGATCAGGCTGAGTCTGTTGTACCTATCTACAACTGACTCTGACTCTTCCTTCTTGAAGTTCTCATATTGTGAAATGAGAAGGGATCTCCTATCTTTTCTTTCATCAGCAGATCCTGCTACCATTTGGTTGAGGGAATCCCAAATGGCTTTTACTGATGTGTATTCAACCACTTTATGGAATATGTCATCAGACATAATTTGGGCCATAATATTCATTGCTTAACATCATCAATCTTGGCTATATTTTGAGCATCAGTCCACTCAGGTGGTGGCACTGCACAGGTACTTGTAGTTATAGTTGAAGTAGGGGGACCTGTCAAGATAGAGTTATAAATGTCTTCATTAATTGAAATCATATACAGCCTAATCCTGGCCTTTCAAAGTGCAAACTTGTTAAGATTGCACACTGGAGGTCTGGTGCTTGAATACTCCTTATTTTGTGCTATGATGTAAAAGGACACTAGAGTAAATGAGATCTATCAAAGATCTTTTGGTTCAGGTGTTAGCCTGTGAAACAAAACAAGCTTACACCTTTGATACCAATTGAAAGTGAAGGGATAGATCTCACTAACTCTAGGGGGGGTGAATAGAGTATTAAAAACTTTTGATTAATTTTTATAGCAGATTAATAAAATAAGTGATATCTATATGTAATAGGAAGAAATAAAATAAGAAAATCACAGCATAGAAAAACAAGTAGAGCAACTATACGAAACAAAGATTTTATATTGATTCCCCTAAAACTTGGGTACATCCACTCTTCTACTACCCTGGTAGGAATCTACTACATGTTTTTGATCAGGTGTCCTGCCACCACAAGTTTTTGCTCAGGTGCCCTGTCAGCACAAGATCTATTTTCAAGGGAGATCTAGCAATCCTTTGAGCTTTTGACCAGGTGCCCAAAAACTAAACAAAGTCTTTTGATTAGGAGACTTAAAAACCAAAGACTAACTTTTGAAGGGAGTTAAAACCCTGTATACAGGAAAGTAAAAAGAAAATGATATTGTCTTCTCTTTCTCAAAGTTTTGAGAAAACTAGTGGATTGTTGTTGTTGTGAAAGCTCCCCTTAAGATGTAGAATGGTTCAGGAGAATGGAACCTTTGCTCAGGGTGAAGGCCTTCAAAATGCTTGAAAATCTTCATGAAGCTATTAGACAGATATTGATGGATTGTCTCTTGAAATTCCTGAAGAAAAACTGATGAAGAACTTGATTTTTAAGAGAGCTGTTCTCATTTCAGTTTTCTGTAGAATAATCTTTCTTTCACAGGTTACAGTTTTTGCTATCTTGAAAAGATAAACCTTATATATTCCTTGCAGATTTTTAGTCTTTGAAATTCGAATTCCTTTCCTTGACTGACAGCCAAAATTCTGGGAGTTAAACGACTAGAACTTGTCTTTAATGAATTTCCCTAACTGTCTTATAGAAATAAGCCAAGTAATATGTAACGACTCCACCCGTTAAACAACATATAATAGAAGGTCCGGCCGGGGCCCCACACTATATGCCACAAACAGACGGTGAGGTCACAGGCTAATACCATCAACGCATCGTAACAGAGATCATGCTAGAGGAATAGTTACACAATTAGCTGAACTCATACCAGGAATATTCACTATATAAAAACCAAAGTTATATATAACCACTCAAACGAGGGGATAACAAAATACTACAGTTTGGCCTTAAGGCCTAACAGTTCCTCTTTAAACAGTATGAATTACAGACATCAGAGCGCAGACCGGCCATATATGAACAAAAGAAAAGACATTAGCTAGCCTTCAAAGGCTAGCAGTAACAGCAACCAGAGAGGCAACAACAGCATTAGGGACATCATCCCTTCACTTCCCGCTTGGCTCTACAGCACTTGCACAGGGACAATCCACCCAAACGGTGGCAAACAGTGCATCGGTCAGTATTCAGCTGACCAATTTATAACAATCCTACCCCTTTCCCGGGGCAGTGATATTCCTTCCCTGCAGAGCATTACAACAATTAACAGATATCATAAATATTGTGCTCTCACGCACAAGCAATCCATCACAACCGTCGGCCACTCGACCCAACAATCTGTGCTCTCAGGCACACTTTTGGGTACACCGGCGAACCGGGATCAACACTATTGAGCATTTAGTCTTAATGGCGCGCATGCCTAAGACTCTCATTATGCTGCTGACAAAAGCCCAATGCCTTGGCACTTCCTTGTACAGCCAACATAACGCAGGTACAGATCCACACCCCCCATTGCTCAAATCGCTATGCCATCACCAAGCACATCGTACTTGCGGCTATAATAAAAGAAGCGGGTTGGCTTAACCTTTCCTGTTAGGCACGAGGCCTTTTAGAGCTCGCATCTCTCAATCGCCATCACGTCCGCCAAGGACTGGCGTCACATTAGCCACACTGTCCCCATAGGACTGGCTTCATTGTCCATCAAGGACTGGCTACATCGTAGCCACAACACAAATAACACAAGGGCATTTTCCTGGAATTCCACATTCCAGTACTTCCTTCTACTCCCCTTCACAGGCACAACCCGACGACCCCACTAACTATACGAGTATACGCGGAGTCTTCTCCGGTGCGTAAATGCAACATCACCAATCCAGACCAACCTGTCTAGATGGGCTTCATACAACATGCCTATCCCGTACTACACACTTCCGGGTCTAAATGCAGACTCAACAGGGGATAACAACTATCAACCCACCAGAATCACTCACTCTTTCCACCTTTTGGTGGAGAGGATTCCTTACTCATGCATAAAGAAGGACTTCACATGTCCAAGAAGGAAGATCGTTACCCTTGATGATCTCTTAGGAGCCATCGAAAATCTGGCCGATTGGAAAGCACCGCAGCAGCTTTGCCTCCATAGAACTAGCCTCGGATCTCGAATCGGACCGCGGGAGCACCACCAAAGCCTTGCTCTTCTCCTCCTTCTCCTTCCTCCAAGCTTTTTCTTTTTCTCTCTTGATAAGAATGAGAGAAGAGGCCAACACTCAGCCTTATCACTGCAGGAAAGCACCTGGGACATTGGATCTAAATAGAAATAATTGGATGGCCGAGATCTGCCCAAAAGTCCAAATTTGACTTGACACAGCCTGTGACACGCCCGTATCCCAGGCCGTGTCCCCCAAGCGGTATATGAACCGACTCAAACTGAACTAGAACACGGGTTCCAACACGCCCGTGTCAAAGGGCATACACACCCGTGTGAACTTTGACACGGCCGTGTGACTGGCCGTGTCACCCTTTCAACACAGGACCAAATCACCCGAGAAGGACACGGCTAAGGCACATACCCATGTCCTTGGCCGCATTCCCAACACGCCCCAATGACACGCTCGTGTCACAGGGCGTGTTTCACACTCAACGCCACTCAATGCCATTTCACTCAACGCCACTCAATATTCACCCGAGCAGTACACGCCCTGGGACACGCCCATGTCCCAGGCCGTGTCGCTATCTCAAAAACTCGAGTCGATTCCTACAGTAAAGGACACGCCCTGGGACATGCCTGTATCCCAGGCTGTGTACACTGGACACGCCCTGGGACACGTCCGTTTCCCAGGGCGTGTCACCTAGCCTGACTCCAACTTAAGGTTTTTGGGGTGTTACAATCCTCCCCCCTTAAGATAAATTTCATCCCGAAATTTGTACTCAGCAAAGAAACAAAAATCACAAAGCTATAACGTTAGAACATCTGCTATAATTAAATGTACACGGTCAACAGTTTATACAAAAAGTTCGGGAAACTCAGCTCGCATGGTCTGCTCTCACTCCCATGTTAGCTCCTCACGACCACAATTGTCCCACCGGACTTTGACCATCCCGATTATCTTGTTCTGCAACTATTTCTCGGCTTGATCCTTGACCCGAATGGGTCTAACCTTCGTCGTTAGCCCATACTTGACTGGTACACGATCATTCTCAACTACTTGAGCCTGATCCTTGACGGCTTTGCGAAGTTCTGAGATGTGGAATACATCATGCAATCCACTCAACTCTACTGAAAGCGCTAGCCGATAAGCAGCTTCCCCGACTCACTCCACCACTTCAAATGGACCAAGGTATCTGGGACTTAGCTTTTTCAACCACCGAATCCGAGATACGCCTTTAAAGGGTTTGATCTTCAAATAGACCCAATCGCCCACCGTGAACTCCACATTCTGATTTTTGGCGTTGTAGTATTTCGCTTGTCGATCCTGGGCTATCAATAGCTTTTCCCGAATAGAGCGTATTATCGAGGTAGCTTCTTCGACTTCTTTTTTCCCATTCAGCTTTGATTTGCCTGCTTCTGCCCAAGCTAATGGTGTACGACATTTACGACCATATAGAGCCTCAAACGGTTCCATATCGATGCTCGCTTGGTAGCTGTTGTTATAGGAAAATTCTACCAAATAAATATACCCTTCCCATTGCTTACCGAAATCCAGGGCGCACATACGGAGCATATCTTCCATCGTCCTATTGGTTCGCTCAGTTTGGCCATCCATTTGGGGATGAAAGGCCGTACTGAATGCTAATTTTGTGCCCAACATTTGATGAATTAGCCTCCAATCCGTTGAGGTGAATCGTCCATCACGATCACTGACTATTCTCTGAGGAATAACATGCAGTCGAACAATCTGTTCCACATAGAGCTTATCCAAGGTTTCCACTGAATCATCTCTCTTGTTTTGAAGGAAGTGAGCCACTTTTGTCAACCGGTCTACAATCACCCAGATAGAATCATGACCGCGTTGAGATCTCGGCAACCCGTGCACAAAATCTATTGAAATATCATCAAACTTCCACTCCGGAATCGGTAATGACTTCAGGAAACCACCAGGCATCTGGCATTCTGCTTTTACCAAAGCACAAGTGTGATATTCTGCCACATAACGTGCTATGTCTTTCTTTAGTTCGGGCCACCAGAATAACTTCTTCATGTCTCTGTACATTTTTGTGCTCCCAGGGTGAATTGAGTACTTAGCAAAGTGTGCTTCGTACATCAACTCTTCTCTCAACTTCCTGGTACTTGGGACGCACAATCTACCATCTTTTAGTAGTAAGCCATCATCCCAGGAGAATTGGTCTCCAGGCCCATCCTTTGCATAGTGTTGGAGACTTTCATCAAGCTCTGTTGCTCGCCGAACTCTGTCCGCAAGGTCATATTGTACCTCCGTCCAGTTCAAGCATGCGTCGGCCGTAGCATCCTTGTCAACACAAGATATCTCTAACGCTTCCATCTCCTGGATTAGCCATTCATCATGTCTCTGCAACCAGTTTGTCCGTACTGGCGCCTTACGACTCAAAGCATCAACGACCACATTTCCCTTTCCGGGAGTATAGTGAATATTGAAAGTGTAGTCCCCAAGGCACTCTATCCACCTCCGTTGTCGCATATTCAGATCCTTCTGATCTAACAAATACTTTAGACTCTTGTGATCTGTATAGATATCCACTTTAACGCCATAAAGATAGTGCCGCCAAAACATTAGCGCAAAGATTACCACCGCCAACTCCAAATCGTGGATGGGGTAGTTCCGTTCATTCACCTTTAACTGGCGTGAGCCATAAGCAATCACTTTACCAAACTTTAGAAGAATGCAGCCTAAGCCTCTCCCTGAAGCATCACTGTAGATCTCATAGCCGTCTGTACCACATGGCGATGTTAAGACAGGCACCGTGGTCAAATGACTTTTTAGCTCTTCAAAAGCTCGCGCGCACTCCGGCGTCCAAACGAACTTTCGATCTTTTCTCGTCAATGTGGTCAGAGGCAAAGCAATCCGTGAGAAGTTTTCCAAAAACCGTCTATAGTAGCCTGCTAGTCCAAGGAAGCTCCTGACTTCTGCCACAGAAGACATCACTGGCCCATCCCGTATGGAACTTATCTTTGCCGGATCTACTGCTATGCCCTCTCCACTTACCATATGGCCCAGAAAAGCCACTGACGATAGCCAGAACTCACACTTTGAGAACTTGGCATACAGCTTATTCCTCCACAGGGTATGCAATACCAACCACAAATGGTTTGCATGATCATCTCCCGATTGAGAGTACACAAGAATATCATCAATAAACACAATTACGAATAAATCTAAGTACTCTCGGAACGTCCGGTGCATTAAATCCATAAATACCGAAGGCGCATTACATAAGACAAATGACATCACTGTGAATTCATAATGACCATAGTATGTCCCAAATGCTGTCTTAGGAATGTCACCTTCCCGAATATGCAATTAATAATATCCCGATTTCAAATCCAACTTTGAATAGACGGTTGACCCCGCTAGCTGATCAAATAGGTCATCGATCCGTGGAATCGGATATTTGTTCTTTTCCATCAGCTTATTCAATTCGCGGTCGTCAATACATTATCGCAAACTACTGTCTTTCTTTTTCACAAATAGAATAGGCGCGCTCCAAGGTGACATACTTGGGCGTATGTATCCTTGCTTCAATAACTCTTGCAATTGGGCTTTCAGTTCAACCATTTCTTTTGGCGCGATACGATATGGTGAGCGGGCCACAGGTTTCGCACCTGGCACCAACTCAATCGCGAAGTCAATCTCCCGCTGGGGCGGTAACCCAGGGAGCTCCTTCATAAGTACATCAGAAAACTCCGACACAATCGAAACTTCACTTACACTGGCCTTTGGCTCAACAGCCTGAATGAGCGTGAAGAATAACTCCACGCCCTTCCAAACAGCACAGACGACTTGGAGCGCAGACAACAAGGTCCCACCTACTCCTCGCATACCAGCAAACTTCGTCTCAAGCTCGGTATTCTGGCCTAGTGTGATCTCCTTCAAGTTGCAATCAATACAGGCACGCTGCTCTGAGAGCCAGTCCATGCCAAAGATCACATCAAACTCCGATAACGGTAACATAGATGCCCTCAATCCAAAATCCCAATTGCCTATATGTACTTCCACCTCGCAAGTCCTATTCGCAAACATGATACAACCATTCGGTAATAGCACTTTTACACAATCTGTCGTCACGTGACTTGGTACTCCAATTCGAGCTACGAAGTCCTTAGACAGAAAAGAATGCGAAGCACCCGTATCGAACAGGGCTCTCTCCGAATTGTTCCAAATCAGGACAAAGCCTGTAGCACACACATCATGCACAAGCTATATACAAAATATGCAATCAATACAACAAACATTAACTTAACTCGTACCTGTGACGATGTCACTTTGCTTGATAGCCTCCTGTTGGCCAAGATTATAGACTCTGGGCTGTGCCTGGGATGCAGAGGAATCAACCACTGCTTTTCCCTTCTCAGCATAAGACGCACCCGTTTTCTTTTCTCCTTTGGGTTGAGCAACCCGACAATCACGGGCTAGATGCCCCACTTTGCCACAGGTAAAGCATGTACAGACTCCGGTCTCGACGTTGCTCCCAATGTAACCATCACAGAAGTTTTCCCCGAAGGCTTGGACCTCTTGCCCCACTTCTTATGGTAGTACGATTTGCCAGAGTGGGGTGCTTTGAACTCAGGCTTAGCCACAGCCAAGTCCTTCCTGCCTTGCACCCGCCTCATGTCCTTTTCCAGCGCACCCGTCGTATCAACCAGAGCCTGAAATCCCTGGTTCACTGAACTAGAAAGCAGAAACCTCAACTCGTCCCATAATCCTTCATAGAACCGATTTGTTTTTCTTTGTTCATCGGCGAAGATTGTTCCTGCATACCGGCCCAATCTTGTAAATTCATGCAGGTATGTATCAACGCTATTTTCTCCTTGTGTTAGCTGCTGGAACTCATTTTCCATAGTAATGCGTTGTGTCGCTAGTAGATGTTTTGCCAAAAACATGCGAGAGAACTCCTCAATCGATACTTGAGTCAATTACCTGCCCGCCAAATGGTGTAACTCAACCTCGTCCAACCATAACCTCGCCTCTCCTTCTAATAAGAAGGTGGCCAAAGTGACCTTTTGAGTTTCCTCCGTCCTGATCGCCGTTAAGATACGTTTGACTCGCAATAACCAGTCCTCTACCTGTGTTGGGGATCCCAGTCCCGTGAACGTAGGCGGATTGAAGCTCATGAATCGCTTCAATTGTTATTCAGCTGCTCGCGGATCCACAGCTTCAACCGGTTCGGGTCGGACACCAACATGATCTGGCACTACTGCCAGCGGCGCCTGCCCGGTCGGCTGAATCATCGCAAATAGAGCCTCAGCAACTAATCGAACAGTTTCCGCAAATGGAGGAGATGTTGGCACCTCAGCTGGTGTCGCACTCTCATCAGAGCGTTGGGGCTCAGACTGCCCAACACCACTACGAGTCACCTATGGGTGGACAAGACGCACATTAGCGACAATACACAAGCAATAACACAGTAGGAACGCGTAGATTCCTCAAACAAGAGTATTTGCATTACTTAGTGGATATTCCAGAGTTCATTAGTATTGCAGCGGGTCGCACAACCACGTGCTCGCCACACCACAAAAGAATTCGACCACGAATTCGAAAGAAGAAGACCGAGACAAGCTGATACCAAAATGTAATAACTCCACCCGTTAAACAATATATAATAGAAGGTCCGGCCGGGGGCCCACACTATATAACACAAACAGACGGTGAGGTCATAGGATAATACCATCAACGCATCTTAACACAGAGCATGCTAGCGGAATAGTTACACAATTAGCTGAACTCATACCATGAATATCCACTATATATAAACCAAAGTTATATACAACCACTCAAACGAGGGGATAACAAATAATACAGTTTGGCCTTAAGGCCTAACAGTTTCTCTTTAAAATGTATGGATTACAGACATCGGCGCGCAGGCCGGCTATACATGAACAAAAGAAAAGACATTAGCTAGCCTTCAAGGAATAACAACAACAGCAACCAGAGCGGCAACAGAAGTAGTAGGGACATCATCCCTTCACTTCCCGCTTGGCTCTCCAGCACATGCACAGGGACAATCAACCCAAACGGTGGCAAACAGTGCAACGGTCAGCATTCAGCTGACCAATTTATAACAATCCTACCCCTTTCCCAGGGCAGTGGCATTCCTTCCAAGCAAAGCACTACAACAATTGACAAATATCATAAATATTGTGCTCTCACGCACAAGTAATCCATCACAACCGTCGGCCACCCGGCCCGACGATCTGTGCTCTCAGGCACACTTTTGGGTACACTGGCGAACCGGGATCAACACCATTGAGCATTTAGTCTTAATGGTGCGCAGGACTAAGACTCTCATTATGCTGCTGACGAAAGCCCAATGCCTTGGCACTTCCTTGTACAGCCAACATAACGCAGGTATAGATCCACCACCCCCCATTGCTCAAATCGCCTTTCCATCACCAAGCACATTGTACTTGTGGCTATAATAAAATACGCGGGTCGGCTTCACCTTTCCTGTTCGGCACGAGGCCTTTTAGAGCTCGCAGCTCTCAATCGCCATCACGTCCGCCAAGGACTAGCGTCACATTAGCTACACTGTCCCCATAGGACTGGCTTCATTGTCCATCAAGGACTGGCTACATCATAGCCACAACATAAATAGCACAATGGCATTTTCCTGGAATTCCACATTCTAGTACTTCCTGCTACTGCCCTTCACAGGCACAACCCAACGACCCCACTAACTACACGAGTATATGTCGAGTCTTCTCTGGTGCATAAATGCAACATCACCAATCCAGAGCAACATGTCTAGATGGGCTTCACACAGCATGCCTATCCCGTACTACACACTTCCGGGTCTAGATGCAGACTCAACAGGGGATAGCAACTATCAATCCACAAGAATCACTCACACTTTCCACCATTGGGTGGATAGGATTCCTTACTCATACATAAAGAAGGACTTCACATGTCCAAGAAGGAAGATCGTTACCCTTGACGATCTCTTGGGAGCCATCGAAAATCTTGCCGATTGGAAAGCACCGCAGCAGCTTTGCCTCCACAGAACTAGCCTCGGATCTCGAATCGGACCGCGGGAGCACCACCAAAGACTTGCTCTTCTCCTCCTCCTTCCTCCAAGCTCTCTCTTTTTCTCTCTTGATAAGAATGAGAGAAGAGGCAAACACTCAGCCTTATCACTGCACGAAAGCACCAGGGCCATTGGATCAAAATAGAAATAATTGGATGGCCGAGATTTGCCCAAAAGTCCAAATTTGACTTGACACGACCTGTGACCCGCCCTTGTCCCAAGCCGTGTCCCCCAAGCGGTATACGAACTGACTCAAACTGAACCAGAACACGGGTTCCAACATGCCCGTGTCAAAGGGCAGACACTCTCATGTCAACTTTGACAAGGCCGTGTGACTGGATGTGTCTATAACACCCCGAAACTCAAAAGAGGGACGAGTGATGTTTTAATCCCAGTCTGAATTTTGGAGCAGGTGTCACGGGCGTGACATGGGCGTGTCACGGCGTGACACGGGAGTATCACGGGCGTGACACAAGCGTGTTCGGCCACGGGTCATGTGGTCGACATTTTGATGATCGGAGATCGTCGAGTTGAGGCACACGGCATTGGACACGGGCGTGTCCCAGGGCATGTCACTTTGGGCATTTTTCTGAGTCAGGCACACAGGCCTTGACATGGGCGTGTCACATACGACACGGGCGTGTCGGGTGCCGTATCGCAGGCCGTGTCCTTCTCGAGTTGGGAAAGCTGGCCAATTGCACACGGGGGGCGTGACACAGGTCTCGACATGGGCGTGTCACAGGTGACACGGGCGTGTCGGAGGCCGTGTCGAATGCCGTGTGCTGGTTTTCGAGTCGGTCGAGATGGAGAATGGGTGACACGTCCATGCACACGGCCGTGTTGCAACCCGTGTTCGGCCCAGATTTTCTAATTTGAGGCCTAATCGTGGCCATTCATTTCCTTGGCTTTAGATCCGACGGTGGGGGGCTGCTCCTGGGTGGTTTTAGCCGGGATAAGGGTTTCAAAACCCTCATTCTCTTTTTCCATTCTCTCTCTAAGGGTTTAGAGAGAAGGGAGAGCAAGGAAGAGGTTGGAGGCCAAGATCCCGCCGCCGGTGGAGCGTCGGAGCTCCGAATCGCGATCCGAGTCCAGATCCGCGGAGGTGACGCCGTTGCGGTGCTTTCCAACCGCATAGTTTTTCATGGCGCCGCGGAAGAATGCAAGGGTAACGATTTCTCATCCTTGGGCATGTGAAGTCCTTTTTCCCTTTGCATTGGAAGCCCTCTCTCGCGAGTGAGCGAAGAGTTGGAGCGTTCCTTGGGATAGATATGTAAAGTTCCCCTTGTATAGAGTCTGTATGCGAAAACGGATATAGGCATTGTGTGTGAAGCCTATCCGGAAAAGTAGAGTCGGGTCGGTGATGTTGCATTGCATATGAACTGGGGAAAACTTCGGGTGTTTGTGTAACGACCCGATCCGTTACATGACGTATAGTAGAAGGTCCGGCCGGGGCCCCACACTATATGCCACAAACAGACGGTGAGGTCACAGGATAATACCAAACCATACGAATCCTAACTCAGAGCATTCTAGCGGAAGCTTTAAGTTACAACTTTGAACTCGCAACCGGAATGTCCAATATATATAAAACCACCTTTATATATAAAACCATGGAATGTACAACAAAGGTTTGGCCTTAAGGCCTTACAGTTCCTCTTTACATACACCATGTTTTACAAACCTCGGCGCGCAGGCCGGCCATACATGAGTAAAAGAGAAATAAGCAACATATTCGCTAGCCTTCAAGGGCTAGCCGCAGCAGCAGCAGCAACAGCAGTAGGGCTTCAGCCCACCACTTACCACTTGGCTCTCCAGCACCTGCATGGGAACAATCCACCCAACCGGTGGCAAACAATGCAACGGTCAGCATTCAGCTGACCCCATTATAACAATCCTACCCCTTTCTCGGGGCATGAGCATTCTTTCCCTGCAAGCATGGCATCATCAAATAGCAACTATGTGCGCGCAGGCACATTCAAGCCATCACAACTATCGGCCACACGGCCCGACAGTCCGTGCACTCAGGACACATTCTTGGTGTACCGGAATACCAGGGTCAACACCACCGTCTACACGGTATTTGAGCATTCTAGTCTTTCCGGCGCGCGGGCCTAAGACTCTCATTAAGCGCTCCAACAAAACCTATAACCAGGCTTCCAAGTCGGACGGACCTAACGCAGGTACGGATCAGCCACCCCCCGTTGCTCAAGTCGCCGTGCCACCTCGAATACGGAAGTATCCATGGCTATTTATAGGCGCGGGTCGGTTTCACCTTTCCTGTTTGGCAATCTGCCTTTTCATCGAGTTGCAGCCCAACGGCTCAACTGCTCATACAGTGGCAACGCACGGCCACAAGAGTTGCATCCAACCCTCTTCATTTCCTGGACATCTTCCAGTACTTCCTGCCGCACCAAGCAACAGGTAGGAACAAGGCATCACAAGCCATAATCACGGAGCCTTCTCCGATATGCAAACAAGCATCACCAATCCAGAACATATCCAGATGGGCTTCACACAGCATGCCTAGAGCCGTACTCCAATTCCGGCCTCTAACAAGGGGGACTTCACATATCTACCCCAAGGGACACCATAACCCACCGCACACTCGCGGGGAAGGGTTTTCCCTATGCAATGCAGAAAAGAAGGACTTCACATGTCCAAGGAGGGAGATCGTTACTCTTGTCGATCTCTTCGGAGCCATCGAAAACTAGCCGGTGAGAAAGAACCGCAGCAGCCTTGCCTTCACAACGCCGGCTTCGGATCACGAATCGGACCACGGGAGCTCCGCCGGTGGCTTGCTCTCCTCCTCCTTCTTTCTCTCTTCCTCTCTCTTTCTCTCTTCCTTAAGCCAAATGAAGAATGACTTCTTCATTCTTCCTTCACGTATTAATCCAGCCAGGAAACCACCTTGGCCCTTGGATCAAAAGAGAGAAAACTGAACGGCCAAGATTTTCCCAAAAAACCAATTTTTGGCTGACACGGCCTGTGACACGCCCGTGTCACAGGCCGTGTACCCTTAAGCGGCACACACAGTTTGAACCGACTGAACAACACGGGCATTGACACGCCCGTGTCGAACCTGACACGCCCGTGTCATTCTTGAGACACGCCCGTGTCTCCTATTACCCGGTACTCACCGATTTCCAAAACCAGTACACGGGTCGGAACACGGCAACTAACACGCCCGTGTCCAGCCTGACACGCCCGTGTTCAAGGCCGTGTTCACGGCCGTGTCCGGCTCTGACTTGAATAGGCCAATTTCGAAAAATAATTCGAACACGCCCTGGGACACGCCCGTGTCCCAGGCCGTGTACACCCGACACGCCCTAGGACACGCCCGTGTCCCAGGCCGTGTCAAACAGCCTGCTACTCAAACTTTCAGATGAGTCTTTTTGGGGCCTTTTTGGGGTGTTACAACCCTCCCCCCCTTAACAAAATTTCGTCCCGAAATTTGCACGGTAAGGAAACAAGAACCAGCAATGCTATAACGCTGTTATAACAAAAATTACACGGTCTACAGTTTATACAAATAACTCGGGAAACTCAGCTCGCATGGTCTGCTCTCGCTCCCATGTTAGCTCTTCACGGCCACAATTGTCCCATCGGACCTTGACCATCCCGATCACTTTGTTCCGCAACTGTTTCTAGGCTCGATCCTCGATCCGAATGGGTCTAACCCTCATCGTTAGCCCATACTCGACCGGTACCCGATCATTCTCCACCACTTGAGCTGGATCCTTTACCACCTTACGAAGGACTGAGATGTGAAATACATCATGTAATCCACCCAAGTCCGCTGAAAGTGCTAGTCGATAAGCAGCTTCCCCAACTCGCTCCACCACCTCAAACG
This sequence comes from Platanthera zijinensis, assembly GCA_039513925.1. Classification (NCBI taxonomy): domain Eukaryota; kingdom Viridiplantae; phylum Streptophyta; class Magnoliopsida; order Asparagales; family Orchidaceae; genus Platanthera; species Platanthera zijinensis. The sequence continues at coordinate 78,648,984 of CM077089.1, forward strand.
GACCAAGATACCTCGGACTTAGCTTTTTCAAACGCCGAATCCTGGACACACCTTTGAAGGGTTTGATCTTCAAATATACCCAATCACCCACTGCGAACTCCATGTTCCGATGTTTGGCATTGTAGTACTTTGCTTGACGATCTTGGGCTATCAATAGCCTCTCCCGAATAGAGCGTATGAGCGAAGTAGCTTCTTCGACTTCCTTTTTCCCATTCAGCTTAGATTCGCCTGCTTCTGCCCAAGCTAACGGTGTACGGCATTTCCGACCATACAACGCTTCAAATGGTGCCATACCAATACTCACTTGGTAGCTATTATTATAGGCAAATTCGACGAGAAATATATAATCTTCCCATCTCTTACCAAAGTCTAGCGCGCACATGCGGAGCATGTCCTCCATCGTCCTGTTGGTTCGTTCAGTCTGGCCATCCGTTTGGGGATGAAAGGCCGTACTAAACGCTAACTTTGTACCCAACATTTGATAAACGAGCCGCCAATCATTCGATGTGAACCGCCCATCACGGTCACTAACGATGCTCCGAGGAACACCGTGCAGTCGAACAACCTGCTCCACATAAAGCTTAGCCAAGGTTTCCACTGAATCGTCTCTTCTGTTTGGAAGGAAGTGCGCCACTTTTGTCAACCGGTCCACAATCACCCAGATTGAATCATGACCGCGTTGAGATCTCGGCAACCCGTGCACGAAATCCATCGAAATATCATCGAACTTCCACTCCGGAATAGGTAACGACTTCAGGAAACCGCCAGGCTTCTGGCATTCTGCTTTCACCAACGCACAGGTAGTGCATTCAGCCACATAACGTGCGACATCTTTCTTTAGTCCGGGCCACCAGAACAGCTTTTTCAGATCTCTGTACATCTTTGTGCTCCCTGGGTGAACTGAGTACTTTGCAAAGTGAGCTTCGTACATCAACTCTTCCCTCAATTTACCCACACTTGGGACGCACACTCGACCATTTCTTCGTAACAAACCGTTATCCCAAGAGAATTGGTCCTCCGGCCCATCTTTAGCATAGCGCTGGAGACTTTCATCAAGCTCCGTTGCTCGCCGAACTCTGTCCGTAAGGTCATACTGCACCTCCGTCCAGTTCAAGCATGCATCAGTTGACGAACCCTTGTCAACGCAAGATATCTCCAATGCTTCCAATTCCTGGATCAAACGCTGATCATGCCTCTGCAACCAGCTTGCCCGTACCGGAGTCTTCCGACTCAAAGCATCAGCGACCACATTTCCCTTCCCGGGGGTATAGTGAATCTCGAATGTGTAGTCCCCAAGGAACTCCATCCATCTTCGTTGTCGCATATTCAGATCCTTCTGATCCAACAAATACTTTAGGCTCTTGTGATCCGTATAGATATCCACTTTAACGCCATATAGATAGTGCCGCCACAACTTGAGCGCAAAAATTACCGCCGCCAACTCCAAATCATGGACGGGGTAGTTCCGCTCATGCACTTTCAACTGACGCGAGCCATAAGCAATCACTTTACCAAATTGCAGAAGAACGCAGCCTAAGCCGCTCCCAGATGCATCACTATAGATCTCATACCCATCGGTACCACATGGCGATGTCAACACAGGCGCCGTGGTCAAACGACTCTTCATGTCTTCAAAAGCTCGCGCGCACTCCGGCGTCCAAATGAACTTTTGATCTTTTCTCGTCAGCGTGGTGAGAGGTAAAGCAATCCGTGAGAAGTTTTCCACAAACCGTCGATAGTAGCCCGCAAGTCCAAGGAAGCTCCTGACCTCAGCCACTGAAGACATCACTGGCCAATCTCGGATGGCACTTATCTTCAACGGATCCACCGCGATACCCTCTCCGCTTACCACATGGCCTAAAAAGGCTACTGAAGAGAGCCAGAACTCACACTTTGAGAACTTGGCAAAAAGCTTATTCCTCCGCAGGGTATGTAAGACCAACCGCAAATGGTTTGCGTGATCCTCTTCCGACTGAGAGTATACTAAGATGTCATCGATAAACACAATAACAAACAAATCCAAGTACTCTCGGAACGTTCGATGCATTAGGTCCATAAATACCGAAGGCGCATTACATAGGCCAAACGGCATTACCGTGAACTCATAATGACCGTAGCGTGTTCCAAACGCCGTCTTGGGAATGTCACCTTCCCGGATCCTTAGCTGATAATATCCCGATTTCAAATCCAACTTGGAATAGACCGTTGATCCCGCCAGCTGATCAAAGAGGTCATCAATCCGCGGGATCGGATATTTATTTTTCTCCGTCAGCTTATTCAACTCGCGGTAGTCAATACACAACCGTAAGCTACCGTCTTTCTTTTTCACAAAGAGAACAGGCGCGCTCCAAGGTGACATACTTGGGCGTATATATCCCTACTCCAACAACTCTTGCAATTGGACTTTCAACTCAGCCATCTCTTTTGGCGCGACGCGATATGGAGAGCGGGCCATAGGTTTCGCACCTGGCACCAACTCAATAGAGAAGTCAATCTCCCGCTGGGGTGGTAACCCAGGAAGATCTTTAGGAAACACGTCGGCAAACTCTGACACAACTGGCACTTCACCGACACTGGCCTTTGGCTCAACAGCCTGAATTAGCGTGAAGAATAACTCCGCGCCCTTCCGAACAGCATTGACGACTTGGAGTGCAGACAACAACGTTCCGCCAACTCCTCGCATACCAGCGAACTTCGTCACAATCCCGGTATTCTGACCCAGTGTAATCTCTTTGGAGTTGCAATCAATAAAGGCACGCTGCTCCGAGAGCCAGTCCATACCAAAGATCACATCAAACTCCGATAACGGTAGCACAGCTGCACTCAAACCGAAATCCCGACTTCCTATTTGCACATCCACATCGCAAGCCCTATCCGCAAGCATCACACAGCCATTCGGCAATAGCACCCTTGTACTATCCACCGTCACATGACTCGGTACCCCAATTCGAGATACGAAATCCTCAGCCAGAAAAGAATGCGAAGCACCCGTATCAAACAGGGCTCTCGCCAAATTATTCCGAATCAGGACAAAGCCTGCAGCACACACATCATGCACAAGCTAAACATAACCAAAACCAATAGCACAGCAAGTAAACTAAATCAACTCGTACCTGTGACGACGTCACTTTGCTTAATCGCTTCCTGTTGGCCAAGTTGATAGATTCGGGGCTGCGCCTGAGATGCAGAGGAATCAACCACCGCTTTGCCCTTCTCAGCATACGACGCACCCGTCTTCTTGTCCCCTTTGGGCTGCACAACCCGACAGTCACGAGCAATATGCCCCACCCAGCCACAGTTATAGCATGTACGAGCATCCGGCCTTGATGTCGCTCCCGACACAACGGTCGTAGTCACTTGCCCAGATGGCTTGGACCTCTTGCCCCCTTTCTTCTGGTAAAACAACTTGCTCGGGCGAGGTGCTTGAAACTCTGGCTTCGACGCAACCAAGCCCTTATTCCCTTGCACTCGCCTCATGTCCTTCTCCAACGCGCACGCAGTATCAACCAACGCCTGAAACCCTTGGCTCACAGAACTCGAAAGCAGGAATCGCAACTCATCCCGCAATCTTTCATAGAACCGATTCGTTTTCCTTTGGTCATCCGCGAAGATTGTTCCCGCATATCGTCCCAACCTGGTAAACTCATGCAAGTAGATATCCACACTATCTTCCCCTTGCTTTAACCGTTGGAACTCATTTTCCATAGCAATGCGTTGCGCCGCTGGGACATGTTTCGCCAGAAATAATCGAGAGAACTCCTCAATCGACACTTGTGTTAATTGCCTGCCCGCCAAATGGTGTAGCTCAACCTCGTCCCACCACAACCGCGCCTCCCCTTCAAGCATGAAGGTGGCTAAGGTGACCTTTAGAGTTTCCTCTGCCCTGATCGCTGTCATTATCCGCTTGACACGCGATAACCAATCTTCCGCCTGCATTGGGGATCCCATTCCCGCAAACGTAGGAGGACTGAAGCTCATGAATTGCTTCAACTGTCGGTCAGCTGCTCGTGGATCTACAGCCTCAACCGGCTCGGGTCTTATATCAACACGAACTGGCACTACTGCCGGCTGCGCTTGCCCGGTCGGCTGAATCATGGCAAATAGCGCCTCAGCCACTAAGCGAACAGTTTCCGCAGATGGAGGGGGTGTTGGCACCTTAGCTGGTGCCGCACACTCATCAGAGCGCTGGGGCTCAGACTGCCCAGCACCACTACGTGTCACCTATAGGTGGACAAGACACACATTAGCGAACGTATGCAAGCAAAACAACACAAAAAGGAACGCGAAGATTCCTCAAACAAGATTTTGTACATTCCTTAATGGACATTCCAGAGTTCATTAGCATTACAGCAGGTCGCACAAACACGTGCTCGCCACCCCACAAAAGAATTCGACCACGAATTCGAAAGAGGAAGACCGACCAAAGCTGATACCAAAATGTAACGACCCGATCCGTTACATGACGTATAGTAGAAGGTCCGGCCGGGGCCCCACACTATATGCCACAAACAGACGGTGAGGTCACAGGATAATACCAAACCATACGAATCCTAACTCAGAGCATTCTAACGGAAGTTTTAAGTTACAACTTTGAACTCGCAACCGGAATGTCCAATATATATAAAACCACCTTTATATATAAAACCATGGAATGTACAACAAAGGTTTGGCCTTAAGGCCTTACAGTTCCTCTTTACATACACCATGTTTTACAAACCTCGGCACGCAGGCCGGCCATACATGAGTAAAAGAGAAATAAGCAACATATTCGCTAGCCTTCAAGGGCTAGCCGCAGCAGCAGCAGCAACAGCAGTAGGGCTTCAGCCCATCACTTACCACTTGGCTCTCCAGCACCTGCACGGGAACAATCCACCCAACCGGTGGCAAACAATGCAACGGTCAGCATTCAGCTGACCCAATTATAACAATCCTACCCCTTTCTCGGGGCATGAGCATTCTTTCCCTGCAAGCATGGCATCATCAAATAGCAACTATGTGCGCGCAGGCACATTCAAGCCATCACAACTATCGGCCACACGGCCCGACAGTCCGTGCACTCAGGACACATTCTTGGTGTACCGGAATACCAGGGTCAACACCACCGTCTACACGGTATTTGAGCATTCTAGTCTTTCCGGCGCGTGGGCCTAAGACTCTCATTAGGCGCTCCAACAAAACCTATAACCAGGCTTCCAAGTCGGACGGACCTAACGCAGGTACGGATCAGCCACCCCCCGTTGCTCAAGTCGCTGTGCCACCTCGAATACGGAAGTATCCATGGCTATTTATAGGCGCGGGTCGGTTTCACCTTTCCTGTTCGGCAATCTACCTTTTCATCGAGTTGCAGCCCAACGGCTCAACTGCTCATACAGTGGCAACGCACGGCCACAAGAGTTGCATCCAACCCTCTTCATTTCCTGGACATCGTCCAGTACTTCCTGCCGCACCAAGCAACAGGTAGGAACAAGGCATCACAAGCCATAATCACGGAGCCTTCTCCGATATGCAAACAAGCATCACCAATCCAGAACATATCCAGATGGGCTTCACACAGCATGCCTAGAGCCGTACTCCAATTCCGGCCTCTAACAAGGGGGACTTCACATATCTACCCCAAGGGACACCACAACCCACCGCACACTCGCGGGGAAGGGTTTTCCCTATGCAATGCAGAAAAGAAGGACTTCACATGTCCAAGGAGGGAGATCGTTACTCTTGTCGATCTCTTCGGAGCCATCGAAAACTAGCCGGTGAGAAAGAACCGCAGCAGCCTTGCCTTCACAACGCCGGCTTCGGATCACGAATCGGACCACGGGAGCTCCACTGGTGGCTTGCTCTCCTCCTCCTTCTTTCTCTCTTCCTCTCTCTTTCTCTCTTCCTTAAGCCAAATGAAGAATGACTTCTTCATTCTTCCCTCACGTATTAATCCAGCCAGGAAACCACCTTGGCCCTTGGATCAAAAGAGAGAAAACTGAACGGCCAAGATTTTCCCAAAAAATCAATTTTTGGCTGACACGGCCTGTGACACGCCCGTGTCACAGGCCGTGTACCCTTAAGCGGCACACACAGTTTGAACCGACTGAACAACACGGGCATTGACACACCCATGTCGAACCTGACACACCCGTGTCATTCTTGAGACACGCCCGTGTCTCCTGTTACCCGGTACTCACCGATTTCCAAAACCAGTACACGGGTCGAAACACGGCAACTAACACGCCCGTGTCCAGCCTGACACGCCCGTGTTCAAGGTCGTGTTCACGGCCGTGTCCGGCTCTGACTTGAATAGGCCAATTTCGAAAATAATTCGAACACGCCCTAGGACACGCCCGTGTCCCAGGCTGTGTACACCCGACACGCCCTGGGACACGCCCGTGTCCCAGGCCGTGTCAAACAGCCTGCTACTCAAACTTTCAGATGAGTCTTTTTGGGGCCTTTTTGGGGTGTTACAGTTTGGGCGTTTTTCGGGTTTTCTACGTGGTAGATTGCAATAGGGAGCCTTAGAGATTAACTCCAAGGTGCACCCGGAAAACTGGGCAAAAGCGAGTTTTGCCAACACGATGGCCGGGGAGCCAACGTGAACATAACCGGGTTATGTGATTGTTGTGGCGGAACGGGACTCGGTGAGTCTTGACCTGCGCATATGGCTTAAATTGACGTTGCGATATGAGCACGGGTCAGGCGGAACCGTACCCGATCTATGTCGTTCGGTGGGACCGTTGGCATGGATGAGAGTCTTCGGCGGTCTATGGCTTAAATTGTCGTGAGCAAGGCCAAGAAGACAAAATGCTCATATGGTTGGCCGTCCAAGGGGCGGTGGTGGAACGGGAACGTCTATGGCTTGAATTGACGTGACGTTTGCCGGTTCGCCGTGAATGTGCTCTGTGTGCACGAGGTGTGTTGCCGTGCGAGCCTACGCCTGTGATGATGTTTGTTTACACTAATAAATTGCCTATACTAATAAAGTGCAGGGAAAGAGCATCGCCGCCCCGATTTTGGGGGCGGGATCATTATAATTTGGTCAGCATAGCTGACCATTGCTTTTGTTTGCCACCGGGCGGTGGTTTGTGCTTGCAGGTGCTGCGGAGCGAAGCGGAAAATAGCGGGCTAAAGCCCAAGTTGCTGAGCCGGCCCTCGAAGGCCTAATTTTGAGTGTTTCATTGTGACCATGTGTGGCCGGCCTGCGAGCCGATGTATGAAAACACTTTTATGTCAAGCAAAATTTGTAAGGCCTTAAGGCCATTTCTATTTTCTGTGTATTGGAACATTCCTGCGGGTGTTTTTGTAGTGGACATTCATGCTGTTGGCAGGGTTCTTAATTGTGCAACTTAATTTTAATGCTTCCGCTAGGTGTTGTGTAGGGAGTGCAATTGGTTGAATGGTTTCAACACGTAACCAACCGGTCTGTCCGTAGTATATGGCGTCGGGCCCCGGCCGGACCTACTGTTATATGCTATGCGACGGATGGGGGTGTTACAAATTGGTATCAGACTACTGGTTTCGGTCAAACTTAAATGAATTCGTGGGCGAATTCACTTTAAGGGGTGGTGAGCACATGTGTGCGTCATCGTTATAACATGAAAAGAACCCATGAATGTCCACCTAGGAATGAAAATACACATGTTTGAGGAACCTGCGTGTTCCTATAATTGTTGTTTGCAATATTTTTTGGTCGCTTATCGGTGTTTTGCACGATTATAGGTGACCAGAAGTGGTTTTGGGCTGTCAGAATGGCCAGATTCTGAGGCAAGCAGTGCGCCAAGTGAAGCGCCTGCAACACCTCTGTCTACCGAGACCATTAGGTTGGTGGCAGAAGCTGTCATGGCGATGATTAATGCGCAACCTGCAAGACAGGTACTGCAGCCTGCTCCTGCGGAGGAGCAAGTGCCGCTCCAAGCGGCGGAGCCTAGAAGGGTTGAGCAGGTGGCGGTGGAGTCGGAGTTACCTCGGAGAGCAACTAAAAGACAGTTGAAGCATGTGATGGGCTTCCACCCACTGGTGTTCTCGGGAATGGGAACCCCGACCCAGGCTGAAGATTGGCTCTCAAGAATCAATAGGGTGATGACAGCTACTGAAACGGAAGAGTGGCAGAAGACCACAATAGCGACGTTCCTTTTGGATGGGGATGCAAGGTTATGGTGGGAAGGCCTAGAGCTACACTAGTTGAGGGGAAGGCCGTTGGCCGAAGTTCCTATGGTGGAGTTTGTAAGATTGTTCATGGCTCGATACCTCCCCTCAGCGCAGAGGATCGCATTAGAGAACAAGTTCCAAAAGTTGGTGCAAGGAGATAGCATTGTAGATGAGTACCTCCACGAGTTTACTCGGTTGAGGAGATATGCTAGCGCTACCTTTTGCTGACGAGGAGCGAAAGACTAACCGCTTCTATGAAGGGTTAAGAGATGAGCTGAGGTTGCTACTGTCAGGGCCCATGGCGCAGGGTTTCCTAACCTTGGTCAACTCGGCCCGGTCCTTGGAGAAGGACAAGAGAAATGTGCAAGCTAAGAAGGAATCTGGTGGGAAGAGATCAGAGTTCAAAGCGCCGACTACGTCGAAGTAGGGCTATCGAAGATTCTACAAGAAGGATAGGACGTCAGGTCCAGCTTCTTCTACAGGTGCCTCGGGGGCAACTACCAATCGAACCCCGGGCGCTTGTTTCACGTGTGGAAAGACGGGGCACTTTGCGCGCGATTGCTGGAGCGGATGCCCAAAGTCCGAGAGAAAACAAGGAGCTACTTACGAAGAGAAGGGCAAGGCGGTGGAGTCAACCGCGTCCCACTATGCTCCGACTCAGCCTAGAGTCTACAACTTGGGGCAGTAGGAGGCCATTAAACAAGCGGATGTGGTGACAGGTACGAGTTAATTTATAGCACCTGGGAAAAGGGTTTCAGCTAGATAAAAGGGTTTCAGCAAGTTAACTTAGATACTATTTTTTATTGCTTGTTCGCCTAATATGGTTTGCATAGGCTTTGTTTTGATTAGCGATAGTCCTGCACGGGCACTGTTCGATACGGGAGCTTCACACTCCTTCTTGTCCGAAAATTTTATATCGCGCATCGGAGTCCCTTCTTCGATGGCGAAGGACAAGTTGGATGTGCTGCTATAGAATGGGTGCTCGATGCATGCGGACAGAGTGTGCACCATAAAGGTTCACATACGGAGCCAAGAGTTCGACTTGCTAGCGTCATTGCTGCCGCTAGTAGAGTTCGACGTTATATTTGGGATGGATTGGCTTTTGGAGCAGAAGGCTTTGATTGATTGCGACCGGAAGGAGGTCTAGCTGGGTGTTGGGCGGGGGACAACATTCGAGGGACTCAAGGGGTCGAGCAAGACGTTGATGTCTGCTCTTCAGGTGGTAAAGGCAGTTTGGGCTGGTGCAGAGCTGTTCTTCGCAATAGTGGGGGCTGTGGAGACAAAGTCCACGTTGGATAGAATCCCCGTGGTTTGTGAATACCCCGATGTGTTCCCGGATAGTCTTCCCGGAGCCCCACCGCAGCGAGAGATTGATTTCACCATCGAGCTCGTACCGGGGGCCAAACCGGTGTCACGTGCTCCGTATAGGTTGGCGCCTAAGGAGATGGCAGAGTTGAAAGTTCAGCTAGAGGAGCTGATGGAGCAAGGTTATGTGCGTCCAAGCTCGTCTCCTTGGAGCGCGCCGGTCCTCTTCATTAAGAAGAAGGACGGGAGTATGCGGTTGTGTATCGACTACAGAGAGTTGAACAAACTGACGGAGAAGAACAAGTACCCGATCCCGAGGATTGATGATCTGTTCGATCAGTTAGTCGGATCGTCGGTATATTCTAAGTTGGACTTGAAGTTGGGGTACTATCAGTTGAGGATAAGGGAATGTGATATCACGAAGACGGCGTTCAGCACAAGGTATGGGCATTTCGAGTTCACAGTCATGCCGTTTGGACTGACGAATGCGCCATCAGTGTTTATGGACTTGATGAACAGGACGTTCCGAGATTTCCTGGATCGCTTTGTGATCGTCTTTATTGACGATTATTGGTTTACTCGCAGTGCGAAGAAGATCACTTCAAGCACTTGCATCTGGTATTGGAGACTTTGAGGAGGAATGAGCTGTATGCGAAATTCTCCAAGTGCGAGTTCTGGCTACCCTCAATAGCGTTCCTTGGTCACGTTGTTAGTGGGGAAGGTATAGCGGTGGATCCGGCGAAGATCGTTGCGATACAGGAGTGGCCTGCGTTGTCTTCTGTCGCGAAAGTTCGTAGTTTTCTCGGGCTTGCCGAATATTACAGGCGCTTCGTAGAGAACTTCTCGCGGATAGCGCTACCTCTCATGAAGTTGACAAGGAAAGATCAGAGATTCTTGTGGATGCAGGAGTGCGTGCAAGCTTTTGAGGAGCTGAAGAGACGGTTGACCACGACGCCAGTGCTTAGTTCGCCGAGTGGGACCGAGGGCTTCGAGGTTTATAGTGATGCCTCGGGTAGTGGTATGGGTTATGTGCTGTTGCAGCATGGGAGCGTGATAGCTTATGGATCGCGTCAGCTAAAAGTGCATGAAAGGAACTATCCGGTCCACGGCTTGGAGTTGGCGGCCGTGATATTTGCAATTAAGTTGTGGAGGCACTACCTATACGACTTAAGAGTCGATATTTATACCGATCACAAGAGCCTGAAGTACCTATTGGATCAGAAGGATCTTAACATGAGGCAGAGGAGGTGGATGGAGTTCCTAGGAGACTACACCTTCAAGATTCATTATGTACCCGGGAAGGGCAATGCGGTTGCTGATGCGTTGAGTCGCAGGGCTCCCGCCCAAGCTAACTAGTTGTCGGTGCATGATGAGCGGCTGATACGGGAGTTGGAGGAGCTTGAGATCTGTTGCGTTGACAAGCATATGAGCGCCAAAGCAATATTGAACTGAACAGAAGTCCAGTATTACATTGTTGATCGGGTTCGGCAGGCATTGGAGTTAGATGACTCCATGAAGGAGCTTATGGAGGCAGCGTTGGATGGGTCAAATTCCCAGTTTTCAGTGGAAGATGGGTTATTAAAGAAGGATCATCGATTGTGCGTCCTAAGCAGGAGTAACCTACGGGCGGAGTTGATGTACGAGGCTCATCATACCAAGTACTCGATCCACCCAGGGAGCACAAAGATGTATCGTGACCTCAAGAAGCTGTTTTGGTGGCCGGGGCTTAAGAAAGACGTAGCATTGTTTGTGGCTAAGTGCCAAACGTGCGCCTTGGTGAAGGCGGAGTGCTAAAAGCCGGGAGGATTTCTGAAGTGCTTGCCTATACCAGAGTGGAAGTTTGACGACATATCTATGGACTTTGTGCATGGGTTGACAAGGTCGCAGAAGGGGAATGACGCCATCTTGGTGATCGTAGATCGGTTAACTAAGGTGTCGCATTTCATTCCGCATAGGAAGGACGACTCGGTGGAGAAGTTGGTGAAGCTATATGTGGACAATATAGTTAGACTGCATGGTGTGCCTCGCAGCATTGTGAGTGATCGCGATGGGCGTTTCACGTCCAATGATTGGAGGTTGGTGCATCAGATGCTGGGGACAAAGATGAAGTTCAGCACAGCCTTCCATCCGCAGACGGATGGGCAGACCGAGAGAGTCAATAGAACGATGGAGGACATGCTCCGCATGTGTGTTCTAGACTTCGGGAAGCATTGGGAGGACCACCTGTATTTGGTGGACTTCGCGTACAACAACAGCTACCAGGCGAGTATCCAAATGGCGCCCTTTGAGGCCCTATATGGTAGAAAATGTCGCACGTCGCTGTCTTGGTTAGAAACGGGTGAGGCAAGGTTGTACAAGAAGCAGGAGGTGGAGAGTGCTACCTCGTTGGTGCGGATCATTCGGGAGCGCTTGTTGATCGCTCAGGACAGGCAGGCAAAGTATTACAATGCCAAGCACCGGAACGTGGAGTTCGTGGTGGGCGATTGGGTATACTTGAAAGTGAAGTCGTTCAAGGGGGTTTCGCGGGTGAGACGCTTGAAGAAGCTGAGCTCAAGATACCTTGGACCTTTTGAGGTTCTGGAGCGAGTCGGCGAAGCCGCATACCATTTGAAGCTATCGGTGGAGTTGAGTGGGCTACACGATGTGTTCCACATCTCTGTGTTGCGGAAGGCGGTGCAAGAGCCTTCACTGTCAAGCCCGTTCGTATCGAAGACTCTGAGGTCAAGAGGCTCCGTAACAAGGAGATCCAGATGGTTAAGGTCCGGTGGGATAATTGCGGTCGGGAGGAGCTCTCTTGGGAAAGGGAGCAAACTATGCTGGAGGAGTACCTAGAGTTATTCCGCTCAGGTACCGTTAAAAGTTTTAAGTTCCTATGGTTTTCCTTTAGTAAATTTCGTGGGCGAAATTATTTTAAGGGGGAGAGAGTTGTAACACCCCAAAACTCAAAAGAGGGACGGGTGATGTTTTCATCCCAGTCTGAATTTTAGAGCAGGTGTCATGGGCGGGATACGGGCGTGTCACGGGCGTGACACGGGCGTGTCACGGGCGTGACACGGGCGTGTCACGGGCGTGTTCGGCCACAGGTCATGTGGTCGACGTTTTGATGATCGGAGATCGTCGAGTTGAGGCACATGGCCTGGGACGCGGGCGTGTCCCAGGGCGTGTCACTTTGGGCAGTTTTTTGAGTCAGGCACACGGGCCATGACACGAGCCCTGACACGGGCGTGTCACATACGACACGGGCGTGTCGGGTGCCGTGTCGCAGGCCGTGTCCTTCTCGGGTTGGGAAAGCTGGCCGATTGCACACGGGGGGCGTGACACGGGTCTCGACACGGGCGTGTCACAAGTGACACGGGCGTGTCGGAGGCCGTGTCGAATGCCCTGTGCTGGTTTTCGAGTCGGTCGATATGGAGAATGGGTGACACGGCCATGCACACGGTCGTGTTGCAACCCGTGTTCGGCCCAGATTTTCTAATTTGAGGCCTAATCGTGGGCGTTCATTTCCTTGGCTTTGGATCCGACGGTGGGGGGCTGCTCCTGGGTGGTTTTAGCCGGGATAAGGGTTTCAAAACCCTCATTCTCTTTTTCCATTCTCTCTAAGGGTTTAGAGAGAAGGGAGAGCAAGGAAGAGGTTGGAAGCCAAGATCCGGCCGCCGGTGGAGCGTCGGAGCTCCGAATCGCGATCCGAGTCCAGATCCGTGGAGGTGACGTCGTTGCGGTGCTTTCCAACCGCATAGTTTTTCATTGCGCCACGGAAGAATGCAAGGGTAACGATTTCTCATCCTTGGGCATGTGAAGCCCTTTTTCCCTTTGCATAGGAAGCCCTCTCTCGCGAGTGAGTGAAGAGTTGGAGCGTTCCTTGGGGAAGATATGTAAAGTCCCCCTTGTATAGAGTCCGTATGCGAAAACGGATATAGGCATTGTGTGTGAAGCCTATCCGGACAAGTAGAGCCGGGTCGGTGATGTTGCATTGCATATGAACCGGGGAAAACTCCGGGTGTTTGGGCGTTTTTCGGGTTTTCTACGTGGTAGATTGCAACATGGAGCCTTGGAGATTAACTCCAAGGTGCACCCGAAAAACTGGGCAAAAGCGAGTTTTGCCAACACGATGGCCGGGGAGCCAACATGAACATAACCAGGTTATGTGATTGTTGTGGCGGAAACGGGACTCGGTGAGTCTTGACCTGCGCATATGACTTAAATTGCCGTTGCGATATGAGCACGGGTCAGGCGGAACCGTACCCGATCTATGTCGTTCGGTGGGACCGTTGGCATGGATGAGAGTCTTCGGCGGTCTATGGCTTAAATTGTCGTGACCAAGGCCAAGAAGACAAAATGCTCATATGGTTGGCCGTCCAAGCGGCGGTGGTGGAACAAGAACGTCTATGGCTTGAATTGACGTGACGTTGGCCGGTTCGTCGTGAGTGTGCCCTGTGTGTACGAGGTGTGTGGTCGTGCGAGCCTACACCTGTGATGATGTGTGTTTACACTAATAAATTGCCTATACTAATAAAATGCAGGGAAAGAGCATCGCCGCCCCGATTTTGGGGGCGGGATCGTTATAATTATGTTAGCATAGCTGACCGTTGCTTTTGTTTGCCACCGGGCGGTGGTTTGTGCTTGCAGGTGCTGCGGAGCCGAGCGGAAAATAGCGGGCTAAAGCCCAAGTTGCTGAGCCGGCCCTCGAAGGCCTAAATTTGAGTGTTTCATTGTGACTATGTGTGGCCGGCCTACGAGCTGATGTATGAAAACACTTTTATGTCAAGCAAACTTTGTAAGTCCTTAAAGCCATTTCTATTTTCTGTGTATTGGAACATTCCTGTGGGTGTTTTTGTAGTGGACATTCATGCTGTTGGCAGGGTTCTTAATTGTGCAACTTAATTTTAATGCTTCCGCTAGGTGTTGTGTAGGGCGTGCAATTGGTTGAATGGTTTCAACGCGTAACCAACCGGTCTGTCCGTAGTATATGGCGCCGGGCCCCGGCCGGACCTACTGTGTAACGACCCCATCCGTTAAATGACGTATAATAGAAGGTCCGGCCGGGGCCCCACACTATATGCCACAAACAGACGGTGAGGTCACAGGATAATACCAAACCAAACGAGTCCTAACTCAGAGCATTCTAGCGGAAGCTTATTAAGTGCAAGAACTCATGCCATTGAATGTCCACTAATATATAAATATCACATTTATATAGATAACCAGGAATGTTTACAAACCACACCGCACACGGCCTTACGGCCTTACAAGTTACTCTTTACAACACATATCTTTTCATACATCGGCACGCAGGCCGGCCACACATGAAATCCAACACTTCGCACGGCCTTCAAGGGCCTACCAGCAGCATGGGCTTTTGCCCGCTCAATCCATCAGCCCGCAACACCTGCATAAGGACGTCCACCCCATGGGTGATAAACAAAGCAACGGTCAGCATTCAGCTGACCAATTATAACGACCCCACCCCTTACCCGGGGCAGTGGTTCCTTCCCTGCATGTAGAACAATTTCAACATATAAAGCACATACACCCAACATCACAAACGCCGGCCTCAATGCCAGGCGCTCCGTGCACTCAGGGCACCTTTCATGGTTTGTACTTGGTAGGCGGGCATAAGCCTCCAAACCCTTGTTGAAGACCTCACGCACCCGTCTCACTCAGAGGTACGCACCACACCAAAACCCGTGAGCACTATCAGTCGACCTACCCCCGTAGTGTAACAAGCCTAGGGAATTCGCCCTGCTGCTTTGCTACCAATCGACCGCTCACCCGATCTTAACATTGCCACTTGTTGGAATGGGCATAAGCCTCCAAACCCCTGTTGAAGACCTCTCGCACCCACCCACTCAGAGGTGTTCATCGCCACTTGGTAGAATGGGCATAAGCCTCCAAACCCCTGTTGAAGACCTCACGCACCCACCCACTCAGAGGTGTCCGCACTCCATCAACCAGCTCTTACAAGCATACAACCAAAGGAGCTATACAAAGCATCCTATACACCAAACACATCGTCCTCACCATCTCCGCAGGCTAAACGATGCATACACGGAGTCTTCTCCGGATCGCAATATAAACATCACCAATCCCGACATACGTCTGGATGGGCTTCACACAGCATGCCTATGCCGTACTACAGACTTCCGGCTCTAGATGCAGACTCAACTGCTGGAATCACTTACGCGTTTCCATCTCTTGATGGAGGATCCCATGCACATGCAAAACAAAGGGCTTCACCTGCCCAAGGAAGAAAGATCGTTACCCTTGACGATCGCTTCGGCGCCATAGAAAACTAGCCGGATGGAAACCACCGCAGCGGCCTTGCCTCCGCAACGCTGCACTCGGCTCTCTATTCGGCTCGACGAAGCTCCACCGGCCTCCTCCTCCTTCTCCTCCAAGCTCCTCTCTTTCTTAAGAAGAAAGGCTAAGTGGAATGAGCTTTCAACTCAATCCACGGCCTTAAAGAGGCTGGAAATGCTATGGACCACACGATCCAAAAAGAAGGAAACGAACGGCCGAGATCTGCCCAAAACCCCAATTTTTGCCTGACACGGCCTGTGACACGCCCGTGTCACAGGCCGTGTACCCTTAAGCGGCACACGCGGTTTGGAACCGACTGAACAACACGGGGCTCGACACGCCCGTGTCGAACCTGACACGCCCGTGTCAGTCTTGAGACACGCCCGTGTCCCCTGCTACACGGCACCCATCGACTTCCAAAACCAGTACACGGGTCGGAACACGGCAGCCGACACGCCCGTGTCCAGCCTGACACGCCCGTGTTCATGGCCGTGTTCACGGCCGTGTACGGCTCTGACCCGAATAGGCCAATTTTGAGATTTAAATAGAACACGCCCTGGGACACGCCCGTGTCCCAGGCCGTGTCACCCGACACGCCCTGGGACACGCCCGTGTCCCAGGCCGTGTAACCTGACCTGCTACTCAAAATTCAAGTTGAGTCTTTTGGGGCCTTTTTGGGGTGTTACAACCCTCCTCTCCTTATAGAAATTTCGTCCCGAAATTTAGCGCAACGCACAAGTATCAACACAACCACGCTGTTGCGATACAACCCAAAACGATCCAGGTTTAGAGCTCAGAGGCCACAGCTTGGCTCGCCCCATGGAATCGTACCACCACACTGTTTGACCCAAACAGAAAAACATACATACATCCCATAGACAACATAATAAAGTGCACACTCCACTTTATTTCGGCTTCTCCGCATCTCGCAGAATCCGTTTAGCGGCCTCCATTAAGTCCAAAGCACGGATTTGCTGTTCTGCTTGATTTGAGCTTTGCGGCTCCTGCATCTCAAGAGTGTATATTCTCGGTTGCGCCCGCGATGCAGACGACTCTGCCACAGCTTTACCCTTCTCGTCATAAGACGCACCTGTCTTTCTTTCACCCTTGGCCGCACCATTCCAGCAAAATCGCGCGATATGTCCTGGCCTCCCACAAATGAAACATGTCCGCGGCTCAACCCGTTCTTGCCCAAACGTTGCTCCTGACGCAACATCTGAAGAAGTTTGTTCAGCAGGCCTGAACCGCTTCTTATCACGTTTCCTGAAATCGGACTGCTCTGATGGCGGAACCTTGAAGTCGGACTTTTCCACCGCTACGATCTTCTTCTCCCGCACCCGCTTCAAATCCTTCTCTAGCGCACTAGCGGTATGCACCAATGCTTGGAATCCTTGGTTCACTGAACTTGGGAGAGCCAACCTCAGCTCATCACGCAGCCCTTCATAGAACCTATTTGTCTTCCGCGCCTGGTCCGCAAACGTCGACCCCGCATAATGACCGAGCTTGGTAAACTCATGCAGGTAATCGTCCACGGTCTTATCACCCTGTACCAGACGTTGAAATTCATTTTCCATTGCAATTCTCTGCGCCATTGGCAAATATTTCGCCCAAAACAATCTCGAGAATTCGTCCATCGATATGTCGCCCAGATCTCTACCGCCCAACTGGTGCAACTCGATCTCATCCCACCAAAGCCTCGCCTCTCCTTCCAGGAGGAAAGTGGCTAACGGGACTTTCTGCTCCTCATTAATCCTGAGCGCAGCCAGGATTCTTTTCACTCTAGAGAGCCAATCCTCGGCCTCTGTTGGAGACGTTGCCCCGACAAACGTAGGCGGATTAAACTCCATAAAGTGCTTAAGTTGCTCGTCCGCTGCTTGCACAGCAACCGGAACCTCAACATGCTCTTGCCTCGCACCAACCTCAACATGCTCTTGCCTCGCACCAACGTGCACTGGCGCCACAGCGGGCCTCGCTTGTCCAAAAGGTTGTGCCTGAAGCATTGCAAAGATCATCTCCGCAACTAAGCGCACCGTTTCCGCAGAAGGGGGAGGTGTAGGCACCTCAGGTGGTGCCGCACTCTCATCCGAACGCTGGGGCTCCGACTGCCCAGCTCCACTCCTCGTCACCTATAGGTGAACAAGATAGCATTACTTTCCATGGTAATACGGCAAACTCACCGAATAGACACACACACACACATTCCTAGTGGACATTCTTGAGTTTATTAGCATTACAGCAGGTCGCACGAACACGTGCTCGCCACCCCACAAAAGAATTCGACCACGAATTCGGAAGGGAAGACCGACAAAAGCGCTGATACCAAAATGTAACGACCCCATCCGTTAAATGACGTATAATAGAAGGTCCGGCCGGGGCCCCACACTATATGCCACAAACAGACGGTGAGGTCACAGGATAATACCAAACCAAACGAGTCCTAACTCAGAGCATTCTAGCGGAAGCTTATTAAGTGCAAGAACTCATGCCATTGAATGTCCACTAATATATAAATATCACATTTATATAGATAACCAGGAATGTTTACAAACCACACCGCACACGGCCTTACGGCCTTACAAGTTACTCTTTACAACACATATCTTTTCATACATCGGCACGCAGGCCGGCCACACATGAAATCCAACACTTCGCACGGCCTTCAAGGGCCTACCAGCAGCATGGGCTTTTGCCCGCTCAATCCATCAGCCCGCAACACCTGCATAAGGACGTCCACCCCATGGGTGATAAACAAAGCAACGGTCAGCATTCAGCTGACCAATTATAACGACCCCACCCCTTACCCGGGGCAGTGGTTCCTTCCCTGCATGTAGAACAATTTCAACATATAAAGCACATACACCCAACATCACAAACGCCGGCCTCAATGCCAGGCGCTCCGTGCACTCAGGGCACCTTTCATGGTTTGTACTTGGTAGGCGGGCATAAGCCTCCAAACCCTTGTTGAAGACCTCACGCACCCGTCTCACTCAGAGGTACGCACCACACCAAAACCCGTGAGCACTATCAGTCGACCTACCCCCGTAGTGTAACAAGCCTAGGGAATTCGCCCTGCTGCTTTGCTACCAATCGACCGCTCACCCGATCTTAACATTGCCACTTGTTGGAATGGGCATAAGCCTCCAAACCCCTGTTGAAGACCTCTCGCACCCACCCACTCAGAGGTGTTCATCGCCACTTGGTAGAATGGGCATAAGCCTCCAAACCCCTGTTGAAGACCTCACGCACCCACCCACTCAGAGGTGTCCGCACTCCATCAACCAGCTCTTACAAGCATACAACCAAAGGAGCTATACAAAGCATCCTATACACCAAACACATCGTCCTCACCATCTCCGCAGGCTAAACGATGCATACACGGAGTCTTCTCCGGATCGCAATATAAACATCACCAATCCCGACATACGTCTGGATGGGCTTCACACAGCATGCCTATGCCGTACTACAGACTTCCGGCTCTAGATGCAGACTCAACTGCTGGAATCACTTACGCGTTTCCATCTCTTGATGGAGGATCCCATGCACATGCAAAACAAAGGGCTTCACCTGCCCAAGGAAGAAAGATCGTTACCCTTGACGATCGCTTCGGCGCCATAGAAAACTAGCCGGATGGAAACCACCGCAGCGGCCTTGCCTCCGCAACGCTGCACTCGGCTCTCTATTCGGCTCGACGAAGCTCCACCGGCCTCCTCCTCCTTCTCCTCCAAGCTCCTCTCTTTCTTAAGAAGAAAGGCTAAGTGGAATGAGCTTTCAACTCAATCCACGGCCTTAAAGAGGCTGGAAATGCTATGGACCACACGATCCAAAAAGAAGGAAACGAACGGCCGAGATCTGCCCAAAACCCCAATTTTTGCCTGACACGGCCTGTGACACGCCCGTGTCACAGGCCGTGTACCCTTAAGCGGCACACGCGGTTTGGAACCGACTGAACAACATGGGGCTCGACACGCCCGTGTCGAACCTGACACGCCCGTGTCAGTCTTGAGACACGCCCGTGTCCCCTGCTACACGGCACCCATCGACTTCCAAAACCAGTACACGGGTCGGAACACGGCAGCCGACACGCCCGTGTCCAGCCTGACACGCCCGTGTTCATGGCCGTGTTCACGGCCGTGTACGGCTCTGACCCGAATAGGCCAATTTTGAGATTTAAATAGAACACGCCCTGGGACACGCCCGTGTCCCAGGCCGTGTCACCCGACACGCCCTGGGACACGCCCGTGTCCCAGGCCGTGTAACCTGACCTGCTACTCAAAATTCAAGTTGAGTCTTTTGGGGCCTTTTTGGGGTGTTACATACTGCTATATGCTATGCGACGGATAGGGTTGTTACAGTGTCACCCTTTAAACACAGGACCAAATCACCCGAGAAGGACATGGCTAAGGAACATGCCCGTGTCCTTGGCCGTATCCCCAACACGCCCCAGTAACACGCCCGTGTCACAGGGCGTGTTCTACACTCAACGCCACTCAACGCCATTTCACTCAACGCCACTCAACGCCACTCAATATTTACCCTAGCAGGACACGCCTTGGGGCACGCCCGTTTCTGAGGCTGTGTCGCTATCTCAAAAACTCGAGTCGATGCCTATAGTAAAGGACACGCCCCGGGACACGCCCGTGTCCGAGGCCGTGTACACTGGACATGCACTGGGACACACCCGTGTCCCAGGCTGTATCACCCTGCCAGACTCCAACTTAAGGTTTTTGGGGTGTTACATAATAACTCTGTGAAGACCATAATTAATGCTGCCATGGAATGGCTGTATTCTTGAGAATATGAGCATTAATTATCAGAGTATTACTGCCTTAAGATAATCGAATTTGAAATGATAGTCGATCTGAGAAACTGCAAAGGAAAAAATATTGAACAGAACTTGGAAGTCAATATTCGAACTCAGGAATAATTTCGTCGACCTGAACTCCAAGTTCGTCGAGCTGAGAATTCTCCTTCGTCAAGCTGAGCTCAGCGATCATTGATCACAAAATGAACTATCAATCTGAGCTCCAAGTTCGTCGACCAGAGAAAGACTTTCGTCGAGCTAAACTTCTGATATGAGATCAGAGATCGTCGATCTTAACTGGACTTTCGTCGAGCTCAACTCAGAGAAGGAACTCTGAGTTCGTCGATCTGAGATCGATGATCGTCGAGCTGAGTTCATCTATCGTCGAACTAAATTTTTGAAATCTTTTTAACTGCATTTCCTTCAAGTCTTCTGTCTCTAAAGTCTGGAGTCTCTGAAGTCTTCTGAAGGCAGTTGAACCTAATATGACTAACCTTAACCCTAGAACTAACAAATGACCCTAGGCTATACATGTTGGGTCAACAAACCTAATAGTGAACCTAGGCCAAATATAAACTGGGGTTCCAACAAGGATGATGAGGATGAAGATGCCTACAGCTATTATAGGTAGATGACAATATCAGATGAAGAATCCATCCAGGGTCAGCCTAGTCTAAAAAAGGTATTCTCTCTATCCAGCTCATCTTCTGAATTAGATTATGAGACTAGTCTAAATTCTGAGGCATCATCATCCAGTGGTGATGATGGGTCAGAATCTGAGGAAGATGTCAATCAACTGATTGACAAGTATGGTGCACTTCTGGATGCTTTCAAGAGGAGTAGGAAGTTGGCCAAAAAGCAAGCTGAGGAGATTATCTCCCTTTAGCTAGATGCTTCCCAGCAGGCTGAGACAGCATCCCTACTTGATCAAGAGGATAGGGAAGTCAGCCAACTAAAAACTATCTCTCTCATTCATATTGGCACCATCAAGTTCAAAAATAATCTCATTAGGGATCTTGAAGAGAAACTCCAGAGGGAGAAAATGATAGTGGCTAGTTACTATAAGCCAAGTACTGTGTTACCCCTGATAGACTCCTTCTCCTCTCAAAAGAGCAAGATGGGGTTAGGATTCAAGGGAAACACAAGAGTTGTCTATTCCAAAGGGAAAGGCAAAGCTCCAGTTCAGCCTATGAAATCCAAGCCTCCCATTCCTTTTAGGAAAGTTTAGTTGTCTTCAAACATGTATGACCAAGAGGGAATCTATGGTTACTGGATGAATGGTAGATCATCTGGTATGAACAAAGATTTTCACAGCCATAGTGGAAGGTATAGTAGGGGAATGAGTGTCTTTAAGGCTCACCATGAGGAAATTCAAATGGCCCATCATTGACCATTTGTCTTTGGTGCTCTAGCCCGCATTCTCAAGAATATGGCAGTGGCCAACTCTCAAGGCCACTCAGCAAAGACTCAGACCAAGGGTAAGCCTGTTAGTAAGCCTGTTGTTGCTATTTTTGAGGTTATTAAGAGCTAGTTCTTTGCAAAGAAACTGCTAATGGCAGTCAGAGCAAGCCAATTAAGTCTGCTGAAAGACTCACCTTCATTCATATCCTTGCTGAAAGGAACTTGAAGAAGGCTGCTACTCTTCTTCTTTCTATACAGTCAGCAGTTAACCAAACTGCAGGACCTGGTCAGAAAAGAAGATATGACATTCATGAGTGCGAGTGCTGTGGTAAGGTGGGGCATTTTGCCTTAGACTGCTTGCACAATCCTACTGTGCTGAGAACTAGTGTTAGTCCCCCTATCAGAAAATCTGTAGGAAGATATGTTTATTTTAAGGCTAATCAGAACCTAGGACCCAATAATTATTGGGGTCCTAAGGTAAGATAAACTATGTGTTGCAGTTAGTCCAAGTGCCCATACCCCAATATGGTACTTGGATAGTGGTTGTTTCAAGCATATGACTGGAACAAGGAGCAATATAAAGGAGTACACTCCTGTGAAGGATGGACCCAAAGTTATCTTTGGTGGTTTAGATAGAGGAGTGACAAGAAGCTATGGTAAGATTACCAATGACATAGTCACAATCTCAAAAGTGGCTTATATTGAAGGGTTGCAACACAAACTCATAAGCGTAAGCCAACTCTGTGATCTTGGCTATGTCATTTCATTCCACAAAGATCAGTGCCAAATTAAGAGGTCAAGTGACCAAGAGGTCATCTTGATAGACACTAAGAGTGGAAATGTTTATTGCTTAAACTTTCTTTGTCTTAATAAAGACTCTCCTATTTGTCTAGTTACAAATGAGAAAGTATTACAATGGCACAAGAGACTATCTCATTTGAATTATAAGATTATTGGCAAGCTCTTTAGTGAAGAGCTAGTTAGGAATGGTCCCAAGATGAAATGCATCAAGGAAGGCATTTTCTCAACATGCCAAAAGGGCAAGCAGACCAAAGCTTCCTTCAAGGGCATTGAGACCAAAGATTCTGTGAGGTGTTTATACCTCCTGTATATGGACTTGTTTGGTCCTATGCCAGTTCATAGTCTAGGTAGGAAAGTCTACACTCTTGTGGTGGTTGATGACTATTCGAGTTTTGCTTGGCTTTTCTTTCTTAAGAAAAAGTCTGAAACCCCTGATGTCTTCAAGAACTTTGTCAAACAGATTCAGAATGAGTTAAACAGTACTGTGGTAAAAATCAGAAGTGACTTTGAGACTGAATTTTAGTCTGAAAGCATGACAAGGTTTTGTGAAAAGTAAGGGATTCATCAAAAAATTTCTTCTCTAAGAACACCCCAGCAAAATAGGATTGTTGAGAGGAAAAATAGAACTCTCATAGAGGCTGGTAGGACCTTACTAAGTGACATATCTCTCCCAGAATATTTTTGGTATGTGGCAGTAAATACTGCATGTCATGTCCTTAACAGAGCCTCTATCACCAAGAGCCACAAGAAGACTCCCTATGAGATTATGAAGAGCAGGAAACCAAACCTATCTTATCTTAGGATCTTTGGTTGTAAGTGTCTTGTGCTGAATAGAGGGAATTCCTATGTAGCTAAGTTTGCTGCCAAGTCCTATGATGCGATTTTTGTTGGGTACAACAATCATAGTAAGGCCTATAGGATCTATAACTTGGAAAGTCAAGTTATAGAAGAGTCTGTTAATATAGTTTTTGATGAGTCAACTATGATTAACAGTGAGTTGTTAAGCTCCTCTTATAGTTCTGCAAGTACAGAGCTGATGATGGATAAGCTAATCATAAAATAAGCTACTCCAGTAGTCTAAGATGGAGTGGATATTCCAAAACAAGGGCAAGACACACTTGAAGTGGATGAAAATCTGCAAGATGCAACCATAGAAGCTGATGTTGAAGGAAGATTGCCTCCAGCTATCAGACATCTGATAGATCATCCAAGACACCAGATTATTGGTGATGCCAGCCAAGGAGTGATGACCAGGAGCAAAACTCACAATACAGCAATGCACTCAAGTTTCTTGTTATAGGTCGAGCCCAAGAGATTTGAAGAGGCCATTATAGATTAGTTCTGGATTATAGCTATGCAAGAGGAACTGAACCAGTTTAAGAGATGTAAGGTCTGGAAGCTGGTTCCTAGATCGCAAGGACATAATGTTATTAGAGTCAAGTGTATTTATAGGAATAAACTTGATGAAAATGACATTAAAATAAAAAACAAGGCTAGGCTTATAGCTAAGGGGTACAAACAAGAAGAAGGTATTGACTTTGATCAAACATTTGCCCCTATAGCAAGATTAGAAGCCATCACACTCTTTCTTGCATATGTTGCATTCAAAGGATTTAAAGTCTACCAGATGGATATGAAGTCAGCCTTCCTAAATGGTGACTTAAATGAAAAAGTTTATGTTGAATAGCCTCCAGGTTTTATTGATTCTAACTCACCTGAATTTGTTTATAGACTTAGGAAAGCTCTATATGGGTTAAAGCAAGCCCTTAGAGCATGGTATGAGATATTGTCTAGCTTCCTCATTGAGAACAAATTCTCAAGGAGGAAGATAGACAAGACCCTATTCCTAAGGGAATCTAAGAGCAAGATCATCCTAGTCCAAATTTCTGTAGATGACATAATTTTTGGGTCTACTGATGACAACCTTTATAGGAAGTTTGCCAAACTAATGCAAGGGAAGTTTGAGATGAGCAGTATGGATGAGCTTAAGTACATTTTGTGCCTCCAAATAAGGCAGGAGTTGAATAAGAAGTTTGGTATGGAGAATGCCTCCACCATGAAAACTTCCATGGGGTCAATATGCCTATAGACAAAGATGAGGCAGGGAAACCTGTTGATGAAACTTTGAATAGGGGATAATTAGTTCCCTTTTATATCTTACAGCTAGTAGGCTAGACATCATGTATGCTATATGTGTTTGTGCTAGGTATCAGGCTAGCCCCAAAGAATGTCACTACTCAGTTGCAAAGGGGATTTTGAGGTATCTTAAGGGCATACCAGATCTTGGCCTATGATACCCTAGAAATAGGGATTTTGAACTAACAAGCTATCCAGATGTAGATTTTGCAGGCTGCAAAGAAGACAGGAAGAGCACATCAAACACATGTCAGTTCTCAAGAGGAAGACTAGTGTCTTGGAGCAGCAAGAAGCAGACCAGTGTTGCAATCTCAAAAGCTAAGTCTGAGTATATCTCAACAGATAGCTACTGTGCACAATTGCTGTGGATCTAGCATCAGCTCCAGGACTATAACCTTCAGATAAGTAAAACCCCCATGTGTTATGATTCTACTAGTGTAATCTCAATTGCAAGGAATCCTGTCTCTCATAGCAGGACTAAGCATATTGAGATTAGGTATCATTTTATTAGGGAGTATGTGGACAAGGAAGACATCTGTCTTGAGTTTGTCCCCACTGACAAGCAAGTGCCAAGCATCTTTACAAATCCACTAGATGAAGTCAAGTTCAACACCTTCAAGTTTGAGTTGGGTATGTTAAACTTAATATAGCTTCTGTTGCTCCATGTTATATTTCTATTACAAAACTCACCTTTCTTGCAGGTAGATAAGTCTTTCAAATGATATAAGACTAAGATGGACTCAAGTGTCCAGTAAAGAGAATGTTAGCAGATGCTCTAATTGAGGGGGAGAAAGTCAAGATACTCCTATTGAGGGGGAGAAAATCCAGCAGGTATGGAAACAAGTTCAACTTCTTGAACAATGCACAGACCTAGGGGGAGATCAACCCTATTGGATGGCTTATGCTGTGAAGGCACTACTGCTGTAGGAGAATAGGAAAAGCTAGTAAATCCCTGACTACAACTCTATTCTGCAGAAGTTTTCAGTGGTATGAGGAGTGACATTAGCTCAAGTGGTTAATTGATAGCATCTAGCTCAAGTGGATCAATGGACCACTCAAGTGTCAAGTGGCTGCATTAATGTGTTATATCAGTGGGTTCAACAGAAGAGGTATGGCTCCTAGTCAAGTAGTTTGATCACTTGGATAATTTCTCAAGTGGTATCAACACAGGATTTTGGCTAGGATAGAGAGATAAATTCTCTGGTGCATGATCCCCTCACCTTGCTCATTAGGAAACCTTTTTTTTGAAGAAGCCAGAAAGGGGGAGATGGGTGCAATACAACCCTAAAGTGTTTAGAGCAATTGCTGTGTAATTACTGAGAGCTGGGCAATACCCCAATACCCTCTACCCTAAAAGGGAGGAGTTGAGCAATACTGAGTAGATCAATTGCAATACTGAGTAATTCCAGTGGCATATCAAAAGGAAAGATGGTGCGTAATACATGCCCAGGGGGAGATGTGGAAGCAATACTTGATATGACCAAGTCATGTTAAGTAAGTGCATGTTACTTGGAAACATTCAAGTAATATGAAGAGAGCAATGTTGAGCCATTACATATTATGTTTTGTTGGGTATTGTATCCATAATAACCTAATTTTGTATGAAGTCACCCTTAAACTAAGATGAATTAAGTTGTATTTGATGTCTTGTTTGAGTTATGTGTTTATAGGACTTAATTGCCAAGTGTAGAACAATGTCTGTCTACAGTGGGTCACCAAACACAGGACCATACAATGTAATCCCTCATTATCTGATCCATGGTATTGACTCATGTGTAGCCTCTCTATTGGGATACACTTCATTTTCAAGCCCTATATTTATTGGAGAAAGACATGTTGCTGATTCCATTGAAGAAAGAAAACTTTTTAGGAAACAAAATTTTTCTAAGTATTTTACTCGAGAAGAACTTAAATACTCGAGTAGATTCTTTGATAGTACTCGAGTAAGTTAAGTCTTGATTTCGATTAGGGGAAATAGTTCTCGAGAAGATTAAACATAATTCTCGAGAAGCCAGTTCCATTACTCGAGTAGATCCTTTCTTATTCTCGAGTTAAACATAATTCCTATCTCAGAATTTTCCAAGTCATATACTCGAGTAGTTAAGTCCATTACTCGAGTGTCTAAGTACTTTGTCTCGAGTGATAGAAGACAGGTACTCGAGAAGTGTCTATCTTACTAGAGTAGTGAAGTACCTATACTTGAGAAGTCTATCTACTTCTCGAGAAGTCGAGCTCTAGTACTCGAGTAGCCAGATTTCTTCTCAGAATTTTCTCTAAGTCCTCTACTCGAGAAGATTACTTCCATTTCTCGAGTAACATATTGAGTACTCGAGTAATCCTCATTCTACCCGAGTAATGACGAATTCTTTCTTGAAGTTTCCTTAAGTGCTTCTTCTCGAGAAACTTGAAGTTGTCTTCTCGAGAACCTGAAGTAGTACTCGAGTAATCCTTTCTTCACTCGAGTAATGCAGTTAGTTTCTCTCTGAAAATCGCTAAGTATCAGGACGCATTTTTCAAAATGATTTCCTTAATTATTGGTCCACGTGTCCAAGTCATTTAAGATTATGACCGTTAGTTAAACTCCTATAAAAGGTCTAATCGTTTTTGACTAATCCTAAGGAAGAATAACATAGAGAAATCGGTATTTTCTGAATCCGCATTTTTCATTCCATTTTGGGAAGATCGACCGTTATTCTTCATCTTCTTTGACTCTGATCATCTCGATCCAAAATATTTAGAGTAGTTGATTCACAGGACAAGATATTCTACAATCGACAGATCCTCTTCTTGATCTAGTGAGTCCAGAAATTTCAGATCAGAGATCTTGTCATGTCTTCTTCAATTTTTCTAATATAGCCGCAAAGTTCAAGAAAGAAGACCTGTGCAGAAATTTCCAGATTAGAGAGATATTACTGTTTGTATTTCTTATTTCAATTTATTCTTATAGGAGATTATTCTCCGAGTGTAGGAGCTTTGTTGTCCGAGTTGTTGTAGGAAGTTTTTATCTTCCAAGTGTAGATCCATTTTGTGGATCGAGTTATAGGAACGTTGTTTCGAGTAGTAGGATTGTTTTTAATCCGTGATTAGTGGAGTAGCCGAGTCTAGTGCATTGCTATATCGGTGAGTGGAAAGTGGATGTACCCAAAGTTGCGGAACCACTATAATTCTTGGTGTCGTCTATGATTGCTTGGTTATTTTTCTGTGCATAGCTCGCTAAATTTTTATTCTGCAAAAAGTCACACAACTCACCTATTCACCAATTTCTAGGTGATTTCGGCAGACAACTTAAATATTTTTCATGTTTCTACCCTCAAGTGGTTTGAGGAAAGTCCTCCATTTAAGTGTTAAGTAGTGAGGAGTGCTGTAATCTGTCTAGAATTATCTAGTAGTATGAAAAAGCTTACATCTACTTTTAAACTTACATGTTTTATGTGAAGATGCTTCTTAGTATTGCTGTGTGCTCTTCCTTATTCAAATAGGGGGAGACTATTGGGAATATTTCCCTCAATGTTCCATATATTTGAAAGGGCATCACCATCAATGCTAAGAGCATATTTTTATTTGACGTCGTTAAAGTTCATCAAATGCAGGATGTTTCATGGAACAAGTATAGATAGGTTGTTTAAGTGTTTGTGACAGGTGGTCACAAGGTAGAAAAGTGGAGAGACAGAAATCTGTCTAAGTCCACAGGCGTTGAGTGAAGCCAGTTCACTCAACTCCATAAGCCAAGGAAGGATACTGGAAAGACTGAGAATCATCTAATCCCACAAGCGTTGAGTGAAGCCAGTTCACTCAATTCCAGATTTCAAAAAGTGTTGAGTACAGGTTGGACAGTCAAAGCTTAGTATTTTGGAAGGCAGAATTGCGGTTAAGTCCATGGGAGTTGAGTGAAGGCAGTTCACTCAACACCATATAACAAGAGTCATCAAGTATAGCTGAGTCTGTCAAAGCTTCAGCATTAGCAAGGGAGAAATTCGACTATGTTCAGAATCGTTGAGTGAAGACAGCTCACTCGACGTCTGAAGAAAGAAGCATTGAGTCAAGCTCAAGCTTTTGAAGATCTGTCAAGAATTCTGGCCAAGTCCAAAAGCATTGAGTGAGGACATCTCACTAAACACTCAAAGAATAAGGCATCAATAGAGTAATGACCAGTCAAGGCCTAAGGAGAGATAGACAAAAAAATCTATCTAAGTCCAGATGCATTAGTTAGGATAGCTCACTCAACGCAATCTCATCAAGAAGATTTGCTAAGTATAGAAGCGTCGAGTGAAGGCAATTCACTCAACGCCTAATCAAAAGGCAGGCAAAGGCAGAAGAATTGAGTGATGAAGGCTCACTCAATGCATTCATAAAGAAAGTTGCGGCTAAGTACAGAAGCGTTGAGTGAAGCCAGTTCACTCAACGCCTCAGCAAGAAGGCAGGCGTTCAGAGAAGCAACTAAGTCCAAGGGCATTGAGTGATGAAGGTTAACTCAACACCTGGTAGTGCAGAAGCAATTAACTAAGTCCAGATTAATTGAGTGAACCAAGTTCACTCAACGCCTAAAACAGCAGGAAGATTGTCCAAGCGAAAAAGCGTTGAGTGAAGGCCATTTACTCAATGCCTGTAAGTGCAGAATTATTTGGCTAAGTGTTTTTGCACTGAGTGAGGGCTATTCACTCAACGCACTCAACACATGGGATGTAACTGAGAATTTGGCTAAGTCCACAGATGCTGATGTCAGCATGAGTCATCAAAGTTTCAAATTTTTGCTAGAAGGCTATAGTATGCGACAAATTACGCCGCATGCCTACTGTATGACTTTTCCTGTAAAAGCAAAGTTGCAGCCAAAAAATTCAGGTGGGCCCACGGGTCAAATAGCCGATTGACTACAGAAGATAAAAAGGATTAGTTCGACAGATGCAAAGTAAACTTTTAGGGTTTAACATTTCGTAAAGTGGCGGAACTTCATCGTCTTCTTCCTCGCCATTGTTGTAGAGCTTGAAGCTGAAGTTCAAAATCGTTGGACTAAAAGTTCTTCCACTTAGTTATAGCAATTTTTTACCAGTTACAACAAGTTCAAAAAATCCTTCTAAGGAAGAAGACTAAGCAGAGCCTTCAAATTTCTACAGTCAAGGTTAGCTGATCGAAGAGCATACAAAACTGCCAAATCTTTGTCTTCAACAGCAAGTTCAGAGACCTTGTTTTTGAGATACTTCCAACATAAGCAGTAGTTTATTAAAGATCAACTTTCTTGTTGCTGAGAAGAAGTTTGGGTTGAGTTAACTCAGCTCAGGAAGTAGTTGAATCAGAGAACTTCTCTGGAGTCAAAACAACAACAATAAAAATCTTTCTTCTATAGGATATTAACAGATCTGAGTGTAGGCCTATTTTATAGAGGCTGAGGTAGGATCCAGTTGTGGATCTGAGATGTAGGGCCTGTGTTCCTGAGGAAGGATCATTGTGTGGATCTGAGTTGTAGGGCTTGTGCGCCTGAGGTAGGGCCTTTGGCCTGAGGTAGGATCTGGTTCAGATTTGAGTTGTAGGAGAGTTTTACTCTCTGAGTATAGGGCTATCCTCCTAGACTGAGTGTAGGACTATTGATTTATTCTGAGGTAGGTGATCTACTGATCACTGAGGTACAGGAGTAGCTTTCTCTGAGGTAGGGCCTTGTTCCTGAGGTAAGTCTTGGAGGAGATTGAGAGATCCTACGGGATCTATATTGTAAGCTCTTTGGAGTCGAGATTTGGAGAAGCGCCTTATCTAACAAGCTGTTAGAAATGTGGGAGGGACAGAGGACGTACCCATAATCTAGGGAACTACTATAAATCTTGTGCGTGTTTTGTGTGATTGTCTTGAAAGCAATATATACCTAAATCACAACACACCAAAAGAAAAGATAGTCTCAAAAGACTAAGAATCCTATTCACCCCCCTTAGGTGTTAGCTATCCTTGAAACTAAAAAATTTCAATAGGTATCGCTGGATTCTAATGCAAATGCTTTTGTTATTGGCCAAACCTCTTGCTGACTTTTGGTCCCGATCAATACAGGTTTTTTTTTCTGGTGGAGGTTCTATCCATTTTTACCTCTCCCTTTCAGGTCCAAGGTAACATCAAACATTTCTTCATATTTTCAATTTTGTGTTAGATTTTGTTAGTCAAAAATGTAGATTGTGGTTTGTGTGATTGTATTCCATTTGATAGGAATAAGTTTATAAAAATTGTTGTTGTCTAATGAAGAGTCCTCTAAAGACATTGGGTGTGATGTTGAAATACATTTTTGTACTAATTTGAGTTTTAAAAGTAAAGAAGCATTGATTGAATGTGCTTTGAGAGCTGATAAAATCACATCTAGAGCGTCACCAAGGGTAATATTAGGTTGTGATAGAGTCAGATTTCCTAATGATAACAAAGGGTATATCAAGAAAAACATAAGAAAATCTGGTTCGAAATATTGTGGGTGTAAGTTTGCATTAAAAGGACAAAGAGATGTGAATGATGAATGGAAATTTATAGTTAAACATGGTATGCACAACCATGAGTTCATTCATACTGAAGCAAGTCCATATGCTGGTAGATTAGATGACAATAAGTACAAGATAGTGGAAGAGATGTTCAATTTCGTATGTAAGTCACACAAAATTTTAACCGTTTTAAAGAAAAGAAATTCAGAGAATTCAACATTCTTAGTACAATCTACAATGTGAAAGCAAAGTTATATAAAACTCAACTTGATGGTGGAACTCCAATCCAACATTTGTTTAAGTGCATTAGTGCATCCAGATATATTAGTTTCACGCAAAAAATGAGAGTACTATGCAATTAGAGAATTTATTTTTTACGCATCCAACTTCAGTTCGGCTAATTAATATGTTCTCAAATACATTTATGATTGATTTTGCCTACAAGAAATGTTTATTTCTGCATGGATTGATAAATTCTTGCACTTTAGAAACACATCTACAAACCGTGTAGAGGGGTCTATAGTCAATTGAATTTTTTTTTAAGTTTTAGTTGGAAATCTTACTATAATTTGGAAAACTTTTGACAACATAATAAATTTACAACACTCGAAAATCAAAAGAATGTTTGAACAAAGTAAGATGCAAGTTTCCTGAGTTTTAAAACTATATTTTACTCAGAGCTACTTAGTGTTGAAACTTGAGGAGACAGGGGGTATGTTATCTAGTCATAGCGGTCTACTAGTTTCTGTGATATGGCAGTTTGGCTTAGCGATCAGAGGTTGTGGTCTGTTTGGTAGCAGTCTTGCGGTTTAGTTATAGCGGTTTGGCAAATAACTATTGTTGACCTGTGTCCTGCCAAGCTGTCCTGGAGATTCTTCCTTCTTGTATTACAGTTCGAAGAGCAACCCGTACCTGGGATCGGTTGGAAACATGCAGCTGCAGTCTGGTAGCTACTCGTAGCTATAGTAAGGTTCTTCCTATAGTAGCAGTTTGGAGGTTATCCGCAGTAGCGGTCTGGTGGTTTTCTACAGCAATGGTCTGGTTGTTATCCGTAACTGCGGTCTGGGGCCAACCTGCAGTAGCAGTCTTGAGACTTTTCTCAGTTGAAGTTCAGCAGCTTCCCAGGATGTGTATTCTCGATTATATAGTCTTGTGGTTTGACAAAGTCAAATCGCATAGCCCGCACGACTTATATTTAGTCCCACATCATTTGTTGTAATCTCTTATCTCCCCTATTTTCTTTAAATAAGGGGGCATACCTTTGTATTATTTATCTTTTTGGAGCAATAAAATTTGCCTTTTATTTAGCTTTTTTTACATGGTATCAGTGCTAACCGGTACTTTGCTCCTCTTTGTTTGCGGTTTCTTTTTCTAACTGCTTGTGGACTCTCTCCTGCTCCTCCCACCCTTGCTAGTCGCTCTTCTTTGCGACCTATTTTGTTCGCGCGACTTTATTTTTTTTTCTTTTGTTTGCGCTTCTCGTTCTGTTCGCGCGGCTTATTTTCTCTATTGTGTTCGTGCGTGTTATTTTCTCTACCTATGCGGTTTCCTGTTGCTTTCTATGGACACTCCGACTCTCTCTTCTTCTTCTTCTACTCTATCCGCTCTTCCTTCTCTTTCTACTTCTTCTATTTCTGCTTCTGGTAATTTGGGTACTGCTTCAAAGCTTACTGGCCCAAATTACCCTGACTGAAGTGTGTCCTTTGTTTTCCTATTATGCTCTCAGTGTAAGCGCCACCATTTAAGTGTTGATCCCCCGGCTTATGGATCTACTGCTTACGGTGATTTGGATGATAGTGATGCCTTGGCGAGAACATGGATAGCCAACAGTTTATCTGATGAATGCCTTCTTGTCATTTGACATGATACGACAGTCAAGAATGCCTGAACTTATCTTGTTGCCTTGTACTCCAAGGGAGAACAGACTTCATGCATCTATACTTTATATGCGGATCCTTTTGCCTGGCCTGTCATGACTCTGGCTGCAGCCTATCAAGAAGTTCAAGCTCTTAGTGTTGAACTTCTTTAGCATCAGTAATTTTCTGCAAATCTCACTGAGCAACATAAACACTTTCAAGAACTGCTTGTTGTTTTCTACTTGCTTCGTCTGCGGGAATATTATGGTATGATTCAATAATAGATTCTTGGAGAGGATGACACTCCAACTCTGGATGCTACTGCCGCTTGCATCTCTACTATTACTAATCTTCTTCAACATCCTTTACTTCCCTCTCTTGATACTGTTGCTTATCCGGCTCGTCATGATATCTCTGGTGGTCAAGGGGGTCATATTAGTGGTCGTGGTTACTTTAAGCATCTCAGCTCTCATTGTGGCAAGGTTGGTCACCTGGTTGATCGCTGTTGGACCAAAAATCCTCGTATTTGCTCTGCTTCGGCTAATTCCCCCTCCAAGAAGGCTGCTTCTTCTCTTTCTACCTCTTCGAGTGCTGCTAAGTTGGCCACTACAGGTATACGGCTTATTGATTCTGGTGCAACTAGTTATATGACGGAGAATTCTCTTGTTTTCTCTCGCCTAGACAAACATAACAGGTTCCCTCCAGTTCTTATTGTGAATGGTTCAGCGTCTCCTGTTTGTGGGTCTGGCATCATGCATGTCACTCCTCTTCAGCTTGAGGACACTCTTTATGTCCCGAATTTTCCTTACTACCCTCTTTTTGTTACTTCTCTTTGCAAAAAGTTGAATTGTGTGGCTATTTTTTGATTCGTTTACTTGTTCTTTTCTGAATCCTCACTCCAAGGTGATGATTGCTACTTAGACTGAAAGAGGAAACTAGTTCTATTAATGGATAAAAGAGGTAAATAAACCGCAAACATTATTGCTCCAAAAAGATAATTATTACAAAGGTATGCCCCCTTATTTATAGAAACTGGGGGAGGAGAGAGAATTACAACAAACAATGTGGGACTAAATACAACCCGCGCGGCTTATGCGGTTTGACATGACCAAACTAACAACTAAACAAGAAATAAAATAGCTGGCTACAAAGCCGCAATCTCCTAGAGTAAGCCGCTCGAACTGACCGCCTGACCGCAACTGTTGCAAGCTATCGGACTGCAACCGCGGTCTCAACCAGACCGTTGCGGCTACTCTTTGCTAGACTGCTGCGGCTTCAACCAGACCACTGCGGCTACTCTTTTCAAGACCGATGCTGCTACTGTCCACCAGAACACAAGCCATGGTTTATCACAAGACTGCCTGACTATACCGTAATACTGTTGGAATAATTAGGAAGCTTCAGTTAGATACCAGGCCTTCCGATCTCTCCAATCTTTAAGACTCCCCCTCAAGCTGGAGCATATATATCGACCATGCCCAGCTTGCTACAGACCTCCTCAGACAGAGTAACTGGCTTGGTGAAGAAGTTAGCTAGTTCTTTTTCTGAGGTAACAAATGGAGTGAAAACCTGATTCTTCAAAATCTCCTCTCTAATGAAATGGTAATCAACCTCAATATACTTTATTCTCTCATGAAAGACAAGATTCCTTGAAATATAAATGGTGGCATTGTTATCACAGAACATAAGAAGAGGATGGTCATTGACTTCTCCCAAGTCAAGTATAAGCGCTCGTAGCCACTTTAACTCGCAGGTAGTTGAGGCCATGCTCCTATACTCTACTTCAGCACTTGAACTTAAAACCACTGCCTACTTCTTGCTTTTCCAGCTAACCAGGTTTCCTCCTACAAAAGTGCAAAAACCTGATGTAGACTCTCTATCCTCCTTGTTATCAGCATAGCTGGCATCAGAATATGCTTCAATTTTCAGATGACCGTTCTTTTGAAACAACAAACCCTTTCCTGGAGACCCTTTCACATACTCTAGAATTTTCATGGCAGAGCACAGATGACACTCTCTAGGACTTTGCATAAACTGTCTGACCTTCCCAACTGTATAACAGATATCTGGTCTAGTAATAGTCAGATATATAAGTTTGCCTACAAGTCGCCTGTATACAGTGAAATTTGGGAGAAGAGGAGAATCATCAGTCCAGCCTTTATCATCACCAACAGCCATCGGGCAACGAGCAAGTTTCATGCCAAGAAGACTCGTCTCCTTTAGGAGATCTAGCGCATACTTCCACTGTGAAAGAACCACTGAGGTCCTGTTTCGTGAAATCTCAATTCCCAAGAAGTACTTTGGCGGTCCCATATACTTAGTGACAAAGTGTTCTCGAAGATGTTGTTTAGCAAGATCAACGCCCTCCTTATAATCACCAGTCAAAAGAATATCACCAACGTAGGCAGCAAGAACTACGAGGCCTTTAGTAGTCTTGCGTATAAACAAAGAATGATCAGCAGAGCTTCGACTGAACCCAATAAGAGAAACAACTGCACTAAACTTTCAAACTAGGCTCGTTGACTCTGCTTTAAACCATAAATCGCCTTCCAAAGCTTGCACACCTGAGACTCCCCCCGAGCAACATACCCAGGAGGTTGCTCCATGTCAAAAACTTGATGCGCGTAAAATACGGCAAGCGTACCGGTCGCTCAAGTAATAAAGTTGGGAATGAATCCCCGGATGTCGGTCTCTTGAGGAATGCAATTGGCGTCGAACGATCTAGACTCTAAAACTATCGTTATGAGAGTTAATTTAAATAAACAGAAAAGAAAGGTGCTTTTGTTGGTGGTCTTACGACCGATTACACTAATGTAAACTATGCGGGTCGCAATCACCGCTTCTCAAGGCGAGATGGATGTAGCGGCCGCGATGCCGTACTTCGATTGGCGAGTGGACGGAAATCTAGCGAGTGAGGTGGTTAGTGCGGAGCAAGCTTAAGTGAAACGAACATGTGGAGTGGAGCGAGATGAAGCGAGGCGCATCAAAGAATAAATCTCAAGAGCAAGATGAAATACAACTGATAACAATAATGCTAGAAGTTGATGTCCATTACAAGCACAAACATTTCATACAACAAGAAAAAGAGAGGAAATGCACAACCATGAGATTGAAGATCCACCGCGGTTGTTGGCCGGAGGTGCGGGTTGTCAATCCGCTTCCAAGCGCAGTCCGAGGAGGGCTTCCGGTACCACCGAGCTGTCACCTCGAGGGCCTGTAACTCCGTTCTCTAGGGGTGCTTCGTCTTCTTCCTTGGTGGAAAGCTCGGAGAAGAATGCTTCAATGGCCGGGAGGATCGCCGGAGGAGGCGAAATGCTTCGGAATCACCGGAGAAGGTCCTCCCGTTGGTATGGATGAAGGTGGAGGTGAATGGGACTTGCTGGAGGGTGAAACGGCGGACTGGCGAAGGTTCCGTAATGATCGTCCTGCCCTAATTCGCGGAACAGCGTATTTATAGCTTGCAGAATAAATAGCGCGCACGACCATTAGCGCACGACCAGTGATCGTGCGCGACCAAGGTCAGCGCCCGTGCGTGAGCAACCTGCAAAACTGCATCAGAAAATCAGTAGTCGCGCACGATCAGCAGCGCACGATCAGTGATCGTGCGAGGCAAGGCTGATGATCGTGCGGAAATAGCCAGACAGACTTTGCAAAATGGGTATGACTGCGCACGATCGGCGGCGCACGAGCAGTGGTCGTGCGCGGTATGGCAAGTGATCGTGCGGAAGGTTCAAGACAGAGTTTCACAAATGAGACCGGGCTGCGCACGATCAGTGATCGTGCGCAAGGAGGTCGATGGTCGTGCGTGGGTAAAAACGCACGACCACTGACTCCTTTGCCAAAAATAGTGAAACGCCTATCCCGAATGCCCTCACGATCCCCAAACCTGCAGGAAAACTGCACGGGGCATCGATCGCGGCAGCCACAGCAAACAGTGATAAACATAGCCAGAAAGTAAATGCACACAAGCACAGAAAATGGGCAACAAAGGTGCACAGGGCGTGGAAAACCGTAGCGAAACAAAAGGAGTGCAAATGACGCTAAACGGTGTGCAAAGACAAGGAAATAAGCCCAGATGAGTCCGAAAATAGGTATATAAAGAGGACTCATCACACCCCCAGACTTAACCGTTTGCGCGTCCCGAGCAAACAGAACCTAAGCAGACGGAGAAAAATGAACTAGCTAAAAAGAGAAATTGCCAAACGGAGTACCATGCGAAGTCGCATGCTCACGTGCATAAAAATAAAGTAGAGGGAATTCTTAAGTATACAAAATATTTTATATTTTTCACAATGCGTAACAAAAATTTATTATTACTCAAAAGTGGAATCACGGTGAATCAGCAGGTCCTACGCAGGGAGAAAGTAGACAGGCCACTAAGGTGAGCATTGCCGAAGACCGGGGCTCAAGATTACCCCCAAAGGAATCCACCAATGTCGGAAACCATAAGCTTGCCCGATCGCACTCTCTCCACGGCACTAGTCAACTCAAGCGCAAGTCCGTAGGACTACGGGTAATAATGGGGCTTGGGTTACGGTGAGGAAAACAACGATAAACATGATGGGTATGCACCTAACCCAAATGAGCAAACGTACAGAACTAGTACCCGCTGCCCACAAAATAAACACGGGTGCACCACACCCCCAGACTTAACTTTTACTAAATGGGTGTGTGCACCGCCTACTCGAAATCCAAATCATCTCAAATAAAGATTTTCAATCAAACTTTTTCTTTTCACTTTTCATTTTCACTTTTTCTCTTTTTCAAATATTTTTCTTTTCACAAAACACAATTTTCAGCAAATAAAGCTTGGGGGCACTTCCACATTTTCACGAATAAAAATACCACATCACAACCCCACATGAAAATATAAAACACTAAGCTCGACTTGGGCGTGCGACTAGGATCGGTTATGAGGCTTTGGCGAATATAGTGGAGCTGAATCAAAAAGAAGGGTAGGCACAAAGGGGCAGGCAAGGGCGATGTTAGGAATGGGTACAAAGCTCAACCTGGCCAAAAGGTGGCCTACATCACTCTCACGCTAGACTAACCGTGTACCAATGCTTCAAGAATAGCTTGGGGCAAGTTCTTAGCAACCGAGAAGGATAATCCTTCCTCCCGACTCAAGCAATACGAGTCTAGTGGCGGCTACACACATTCCTACGTTACAGTTTGATTCACACCGGATTCACAAACTTTTGAGTAAAATAAGAAATATGTACGCAAATAGAAAAATATAAAACTATAAGCATACAGAAAAATTAAATCTACACAAATTTCTATACAAAACGAGAACAGTTGACTAGAAACACAGCAAGGCCAACATTTTACTCCGTCGCGCAATCCTGAACTAGCACAGAAATTTTCCAAATCTAACAAAGATACAAGCTCAACTCGTGGCACGCTAACAGCTAAGCTCGCGCTCAAGTGGGTGCAGTGGTGTGCAACAGGAATCTAACATAATAAAGCGAAAAAGGAAAACTACTGGCATACGAAATTAAATGTGCTCGTGGAGTGCACAAGCGGCTCTTCCCCCAGACTTGAATGAAAACATAAGCAAGAAAAATAAACATTCAACCAGAAAATGAAATCTGAAGCGAGAGAGAGTACCAATGCTCCAAAGAGGGGAGCATGCCAGAAGATAGCATGATGATTCGCGGGCAGTGCTGCATCGCACAAAAGATAAGCTGAACCTGCGAATTAGGCCGAACAATAGAAAATACAAAAAGATAGAAAGCATAAAATAAAATCAAACAAAAACAAGGGGACCAAAAGGTCCAAGCTTGGGTTGTCTCCCGAATAGCCCTTTTGTTTACCGTCCTTAAGGTGGACCAAATACCTGTATTAGCAGTTGTATATAATGTTTATGCAACAAAATAAAATAAATAACGACCAAAAATAGAATGCAGAGGTAGCAGTGGGGTGGAGGAATTGCACTCATTCCTCGTCGCTGCTGTCGATCTCAACGGGCGGCGGGCGGGGAGCGGGAGCGGAACGAACCGGCGGCGGAGGGATGTTTAGGCCACCACGCAAAGCCTGCTGATATACCAGGTTCTGCATCCACAACTGGGAGGCCTCAATATCCGCAAGGCGCTCATTCAGAAATGGAATGTTCTGACCCTGCGCAGCACTGAAATGAGGGTCGGGCTGCCTCTCCGACTCAGCAGATGGTGGCCGAGAACGACGTGACTGAGTGCCTCCTGCAGCTCTCCGCCTACCCATGGCGGAAGATTCTGGAGCAATTCCATCCTCGTCCTCCTGCAACGCTCCTCGGGCGTCACCTGGCATAACTACCTCGAATCGGCGATCGGATCGCCTCCCAATAACACGTAGCAGATGAAAACTGACCATGTTGGCTCGGGTGATGACGGAAGGGGTGGTAACCTGCTCCATCGGCGGCAAACTATCCCAAACTCCCAAATTCTTGGCGATGCGAGTGATGTAATAAGCACCACCGATCGCGCCGGCGAGGCGATAAGTAGCCTCATGATGGAAGAATGTCGCCAGCATATAACCAAGGTGGATGGGTTCCCGACGGAGCATGCTATAAAGTGAAACTAAATCCTGCCATCCAACCACATTCTGACTGAGTGACCGCGCCGTGAGTGAGTGGCTAAGAAGATGCTGAAGATACCGCAAAGCAGGGGAAATGATCTTGGTCGACTTGGCCTTCCGAGCCACATACTCCTCGTCAGAACCGGTAATTTCGCGCCAAGCAGACCCATGGGAGGACCCTTCAGGGAAGCCGGAGCCTAAACCTTGTGGTTCCGAAGCATCAGAGTAGAATCCGGCTAGGACGCCAAGCTCATGGATGGTCATGGAAATGACCCGTCCCCGAATCCGGAAGGAGCATTCAACAGGGCGATAGCCGCGAGTGTCGCATTCCCACTCAACCGTGGAGAGGAACTCCAAAGTGAGCTCTTTGAATCCGGGTTCGCGGCACTCGAAAACATGGCTCCACTTGTCGAATGAGTAGAGGTGGAGGATAGAATCCGCAAGAACACCGCCGTCGCCAATGGACCTTAACTCCTCCCAGTCCACAAGACGCTGAGGGAGGAAGGGTTTGTTCTTCAAATCAGCAAACCGGCGCTGGTGGGTGTCCTTCTGAAATGCCGCCATCCTCTGCAGCACCTGAGCCGGAGTGGAGCGCTGGTAGGCGTTGACAGCCCTGCGGTTAGAGGTAGAAGCCATTGCAAGAGGAAGATCCGGTGAAGCGAGGAGGGAAGAAAACTCTCGGAGATTTGCCGGAAAAGAAGAGGGGACGGAAGCTCAGGAGAGCGGCGCACGACGAAAGCTCGGGAGCGAGAGAATTAGGGCGCACGCTCGGCACAGCCCGAGCGGTCTTTTTATAAAAACTGGGCCGACCGCACGATCACTGATCGTGCGAAAATAAATAGCGCGCACGATCACTGATCGTGTGCGATACTTAAAAATTACAGGCAGCCAATTTTTGTACCAAGATCGCTCGGATAACGCTGAGGGTGCGCTAGGGGGATACAGAAATGAGGCAAAGCTACCGTAAGCATTTTTAGACTAAAAGGCAAGAATATATAAGATGAGATGAGAAAAGTGGAAGAAAATTGCCCAAAAATTCTAAAAGAAAAGAATACGCTACCTAGATAACTATTGGGTTTTCTGTCTCCCAACAGGACTTATTCAAATCCTCGACTTTGCTTAACTGATTGGCATATGGAAAAGGAGATGCCCAGGCAATTGTTCTTGCTCACGTGTTGGTAGCGGGTACCGGTATGGAGACAGAACAAATGCCCCACTACCTGTATAAGTACACCTGCCGAGAGTGTCTGGCATGGGCAAGACATAACTTGTGAAGTTCTTCATCTCCAACTCCACCTGCATCTGATTGCTAGCAGGCATAGGCCGCATTACAAGCCCGTGCACTGGTTGAACCGGTTCCAAGATGGAATCCTGCAGGGAAGTGGAAACAAGAACGGGGTCAAGAAATAAATCAGAAGAATAACATAAACAATCCTTAATCTTGGAAATGATCCCGGAGTCATCTCCCATTGGTAGAATTGCAGAAATCTGAACACCACTGTCCAGGATGGTGCAAGAAGTTCCTAGCGCAGCATCCATTTCGTCCGCGCATTGAACATCCTCACATGGGGTGAAGGTAGCAACCTCAACCACGGAAATGTCCTCCTCGACTGGATCTAACAGAAAGCTGAAAGTGCTAGTTTCCACCTGCGAACCAGCCTCAACAGAAACATCAGAAAAAGAATGAATACTATGCAAAGCGGAAGGCGGAGGTACAGAACTCAACGGGGAGTCAAGAACTGTCTCTTCACAACCGGACTCGATGCTAGGTGATGCATGTTCATCAGAAGTATACGTATCCATGCCGGGATGGGGATCGACGCAAGCATCGGGGCATGTATCGGAAGTGCCTTCTCCAAAACATGGAGACGGCATCGATGCATATCCCGAGGCTGAAGGGGTGCTGCCCATGGTGGAAGCGGGAATAATCCGGAAGTCCGGCTCATTATCCACTTCCAATTCAGCTAAATAAGCAGTGCAGTCCTTCAATGCATGATCCCAGCTTCGACAAAAGATGCACTGCTTAGCCGGCTTCCGCGGTGAAGCGTTTGCTGAAGCCGAGAAAAAGTAGTGCGGTAATGGCTCCGCTGGTCGGTGGATAACCGGCTTATGTCTACGAAATGTAGAGTCATGAATTTCCTGGGAACTATACTTCTGGGGACATCGATCACTTGCATGCGAGATATCTCCACAATGAGGGCAACGAATATTGAAATTGGCCCACATCGCGGAAATATCAAAGTCAAACGGAAGCAACTACTTTGCAAAGATTCATCGCGCAAAACTTACAATTCCAACAATGAACTACAGCAGAAGAGGAAAGAAATGAAACAGAGCAAAACAAGTTAAATACCAAAATTTTCAGAAATCATGATCGTTCAACAGTTGCATTCCCCGGCAACGGCGCCAAAAACTTGATGCGCGTAAAATACGGCAAGCGTACCGGTCGCTCAAGTAATAAAGTTGGGAATGAATCCCCGGATGTCGGTCTCTTGAGGAATGCAATTGGCGTCGAACGATCTAGACTCTAAAACTATCGTTATGAGAGTTAATTTAAATAAACAGAAAAGAAAGGTGCTTTTGTTGGTGGTCTTACGACCGATTACACTAATGTAAACTATGCGGGTCGCAATCACCGCTTCTCAAGGCGAGATGGATGTAGCGGCCGCGATGCCGTACTTCGATTGGCGAGTGGACGGAAATCTAGCGAGTGAGGTGGTTAGTGCGGAGCAAGCTTAAGTGAAACGAACATGTGGAGTGGAGCGAGATGAAGCGAGGCACATCAAAGAATAAATCTCAAGAGCAAGATGAAATACAACTGATAACAATAATGCTAGAAGTTGATGTCCATTACAAGCACAAACATTTCATACAACAAGAAAAAGAGAGGAAATGCACAACCATGAGATTGAAGATCCACCGCGGTTGTTGGCCGGAGGTGCGGGTTGTCAATCCGCTTCCAAGCGCAGTCCGAGGAGGGCTTCCGGTACCACCGAGCTGTCACCTCGAGGGCCTGTAACTCCGTTCTCTAGGGGTGCTTCGTCTTCTTCCTTGGTGGAAAGCTCGGAGAAGAATGCTTCAATGGCCGGGAGGATCGCCGGAGGAGGCGAAATGCTTCGGAATCACCGGAGAAGGTCCTCCCGTTGGTATGGATGAAGGTGGAGGTGAATGGGACTTGCTGGAGGGTGAAACGGCGGACTGGCGAAGGTTCCGTAATGATCGTCCTGCCCTAATTCGCGGAACAGCGTATTTATAGCTTGCAGAATAAATAGCGCGCACGACCACTGGCGCACGACCAGTGATCGTGCGCGACCAAGGTCAGCGCCCGTGCGTGAGCAACCTGCAAAACTGCATCAGAAAATCAGTAGTCGCGCACGATCAGCAGCGCACGATCAGTGATCGTGCGAGGCAAGGCTGATGATCGTGCGGAAATAGCCAGACAGACTTTGCAAAATGGGTATGACTGCGCACGATCGGCGGCGCACGAGCAGTGGTCGTGCGCGGTATGGCAAGTGATCGTGCGGAAGGTTCAAGACAGAGTTTCACAAATGAGACCGGGCTGCGCACGATCAGTGATCGTGCGCAAGGAGGTCGATGGTCGTGCGTGGGTAAAAACGCACGACCACTGACTCCTTTGCCAAAAATAGTGAAACGCCTATCCCGAATGCCCTCACGATCCCCAAACCTGCAGGAAAACTGCACGGGGCATCGATCGCGGCAGCCACAGCAAACAGTGATAAACATAGCCAGAAAGTAAATGCACACAAGCACAGAAAATGGGCAACAAAGGTGCACAGGGCGTGGAAAACCGTAGCGAAACAAAAGGAGTGCAAATGACGCTAAACGGTGTGCAAAGACAAGGAAATAAGCCCAGATGAGTCCGAAAATAGGTATATAAAGAGGACTCATCAATACCACCTCTTGGAGATCCCCATAAAGGAAGGCATTCTTAACATCCAACTGAGACATTTCCCAGTCTTTATTAACAGCCACAGAGAAGAGAATACGGATAGTGCTGATGCGAGCAATAGGAGAAAAAGTATCGAAGAAATCCACCCCATATGTCTGAGTAAATCCTTTGGCAACAAGACGTGACTTATACTATTCAATAAAGCCATCTGAAAGATACTTAACCCCAAAGACCCACCGACATCCAACCTCATCAATGCTAAGAGGTGGAGGGACAAGAGTCCAAGTCCCTATCTCAGTTAACGTGCTCATTTCTTCATCCATAACAGCTTTCCACTGAGGAATAACAAGAGCTTCTTGATATGTTTTTGGAATGGCAGTAGAAGAAATAACAAGAGCAAAATGATTGGAAGTTGGGGAAAGCTGAGCATATGAGACAACAGCATCAATCGGATGTTGAGTACATTAGCGAACGCCCTTTCGCAGGGCAATTGGAAGATCAAGATCACTACTCACCGGAGGAGGCAATGTACTGGCAGAAGAAAGAAGAGGCTCTATAACAGGAACAGAGGGTTCCAAGAGCAACACAACAGGCTCCCGAGAAAGAGACAGAGAAATAGGAGGAGATGCGGAAAGAACCAGCTTTGGCGGAGGTGCCGAGAGAATAGGCAGGGAAGAAGAAGTATCGGCAGGGACGAGAGAAGAAGGAGGGGAGAAATATGGAATATCAATAAAGAAGATAACATCTGCAAAAATGTACTGTTTGCGTAGGAGAGGATCAATATATCGATACCCCTTTTGAGTAGGACAATAGCCAAGGAATATGATTTTAACCGATTGGGGATAAAGTTTGTCCCATCTAGAAGAAGGGACGTGAACAAAGGCCGTACAACCAAAGGTTTTAAGGGGCAAAGGAAATGGTTCTGCCTCTGGATATAAGACTGAAAAAGGAGTCTTGCCCTGAATAACAGATGAGGGAATACTGTAAATTAGATAGCAAGCAAGAAGAACCGCACGACCCCAATAAGACCGAGGGACATGCATTTGCAAATA
The DNA here is from genome assembly GCA_039513925.1 of Platanthera zijinensis. NCBI lineage: Eukaryota > Viridiplantae > Streptophyta > Magnoliopsida > Asparagales > Orchidaceae > Platanthera > Platanthera zijinensis. Next base: position 78,693,671 of record CM077089.1, read on the forward strand.
AAGACTGTGAGCAACATCCAGAAGATGATGAATCTTGCGTTCAGTAACGTCATTCTATTGAGAGGTATATGGACAACTTGTTTGATGAATCAAACCCTTGCTCACACAAAAAGAAGAGAATTGATGGCTGACATATTCTTTGGCATTATCAGTACAAATAACCTGAATGGGCACACGAAACTGTGTGAAGACCTCATTATAAAATGCAGTGAAGACAGAGAATAGTTCAGAACAATCCTTCAAGAGATATAGCCAAGTGCATATGGAGAAATCATCAATGAATGTGACAAAGTACAAGATTCCGCGACCAACAGTAGTAACAGGAGAATGACCCCAGATGTTAGAGTGAACAAGTTCAAAGGGACGTGAAGAGCAAAAACCCATTTGAGTTGCGAAAGAAGAGCGATGATGTTTGCCCAACTCACATGCTTCTCAGTTCAAAGGCAAATCGTCGAAAGGAAGGTCTAGAAAAAGTTGACGAATGAGGCGAGGAGGATGACCAAGAAAACGATGCCATAGCTGAACCGAGGAAGAAGCAGAAAGAGAAATAGCATGGTCAAGATAAAACAGGCCACCACGAGTAGTACCAATAACAATCGTAACCTTAAGGACAGAATCAGAGAAAGAACAAGTGGTGCCAGTAAAAGTAACTGTGCAATTTAACTGGGTGCAAATAGCATGAACAGAGAGTAAATTACACGGAAAAGTAGGAACATAAAGAGTGTCCTCTAGCAGCAAAGACGAAGAGAGATGCATATTGCCAATACCATGCACAGGAGCAGAGGTCCCATCAACAACAACAACAGGAGACAACCTGTTTGTCTCAAGCAAAGAGGAAAACATACAAGAGTTGACAGTCATGTGACAAGTGGCACCCGAGTCAATAAGCCATTTATCTGAGAAGACCACAATAGCACGAGTGCTAGAAGAGAGAAGAGAAGCCATCCACAAGAAGAAACCGAAAAGAAGAAAGACTAACCGCACGGTTAGAAACAAGCCGCACAAGGACAAGTCAGCAAAGAAGGAGCAGAAGAAAAAAGAGAAACCACATGGTCACGGTGTTAACACACCAGAGGCAAGAAAAGAGGCCGCGACCAAAATACGGTACTCGCTGTAAGGAATAAACAAGACGAGAAAGAAGAAACGAAAGAGCAAACCACGTGAACACCGAAGAAGTCGCGTGAACAGAGGAAAGAGAAAAAACAAGAGTCCGTCTGGTCAAGGTGACAACACACCAGCGGTAAGGAAGAAGCCGCGACCAAAAGGAGAAACTCACAATAAAGAAGAGAAACCGGCAGAGCAAGGAAGTCAGGCGAAAAGAAAAAACCCGAAAGGAAGCAAGTCGCAAGGACAGCGAGAAGCAAGGGAGGGAAGGGAAGGGAAAGAAACTAGACAAACTGGGAGAAACCGGACGAACCAGAAGAAGCCGGATAAACCGGAAGAAGCAACCAAGGGAAGGGAGGGGAAGAAGCCGGACAAACCGGAAGAAAACAGACGAAGTCGGTGGAAGAGGCCACTCGATGAAAGCAACAAACCGCGAGCTTATTGAAGCAAAGGATCAGTTCCCTCTGATACAATGTGAAAAATGGACAAAAGAGGTAAATAAACCGCAAACTTTATTCCTCCAAAAAGATAATTATTACAAAGGTATGCCCCGTATTTATAGAAACTGGGGGAGGAGAGAGAATTACAACAAATGATGTGGGACTAAATACAACCCGCACAGCTTATGCGGTTTGACATGACCAAACCACCAACTATACACTAAATAAAATAGCTGGCTACAAAGCCGCAATTTCCCAGAGTATGCCGCTCGAACTGACTGCCTGACCGCAACTGCTGCAAGCTGTCGGACTGTAATCATGGTCTCAACCAGACCGCTATGGCTACTCTTTTCCAGACCGTTGCGGCTTCAACCAGACCGCTGCGACTACTCTTTGCCAGACCGCTGCTGCTGCTGTCCACCAGAACACAAGCCGAGGTTTATCACAAGACCGCCTGACCAGACCGTAAGACTATTGGAACAATTAGACCGCTGCGGTTAGATACTAGGCCCCCCGATCTCTCCAATCTTTAACATATTATAACACCCCGGTTTTCTAGAACTTGAGGCTCTGGGAGCTACTGCGTGGCAGTAGGTAGCTATCTCCTGGAATTAGCCTTCTTTCGTCGAGACCGGAGCATTGAGACAAAGAGTCGAGTGGTAGCGCACGATGTTAGTTAGGTACAACTCAGCGGTAGCCCCTTTTCTTCAAGATGAAAGCGTTGAGACGATGGCATTGATAGGTTACCGCATGGCGGTATCACTACCTCTAGCGGTAGCAGGGCATTTTGCAGAGGTAGACGACTCTATGAGCTACCATGGCACGGTAGGTAGCTACCGCTCAGTGATAGCAGACGAAAGCAGTTTCTTAACTGGTTAAATTAGGCCGTCTGATCTTCATAGAAATTGATCATTTGGCCCAGAATCCTCTGTCCACGAACTTTAAGTAGGGATGAAGAACTCTTTCCCCTTATTCTTCTCATCCTTGGGTAAGAGTTAGGGTTTTTGGAGTGTTTGGAGGAGGAAGAAGAAGAGCATCTTCTGCCATTGACAAAGCTTCGAAGCTCCAGTCATCGATCTGAGGCCAGATCCGTAGAGAGGACTTGAAGGCGCACACTTTCATTTATGCAAACCAAGATCTCCATGGATAGGAAGAGGATTCTTAAGGTAATGAAATTTCTCCTCTCAGTTTTTAGGATGCGTGCATTACATTTGTTTCATTTTTGCTTTCTTTCAAGCATTTAAGCATCAAATCACTCAAATGAGAGGAGTACGGGTCGCCATGGTTCAAGTGGAGCAACCGAATCGATTGAGTTCATCCTCGGCATGATGTTGAATTAGAAATCCGCTCTATTAGTGGATTAGGCATTGTGGGTGAAGCCATAATCGCGACCGGTACGATTCGGTGATGTTGCATGACGAGCGCTATAAGGATTTTGCTAGAAATTCGTTTGTAGCAAGACGCCGTTTGTGATGCTTGCCCTCTTTTTCATGTAAGAATGAATGGTGAGTTAGGACGGAATTTATGTGATTGATTGATGTGCAAAGGTGCGACTTTGTCTTTGTGGTCGGCCGACTAGCCCATGACATTGCAAATTCATGTGTGGAGAGTGTCACGACAAGACGAGTTCCTTTTTGTGAAATTGACGAGATCACCAAGCATTAGACAAGCTCGGGTGATGAAGCCCACAAGCGGGTGGGGCCGAGCAAGGGTTCTTAGTATTGGTTTGTTGGTGTGACGGAACTGACGTGAGAGTTAGAGCTTGCAGGCAAGCCCGGTTTTTGAGACCCACGAGCGGGTGGGGCCTATGCAAGAGTTCCGTGTGTGGCTTGAACGTTGATGGGGGAAAATGAAAGTACCTATGTGATGTTATGACGTGTGATGATGTGATAGAGTCATATGCGTTATAGAGTGTCTTGGGTGAAACCCAGGATTGCATACCTACTGTATGTTAGGCCCCTATTATTAAATGCTCAACCTAGAAACGCGTTTGTTGTATGAGACATCCAAACCTGTTGCTTTACTCTCTATGTTTATGTATATTTGCATACGAAGTGCTGACCTGTAGGGTGATGGAGTGCCCTGGGGTCCGCTAGGGATGACCATGAAGAGATGTGTTGGTTATACAGTTGAGGTCAGCCTTTGCTGACCCACATTACAACAAATTTTGCAAGGCAAGGATTGCAAGCTGGAGCAAGCTCACCGGCCAAAAAGGCCCCAGCCTCATGAAGTGTACCCTCTTGTATTTGCTTATAAGTTGTTGAATGTTATTCTCCGTGAACTTAATCCGTCTTGCATGCTGAGGTACCCTAGGAGTGCTAAGGCCTCGGTCGAACCCATATTATATGGTCATTACAGAGGAGACATTACATTTTGGTATTAAAGCCAGGTTGGTCTCCAGGGTAAGGTTAGTGGTTGATTTGACATAATCGGATCGCGTAAAGAAGTTATCGACATAGGAGTATTGTGGTACTATGAGTGTCCTTGTGTCTAAGTGGCGCAACGAAAGCTGTGGTGGGTGAGCCATAGCAGCCGCTAGTTTCCTGGACGCACCCCGTCCACGGATGAGTTTGGGAATGCCTTCTTCAGGAAGTATATTCCATCGTCGACAAGGTTAGCCCTTTAGAGGCAGTTTCTTCACTTGGTGCAGTGGGACAAAATCGTGGAGGAGTTTGTACAGGAATTTACTCATTTGGCTCATTACGCGGGAATGACCTGTAATATCCCGACTTTTATTGGGTCACTGGACCCTAGTGGACCCAATAAAGTGACCCGAACCTCTACCCAAAGCCTAAAAGATGTAGGAGGTGACACTATTTTGGGTATTTCGAGCTAGTTAGCTCCGATTCGAGTTCTGTTTGTTGTTTTGGACTCATATAACTGGTATGAGTGCAACCAAACTCGTTTTGTTGCAAACTGAGTTCATATGGAGAATATGGATGTTTTGAGTTTAATAGCGTGCTGCAACGAGCAATATTTGGATATTAAGATAGAGAACTCTGATTTGAGTTCCGTCAGTTCCAATGGCCTCGTATAGTCAATACGAGTGCATAGGAACTCATTCCGTTAAGTTCTGAGGTCATATGGTGGATATGACTGTTCCTCGTAGAACGTCGCGAAAACTAGATTTTTGAATATCAAGCTAGAGAACTCCGATCTGAGTTCTGTCAGTTCCTATGGATTTAGATAATCGATACGAACGTATTGGAACTTGTCGCATCGAAATCCAAAGCCTAACAACGAATATGACCATTTTGAGTTCTATAGCGCGTTGCGACGCGCAATTTTTGAATATTGGGCAAATGAACTTGGATTTGACCCCAGTTAGTTACGTTGGATTCGTATGATCAATATGAGGTCAACAGAGTTTGTTCCAGCCAACTCTGATAATGGGAGGTCAACATCGGTCAAAATGAGCATTACGGTGCACCAAAAAGCATGCACACACCGATATTACTAAAATAGCCCAACTTTGACTCGTCACTTGAAGACTTAGACCTACTTTGACTTTGACCCACATGGGGGACCCACCCCCTTGGTTGACTTTTGGTCAAACTTCCTAAAAATCCAATTTTCTTAAAGGAATTTAATTCCAAGTTACCCCCACTTGAGGCCACTCATGTAGGCCACCTTTGGGCCCAATCTCAACCCCATATGGGCCTTAGATTACAGCAAGGAGGATGGCCCTTGGGACAAATCAAGATTCAAGCCCATTATCCTCTTTCTCTCTCTTTCTCCCCTTTCCTCCACATGGTCTATAGCTTAGCTAGGATTATAGGGTCTACAACCCTCCATTAGAAGGCTACCAGCTATCCTAAACCAACAAGCCTTGTATGGATTTTGAGTCAAAGCAAGAAGGGAGTGTTGCGCGCTAGGGTTCGAAGAAAATAAACGCAACCGAACTAGCAACCCGATGAGGCAAGTATACCTATCGAATTGTAGCAAGGGGACACAAGTGTTGTATTGAAATCCGGGAACTGTTGGCTAAGCTTACTCACACGAACGCTATTATCTTATCGACGGAAAAACTAGGGTTTTAGAAAATCTAAGTGCAAGGGAGGAATTAAAGCTATACTAGAAAGAGAACTACCGCAATTAAGTTAAGCTATTAAGCAATGAACTATGCTAGAAAGGAAACTACTGCAGTTAATTAAAGAGCACAAGATAGGTGATTACTACGAAAGGTAGAAAATATGAAATGGAAATGCACTCAATCAAGATTCACCTCGGCTAAAGACGATTAAGAAAATGCGATAAAAATCTGAACTTAATAGGATAAAGGTCCTTGACCGTGGAGGTTCCTAAAGCTTGAACACGCTTCTGTCGAAGTCGTGCCCAACTGAGTTTAGGAAGGTCCGACCGACTCTCGTCTAAATCGGAGGCCAAAAACTCGCTTTACGCGGTGAACCCCACTATTGGATTTTACTCCAATCCGGGAGATTTGGACGTCTGCCTCTCTCGAGGGGTGCGTACAACTCCCTTTACTCTTGAATGCTCACTTCATTCTTTCGGCCTCTCGGCTAGCCCAGAATGAAAGAAAAGGCGGAGAGTATATATCGAAAATATACCTCCAACCCGTGATTAATCAAGAGTAATTCAAGGCCCTAACCTAAAAAGAAAAGATTAATTAAAACATCATAACATAATCGCTCTAACCTCGGATCATCAAGATCGAGTACAAGGAGGATTAGTTAATCATAATGGAGTGGAGGAGGGGAGATGAGTAGAAAAGCATATAAAGGAACACAAGTAAAGGAAGAACACTTTTATTAATGAAAAAAGGCAAGTTACACTATTGAAATTGAAATTACAAGTGCATGAAAATTAAATCCTATTCTAGCCCTACAATTAGCACTAAGCAAGAGCCAAGATTACAAAGAAAGCTAAAGCAACTAAGATTAAACTAAGGTTAAACAAAAATTACAAAGAGAGGGGGAGAGAGAGAGAGAGAGAAAGCATGAAAAAAACTCAAGAAACAAAGGGGCAGCACCTCCCCCACTCAACCAAAGCTTCCTGAAATGAAGAGGGGGGTCTCTATTTATAGATTTTTTCCTCGGGTTGGTCACGCCCTCCGACACGCCCTAGGGGGGGCGTGTCAGGGGGCGTGACAAGTACGGATTTGACCTCGGGAGCTGAATTCTGGCGGGAATGATGACTATTTCGGTACGATGGTGGTCACGCCCGTGACAGGGGGGCGTGACAGGCATGTCAAGTCAAATTCAGCAGTCGCAGGTCCATCAAAAGTCGAAATGGGGGCAGTCACGCACTAGGTCACGCCCGTGACATGGGGCGTGACAGTACTGTTGCGTGCAGCGTTGTAGAATGCATTGAAGGAGGCGGCAGACTTCGGGCAGAGGGCGACACGCCCGGTGTCACGCCCGGTGACACGCCCGGGGAGGGCGTGTCAATGGGCGTGACAGGGGATTTTCGGTGGGAAGCGGTCTGTTGCGGCTTTCATCAACGGGAACGGGTGACACGCCCTTGGTCACGCCCAGGGAGGGCGTGACAGGGGGGCGTGTCAGGTGATTTTTTCTGGAAATTGGCTGAAACCTGCAAAAAATAGAAAATAAATATTATTTATAATATTTACATAAAAAGAAGCATAAAATAACATAAAGAAAGAGATTTAAAACGAAAATAACATATTTTTACCCTAATAAATTAAGCTAAAATATGCATCATCAAATTCTCCCATACTTATTATTTTGCTTGTCCTCAAGCAAAGACTACGAGTTAGAGAAAATAAAAAGGATTAATTGAAAAGTTTAAAAATGCTATAAACGAGTAAGACGGGAATTTAGAGGTAGAGAAATTTTTGAAAAAGAACCGAAAAGTCTTACTTTAACTTAGCACAGAATTTTATAAATTTTACTAAATATAAAAACAAATCATCCCAAATTTTTTATAGAATTAAAACTTAATAAAGTAACGAGTAAAAAGCGCATTGAGTCACTACTAAAGTCTAAGAGACAAATTAAAATCACAATCAATCAAGACAAAATTCAATATTTCTATCAAAAATACTTACTCAATCTAGTTTCTCGCTACTATACTAAAAAGTAAACGTAGAAAGCATGAATCATTAGGGCTTTAATTAGGCGTATAGTTAGGCTTAGGTTTTTAAGGGTGCGATATTCAAAAAGATAAACACGAGGGATATTTGCACACTTAAAACAAAAACAAAATGAGCTTTGCCAAAATAAATACTTTTCTTTTCTTTTCTTTTACCTTTTCTTTTTTCACTTATTTTCATCATATTTTTCATTTTTTTTATACTTATAACTTTTCACTTTTGTAGCAAAAGATAACACAAAGATTTTCCACTAATTTTTCAAAAAGATGCACATTAGCAATTAAAGCTCAAAAATAATTTTAAAGTGTGCATGTAGATAGGCTATTTGACCGTGATGAAATAAAAAGTGGGGCTACAAAAAGGAAAGGAAAAGGCACAAAAATGGCTAGCAATGGTTATTGTTAGGCGAGGTGCAAAGGCTCAAACGTTACAAAAGAAATGCCTAAATCATTTTCATGCTTCCTAAATCTACTCCAAGTAAAGCTTTGAAATTTCAAAAGAGGATAAGCACAAAAAAATAAAAAATAGAGAATTTGCTTTCATGAAAATAATGATAATAAGCGTCTAGACCGTTTTGTGTCTACTACACTTAATACTAATTAACGTTTAAAAAGATTTTAATAATGAAAAATAAGGGATGATGGGTTTTATAAAAGTAAAAGAAATAAAAGAAAGGCTATGGAAAAGTAAAGTAAATTTCAAAAAAAATTCAAAAATAGCATACTACCCTAAATAGGAACACTGCATGAGTCAACATACTACTCGCTAAACATATTTAAACAGAAAATTAATCAAATTTATTCTAACTAAGCAAGTAGACATGAGCTTGAAAAAACAATAAAAAGCAAAGTAGAGGGGTACTAATTGATTTGGCAAAAATTAACTCAATTTAATTTGGGATTTTTTTTTTCAAAAGTACTTATATATATATATTTTCAAAAATATAATATATACAACAAATATTTTACAAATTTTTTTTGATTTTTCTAAAATTTTTATAATTTTTTTTTATTTTGATTTTTCTAAAGTAAAATATTAAGGGAACACTCCCCCATACTTAAAGTTAAACATTGTCCCCAATGTTTAATGTTAAGTATAAAGAGAGAGAAAAGAGAAAAAAGAAATGCAAAGAGAGGTAGAAGATGCTTCCCTAGCGATTGATGCCCAGACGTTGGAAAATGCGTCCCCCAAACTTGAGCTAAAGATCGGCTTCAGTCCAAGTTGCGAGGCGAAAAGCGGCACAAACACGCGGGAGCTTATTCCTGCACAAAACAAAAGATAAAAAAAAAGGAAAGACAAAAATAAAAGAGAAAAAGATAAGCAAGGGGTGCCTCCCAAGAGCGCTCTTTGTTTAAAACGTCATTGAGCTCGACGTATTATGGTTAGCTAAATGGAAAATAAAAAAAGAAATGTAATGGCAGCTCGCGCAATATGCGTTTCGGCGCGAGTGCCAAAACATTTTTTAAGAAAATAAAAATATTTTTTTGAAATTTTTTATTTTTTAAATAAAACAAAAAACAAGAAGATTTAGAAAGAGAAAAAAAACTAAAAAAAGAAACTATACTATTAGAAGGGGGCGAAGAAGAAGAAGAAACTAAACTAGAAGGAAAAATAAAACAAGAAAAGGAAACAGAATTTTCGCAAGGAGGGGGAAGAGAAGAAAAAGAAGAAGGCGACGGCGGTTGATAACAAGAAAATGGTTGGATAGAAAAATCCGGTTGCTCCACCTGAATATCAATCATTTCGGTAGATTGGGAGCAAACCGAGATATCCGAAAAATCAATCTCTTCAGAAGATCGAACACAAGAAAGTTCGTCTTCCTCGGAAACTTGAAAAAAAATCGGAATATCGGGGGAAATTTCCTCCTCGAGAGGTTGAAGGCACAATGGAATTTCTGAATAATCGTCTTCCGCAAGTGATTGAAGGCACTGCGGAATATCCGAAGATTCATCATTCGAAAGATAAAAAGGAGTAGGAGGGGAAGAAAAAGATGCGGCCTCAGCAGCCAAAGCGTCAAAAATCACTTTGAAGTGAGCATTGATGCGTGCATCAAATGCTACACCATCAAAAATGACTTCATTTTCGCTAGAATCAAAAATGGTAGGCGCGCAAACTTGCGGAGAAAAAGTGGAAAAATCTTGAGATGGAATGGATTGATGATCACCTTGGCCCCAAGAATGATCAGGGTATTGCCACCCTGAGTAGTTCAAAGTAGGGCTAGGATCAAAATGTCCATTCAAGAAATTTCTGTGAGAATTAAAATCAGAAATATTCGGAGGAGTAGGGTAGGAAGGCGTTTGAAAACCATCGTAACCCCATGAAAAAAAATTCGCGGACGGATCAATTTGGCCAAATTGATTCGATCCGGAAGGGATAAAATTATGGGAGGATGAAGGATACCTTACCCAACACTCCTCGCGAGAGTGACCGAACTCTCCACAATTAAAACAAAGATTACACATTTTAAAATAAAATTAATCAACCGCGAGAGGGGGGTGAAAGAGACGAGAGAAAAAAGAAAAGAAAAAAAAAATAAAAATAAAACAAAAACGATAAAATTAATAGCTATCCTTTTTTCATAATATCAAAACATTCCCCGGCAACGGCGCCAAAAACTTGTTGCGCGCTAGGGTTCGAAGAAAATAAACGCAACCGAACTAGCAACCCGATGAGGCAAGTATACCTATCGAATTATAGCAAGGGGACACAAGTGTCGTATTGAAATTCGGGAACTGTTGGCTAAGCTTACTCACACGAACGCTATTATCTTATCGACGGAAAAACTAGGGTTTTAGAAAATCTAAGTGCAAGGGAGGAATTAAAGCTATACTAGAAAGAGAACTAACGTAATTAAGTTAAGCTATTAAGCAAAGAACTATGCTAGAAAGGAAACTACTGCAGTTAATTAAAGAGCACAAGATAGGTGATTACTACGAAAGGTAGAAAATATGAAATGGAAATGCACTCAATCAAGATTCACCTCGGCTAAAGACGATTAAGAAAATGCGATAAAAATCTGAACTTAATAGGATAAAGGTCCTTGACCGTGGAGGTTCCTAAAGCTTAAACACGCTTCTCTCGAAGTCGTGCCCAACTGAGTTTAGGAAGGTCCGACCGACTCTCGTCTAAATCGGAGGCCTAAAACTCGCTTTACGCGGTGAACCACACTATTGGATTTTACTCCAATCCGGGAGATTTGGACGTCTGCCTCTCTCGAGGGGTGCGTACAACTCCCTTTACTCTTGAATGCTCACTTCATTCTTTCGGCCTCTCGGCTAGCCCAGAATGAAAGCAAAGGCGGAGAGTATATATCGAAAATATACCTCCAACCCGTGATTAATCAGGAGTAATTCAAGGCCCTAACCTAAAAAGAAAAGATTAATTAAAACATCATAACATAATCGCTCTAACCTCGGATCATCAAGATCGAGTACAAGGAGGATTAGTTAATCATAATGGAGTGGAGGAGGGGAGATGAGTAGAAAAGCATATAAAGGAACACAAGTAAAGGAAGAACACTTTTATTAATGAAAAAAGGCAAGTTACACTATTGAAATTGAAATTACAAGTGCATGAAAATTAAATCCTATTCTAGCCCTACAATTAGCACTAAGCAAGAGCCAAGATTACAAAGAAAGCTAAAGCAACTAAGATTAAACTAAGGTTAAACAAAAATTACAAAGAGAGGGGGAGAGAGAGAGAGAGAAAGCATGAAAAAAAACTCAAGAAACAAAGGGGCAGCACCTCCCCCACTCAACCAAAGCTTCCTGAAATGAAGAGGGGGGTCTCTATTTATAGATTTTTTTCTCGGGTTGGTCACGCCCTCCGACACGCCCTAGGGGGGCGTGTCAGGGGGCGTGACAAGTACGGATTTGACCTCGGGAGCTGAATTCTGGCGGGAATGATGACTATTTCGGTACGATGGTGGTCACGCCCTAGGTCACGCCCGTGACAGGGGGGCGTGACAGGCATGTCAAGTCAAATTCAGCAGTTGCAGGTCCATCAGACGTCGAAATGGGGGCAGTCACGCCCCAGGTCACGCCCGTGACATGGGGCGTGACAGTACTGTTGCGTGCAGCGTTGTAGAATGCATTGAAGGAGGCGGCAGACTTCGGGTAGAGGGCGACACGCCCGGTGTCACGCCCGGTGACACGCCCGGGGAGGGCGTGTCGATGGGCGTGACAGGGGATTTTTGGCGGGAAGCGATCTGTTGTGGCTTTCATCAACGGGAACGGGTGACACGCCCTGGGTCACGCCCAGGGAGGGCGTGACAGGGGGGCGTGCCAGGTGATTTTTTATGGAAATTGGCTGAAACCTACAAAAAAACAGAAAATAAATATTATTTATAATATTTACATAAAAAGAAGCATAAAATAATATAAAGAAAGAGATTTAAAACGAAAAAAACATATTTTTAGCCTAATAAATTAAGCTAAAATATGCATCATCAGGGAGCCAATCCTAAGCCTCTGCATACCCCTCCTCCCCAAACCAAGCTCCAAGCCTCCATGGTTTTAACACATGGATGCACCTCCACCTATAGATGTCTGCCATTTGTCCCATACCAGCTGTGAGCAACTAGTCATCTTCCTCCATGGGAGATTAGTCCCAAATTATGAAGAAGAAGGGGAGGGGAGGTTTGCCTCCCCTATATAACGAACCCCTAGAACTATAGGACTTCACTCCTCTCCCCAGCCTCAAAATGACCCCAGCTACCCCCTCGGCTGGAGCTCCACCTCATCATAGAAAAAGAAACCAAGCTCCTCCACCTCCACCACCATTAATGACGTATCTAACCGGAAGCCACATGAGGTCTCAAAACCAGGAGGGGCCTCCTCCTCTTCTCCCTCCCGAGCTTTCTAATGTTTTGCATGTGAGCTCCGGTGGCTAGAGCACCGCCGCCGTCAACCCCTCTCCTCTAAAAAAAAATAAAAAATAGCTCTGGCGATGGCCAGCGGCGGCAGGCCACCAGACCACTGCTAGAGGTATTGCCCACCCCAAGAAGTTGGCCGGAGGCAGAGTTACGGCCGGCCGGTGGCAGGGAAGGCCCGTAAGGGGTGGTTTATTACGGGCTCTGTACAGGTGGGGGGGGGGGGAACGTTTATAAAAATTTATATTTTTATAATTTTTATTTAATTATAATTAAAGGGGTTATGATTTTTTTTCCAGAGGCTAAATTAGAGGCCTGATGAGAAAGATTTGAACATGAAAAATGTTCCTCATGATGTCAGCTACACCTCATAAAAATTGAAGATTTTTTAGACACTATTTGGTATTAAAAAAATTAAAATAGTGTTTATTGGGCTAATTTGGGGAACCTAAAATGCTCCTAAAAATCTGAGAAAATTCTCAGTGATACTTGAAGCACTTATGCATGCTCTATCATGAATTGAAGATTTTTGGTTATGCCTTGATATTTTTCAAATATTTAAAATGGTTGATTTCACATTTGGAATTAATAGAGACAAATTTTCCTGATCCAAATCTCGTAAAATCACATGGATGATTTTTATTTACTAAAGGCTTGCCACAATGAAATTTGAGATATTTTCGAGCATTCTTGCTATTTTTGAGATTTTAAATCATGCTCGAGATTAATTAAAAGTTTGCTAGTTGCAAAAAACTTCTGATTAAAATATCTTATATCTTTATGAAAGATTCTTGGGGTTAAATACTTGCATTGGACATGTGTGTGCGGAATTTTGAGGCATTCCTGGCATTTTAATATATTGATTTAGCGGAGCCTATTTTAATATATTCTCAGTTCATTTTTTTTAGTACTACTCCAGTCCTGTACTAGTCAAGTTCCTTTCAGTACTTTAATTACAGTTCTTTCACTTCAGTACTACTCCAGTTTTGTACTGGTCCTATTTTATTAAAGCATTTCAATTCTGCAGCTTTTATTCTCAGTAGCTTTTATTACCGCACTTTTATTCCTCTAATTTACCACTTTAAGCACGGGGCTTGCTCTGACGAGCAGTCTTCTGTTAGGTTGAGCCTTAGTTTGGGATAATAGGATTTGAGATATTCCTCCAGGATTAGCCCAAAATAAAGTGCTCTCACGCTCCTTGTCGAAAGTCGAGCCAAGTGTCGCTTGCCCGAATTATTTGAAGCATAGTACGGCAGGATGCTGCAAACCCAGTGCGTGCCAGCAAAATTGATAAAAATGATTGTTTGTAAATTGCTTGCAGTAAATCGTGGCGGGTCAGTCACTTTCGCAAACCATTCGTATCAGTACGAAGAGTTCTACGACTCAAGGCGACATGGAGATGAGTACCACGGGTGACCAACCGTTATGTTTTTCCCCATTAGGTTTCGTCCGCTGGTCGGCCAAAATGCTGAAACACCGAATGTCACTCACATCCAAGAGTACACAGGGTTGTATATTGGGGACTAGGTAGTGCGATACGTCCACATCCAGAAGTGGCAGGACTGGACACTATCACTGATGGCCACATCGGTGAGGCCCATGGGGTTTGCTACCCTGCTGGAAAAGAAGAGGTCCAATCTATGTCAACATAGTGGGTGTGCTCAGGTTTGTATGTACGCGGTGTGTGCGCCGATTTGAATGCCTGCGGTGTATGGACGGTTTGAATACCTACGGTGTGAGTACGGGTTATGAATATCTATTGTGCTGATAGCTATTAGAGCTTTTGTTATAACTAATATATAATGCTATTGCTATTCAAGTTATACTATGATGCACCTCCTTTTAATGGTTGTTCCTAGCTTATATATGAAATACTATACTAACTCTCTTTTGCTTCGACTATTATTTATAGTGTTGAGGCTCACTTTTGTACCCAAGTTTAAGGATCTTGGGGAGGAGATGTAAATCCACTTAGTCATGTGACTAGCAGTTATTTAAATAACCATTCACAGGAGATGGAGAAGCTTGAGGCCCAGATAGCGCATGACAACATACCTGCATTAGAGCCGGTACGAGCAGAAGCACAAGTCTCATCTCCAATCCTTAAAGATGTTAGCTCTTATCTTGGTAAAAGCAGAGAGAGTGTTGTAGTTTTCTTTAGCCAGATGGGTCGCATGTATAAACTTATGGCTACGACCTTTGTTATATATATAAATTGATTTCTGATGTACTTCCGTTGTGATGTGATGTGATGTGATGAGTTTCCATAACTTGACAGGGCGATCATTATATCCTTGGTGTATGGGTTGTTGCCATATAAAAAGCATAGGGTTGCCTTCTTAGGCGGTAAGGCCCGTCCCCGACCTGACCTGGTCTAAGGTTTGGGGGGGAGGGTCTTACAAATGGATCAGAGCATTCACGATTTGTCCATGTGGGAAGTCTCAGAATCCTTCTGTCCCTTGCTTCGTTCCTTGGTTTGGGATAAACCATGCAGAGGAAGCCTGGTGGACCCGATAAGGTTAAATTTAAGGATTCTAGATTGCACGTTTGCATACCCATGCACACACATTTCCACTTTGGTTAGTTTTTGAAATTTCCTCTACTTTGAAACTCCTAACTCCTCCAGATATCAGAGTCGAGTAACGGAAGATCTTCCTCAAGAAATCAACACCACCCTTCGACTTTGCCACCTGCCCCCATAGTCCCCTTTATCGAGACAAAGTAGGGAAAAACCCTCGCAACCATATTGGGCACGTTTCAGATTGCTATTAGACAACAGTAACATCAAGTCATTCACAGATCGGTCATGTTAATGACCATCCGAGGGTTAAGACCTCATATTTACCGAGTTGTTGAGACGGTGATGCAGACAGAGGAATGAGTAGAAAGAGTTGAGGAACTGTTAGAAGGGATGAGATGCCTCAGAGTATCTGGAATTCCCTTAGTGGTGACCCTACTTGAGGGATATGCCCGCGACTAGTGGCAGACAATTTTTTTTTCCACTTTTGCAGGACGCCCGCTCCGCACTATTATATTGTGAGAATTCTCTAAGGTACGGTGTTTTTGAATACTTCATACCTGAATCCAATCGAGCTGAGTTGTAGGAGTGCTTCATGCAGATTTGTCAAGAAATAAGATGGTATTAGAGTACCAGAGAGAAATCATCCACTTAGCCCGTTTTGTGGGGATGCTTGCAGTAACTAATAAAGACAAGACCGCTAGGTTTTATCGAGGGATGTGCGATGACCACCGACATGATTTGATTATGATTGCTCAGACATCTTTTTACAACATTTCCACCCATGCTACCTCTTTAGAAATGGACCAGGTGAATGTCACACAGCAACGAAGAAGGCATGTAGAGTCCCCTCGAGGATGAGAGGGGGAGGCATTCCCTCGACGACAGTCTCAAGATCCGAGACAGAGTCATTGCCACCAACCATATCGATAAGTACGCCAGCCCCAGTAGCTGTCAGTGTAAGTACTGTTACCCATGCTAGTATCATAACAAACACCTCGATCAACACCCAAGCCAACATCAATATTACAACAAGATGTTCCCTTCATAGGAAACTTCTTATTGTGTCATCAACCCGAACAAATTTGAGCTTTTTGCCCACAGGCCACGAGCTAGCCAAGATTAAGAGCAGTGTAGGGAACTGTGGTTGCAAATAGAGAAGAAGGACCATCCTTGGACATGGTAATTGGTGTATATTTCTAACCATTCTCGTTGTTCTCTTATCTATTTGATGTTGTTTTGTATATCGATATAGATAGTATGCAGATCTTCTGGGTTACTTATAGTAGATGGTATTCCCTCCGTCTTATGTATTATTTTAACTTCAACCCATACCACCAAGTCGATCGGTAGTGCAAAGAGACGAGATGTTTTGAAATGGAGAATAAAACCAAAGTACTCTCCAAGGTTCCGGTTATTCAGGTCTTTTCTGATGTTTTTTCGAATCACTCTCAAGGCTGCCCCGAGATGGGAGGTGTACTTCTAAATCGAGCTTGTTTCTATAGCTCGATCAATGTCCCGAGTACATTATTGAATGGACCTAAGAGAATTTGTGGAACCCAAGATTCATCTTCAAGAGCTGATCGATGCATGATACATCCGTCCGAGTTTTTCGTCGTGGAAATCCCTGGTATTATTTGTCAAAAAAAAGACCAATCACTCTGTCTATGCATTGACTCCAGGGAACTTAAAAAGCTCACCAATCAAAACACGTACCCTCTACCAAGTATTGATGATCTGTTTGATCAGTTACAGGGCACGTCTGTCTCTTCCAAGATGGACTTAAGATCTGATTACTATCAGCCTTAGCTACGGAAAGAGGATATTCCCAAGATAGTTTTTAGCTTTCATTATGGCCACAATGAGTCCTTGGTGATGCGGTTTAGGCTCACCAATGCACCATCCACCTTCATAGAGTTGATAAACAAGGTGTTTGAACCGTTCCTGAACCACCTCGTGATTGTCTTCGATCTACTTGAGAAATAAGGCAAACCACTCTAGACAGTATGTTTTAATAGACGCCGGAGTATGAGGCTGCGAATTGAAAAATCGCTTGACTTCTGCCCCGATTTTTTTTACGGCCTCCTCAGGAACCGAAGGGTTCCAGATTTACATTGATGCATTCTTGAATGGGTTAGGAGTTGCAACAAGGTAATCGCTTATGCATATCGGCAACTGAAGCCGCATGAGCTGAACTACTCGGACCACTATCTGGAGTTGGGCGTGATAGTCTTTGCCCTACAAGTTTTGGAGGCTTTATCTATATGAAGTTAGGTGTGAGATCTTTTCAAGTCATAAAAGTCTAAGGTATGTCTTTATGCAGAAGGAGATGAACCTAAAACAGCGTTGGTGGTTGGAATTCTTGTATAAATATGACTTTGCTCTCCAGTACCACCTCAAGAAGGCTAACAGTGTTGCAAATGCATTGAGCCGTCAACCCTCAGAAGCTGGGAGATGGATGGAGTGCTAGATAATCTGCATGATGGTATTTTGAAGTTTAGGCATCGTGTTCTTCCCCTTTATCGGGAGGATTCGAGAAGAAATTCTTTGTGAAGCACACTAGTCAAGGTACTCCATTTATCCCGATATAGTTAAAATGTATGTTGACCTATGCAGGACTATATACTGGCCAGGGATGAAAAAAGACAACACAAACTTTATTGTACAATGCCAGATCTGTCAATGGGTCAAGGACAAATGTCACAACCCGGGAGGCTTGATGCAGACCCTACCGATACTGGAATGGAAATTTTGAGGACATCTTTATGGACTTTGTCCACGGCTTACTCGGTCTAGTGCTAGAAATAAATCCATATAGGTCGTTGTGGATCGACTTACAAATGTGGCTCGATTCATCCCAAACCTTCAGAGTGATGATGTTGATGTCTTGGCCAGGCTTTTCATAGAGTAGGTAGTCCGATTACATGGAGTGCCAAAGTCCATCGTATCTGACCATGATGGGTGTTTCACTTCAAGAGTGGAGAAAGGTGCAGGTTTACTTAGAAACCAAATTGGCTTTCATCACCGCTTTCCTTTCCCAGACAGACGGTCAGACGAAAAGGACAAATTAGACGATGGAGGATCTTCTCCAACTATGCATAGTAGAGCACAGCGAGCCGTGGGAGTAGCTTTTGGCACTAGTAGATTTTTTCTTATAATAATAGCTTTCAGACCAATTTTAAGATAACACCGTGTGAGGCACAGTATGGAAGATGTTGCCGGACCCCATTATCTTGGTCCCAGGATGAGGACCCTAAAGCCATGGGAGTGGCTAATATTGATGACACTAAGGGAGCGATACGGCTAATCCAGGATTAGATGCAGGAAACACAGAGCCGATAGGCTAAATATTATGATGCGCGACATCGATCGGTGGAGTTTAGCGTTAGAGAAATGGTATTTTTGAAAATCAAGCCCATGCACGGTGTCTCCCGATTGAAGAAGTAGAAGAATCCAGATCCCCACTTTTTGGGCCCCTATCAGGTCATGATAGAGCGCATTGGCCCAGTTGCGTATCAAATTGCCCTATCCCCAGAGTTGGGAAATCTTCATTATACTTTCCATGTTCCTTCATTGAGGTGAGTTTTCAGTAACTAGATCAACATCTTCCTACGCTGCTAGTACCGCTGTAGTCGGACAGATCCATCTAGTTAGAACCAGTGAAGATAATGGAATTTAATGTGAAAAACTTGCAAAACAAGGCTTTATTAATGGTCAAGATCATATGATTGAACTACGGATGAGACATGGATATGTGGGAATTAGAGACCCTCGTCTGAGAAAGCACCCCGAGCTCTTTCCCCATGAATGTTGCACTTACCCCATACTTTAAGCAAATTTTCGGGGACGAAAATCCTCTTATTTTTGTTGTATTTTAACATCTCGACTTTTATTGGGTCACTAGAACCCTAGTCGACCCAATAAAAGTGACTCGAAGCTCTACCCAAAGCCTAAAAGAGGTAGGAGGTGACCATATTTTGGGGATTTCGAGCTAGTGAGCTCCGATTCGAGTTATATTTTTTTCTTTGGAATCGTATGACCGATATGAGTGCAACCATTCATTGCAAACTGAGGTCTTATGGAGAATATTGACGTTTTGAGTATTGTAGCGCGCCATGACGCACAGTATTGTGATATTAAGCTATAGAACTCTGATTTGAGTTCCGTCAGTTCCTATGGTCTTGTATAGTTAATACAAGTGCGTAGGAACTCGTTCCGTTGAGTTCCGAGTTCATATGGTGGATATGACCGTTCCTCGTAAAATGTCATAAAAATGAGATTTTTGAATATCAAGCTAGAGATCTCCGATCTTAGTTATGTCAGTTCCTATGGATTCGTATAATCAATACAAACGCATTGGAACTCGTTGCGTCGAAATCCAAAGCCTAACGGAGAATATGGCCATTTTGAGTTCTGTAGCGCATTGCGACGCACAATTTTTGAATATTGGGCAAATGAACTTGGATTTGACCCCAGTCAGTTGCGTTGGATTCGTATGATCAATTGATGTTAAGATATGGTGCTAAACCTCTTGCAGATATTTATCCCTCGGTAATCCTTATAATGAGGAGCAAGTTATTATAATAAGGCTGTAATCCATAAATATAAGTCCGATTAAGCCATGATTAAGAGGTGCAACTGAACTTAATATGAGACATTAATAATGGGTAAAAACCAAAAGAATCTTTTTAAGAATAGAGATGGAACTGAAATTGCCTCCTGAGAATGAAGATGGAAATGAACTTGCCTCTTGAGAACGGAGATGGAACTGAGTATGACTCCTGAGAATGGAGATGGAACTGAACTTGCCTCCTGAGAACGGAGATGGAATTGAACTTGCCTCCTAAGAATGGAGATGGGACTGAACTTTCCTCCTGAGAATGGAGATGGAACTGAACTTGCGTCCTAAATTGAGTGATTAAACTACTAACAATTTTCTTTATGATTTATTCCAATCTTGCACTGGTACAGTTCCTTTATTTATTTAAGTTCGGTTCTTTCTTTTCAGTACTACAGTCTCGTACTGGTCCTGCCTTTTTACTTTAAGTTCAGTTCATTTCTTTTTAGTACTACTCCAGTCCTATACTGGTCAAGTTCCTTTCAGTACTTTAATTACAGTTCTTTCAATTCAGTACTACTCCAGCTTCGTGCTGGTCCTATTTTATTAAAGCATTTCAATTCTGCAACTTATATTCTCATCAGCTTTTATTACCGCACTTTTATTCATCTAATTTACCATTTTAAGCACGGGTCCTGCTCTGACGAGCAGTCTTCTATTAGGTTGAGCATTAGTTTGGGATAATAGGAGTTGAGATATTCCTCCAGGATTAGCCCAAAATAAAGTGCTCCCACGCTCCTTGTCGAAAGTCAAACCAAGTGTCGCTTGCCCGAATTATTTGAAGCATAGTAGGGCAGGGCGTCGTAGAACCGGTGCGTGCTAGCAAAATTTATAAATATTATTTTTTGTGAATTGCTTGCATTAAATCTTGGCGGGTCAATCACTTACGCATACCATTTATAACGATGCGAGGAGTTCAACGACTCAAGGCGATAGGGAGATGAGTACCACGGGTGAACGACTGTTATGTTTTTCTCCATTGGGTTTCCTCCGTTAGTTGGATAAATGCTGAATTATCGGATATCGCTCACATCCAAAAGTACACATGGTTGTACGTTGGTGCCTGGGTAGTGTGGTACATCCACACCAAGAAGTGGTAGGACTGACCACTATCACCGACGACCATATCAGTGTGGCCCGCGGGGTTCGCTACCATGCTGGAAGAGAAGTGATACAATCTATATCGACATAGTGGGTATGGACAGGTTTGATTTACTACGGTGTGTGCGTGACTATGAATGCCTATGGTGTTTGCACGGTTTGAATACATGCGGTGTGAATACGGGTTATGAATACCTATTGTGCTGATAGCTAGTAGAGCTTTTGTTATAACTGATATATAATGCTGCTGCTATTCCAGTTATACTATGATGCACCTCCTTTTAATGGTTGATCTTAGCTTATATATGAAATATTGTACTCACTCTCTTTTGCTTTGGCTATTGTTTATAGTGTTAAGGCTCACTCTCGTGCCCAAGTTTAGGGATCTTAGGAAGGAGGTGTGAATTCACTTAGTCTTATGACAAACAGTTATTTAAATAACCATTCATAGGAGATGGAGCAGTGCGATGCCCAAATAGCATGTGACCGCGTACTTGCCTTAGATACAGCATGAGAAGAAGCACAAGTCTCATCTCCAGTCCTTAGAGATATGAGCCCTTAGCTTGGTAAGAGCAGAGAGAGTGTTGTAGTTTTCTTTAGCCAGATGGGCCGTATGTAAAAACTTGTGGCTACAACCTTTATTATATATATAAATTGATTTTTGATTTACTTCCGCTGTGATCTGATGTGATGAGTTTTCATAGCCTGATAGGGCGATCATTCCACGCTTGGTGAGTGGGTTGTTGCCACATAGAAAGTGTAGGGTGGCTATCTTAGGCGGTAAGGCCCGTCTCTAACCCGGTATAAGGTTTGGGGGGGGGAGGGTCTTACACGACCATGACTGATGATGAGGACAGGGACAACCTCTTCTACCATAGGTTGAGAGAGAACTTGATACAACCCCTTATAGCTTTGAATAATGTGGGCTTTAATGATTTGGTTGAGGCCTCTAGGACGTTGGAGAGTGACTTTGAGTGAAGCCAACGCTGCAAGGGGCTTGAAGTAAAGTAGGGAGAAGGAAAGCCTTCTCAATCCCAGTGGAAGTCTGAGGGGAGTAGGTGGAGGAAGAAGCCCCAACCCTCTAGGTCAGGAGAGAAGAGAAGTACGATGTTGGGGGGATCTCATTTAAAGGGACCACCAATATGCTACAAGTGTGGCAAGTCAGGCCACATAGCTCGATTTTGTACTGAGGGTGGTGTTGTACCAAAGTCAAGGTAGAAGCAGTCAGTGCGTTCCGGTCCCAGCATCGCGGAGAAAGGGAAAATGGAGGAGTCGAGCGCTTTACGTTTCCAACACGTGCAACCAAGGGCTTACAACCTTGGGCAGCAGGAAGCAATTCAACAACCCTATGTGGTGATAGGATTCGTGCTAAATTCTGGTTACCCCGCTAGGGTATTTTTTCACATGGGAGTGTCACAATCCTTTCTTGCGAAAAGCTTTGTCCAGAGAATTGGGGTCGAGCCCTATTTGGCGGACGCAGAGCTTAGGGTGTGCTTGCCCAATGGGTCCTTCATGAATACCGGGACGAAAGGGCGCATTGGTTGGAATCTAGATGAAATTGACTTCGTGTTGGTAGCGACAGTCCTACCTTTAGCCGATTTTGATGTGATCTTTAGGATTGTCTGGCTTGTAGAGCAGCGAGCCAGTATTGACTGCCTATCTAAGGCGGTGACCCTGAGGAGCGAGGGAAAGGAATAAGTCAAGTTTGAGGGCCTTAGCGGAGTAGCATGCTCCCTGATTTCAGTCATATAATTGGTGCGGGTAGTTAATCGGGGAGGAGTAGCATTTGTAACATTATTGGAAGTTCACCTTTCTAAGTTATCAATCAGAGAAGTGCCGGTGGTGGCAGAATTCGAGGATTTATTTCCTAAGGAGCTTTCGGGATCGATTTCTCGATTGATTTAGTGATAGAAGCTAGGTCGGTGTCACTTCCTCCTTTTAGGATGGCACCAAAGGAGTTGGCCGAGCTCAAGCTATAACTACAGGAGTTGTTGGAGCAGGGTTATATTAGGCCCGACTCTTTACTGTGGAGTAAGCCGGCATTGTTTGTAAAGAAGAAAGATTATAGCATGTGTTTGTGTATAGACTACCGGGAGATGAATAAACTGACCTTCAAGAATACATATCCAATTCCACGGATAGATAACCTATTCGACCAGTTGGTAGGGTCGGTGGTGTAATCTAAGTTGGACTTGAAGTCAGGGTATTACCAATTACGGATACGAGATGAGGACATACCCAAGACATCATTTGATACAAGTTATGGCCACTTCGAGTTCTCAGTGATGCCATTTGGGTTGATGAACGCACCATCGGTATTCATGGATTTGATGAACCGAGTGTTTTGGGAGTACTTGGACTCGTTTATGGCGGTCTTCATCGATGATAATTTGGTATACTCCAAATCAAAGGCAAAGCATGAGATGCACTTGAGAGTGGTCTTGCAGGTTTTGAGAGAGAACTAACTTTATGCTAAGTTCTCGAAGTGCGCGTTCTGGTTAGAGAAGGTGGTATTTTTGGGCCATGTGATTAATATTGATGGGGTGGCGGTGGATCCGGCAAAAGTTGAGGCCATCAAGGATTGGCCACTTCTGAGAACTGCGGCGGAAGTCAGGAGTTTCCTTGGATTAGCCGGGTACTATAGAAGGTTTGGGGAAAACTTCTCGCGGATAGTTCTGCCCCTCACTTCTCTGACTCGTAAAGACTAGAAGTTTGTGTGGACTTAGGAGTGAAACCAAGCATTTGACACCTTGAAGGAAAGTTTGATGTCGGCTTCAATCCTAAGTCTTCCTAATGGGACTGAAGGATTTCAGATTTTCAGCGACCCGTCAGGTTGCGGTTTGGGTTGCGTGTTAGTGGAACATTGCAATATGATAGCCTTTGGTTCTAGACAGTTGAAACCTCATAAGAGGAATTACCCCGTCCATGACTTGGAGCTGGAGGCAGAAATTTTTGCATTAAAGTTGTGGAGGCACTATGTGTATGGTGTGAAGGTGGAGATCTTCACGGATCACAAAAGCCTAAAGTATCTTTTGGATCAAAAATACTTTAACATGCGACATCGTAGGTGGGTCGAGTTCCTTGGGGACTACAATGTAGTGATTCAGTATACGCTAGGCAAGGCCAATGTGGTGGCTGATGCCTTGAGTAGAAAATATTCTGGACTAGGGAATTGGATTGAAGCTCACGATGAGCGGTCGGTGCGGGACTTTGAGTCCCTTGACATTGATTGTGTAGCTTAAGGCGAGCCTAGTATGGATCAGTTAAGCTAGATCGAGTTGTGTTGGGTCTATTGATCATAATGTCTAGATTTGAAGAAGGCCTATAATACAATGGTATACACATAATCGTATTTGATGCATGCTCTAAGTTTTATATATACAGGTTGCTCTTTGTTCACTATTTAAACAGGTTGTCAAAGCAACAATGATAGGTGGACACAAGACATGATGCTGACAAGGCAGAAATCTAGCTAAGTACAAATGAGTTGAGTGAAGGAAGTTCACTCAACGCAAAATGGCTTTAAGCGTTGAGTAAAGCCTAGACAGTCAAAGCCTCAGCATTGCCAAAGCAGAAATCTGGTTAAGTCCATAAGCGTTGAGTGAAGGAAGTTAACTCAATGCCTAGAGCCAGAAGTGTTGAGTAAAGCTCAAATAGTCAAAGCCAGAAAGAAGTTGACAAGAATTCTGTCTAAGTCCATAAGCATTGAGTGAAGGCAGTTCACTCAACACCATGAAGAGAAAGCATTGATAGAACACTGTTCAGTTAGAGTCGCATAGTTAATTGACTTGGAAATCTATCTAAGGATAGATGCGTTGAGTGAAGACAACTCACTCAATGCCTATTCAATAGAAAATATGTCTAAGGATAGAAGCATTGAGTGAAGGAAGTTCACTCAACGCCTCTTCAATAAAACATGCAAAGGCAAAAAGCGTTGAGTGAAGACAACTCACTCAATGCCTCAATACAGAGAAAATCAATTAAGTCTAGATGCACTGAGTGATAAAGGCTCACTCAATGCCTAGTCAGTTATACTATAATTATCGATATTTTTTGAGTGATGAATGATCACTCAACGCCTAGTGGTGCAGATTTTTGCCTAAGGGTTTTGGCATTGAGTGACAAGTCTTCACTCAATGCCAATGCGGAATTGTTTGTATTTGGCTAAGTCCACAGGTGCTGAGTCATGATGACATCAGCAAAAATTCAAATGTTGCGGGAACGGAACAGTAGATGACAAATGGCACTACTTGCCTATTGTATAATAATTAATGCAAAAGAGAAGTTGCAGATAAAAACTCCAGGTGGTCCCACTGCTCAAAAAGCCGTTGGACGGCAGGATACATATTCAGAGTTCTAAGGAAAAGGAAAATAACTTTTTAGAAGTCCAGAGCTTCATCTTCTTCATCTCAACAAAGTTGCAGAGCTTGAAGAAATTATTTTGGCTGTTGATCTGAAAGTTCAAGACAGATAGTTATTGTCATTCACACCTTCAACTACAAGATCAAGGAGTTATCTCTCTAAGTTAGAAGAAGGAACAATACAAGCCCTAGATGTAGTTACTTCATAGCTCAAGCAGAACATTCTTGAAGATCCATCATTGGAGCTGTGAAGAAGTTAGGACTAAGTCATCTCAGTTTAGGAAGAGGCAGACTTGGAGATTATTTTTTTATGAGTCAATCAACATCAACAATCAACATTTCTTTTTGTAGGATCTTAACTGATCTGAGTGTAAGCCTAAACTATAAAGGCAGAGGTGTGATCTTTTCTGTAGATCTGAGCTATTGGGCCTTTGTGCCTGAGTTGTTGGATTCTGGTTGAGAATCTGAGTTGTAGGAGAGTTTCTCTCTGAGGTAGGATCCAGTGGTGGATCTGAGTGTAGGGCTTCCTCCTAGCCTGAGTATAGAACTTTGAGTTAAAGTCTGAGTTAGGTGTTCTGGAGCAGATCACTGAGTTGTAGGAGAATATTTCTCCGAGTGTAGGGCCATAGGCTTGAGGATGGACTTGGAGGAGTCTGAGAGATCTTGAGGGATCTGTGTTGTAAGCTCATTATGCCGAGTTTGGAGAAGTTTGCCTTATCAAACACATTGTTAGAAAGGTAGGAGGGACTGTAGATGTATCCAAAACTTGGGAAACCACTATAAATACCTTGTGTGATGTTATGTGATCTTGAAAGCTAATCTTAATTTAAATCATAACTCACCTAAGTAAGAGATTATCATAAAAGACATAAAAACATATTCACCCCCTCTAGGTGTTTATCTACTCTTGAAAACATAGTCTTTGAAGTGGCATCAGAAGGAGGTTGTTCAATAAGTACTTAACAGTCTGAACAGATCTCCAAGAGTAGCTACAGATTATCTTTATGGGTTCAGGAGATAACTATAAAGAGTTGGGCTCAATGAAGCTTCCAATCTGCAGAAAAGAGAGCTTTGGGATTTGGAAGGAAAGAGTAAGATTATTCATGAAAGAATCTGACCCTAGAATCTTCATTATAGTATAAGAAGGACCTTTCATCCCCATGAAGGTCTTAGTTCTAGATGCCAATGTCCAGACACCTAAGAAGTATTCTGAAATGACCAAGGATGAGGTCATCCTAGCTACTATAGATAAGAGGGCACAAAACATTATTGTAAGTGCTATTGATGATTCTACATTCCAAAATCTTGTCCACTTTAAGACTTCCAAGGAAATGTGGGACACCTTGATTATCTACATGGAAGGCACTGAAGAAGTTAGGGATGATAGGGAATCCCTACTCAATCAGGAATATAAAGCTTTCAGGCAGAGCAAGAAGGTCAACATAACTGAGTGCTATGAAAACTTCTTCTGAGTGGTGAATGAGCTGAGGACCTATGGGATGGTTTTCAGCAATTATGAGCTAAATGACAAGTTCCTAAGGTCTCTAACAAGAGATTGGGACACAAAGATCTGCGCCATCAGAGAAGTGGCCAAGCTAACTGAAACTCCTCACACGTTGTTTGGAAAGTTGCTCTCCTATGAGATGCAACTATCTGCCAGGAAGGAGGAGGAGACCACCATCAGATCCCACGCCAAGGAGAAGACAGTGGCCTTCAAGGCTGATAGCTCTAAGAAGAGCAAGGAGAAGATTGCTTCTCCACGAAGAAGGCATGCTGATTCAGATAGTTCTGAGTTAAGTTCATCTGACAGCAACATGTCAGATGGAGAATTTGCTGCCTTCTTAAGGCAGTTCCAAAAGATGATTAAGAGAAGGCAGTGGAAGAACAAACCTTCCTCCTTTTCACATAATAAGAGGGATCACCACAAGTCTGAGAAGAAGTTCTCCAAAGGAGACATGCATGATTCCAAACCTAGTAAACATAGTTTTTCTAAAATTGTTTGTTATTGTTGTAGCAAGCTTGAGCATGTCATAGTTGATTGCCTAGTCAAAAGAAAAGAGGCAAGTAAGAAGGAGCTCTACCATGTGAAGGGAAAGAAGGAAATGACCTTTATTGCCAAGAATGAGAAGAGTTGGAGTCTGAGCGACTCAACATCTTCAGATTCTGAAGAAGAAGAAGAAGTCTATATTGGGCTGATTGTTGCTATTGCTGATGAAGTAGATGAGGACTATCCTGTTATAAGGATAGGTATCGGGGCCCCTCTATCACACTCAGACAGTAATACTGGGATGGATGAAGATGATAATAGCAACTATGGACTCATGGCCATGACAGATGGAGAATCCAGCCAGGATCAGCCTGGTCTAGATAAGGTACATTCTCTGTCTAGCTCCTCCTATGAATCTGACTATGAGACTAGTCCCAATTCCGAGTCTCCTTCATCATATGATGAAGATGGCTCAAAATATGAGGAAGATATCAATCAATTGATTGACAATTATGGGTTGATCTTGGATGCTCTGAAGAAGAGCAAGTTGCTTGTCAAAAGATAATCCAAAGAGATTGTCTCCCTACAGCTAGCTACTTCCCTGAAGTCTTACTCAGCACTCCTGCTTGACCAGATGAGGAGGGAAGTCAGGCAACTAAAGACTATCTAAATCATTTAGATTGGCACTATCAGCCATAAGAACAAGATCATTATGGATCTTGAAGAAAAGCTCCGCAAAAAGAGAATTCTAGTGGCTCAGTACTCCAAGCTTAAATCAGTGTTGCCACTCATTGATACCTTCACCTCCCAAACAAATAAGAAGGGATTGGGGTACATTGAAAGGAACATTGAAAAAAGGAATAGGAGGAAAGGCAAGACCCCTATTCAGCCTGCTATCTACTTTGATAAAGTTATGTTGCCATCCAATAGGTATGACCAATAAAACATATATGGTCACTGGTTGAATGAAAAATCCACTAGTATGAACAAAAATGTTCACAGCTATAGTGGAATGAAGGGCATGGGTTTGAGTGACTTTAAAGCTCCCCAGGAGGAAATTCAGATTGCTCATTATGGACCATTTGTTTTTGGTGCACCATCCCCCACACTCAAGAACAAGGCAATGGCAAATAGTCAAACTCCTACAACAAAGAATCTGACCAAAAGTAAGTCAATCAGTAAGCCTAACTCTGCTTTCTCTGATGCAATCAATAGCTTGTCTTCTGCAAAGAAAATTGCTATTAATGGCATTCACTGTAAGCCAAGTTCATCTACTAGAAGACTCACTTTCAGTCAGATCCTTGCTGAAAGAAATATGAAAAGGGTTGTTGCTCTCCCTTCTGAACAGTCAGCTGGTTTCATCTTGCTGTTCAGAAAATGAGATACAATATTCACGAGTTTTGGTGTTGTGGCAAAGTGGGTCATTTTGCCATAGATTGTTGGCACAATCCCAATGTGTCTAGTGTTAGGGCCAGTCTACCTGTTAGAAATGTTACATGCAGACATGCTCATTTTTTGACTAACAAGAACCTAGGACCCAAACCATTTTGGGGTCCTAAGGCAAACTAAATTGTGGTTGGAGGATAGTCCAAGTACCCATGCACCAATATGGTACTTGGACAGTGGATGTTCCAAGCACATGACTGGAATAAGAAACCATTTAAAGGAATACACTCATGTGAAGAATGGGCCTAAGGTGATATTTGGAGGCTTAGACAAAGGGGTCACCAAGGGATATGGTATGATCACCAATGGCATAGTCACAATCACAAAAGTGGTTTATATATATGGGTTACAACACAACCTGATAAACATAAGCCAACTCTGTGATCTTGGCTATGTCATTGTCTTCCACAAGGATGAGTGTCTGATAAAAAGGTAAAGTGATCAAGAAGTCATGTTGACAGGCACTAGGAGTGGGAATATTTACTGTTTAAACTTTTTATGTTTTAAGTTCAGACACCCCTGTGTGTCTAATTGCTAATGAGAAAGTCTCATATTGTGTACAATGGCACAAGAGACTAGCTCACTTGAACTACAAGTCCATTAGCAAGCTCTTTAGTGAAGAGCTATACAGAAATGGTCCCAACGTCAAATGCACCAAGGAGGGAATTTGCTCTGTATGTCAAAAGGGCAAGCAGACCAAAGCATCTTTTAAGAGCCTTGGGTCCAAAGATTCTATGAGGTGCTTGTACCTCCTGCATATGGACATGTTTGGTCCTATGCCAGTTCATAGTCTAAGTAGGAAAGTCTACACACTTGTGATAGTTGATGACTTCTCCAGGTTTGCTTAGGTGTTATTATTGAAGAAAAAGTCAGAAACCTTTGACACTGTTGTGACCTTTGTTAGGTAAGTTCAAAATGAAAAATACAGTGCTGCGGTGAAAATCAGAAGTGACCATGGTACTGAATTTCTGTCTGAGGGCATGACAAAGTTCTGTGAAGACTAAAGGATTCAATAGGAATTTTCTTCACCCAAAACTCCCCAACAAAATGGGATAGCTGAGAGAAAAAATAGAACTCTCATAGAGGCAGGCAGGACACTGCTCAGTAACAATTCTCTCCCAGAATAGTTTTGGGCTGATACAGTGAACACTGCTTATCATGTCCTGAATAGGGTCTCTATCAACAAGTACCACAAGATGACTCCCTATGAGATTATGAAGGGCAGAAAACATAATCTATCCTATCTCAGGATCTTTGGAAGTAAATGCTTTATGATTAATAATGGGAAGTCATACTTGACCAAGTTTGTTGCCAAGTCCTATGAAGGGATATTTGTTGGATACAATAATAATAGCAAAGCATATAGGGTCTACAACTTGAAAAATCAAGTTGTAGAGGAGTCTCTTAATGTAGTCTTTAATGAATCATCAATAATTAGCAGTGAGCTGTCTAGGTCATCTAGATTTGCAGGTGTATAATAGGAGATGGACAACCTGAACAAGGACACTACTATAATTGCACAAGGAGAAGGTAATAGTCTGTACATTCCATAAGAAGAATAAGACACCCAAGATGTAGCTGAAGACCAGGATGATCCAGCCAATGAAGTTCTTGATGCTCAAGAAAGGATGTCTCTAGCAGTCAGGCACTTGAGGGATCATCCCAGAAATTAGATAATAGGAGATACTAGTCAAGGGGTTAATATAAGGAGAAGAAGCCTGAACATTGTAATGTACTTCAGCTTCCTATCTCAGGTGAAACCTAAAAGGTTTGAAGATGTCAACATAGATCCATTTTGGATTGTAGCTATATAATAGGAACTGAACCAGTTCAAGAGATACAAGGTCTAGAAGATGGTTCCCAGGCCACAAGGACATAACATTATTGGAACCAAGTGGATCTACAGGAATAAGCTTGATGAAAATGGTGTTATTATAAAGAACACAGCTAGACTGGTAGCCAAAGGATATAAACAATAAGAAGGTATTTATTTTGATCAAACCTTTGCTCTAGTAGCTAGATTGGAAGCCAATAGACTATTACTTGCATATGTTGCACACAAGGGATTTAAGGTCTATCAAATGTATGTCTAGTTAGCTTTCCTTAATGATGACCTAAGATAAGAGGTCTATGTTGAGCAACCCTCAGGTTTTGTCAATTCTAACTCACCTAATTATGTTTATAAGCTTAGGAAAGCATTGTATGGGTTAAAACAAGCCCATAAGGTATGGTTGAGACCCTGTCTAACTTTCTCATTGAGAACAAATTCTCAAGGGGAAAGATAGACAAGATATTATTCCTAAGGGAAGTTAAGGGCAAGATCTTCCTAGTCCAGATTTATGTAGATGACATAATCTTTGGGTTTACTGATGATAACCTCTACAAGAAGTTTGCTAAACTTATGCAGGGAAAAGTTGAGATGAGCAGTATGGGTGAGCTCAAGTCTTTCTTGGGCATCCAAGTATGGAAGTCTGAGGATGAATTATCCATTTCTCAGTCTAAGTTCACTAAGGAGTTAATAAGAAAATTTGGAATGGAGAGTGCCTCCATAATGAAAACACCTATGGGGTCATGTGTGCCAATAAATAAGGATGAGATTATTTTTTTTGTTTATTGGGATTTGTAACATCCCTCAAACAACTAGACCCCTAAGAATGGTTTTGTCATGACTAGGTCATGACAAAACCCTAGGAATCCCAAGAAGACCAAGTGAACCTAGATATGAAGGTGAGATTACCATGGTCTATAAATAATACTTTCCAATTATCTAACCTGGTGTTTGCCTTTAGGGCCTCACCTTGACTTTTTGACCCCACCATAACATCCCTACCCCTTTAGAAGGTTCACTGGGTCACCAAGGACCCATTGGGGTCAACTAAAAAGGTCAAGTTGACCAAAGTCAATCCTAACCCTAAAATGGTCAAAGTGCCCTATCTAGGGCCATAAGACCACCCTTAGCCAATTTGACCGCACCTAAACCTCCCTAGCCCTAAAGGGGGTTCATTGGGTCACTAAGGATCCATTAGGGTCAACTAAGAAGGTCAAGTTGACCCAAGTCAACCCTAGCCACAAAGTGGTCAAAGTACCCTAATTAAGGGTCAAGTGACCTCCAAGGTGCCCAACCAATCCTACCCAACCCATCCTAGACCTTAGGAGAGGTCCATGGGTCACTAAGAACTCATTGAGGTCAACTTAAAAGGTCAAATTGACCAAAGTCAACACAACCCTATAATAGGTCAAACTAGCCTAAATGACCTAACCAAGCCCAAGCCACTTGGGCTAAGACTAACTTGAGTGGCCTATTAACTTTAGGGGGCTGATATTTACATGGAATGCCATTCATTTTCTAAAAATGGTGACTAGGAGAGAGAAACCTCAAAGTTGCCCTTTAATGGAGGAGATAGAAAGAGGGTCATTCATGGCCAAGGAAGGCCAAGGGGCCTCCTCTCTTCATCTCCAAAGGCTTGATTCATCTCCCCATCAGTTCTGAGAAGATCAAGGGGTTTTCTAGGAACTTTAAGTGGTTGGGTGCAGTGAACCCACCATGGCCAAAATTCTCCTTTCAAGGCCATTAATGGCATTGATGACATGGCCACTCCCCTCCCCCATTTGGCTATTTTAAAAGCTTCACCAGGCTATGAGGAGCCGTTTCCACCTCTTCCCTGAAGATTTCAAGACCTTTGGCTGTACAATTGCAGAGCACCGAAAGCTCCACCACTGGCCATGGCGCACCACTACCAAACACGTCGGCATGCCCGGTTGAAGGTCCACTTCTCCTCCTCTCCCCTTATGCTAGCATCCTAGATCAATAGGATTTGAAATCGAGCCCAATTGGGCTGATTTCCATTTTCGGATTCCATGAATTTTCATGGTTTTTAAACCTTACGAGTTTGCCGGAAACCGCCCCTCCGGCGTCCATGCCGCCCTCCGGCGATAACCACCACCTCAACAGAGGTGGTGGTGGTTGCTGGCCGGGGAGGGGCTCGCCGGCAAATTGCGCTGGAAGTGGTTCCAAGTCGGGATAATCAGGGCCATTGGCTAGAGGAAGAAGAAGATGCAGTGGCTTTTGGATCTGATCAAAGGTTATAATATAGTTTTAATAAAGTGTTATTTTACTCCCTTTACTGTGCACTCTTTTAAATCAAGAAAAACATGCCCTTAGGGGATGAAACTTGAAAAATAACCAACATGAAATTATAGCCTTTGAAGTCTACTTTATTTTAAAATTAATTTCAACCCTTTTGGATCCATGGTCTGACCACAACACTCAAAATGGTGCAGTCTATACATAGGGTTAACTAGAGACTAAATTGAGTGCCCCCACCAATCCAGCCATCCAAATGACTTGAAATTTGGACTAGGGGTCTCTCTTACCTATACTTCTAATATATTCAAAAATGGGAATTTTTGAAAAACAGTTTTCAATAGTTTTTATAAAAATTTAATAAATCATGTATGATTTAATTAGAGGGTCTACTGACCTCAAATACCTCCAAATATTTGGTGGATGGTCCTTAGGGTCATTATATGACTTTGGTATAATTTTCAGCCCATTTGGGGTTGATTGGAATAGGTTTTGGTGTGACCAAAATTTGGTCCCTTAAGGGTAAATTAGGGCCAATGTGTGCTTGGTGGGTTGAGTGGCCAACATTCATCCAAACTTGGTGAAACTTTGGACACTATTTTATTGTCACATAAAACACCCCCACAAGAGATTTTGGGTGGTTTGGGGATTGAGATTCCCTAGAACCCTAGTGTGAACCCTAGGGTTGGATATTGAGCCTATTGAAGGACATAGGACAGTATATCCTTGGATGGCCTTGGAACTTGGATGGTGAGTTCCTAGGGTTAAAATAGGCTCTAGAGAATAGTTTTAGGATTTTTAGGATCTTGCACCTTCTTTAAAATAATTACGGAGGATTTAGGGCACTTGATTCCAATAATTATTTACATGCTCAAATGTATTTTGATGCTCATGAAACTTAGGAAGTAAATTTGATTTAGTGACATTGTTCCCTATAAAGTTTATTGTGAATTTTGGATTAATAATTGTAGTACTTCATTCACAAACTCTAATTTTGATTCAATCACAAGATAATTATTTAGGGATCATATGATCACTTGAAAATTATGAAACTTGTCCAGAGAGCAATTTTAAGCATAACCTAGCTCTGTGAATTTTTATACAATTATTGGAAGTCTTTTCATACAAGTTATTTCACAAGTGTCATATGTAGAGGATTATTAGATGAATTAATTATGTGGCTAAATGAGATTTGAAAATAATAATTCTTGGACAGTAGTCCTTTATGTTTATTTAGGTACTATGGTAATTTTCTTATAATTTTTGGATGAATATTTCTATTATTTCATGTTTTTCCCTATTAATGTGGCTATTTAATCAATAATTATTTGAAGCTGAAAACCTTTTTGTAAAATTATGAATTTCAGTATTTATTGTTATTTTGACGACATGCACCTGCCATAATTTTTATAAGGCCATTTCAAGTATAAAAAGTGTACTTGATGTACAAAAGCATTGTTGGCCATATTTTGTAGAAAATTAATTAAATAATAATTAAGTTAGGAAAAATACTATATTCTGTATTTATTCTCAAAACATCATGATAGACCCCCAGTAATAATCTTAGGTCATGTAGATGAATATTTGAAGGGGTCATCATTCATACTCATCATGTAGGTTAGTTGGTCTACACATAGTAGAAATTATAAAAGTAGAGTAATATGTGAATCCTGTTATGGGAAAGGGTAGTTGGTGTACCTATTCTAAATGACAATGAATAAGGTCATCTAGAGAAGGTAGGATTTGTGAGCCCGGTTGTGCAAGGGCAGAGTTGTGCTCGGGACCGACGATAGATCGTCTTTCCCGGGAAGATGTCTAAATACATATAGGGTTAGTTCAAGCGTAATGTTAAGAGGGTTTGAACATGGATAGTGTAACGCCCCGTCTTTTCAGCGATTATTTTTATTCTCGTTTGGCGTTACGATGACGCGTTTCCGTGGCTTGTGCCATGTGTGGAGTACGGTTTAGCTCCTTAGAACTGAGTGCCCTGTTTGGTAGCCTGTTGGCAAGATCTCCCTAGCAAACCGAGTCGTTTTGGTGACCCGGTGTGGCCTCTCGGGGGGATGTTTGTGTTTGGCTTTGTTTGGGCATAACTCGAGTTCTGTTCGTCGAAAGTTAATTTCGACTTCGCCGTTGTGTTCGTAGCGTGGGTATTTAGCTACGGTGCGAATTTCGTCGAATTCCGAGGTGAATCGGTTTTCGCGTCAATTTGGTGCTTTATGTAATTTTGTAATTAATTATATAATTATATAATTATATATATATATATATTTAGAATGAAAAGCCCCCATCGATCATCATCTTCTTCACGTAAGAAACCGCCGCCCTTGTACGAGAGAAATAACCGCCGAGCCTTCCCTTCGGACGCCGATTCCCGGAGCGTTTGTGGACGGAATTCGATTCCGAGAGTGGATACGGATTGCTCTCGACGAGACCTTCATTCCTGCGGTAAGAAATTCGATTTTCGTGGAGTTTTGGAAGGATTGGAATTTTCAGTTTTGGAAGTTTTCCGCCATTAATGGCCGAGTCTTTGTTCTAGGTGTTGCGGCCGTCTTGATCCGTGCGAAGAGGAGGAAAGCAGTCCAAAGCTTCGCTGAGATTTGAGGCAAGTGGTATTCTTGCCCTTGCCAAGTGTTTTCTTTTATTTTATTTGATGAAATTGAAATCCCGGTTAGCCCAGGTTAGAGGCCTTGTTGTTCTCGTTTTCTTGCTAACTATAGGGCTTAGTTCTTCCTACTGAAACCCCCCCTATGTTGTGATGTTTGGAATCCAAATTGTCGGCGCGAAGCCGTTGTTTTCCTT
This sequence comes from Platanthera zijinensis, assembly GCA_039513925.1. Taxonomy (NCBI): domain Eukaryota; kingdom Viridiplantae; phylum Streptophyta; class Magnoliopsida; order Asparagales; family Orchidaceae; genus Platanthera; species Platanthera zijinensis. The sequence goes on from CM077089.1 coordinate 78,729,075, forward strand.
TAATTTTGATTGATGCTCTGGTTCGGGCGTAGCCGAGAGGGAGAGTTAGGAGGGGGGTGTGGTTGCCAATTTCCTTCATTATGGTATTATTCGAATGGTTAGGCATAGTTTATACGGTAGTAGCGTGCGACGTTGATAGTTGTCTACTGCTACTGCAGTGGCGTGAGTCGTGTGCGCGTTCCGGTGTCATTCGGAAAATTCCAAACGGTACAGGTTTGCCGCGCACGGTCATTAACCTTTAGGGCGCACGACCACTGGTCGTGTGCCTCTGTTCGTGCGCGTATATATTTCAGTTTCCAAAGTTCTGTCTCGGGCAATCGCACGAGCGCTGACATCAGTGCGCACGACCACTGATCGTGCGACACTGATCGTGCGCAGTTGCTAGGTTTTCTGTCAGGTTTCCAGGTTCGTTTCGCACGATCATCAGCCGATGAGTGCGCACGACCACTGATCGTGCGTCACTGATCGTGCGCTTTGTATAATTCCTTTTGCCAGGCGAATTTAGATGGTTTCGAGTGCGGGAGTTTAGATACTCAAGTGGCAGGCAATTACTTGAGTTCTGGATCTTCTGCCTTGGTCGTTCGACTGTCGTCGAGCTCCGTTTTCTTTAGCGGGCTTGTGGGTAGTAACTTAATTTTGGCGGCGAGTGAGGCTAGCTCACTCAAGGCCAAAGTTTAGGTAGGCACTGAGTGGGTTTCACTCAACGCCTAGTCGTGTTGGTTTATTTCAACACTCTTCCTTTACCTTGTATTTCGTTTCCGAGTGGATTTTTTTCCAGTTGTATTTCTGGGTTTTTCTTGTCGGCCGTTTTCTTTATTTTCCTAAAGGCCGAATCGTGGGTCGTGGATAGTAGTGGTGGTTGTAGCTCTTTATGGGGGTGGAGTTGTGTGATATAGCCAAGGCCACCCATGGATTTCTTGCTCCAGGTACGGGCTGGGCATGTCGGGTGGAAGGTCCCTTGTGTTTTCACGTGTTGACCCTCGAGCTTTTGACTTGGACATGGTGGATTGGGGGACTGCGTTTGCCTTCGATCCGGTTCCTCGTTGTTGTTTTTGCTACTATCACTTCCCGCAGTTTAGGGTGTTAGAAGTTTCTTCTTTGGTAGTGTTGCAGCATTCTGGCTCTTGGTAGTCTAGTAGGCCCTGCAGGATGTTGTTCCTGGGCTGGGTCGTTGCTGTTTCTTTGCACGTTGTGCAGTTCTTGTTGTCCTGTTTTGGACAGTTGTGACTCTTTCTACTGCATGTTTTCTGTTATTTTTGTCCTTTTGGTTGACTCTTTCACGCAGTTTTACCTTGATTTTTGCTTGCTGAGGTATTCTGTTTTCTTTTGGAATACCCCAGGTTCTGAGCTGTAGCCGGTCTGGTGGCTAGTTGGAGGTGTTGTTGTTGGTGGACTCCCGGACTTTGGAGTTTTGTTTACCTTGTTTGTGAGGTTGTTTTCAGTACTTTCTTACAGACATATATGTGTGCTGGTGGGTTCGTGTCAGGTTGTTGGCGCCCACTAGTAGTTTTTACCTTGTACTAGATATATACTATTGCTGCTACCATTTATTTTTCTGGAGATAGTCTACTTGCTTTGAGAAGGTTTTATGCTAGGTTGCTAGTTATTTTTAAACTATAATTATTATTATAAATGAAGCTCATGATCAGCATGTTTTTATAAACTTAATCACTACTTTCCAAATCACGTACGAAAACCGTTTTCTTATATATATTATATAAACTAAGTGTAGTGTCTTGCATAGTATGAGTGGTTCTCTTGGGACCCTTATGCGCTCTTTAGGGTGTAAAACCTAATCAAAGTATTTTTCCGCAGCGTTTAAATATAGTTTTCTTTTGTGAACTAGATGATCCACTGAGCCGAGGGATACGGACTCTAAACATAACTGATTTTCTATTCATTAAGCACATGATTTTCTTGCATAAAGATTGTAGTTGGATTTGCCTGAGCGTCAGCAGTTATCCCCTGCTTGACGTGGCATCATGACGCGTGTTTTCTCTTACTCTGATAATTCTTAATTCGGAGAAAATGCGGGTTGTGACAGTTGGTATCAGAGGGAGGTTGCTTGACAAGTTAGTTGGGCAACCTTCCTTGGATGCTGTTAGTAGTTCAGCATCATGTCATTCACACACCGATATGTCATCAGCACGTCTTGGCAAAAGCACGAACACTACACTCATAGCATAACATGAAGTATACGGGGCATATTATGTAGTATGGGATGCATAATATGTGTTCGTATATGGATCCACCATAGGGGCTACATGTGAGGGTTATGTAGTATGGGATGCATAACCTCACCACATGACTGCGACTAGCACGTTTCTTTTTCGTTGCATGGAAATGTTATGTAGTATGGGATGCATAACATTTTCATGTGTACGCCGCTCATATCATGCATTAGGGCCTTCTTTTTAGAATGCATAGCACAATCATGCATATCATATCATTGCATAAGCACAACGCGCCGAGCTAAAGATTTGCAGGATGACATATGTACACACATAAGTTTTCAAACTAACATAAGTTCATGCATCCGATCTAGGCACAAGAGTTAGTGAGGTGGTGGTTAACCATCCTAGGTTAGGGCATATCATCTAATTATTGTGAAGAAGATAAACTCTCAGAGCAAGTTTAGCAGCTTTAAGTCTATATCTACATATGTATTGTCTGTACTGGTAGTCGGTTCTAGTCGTGGGATTTGGTTCTGGTTTGCGTTGTATTGATTTTTAGGATGGCTAGGCGTCCTGCGACCCGATCGACTCCCCTGTCTGAGGGTGAATCTTCTGGAGCTCAGAACGATGCGGTGATCTAGGGTCTGCGTCAGAGTAGCGAGGCTATGGGGAGGCAGTTGGAGGAAGTGCAAGCCCAGATTCAGTCTTTGGTGGCAGTTGTGGCAGGGCAGGCTCAGGGTGCGCAAGTTCCTGCAGGGGGGTTAGCTGTTCCTCCTCCTCCTGCACCCTTGAGACCTCTAGTGGTGGTGCCAGCAGAGATGGCCTTCATCTCGCAGTTTCAGAGGCTGAGCCCTCCCACTTATGATGGGAAGGCAGATTTCATGGTGATAGACGACTGGCTGATCTCCATGGAGGAGATGTTCTCGTACTCTGGGATTTCAGATGATCAGAGGGTGATGATAGCCGCCTATCAGCTTAAAGGATTGGCTAAGAGTTGGTGGCTGAGAGAGAAGGAGAGCCTGGTAGCCGGATGCTCTTGGGAAGTGTTCAAGGAGATGCTGTTGAGGAAGTTCTTACCCTCGGTCGAGCGTGACCGCCTCATGAATGATTTCCTCTATCTGAAGCAAAGGCAGCTCACGGTGGGTGATTATGAGATAGAGTTTAGTAAGTTGAGCCGTTTTGCCCCTGGATTGGTCAGCGTGGAGGCTGATCGAGTTAAGCGATTCCTCGGTGGTTTGAGGAGTGAGGTGCAGCAGTTGGCCAGTGCTTATGGGTCAGTGACTTATGCTGGAGTTGTAGAGGCTGCTCTTAAGGTTGAGGCCATTGAGACGGCGAAGAGCAGAGGCCAGCAGTTGAGGAAGGATAAGAGGAAGTTGGTAGAGGAGAAGAAACCCCTGGTACCCGATGCTGTTCCGGGAAAGAGGAGCAGGGTGGTGTGCAGTTTTTGTGGCCGGTCAGGCCATCCTGTTGAGAGGTGTTTCAAGAAGGCGGCAGCTCAGAAGAAGGAGCAGGTTCATGCTATTCAGGGTGCTCCTGGGAGAGATGTCTCCTGTTCAGTTTGCAAGCGATCCGGGCATGATGCAGCCCAGTGTTGGTCCAGGGTTAGAGTCTGCTATCAGTGTGGGCAGAAGGGTCACGTTAAGTCGAGGTGTCCTCAGGTCCAGTCAGCTCTTCCTGCAGTTCCATTGCAGGCATTACCTCCACCTCAGCATGTGGATAAGGGAAAAGGGAAGCTGAACGTGATTTCTTCCGAGGAGGCTCAGACTTCGACCCAGGTGATCTCAGGTTAGTAGTTGGTTGTTTTTCTTTCTAGCCTGGTAGTTTAGTTGCTAGATTGTTTGCGGTACTGTTGTGCTAGTTCCTTAGCTTTGTGCGTTCCTATAGGAAAATTTAAGGTGAAGAACCGTTGGGCGCGTGTCCTGTTTGACTCCGGCGCTACCCACTCGTTCGTGGCTAGAGCCTTTGTGGAGCATCATCGGTTGTCTCTAGATCGTGTTCGGGATTCCTTCCGTGTCAAGTTTCCCTCTGGTGAATCTGTGTTGTCAGATTTGGGTATTTTGGATTGCCCGGTTTTGTTGGGGGATTTTCTTGCGAAGGCGGATCTGAAGATGATTGATCTAGAGGACTTCGATGTCATTTTGGGCATGGACTGGCTCTCTCGGTATGATGCGGTCATTCAGTGCAAGGGAAAGCGCTTGGACTTCATCAGGGACGACGGTCAGCCTGGCAGCGTGTATGCTGATCCGTGTCAGTATTCTCCTGTTCTCTCTGCGGTATGTGTTCAGAGATTGTTTCTTTCTGATTGTTGTGTTTGTTTAGTCTCGGTGGTTGGAACCGTTGTTAGCGTGCCACGCTTGGAGGAGATTCCTATTGTTCGTGGTTTCGCCGATGTTTTTCCTGATGATCTTCCTGGTATACCTCCTGAGCGGGATGTGGAGTTTGTTATTGATTTGGAGCCGGGTACGCATCCTATTGCTAAGGCGCCGTACCGGATGGCCCCTCGTGAGTTAGAGGAGTTGCGAATTCAGTTAGATGAGTTGTTGGCTAAAGGTTTTATCAGGCAGAGTTCGTCGCCTTGGGGTTCTCCTGTTTTGTTCGTAAAGAAGAAAGATGGGTCGATGCGGCTTTGCATCGACTATAGAGAGTTGAACAAGGTCACTATCAAGAACAGGTACCCTCTGCCGAGGATCGATGATTTATTTGACCAGTTGCGTGGTAGCACGGTGTTCTCCAAGATCGATCTTCGTTCGGGCTATCATCAGCTCAGGATCCGTGAGGCAGATATTCCACGGACTGCGTTTAGGTCGAGGCATGGGCACTTTGAGTTTTTGGTGATGTCGTTTGGTTTGACCAACGCACCATCAGCCTTCATGGATATGATGAACAGGGTGTTCAAGGATTTCCTAGACAAGTTCGTTGTGGTCTTCATTGATGACGTGTTGGTTTATTCTCGCAGTGCTGAGGAGCACGAGCAGCATTTGCATTTGGTCCTATCAGAGTTGAGGAACCACAAGTTATTCGCCAAGTTGAGCAAGTGCGAATTTTGGTTGCCTCAGGTTTCTTTTCTAGGCCACGTGGTGAACAAGGATGGGATCTCGGTTGACCCAGAAAAGATTGCAGCAGTGACGGATTGGAGTAGGTCGAATACTCCTAAGGAGATCAGAAGTTTCTTAGGGTTGGCTGGCTATTACAGGAGATTTGTGGAGGGTTTCTCTTCTCTAGCCGCACCATTGACCAAGCTGACTCAGAAGAATGTGGCTTTTGTTTGGAGCGAGAAGTGCGAAGAAGCTTTTCAGGAGTTAAAGAGGAGATTGTGTACTGCTCCCGTTCTGACCCTTCCTACTGAGGGCATGGATTATGATGTATATGTGGATGCTTCGCATATAGGTCTGGGATGTGTATTAATGCAGGATGGAAAAGTAATTGCTTATGGGTCAAGGCAGTTGAAAACTCATGAGCGGAATTATCCTACGCATGACCTTGAGTTTGCAGCGGTTATCTATGCGTTGAAGTTGTGGAGGCACTTACTTTATGGGGCTCAGTGCAAGATTTTTACTGACCATAAGAGCCTGAAGTACGTGTTCACGCAGAAGGAGTTGAATCTGCGTCAGCGGCGGTGGCTTGAGTATGTGGCGGATTATGATGTGGAAATCCAGTATCATCCGGGCAAGGCCAATGTGGTGGCCGATGCCCTGAGCCGAAAGACGGGAAAGATCTTTAACCTCTCCGCCGATCGATTAGTTGAGGAGTTCCTCCTTATGGATATTTCAGTGGGATGCTGTAGTTTACAGAGTAGCTTATCAGTGGAAGAGCCGTCCTGGATTTCTTTGACTAGATTGCATCAGAAGGACGATCCGGATCTGTTGCACCTTTTTACCAGGACAGAGAAGGGAGAGTTGCCAGATTTTTCTATTGATGATGCGGGTACTTTGAAGTACCGCGGCAGGTTTTGCGTTCCCGCTGTTGGGGACATTAAGAGTATGATTTGCAGTGAGGCTCATGGTTCCAGCGTTGCCTACCATCCAGGATCTACGAAGATGTACCGTGACTTAAAGCAAATTGCTTGGTGGTATGGTATGAAAGGAGATATAGCCCGATATGTTGCTGAGTGTCACACTTGCAAGCGTGTGAAGGCCGATCATGGAAGGCCTGGTGGTAAGTTGACTCCGCTAGATATCCCGACTTGGAAGTGGGAGAGTATATCTATGGACTTCATTACGGGTTTTCCAAAATCCCCGAGAGGATTTGATTCTGTTTGGGTTATAGTGGATAGATTGACGAAGTGTGCTCACTTCGTGCCTTATAAGATTGATTACCCGATGAAGAAGATAGCGGAGTTGTACTTGAATGAAGTCATCCGACTCCACGGTGTGCCAGTTAGCATCATTTCTGATCGAGACTCCCGGTTTACTTCTCGTTTTTGGCAGAGTCTGCAGGAGGGTTTGGGTACGGATCTGAGGTATTCTACTGCGTACCACCCTCAGACCAATGGGCAGACGGAGCGGGTCAATCTGATTGTTGAGGATATGATCCGGTGCTATATTTTAGACCACGGTGGAGCGTGGGATGAGCGTCTGCGACTCATGGAATTTGCTTACAATAACAGTTATCAGGAAAGCTTGCAGATGGCTCCGTTCGAAGCCTTGTATGGGAGGCGCTGTAGGACTCCGTTGTTTTGGGCTGAGGCTTGTGAGAAGCCTTTGTTGGGTCCTGATGCTCTAGAAGAGATGGAAGTCGCCGTGAAGCTTATTCGGGAGAAGCTTCGTTTAGCCCAGGAGAGGTATGAAAAGAACGCCAATCGGCGTAGGTCTGCTTTGGAATTTTCAGTAGGGGATCTTGTATACCTCAAGGTTTATCCAATGGTTGGTGTGAAGAGATTTGGTAAAAATCGGAAATTGGACCCAAGGTATGTGGGCCCGTTTGAGGTCTTGGAGCGGATTGGCGTGTCTGCATATAGATTGGATTTGCCAGCAAACTTCCCTGGTGTTCATAATGTTTTTCATGTTAGCCAATTGCGGAAGTGTGTGCGCAGCAGTGGGCAACTCTTGGATGTTGTGCCCCAGTTAGAGCCCAACCTCTCTTTTGTTGAGGTGCCAGTTCGTATTTTGGATACTCAGGAGCGTGTGCTGCGAAAGAAGTCCATACCGATGGTGAAAATTCTATGGAAAAATCAGGATTTGGAGAGCGCGACTTGGGAGCTAGAGTCGGCCATGAGGAGGGCGTACCCTCACCTGTTTCTCTGATTTGATCGGTATGTTTCCCTTTGTAACTTCCGTTTGTTACTTTTTCCTTCTTTTGTAGGAGGGTTGTGCGTAAAGTTTCGGGACGAAACTTTCTTTTAGGGGGAGTGACTGTAACGCCCCGTCTTTTCAGCGATTATTTTTATTCTCGTTTGGCGTTACGATGACGCGTTTCCGTGGCTTGTGCCATGTGTGGAGTACGGTTTAGCTCCTTAGAACTGAGTGCCCTGTTTGGTAGCCTGTTGGCAAGATCTCCCTAGCAAACCGAGTCGTTTTGGTGACCCGGTGTGGCCTCTCGGGGGGATGTTTGTGTTTGGCTTTGTTTGGGCATAACTCGAGTTCTGTTCGTCGAAAGTTAATTTCGACTTCGCCGTTGTGTTCGTAGCGTGGGTATTTAGCTACGGTGCGAATTTCGTCGAATTCCGAGGTGAATCGGTTTTCGCGTCAATTTGGTGCTTTATGTAATTTTGTAATTAATTATATAATTATATAATTATATATATATATATATTTAGAATGAAAAGCCCCCATCGATCATCATCTTCTTCACGTAAGAAACCGCCGCCCTTGTACGAGAGAAGTAACCGCCGAGCCTTCCCTTCGGACGCCGATTCCCGGAGCGTTTGTGGACGGAATTCGATTCCGAGAGTGGATACGGATTGCTCTCGACGAGACCTTCATTCCTGCGGTAAGAAATTCGATTTTCGTGGAGTTTTGGAAGGATTGGAATTTTCAGTTTTGGAAGTTTTCCGCCATTAATGGCCGAGTCTTTGTTCTAGGTGTTGCGGCCGTCTTGATCCGTGCGAAGAGGAGGAAAGCAGTACAAAGCTTCGCTGAGATTTGAGGCAAGTGGTATTCTTTCCCTTGCCAAGTGTTTTCTTTTATTTTATTTGATGAAATTGAAATCCCGGTTAGCCCAGGTTAGAGGCCTTGTTGTTCTCGTTTTCTTGCTAACTATAGGGCTTAGTTCTTCCTACTGAAACCCCCCCTATGTTGTGATGTTTGGAATCCAAATTGTCGGCGCGAAGCCGTTGTTTTCCTTTAATTTTGATTGATGCTCTGGTTCGGGCGTAGCCGAGAGGGAGAGTTAGGAGGGGGGTGTGGTTGCCAATTTCCTTCGTTATGGTATTATTCGAATGGTTAGGCATAGTTTATACGGTAGTAGCGTGCGACGTTGATAGTTGTCTACTGCTACTGCAGTGGCGTGAGTCGTGTGCGCGTTCCGGTGTCATTCGGAAAATTCCAAACGGTACAGGTTTGACGCGCACGGTCATTAACCTTTAGGGCGCACGACCACTGGTCGTGTGCCTCTGTTCGTGCGCGTATATATTTCAGTTTCCAAAGTTCTGTCTCGGGCAATCGCACGAGCGCTGACATCAGTGCGCACGACCACTGATCGTGCGACACTGATCGTGCGCAGTTGCTAGGTTTTCTGTCAGGTTTCCAGGTTCGTTTCGCACGATCATCAGCCGATGAGTGCGCACGACCACTGATCGTGCGTCACTGATCGTGCGCTTTGTATAATTCCTTTTGCCAGGCGAATTTAGATGGTTTCGAGTGCGGGAGTTTAGATACTCAAGTGGCAGGCAATTACTTGAGTTCTGGATCTTCTGCCTTGGTCGTTCGACTGTCGTCGAGCTCCGTTTTCTTTAGCTGGCTTGTGGGTAGTAACTTAATTTTGGCGGCGAGTGAGGCTAGCTCACTCAAGGCCAAAGTTTAGGTAGGCACTGAGTGGGTTTCACTCAACGCCTAGTCGTGTTGGTTTATTTCAACACTCTTCCTTTACCTTGTATTTCGTTTCCGAGTGGATTTTTTTCCAGTTGTATTTCTGGGTTTTTCTTGTCGGCCGTTTTCTTTATTTTCCTAAAGGCCGAATCGTGGGTCGTGGATAGTAGTGGTGGTTGTAGCTCTTTATGGGGGTGGAGTTGTGTGATATAGCCAAGGCCACCCATGGATTTCTTGCTCCAGGTACGGGCTGGGCATGTCGGGTGGAAGGTCCCTTGTGTTTTCACGTGTTGACCCTCGAGCTTTTGACTTGGACATGGTGGATTGGGGGACTGCGTTTGCCTTCGATCCGGTTCCTCGTTGTTGTTTTTGCTACTATCACTTCCCGCAGTTTAGGGTGTTAGAAGTTTCTTCTTTGGTAGTGTTGCAGCATTCTGGCTCTTGGTAGTCTAGTAGGCCCTGCAGGATGTTGTTCCTGGGCTGGGTCGTTGCTGTTTCTTTGCACGTTGTGCAGTTCTTGTTGTCCTGTTTTGGACAGTTGTGACTCTTTCTACTGCATGTTTTCTGTTATTTTTGTCCTTTTGGTTGACTCTTTCACGCAGTTTTACCTTGATTTTTGCTTGCTGAGGTATTCTGTTTTCTTTTGGAATACCCCAGGTTCTGAGCTGTAGCCGGTCTGGTGGCTAGTTGGAGGTGTTGTTGTTGGTGGACTCCCGGACTTTGGAGTTTTGTTTACCTTGTTTGTGAGGTTGTTTTCAGTACTTTCTTACAGACATATATGTGTGCTGGTGGGTTCGTGTCAGGTTGTTGGCGCCCACTAGTAGTTTTTACCTTGTACTAGATATATACTATTGCTGCTACCATTTATTTTTCTGGAGATAGTCTACTTGCTTTGAGAAGGTTTTATGCTAGGTTGCTAGTTATTTTTAAACTATAATTATTATTATAAATGAAGCTCATGATCAGCATGTTTTTATAAACTTAATCACTACTTTCCAAATCACGTACGAAAACCGTTTTCTTATATATATTATATAAACTAAGTGTAGTGTCTTGCATAGTATGAGTGGTTCTCTTGGGACCCTTATGCGCTCTTTAGGGTGTAAAACCTAATCAAAGTATTTTTCCGCAGCGTTTAAATATAGTTTTCTTTTGTGAACTAGATGATCCACTGAGCCGAGGGATACGGACTCTAAACATAACTGATTTTCTATTCATTAAGCACATGATTTTCTTGCATAAAGATTGTAGTTGGATTTGCCTGAGCGTCAGCAGTTATCCCCTGCTTGACGTGGCATCATGACGCGTGTTTTCTCTTACTCTGATAATTCTTAATTCGGAGAAAATGCGGGTTGTGACAGTTAGTCATAAATAATAGTAAGTGCCTTGCAAAAGGGAACGATGTGCTTCAACTACCATCATAGTTCCTAGTGCCCCCGACAGCCCTTCATAGGGAATACCGTGGGCAGTCCAAGGTCAACTATAAACCGTAAGACAAAAATGAATACAAGAGTAATTAGAAATATACTAGGGCTTAATTTTCACTCAACACGGTGACTCGGGAGGTTTGTTTGGTTTAGAAATCTGAGTGGTAGGCTTGGTGGTTGTGGAAATGAGCAAGTTAGCCCGGTGGGCCGAAGGCTCGGAAGGTAATTGTAACGGACAGGTTAGTTCAGGGAGCCGACAACTCAGAGATTTATATCAATCATAATTGCATGTGCATAAAGGTAGTGGGTATTCGGTATTAGACTGTCATTCTCACCGACATCGATTCGATGACTCGGCAAGTGTGGTTTACACTTAACTAAGGGAAAGTCTGGCGGTGGGTCAGCATTGTACGTGGTGACTCCACGGTTATGTTCTTCACGTTGAGGAATATGAAGGGATAGGACTAGTAGTATGGATACCCTCCTAGGAGTGGGGTGCCCCGACCCACTGTCTCTGTTGGCTACGACGGAAGCTCCTGGGAGTGATGCTAGCTTCCAAAAGGGGGGAACTAAAGGTTTGTACGCATAAAGTCATGTGTGTGTTTCACTTGCATGTGTCATGGCATAACATATCACTACACACATACTTGCATATAACCTGACACCCCATCGTATAAATTGGTATGAGACTTTTTATACGATGGGAGCCTTGCAAAAGACCCCTTAACTTATAAGTTTGTATGGACATTCATATAAGTTAAGGTTACTTATTTCATAGTTTACTTTACACGTACTTACTACTCTACTTTACTTGTTTACATTATTGCTTCCTTGTTTTTATTCTTTTGTACATACACCTACTAGGGTAGTTGTCACCTACTTATTCCACTTTACTTTGTTTTCCTCAACTTTCATCATCCCCGCACAGCGCCTAGGAGTCGCGGGGGTGAGGCGAGGACGATAGTGGCTTAGTATTTTGACTAACAGTCAGTGGACCACATCATTTTAGGGGACCGAGCAGCAGGAGCATCAACACCGACAGGACAAGGAGGCAGGACATAAGGAGCAGTTGCTGCGCACAACCACTACTACACAGTAATAGGTCGAAGATAGATTTCAGTTTGCTTCTGCTTAGATGTTGTGATTTGTGAGAGAGAAATCATTGTATTAGTCATGTACTCGGCTCAAGCCCATTTTCTACTCTCTTTCATACTTTGTACTCATTATGGACTATAGCACTTTTACTTATATATATATGTGATCTTGTGGACTTGAACTTATATTTGTTCAATTGTACTTCTAATCCCTTCTATGATCATCAATGCGGGTAGAATCAGCGTTTTGTAGTGGAGACCCTCTCGAGTGTCGCCATCACCACAAAACGGTGGTTCTGGGCGTAAGACCCGGAAGTGTAGCAAAAAAGGGGGTCTTACAAACTGGTATTAGAGGAAAACTTCGATCCAAAGAGAAGAAGTCGACAAAATACTAGGTCACCCAGTGTGAGCATTAGTTTGGGGGACAAACTAAGAAGCAGAAGCTGTGGTGTGCCCATGTGTAAAAATCACAATATATAGTCCATAAATTAATGAGTTAGGCCAACCCAACTAGGAAAATTGACTCGTCAAGATGATTCTTATTATACCCTGGTCAAAATTGACTTTAGGTTTAATTCAGTTAAGGTACGAGGATACCCGAAATGACTAGAGGAAGAGTCTAACGCGAAAGAAGGTGAAAGGAGGGATTAGATCTGACTTACTCTAGAGGGGGGGGGTGAATAGAGTATTTAAAAATTTTGGCTGTTTTAAACTTTTATCTATCATAGTGAAAATAAGTGATACCAAATATAATAATAATAGAAGGAAAAACAAGCTAAGCTATTCTAACTATCACAGCCACAGCAAGAACAAAAATAGGAAATGAGCAACTAGACAACACAAGAAGATTTTATTGTGGTTCCCCTAAACTTGGGTGCATCCACTCTTCTACCACCCTAGTATGAATTCACTAGTAGGTTTTTATCAGGTGTCTGCCACCAAAATATCTATTTGTAGGGATAGATTGCAACCCTTTAGGCTTTTGATCAGGTGCCCAAAAACCAACCCAAGTCTTTTGATCAGGAGACTTGACAACCAAGAGCTAACTTTTGAAGGGAGTTAAAACCCTTTTACAAGAGGTGAGAGGAGGTGATGGTGTCTTCTCTTTCTCTAATCAATAGAGAAGACTAGTGGATCTTTGATGTTGACAAAGCTCCCCCTGAGATGTTGATGGTTCAGGAAGACTTGAGCTTTGCTTCAGGGTGTAGGTCTTCAGCCTTGTCTGAGAGCATTCTTGGAACTTTTCTAACTGAATAAATCTTTGTTGTCCTGAATGTTTTTGGAAATGAAGCTTGAAGAAGACTCTTGATTGTAATGATTGTTCTTCTTCTGTCTTCAGACTTGACAAGGTGAAACACATAGAATTTTCTGTACTGTGAGAGAGAGAGAGAGAGTTCTGAAAGATTAGTATGTCTCAGTGCTATATATTTTTCTTTGTAAATTCTTGTAGTTCCTTCTTTGTGTGTCTGTGTCTAAAAGACAAAAATCTCTTTTTATATTCTCAGTCAATAATTTCACCTTTGAAATTTGAATTATTGCCTTAATTGCTGGTTGATCTGGAGAATATAAATGGCTGGAATATATCATAAATGAGTTTCCTCAACTATCCCTTAATAAAATAAGTAAGTAAACATCCTGATGAATACCATAATTAATGCTGGCAATAACGGCTATATTCAGAGGAATATATACATTAATTACTCAGGAATAATACTGTTATTAATATAGAAATAAAGGAACAGAAGGAAGAAAACTTCTCATTCTGAAACTGGACAGATATCGTCGACCACTGAACAGAATTCATCGACCTGAGGTCCAAGATCGTCGACCTAAGAATTCCAGTTCATCGACCTGAGCTCTGCGAACTGTGTATTGAGAATGGCTTACCAAAACTGCACTCTGAGTTCGTCGAGCTGAGATTCTGTCTGAAGAAAACTGATCGTCGACCTGAGCTTGAATATTGTCGAGCTCAGCTCAGAGAATTAACTCTGAGTTCATCGATCTAAGATCAATGATCGTTGAGCTAAGTTTGAAGAACTTCGAATTGATCAAACTGTTCTCTAAAAACTTCTAAGTCTGATTCTTCTGAGGTCCTCTACTGGCTGGTTCAAGAAGGTTGATCTTAATGACTTAGCCTACACTCTATGACTATTATACTTAACCCTGACTATAAAAGGTGGGTCAGACTCAGCCTAAATTAGTGAACCTAGCCAAAATCCAACTAGGAATCCAACAATCTCCCCCTATTTGGGTGAGGTCACTAAGTACAATGCATAAGAAAAGAAAATAAAAACATACAACATGAAAGAAAATATCTAAAAGAATGAAAAATAATTCATCAGATAGAGAGAATATCCACAGAGAATAAAAATAGTTTTAGAGCCTATTGTGAGGAGGAGAAGAAGAAGATTTAGTGAACACTATTATTCTGAGAGGGTCTTCTGCTTCTTGCTTAGAAATTTTCAGGTCTTGAGCTCCCAAAAGAGTTACAGTAGAAGCTCTAGGCACAACAACTTCTAGGTGAATCTGCAATAAGCATTTAGATCAAATAGTTCTTTGTCTACCTCAAACTTTTCAAGCACTTTCTATCTGAAAGAAGATATAGTTGTAAATTGTGATGGATCAGTTCCTTCTGTCTTTTCCTTATTTATCTGAGATAATCAAATCAGTTCATGGAATCTAGCCATCCTGAAATTTGGATCAAGCTCTGGTTCATATCTTGGATCAGCTAAATCATCCAGAGCAGTCCTTTGAGGCTTTCTGAAAATAACAGACTGTTGCCGATAATTTGTTGAAGGATAATTCTTTACAGATTTTTTCAGCAGAATAGGAATTTGGTGGTCTGTATTCACAGTATTTTCCAGTAGGAATGGAAGATTGTCTTTGAGCTGGTCTGGAAGTTTGTCTTGAGTAAGAAGGAGCTGGTTTAGAATATTTTCTTGAATACTAATAATGAGCTAGATTGGGAGGTTGAGAAGCACTGGAGGCATACATTGCAATATTGCATGAAGCTCCTACAGTAGGAGGAGGAGGAGGAGGTGGTGGATCTTTTCTGAATTTCTTCACTGGAGAAGATCCAGACCTTTTCTTCTTCTTCTGTGCTTTAGCCTGGTTCCTTAACAGTCTCATCCAATGAGGAGTTGTTGGAGTAAGAGGAATGTTGTGCAGAATATAATATGGAACATCATTATCTGGATTTAGCTTAGGAACAGCCTTTCCTAGAGCTTTCCTCTTCTTTGATTTGGATTTATTAGAAGTGTCAGAATCAGAAATATCTTCTGAATCCTCATCATCATCAGATGATCTAAGAGGATTATCATATAAATCATCTATTTCTTCTAATGTTTGCTTTGAAATATGTTTATCTGCTTGAGGAGGAACTGGAGGTAGAACAACTTCAGGAGGAACAATAATCTCTGTAATCAACTGAGAATCTTCTAAGTCTTTATCAGACAGAAGAAAATTATTCAGCTCAGGATCATTTTGCATATGTTCAATCTCTAGTGCAACATCCTGTGCAATTAAATCATCTAGACTTAGTATTGGACAATCATCCATTACATAAGTTGGGCTAACAGGTTCCACAACTATGTTAGTAGCAAACCATGCTTGAATGGCCTAAAGAGTTTTTGTACTAATTGGAGCTGTGTAGCAAATAATATCTGTGCAGTACTCGGGAGAAACACAAAAAAATGTTTATATATAAGAGGTCAAAAAAATCTAGAACTGACTTCAGTTCAGCTGCTGGAGAAATGGAACAGTCTTTAGAAAGAATAACCAAGGATTCAACTGCATCTGCATCTGGTATATCATTATTAGCAAACTCCACTGCTGCTATTGCTGCTGTTTATGCATCTGGTATATCATTATCAACAATATCAGTACCAACAATATCTACTGCTGTTGTTGTTGCTGTTACTGGAGCTGCTTCTTCATTGAGCATCTCCCCCTGCCTGGTTTCAGTAGGTACTGGAGCCAAGCCCACAATTGAAGAAGGAGGGATAGAGGGGGCAGAAAGTTGGGTAGCTAGAGAAGAAATGGAAGCAACAAGAGGTGAAATAGCCTCTGATATGGGTTATTTTAGAAGAGGTGTAATGGATTGTGGAATAGATAAAATAGGGAAGGAATTTATGTCCATGAATTCAAGAGGGGTTTGAGTGGATACAGATGGATTGAGGGTGGATGATGATGGATGAGAGGGTGAGGAATCTAGCATTGGTTCATCTGTTGATGATGGGGAAGGAAGGGGTGATGATAGATTGGATGATAACAGATTGAATGTTTGTATGGATGATAGGTTGTGAAGGGGGATGTCAGTAAGATGTGAAGGAGGAGGAGACAGAGGAGGAGTAACATGTCTTTATGTATTAACATGTACTGGAGATTGAATAGGTGAATGTTGGTGTTGAGGGGATTGATGTGGTGAAGGTTGATGTACTGGATAATGAATAGGTGAATGAACTGGTGAGTTAATTGGTGAATGAATATGGATTGGGGAAGCAGGAGGTGTTGGTTGATGTTCTTGAGATGTAGAAGAAAGCTGGAGGGTTGTTGAGGGAGTTTGAATTAGAGGAGGTGGAGGGGGAATGGAAATATCCTCAGTATGGTGGGGAGTGGCTGGAGCAGCCCTTATACCCTCAGAAGGTCTGGAAGAGGAAGCCTTGGATGGCTTAGAGATATTCCTCTCCCACCTACCAAATAAGGCGTAGGTGAGCCTCTTGGAGGCATTAAAGAATATGGTCGGGGAGACCAGTGATTCAGCAGCCTTGTACTGCAGGAAGATTCCCAGAATTCTTCCAAAACACACTTCTTTCTTGGTGTTTTTCTTCTTAATCAACTCAAACATGATTTTGGCCCAATTCACGGCCTTCTTGTTCACCACTGCGCACATCACTAGAAACTATTGTCTATTAATATAATCATGGGCAGTGTGCGTGCCCAACAGTACTTTTCCTACAACATATGCTAGAAACTTATAGTCCGTAGATAGATGTTTCTTTAGCAATTTGTTAAGGGTGTCTCCAGAATAACCCATTCGAATCAACATCTCATCAAATTCAGCAGTGTCGATTTCTAATTCCTCTTCTCCATTTATTAAACCGAAAATTTCAGTAAGAACATCAGGGGTAAGTGAAACGACGTTACCCGATATTGTCCAGATCAACGTATCAGCATCTGGAGTCGATAGAGTGAAGACCCATTCTATGATTTCTGTCGCCGCAATCTTCATCCTGGTAGTCATCAGACTCTTCAACTATAAATCTTCAAACAACTTTAGAATGTCAAGGAATATCTGGTCTGAGTGTTGGAATGACTCGAAATATATATTGAAACCCATGCCAAACTTCATAGCTACAAGAGCGCTTACTAGAATCACCATGATCACTTGCAACAAAGAAACAAAGAGATCAAGTGCAAGAGAATTGAAAGCGCGGGATGAATCTCGAAGAAAACCTAGATATAAGTTTTTTAGAATATGAAACGACAAACTTCGTCCTGTGAAAAAGAAAAATTCTTCGATTTGAGGTCGACGAAATATTTTATCGACAAAAGAGTTCGTCGATCTCAGTCTGAAGAAGGGAAAACTTTTCGTCGTTCTCAGGTCGACAAAAAATTTCTGAAGCTAGATCGTCGATCTCCAGTCAATGAAATGACTCACACAGAGAGTTCGTCGATCTCAGGTCGACGAATTATCTCAAGAACTTTTCTCAGTTCGTCGATCTCAGGTCGACGAACTGTGACAAATTCTTTGACCATAGACAGAAAGTTAAATTAAAGCTTCTCCATTAATCATACCAAGTTGATTTAGGAAGAACAGATTGTTTCTTTCATCCAAGGGTTTGGTGAAGATGTCTACTCTTTGCAAATCAGTGTAGATATAGACAAGATTAATTTTCTTTTTGTCCACACACTCTCTAATGAAATGATGCCTTATCTCTATATACTTAGTTCTACTATGATGAACTAGATTCTGAGCAATAGAAATTGCACTTGTATTATCACAGAGTAAGGTTGAATTATTTAAGTTGTATCCATAGTCTATAAGTTGGTTTTGAATCCACAACATCTATGAACAGCAACTGCAAGCTGCTATGTACTCAGCTTCTGCTGTTGATGTAGACACAGATGTTTGCTTTTTGCAAAACTAGGATACAAGTCAGCACCAAGGAACTGGCATGTTTCTTATGTGCTTTTCCTGTCCACTCTACATCTAGCGAAGTCAGCATCTGAGTATCCAGTCAACTCATATTCTGACTCAGTTGTATACCAGAGTCCTAAATTTGGGGAACCCTTTGTATATCTTAAAATTTCTTTAAGGAAAATAAGATGAGATTCTTTAGGGTTTACTTGGAACCTAGCATAAAGGCATGCAGCAAATATTATGTCTGACCTACTTGCTATGAGATATAATAGGGAACCAACAATGCCCCTATATAATTTCTGATCAACAGGCTTTCCATGTTCATCAGAGTCAACCACAACATTGGTAGCCATGGGTGTTTTCTCTGCGAAGGCATCTGACATCCCAAACCTTTTGATGAGCTCCTTAACATACTTGGATTGGGATATGAAAATGCCGTCAGGCAATTGCTTCACTTGGAGACCAAGGAATTATGAAAGTTCACCCATACTACTCATCTCAAACTTTGAATGCATAAGGTCAGAAAACCTTTTGCATAGTTTGGGATCAGTTGAGCCAAATATAATATCATCTACATAAATTTGTACTAACAAGATTTTATCTTTATGATGCTTAATAAAAAGAGTCCTATCTACCATGCCTCTAGAAAATTTATGCTCTAACAAGAAGTTGGATAAGGTCTCATACTAAGCTCTTGGAGCTTGCTTTAGACCAAAGAGATCTTTATGCAATCTAAAGACATGAGAGAGATTCGTTGGAGAGATAAAACCTGGTGGTTGCTCCACATATACTTCCTCTTTGAGTTCTCCATTCATAAATGCACTCTTGACATCCATTTGATAGACTTTGAACTTTTTGAAGGACACATATGCAAGGAAGATTTGTATAGCCTCAAGCCTTGCAACATGGGCAAATGTCTGATCATAGTCAATGCCTTCCTCTTGCCTATAGCCTTGAGCTACTAGCCTTGCCTTGTTCCTTATGATAGTGCCTTGGGCATCAAGTTTATTTTTGAATACCCACTTAGTTCTAATGACTGGGTAGTCTTTGGGTCTTAGAACTAAGTCCCAAACTCTACATCTCTCAAACTGGTTGAGCTCCTCTTGCATAGCAATGATCCAGTGTGGATCTTGCTCAGCATCTTTGATGGATTGGGGCTCAACTTGAGATATGAAGCAGGCAAGCATCACATCCTGGTGGAGTTGATGACTTGTCTGCATACCTATTAATATGTCTCCTATTTCTTGTGATATAGGATGATCTCTAAGTATGACAGAATCAATTAGTGGAGTTGGTTCAGCAACAGCTTGGGGAGTTAATTCCTCTGGTGGAATTAAGTTAGTTGTTGTTGGCTCTCCATTACATTCAGTATCTTTATCATCACTTTCTTCAGTAATTTGTGTAAAAGGATGTGTAATAGCCTCATTGGTGAGGGTCAACTCATCCAGCTTTTCATACATATTAGGTACCTACAAGGTTTCACTGGTAGAAGTTATCTTCTCCTTATAAAACATGTTAGTCTCATCAAAAGAAATATGAACAGACTCTTCCATTTTCAGTGCAGGAGGCATTGATGGCCTTTAAGCAAAATTCTTTGGCCCTTGCTTCCTCCTCTTCATCTTCAAATGATGAGTCATCATCTGAGATATCCCAGATAACATCTAGGGATGTTAATTCTTCTCCTTCAAATGAGATGATGTGGCTTCCTTTTGATGTGTTATCCATGGGTTCAGAAGCCATTTGGTGAAGGGATTCCCACATCTCCTTAGCTGTTGAGCATTCAACAACATCCTAAAATAAGTCATCAGATAATGACTGAGCTAGGATGTTCATTGCTCTGGCATCAGCTAGCCTGGCCTTTTTAGTTGTTGTTGCCGAAGTTGGGAGACCTGTCAAAATGGACAAGAAAATATCTTCATCAAAAGAGTTCATATATAATTTAACTCTTGCCTTCCAGATGCTAAACTCAGCTAAGTTGCAAGCTGGAGGTCTGGTGCTAAAATAATCATTGTACTGGGCCATGATAGTGAAAGTGAATATCTATAAACCTTGGTATCTATCAGGATCTTGTGACTCAGGTGTTAGCCTGTACAGTCAGCCAACCTCCCTCTGATACCAATTTAAAGAAAAGGGGATAGATACCGATTGCGGAATGAAGGTTATAAATATTATGAATTAAAACCCTAAAGCCTAACACAAGTGTTGTGCCCAGAATAAAGCCAACTGTAATTACAGTTAAGGCTTGAGGTCCTTATCCAACAACTAGCAATCCTAGTTAAAACTAATCATAGCCACAATGCAAATACTTAAGTAAACATCCAGACGACACAAGATATTATAGTGGTTCCCCAAACACTGGGTACGTCCACTCTTCTACCGACACGGTAGGAATCCACTCAGGTTTTTGATCAGGTGCCCTGCCACCAACAAGATCTGCTTCAGGTAGATCTAGAAACCCTTTAGACTTTTGATCAGGTGTCTAAAAACCAAGCTTTACTTTTGAAGGGAGTAAACAACCCTTTACAGGAGGGGGAAGAGAGTTAGATTGTCTTCTCTATTTTAACATAGATTAGAGAAGCACAAGAGTCTCTTCAGAACTTCTAACTGCAAGGTGTCTTGAAGTTCTGAAGGAAAAAGCCTGAAGAAGACTAGAGATCTGGATGGATGTTCTTCTTCAGCTTCCTTCTTCTTCTTCTTCAATATCTCTGAGTGTATCTTCCTGAAATAGGAGCACTCAGGTTGAGGAAGAGCAGAAGAGATATCTTCTCAGTGGGATGTAGATTGGCTGAGAGCAGCTGTATTGCTGTACTGTATTTCTTCCTTCTTCTACTACTCTACTTTGTTCTTCCAAAAGAACTCTTTAAATAAGAGCAGCATCAAGGGCTCTATTATTTGAGTTGAACTTTGTCTTTATCAGGAATCTACAAACTGGGCTGCATTTAACATAAAGACAAAACAAGTCTTGCAGATATATATATTTTATATAAAGAATAAAGCTACAGCAGCTGCAATATAGATCTGTATAAAGAATGCTATAAAAGGTTACATCAGATAACACTTTAAAGCCAACGGCTATAAAGGACAGCTGCATAAAGAAAGTAAACTAATAAGACAAAATACATGTCAGAAGGAATTGACTTATGCATAAAGGATATAAGCAAAGATTGCTTTGAGATATATGCATAAGATCAATTAAATAATCTATAATAAAGATATGCCATAAATACAGGAAATAAAACAAGGAATAAAACGCATATAATATTACATATATAAGCAGACATAAAATAGTCGAACGATCTTCAGAGATCGTCGACCGACATACTGAGATCGTCAACCTATCAGACAGATAGTCGACCGACTCAGATAGTCAAACTATCCAGGCAGATAGTCGACCGACTCAAAGCTAGACAGAAAATGTCGACCTAAGAAAATAGACAGATAGTCAAGCTATCGATAGATAGTCGACCGGCAAACAGACAGCTAAGCTATCAATAAGATAGTAGAGTGTTGGGGTTTGTCTCCACAATGCCTCAGATTTGTAGGAGGTCAGACCTTGAACTAAGATGAATTAAGGTGTATTTGATGCTGTGTTTAAGGTGTATGTGTGCAGGTCCTTAATACCAAGTGTAGACCAATGTCAGTCTATAATGGGTCACCAAACACAGGACCATACAATGTAATCCCTCATTGTGTGATTCAAAGTGTTGGCCCATGTATAGCCTCTCTATTGGGATACACTTCCTTCATGCACTTGGATTGATGGACAGAAGCATTGGAGCAAATTTCCTCATAGAATTTTTCTAAGTCCATAATACTCGAGTAACCCCTTATGACACTCGAGTATCAGGCTTAATACTCGAGTAGTTAGTAAAACATACTCGAGTAGTTAGAGATACTCGAGTAGTCAGTTAGACTTACTCGAGTAAGGTCTTAATACTCGAGTAGTCTGTGTCTCATACTCGAGTAGTTAGTGAGATACTCGAGTAATCAGTTTGGCTTACTCGAGTAGGGTCTGAATACTCGTGTAGATATATCTATACTCGAGTAGTTAAGTTAGTCACTCGAGTAAGTTCTTTTCATACTCGAGTAAGTAACTTGATACTCGAGTAAATCATGTTTGATACTCGAGTAGATCCTTTTCTTCTCTTCTCTGCAAGTTCAAAGTACTGATACTCGAGTAAATACCCTGATACTCGAGTATGTGTTTTCTGATACTCGAGTAAATACCCTGATACTCGAGTAAGTGTTTTCTGATACTCGAGTATAACTTCTGATACTCGAGTAAGTTTTCTCTATACTCGAGTATATCTTCTGATACTCGAGTAAGTATGTTCATACTCGAGTAATTGATCTTTGATACTCGAGTAAATTCTTCCATACTCGAGTAATTGACTCTGATACTCGTGTATGTAAACGTTTCTCAGGTATATTTTCTGATACTCGAGTTTAGCCTTTTTGATACTCGAGTATATCGTCTTGATACTCGAGTATACTTTTCTATCACTCGAGTATACAATTCTGATACTCGAGTATACCATTTTTGATACTCGAGTAATTCATTCTTCTCTCCTGTATTTCTCTCCTTCTATACTCGAGTATACTGCTTCTTGCTACTCGAGTAATCCATCTCTCCATACTCGTGTATACCCTTCATTACTCGAGTATCGCAGTCAACTTCTCCAGAATTATTCTAAGTCCATTTTCATCATAAGTATTTTGAATCTGTCAATTCTGATTGGTCCACGTGTCATCATTAATCAATGTTATGACCGTTGGAACCCACCTATAAATAGGTCTTTTCAGAAATGACTTTTAAGCGTTATATTATAGAAATATTCTTTTTAAGAAAGAGAAATTCCGTGAACCCTAACTTCACGCCGCCGCCATTGCCGTTCACGGAAGAAGAAGAAAAGTTTGGATCGCGACCTTCGTTTTCATCGATCTTTTCTCCAGCGATCTAGAAGAAAGAGAATCACTCGATCTTGCTGAGCCTTGAAGATTCCAGATCTACTTTCTCGATCGAGGTGGTTCTAGATCTCAGATTCGTGGATCTTTCTCTAGTCGTCTTCTACATTTTCTGATCAAGCCGAAGTTCCTAAAGAAGAAGACGGATACAGATCCAGATCTGATAGTGTGTTTGTTTGTAATCACAACCAATATTTTTGTAGGAGTTTTAATTCTCCGAGATTTGTAGGAAGTTTTGTCTTCCGAGTTTTTGTAGATCCAGTTTGGATCGAGCTTTGTAGGAACGTGGTTCCGAGGTGTAGGATTGTTTTCAATCCGAGATAGTGGAGTAGCCGAGTCTAGTGATTTGCTAGATCGGTGAGGAAAGTGGACGTACCCAAGATTGGGGAACCACTATAAATCTCTTGTCTTCTGTGATTGCTTGATATTTGCTGTGTTAGTTTTTAATTCCGCATTTGACACGCATTTCACCTATTCACCCCCCTCTAGGTGATTTAGGCTAACAACTTAGACCTCTCAATTGGTATCAGAGGGAGGTTGATCGTTAAAAGGTTAACACCTTGATCTTATCCTTCTAAGTTGTTTCTTGAAAAGTATCAAGCATGAGTAAGACCAAGGATTTTGCTAAACTCCCTATCTGCACCAAGAATAACTTTCCTATGTGGAAGGAAAGAGTAAAGTTCTTCATGGAAGCAGTAGATCCCCGGATCTTCATGATTGTTGAAGAAGGTCCCCACATTCCTATGACTGCATCCACCATAGATCCCACCAAGCAAGTTCCCAAGAAGCTGATGGATCTAGATAAGGATGAGATTGCACTTGTCTCTCTGGACAAGAAAGCCAAAAATATTATAGCAAGTGCAGTGGATGACTCAATGCTGCAAAATCTGATTCATTGCCAGTCTGCCAAGGAGATGTGGCAATCCCTTGTGACTCTAATGGAAGGTACAGAAGAAGCGAGGGATGATCGTAGATCCCTATTGAACCAAAAATATGAAGCCTTCAGGCAGGGTCATAAGGAAGCCATAGCTGACACTTTTGAGAACTTCTTCAAGATAGTAAATGGCCTAAGAGTTTATGGACGTGTCTTCACCAACGGGGAACTCAATGACAAATTCTTAAGATCCCTAACCAAGGAATGGGATAATAAGGTATGTGCCATTCGGGAGTTTGGAAGGTTAGCTGAGACGGACCCGCAGAATCTGTTCGGAAAGCTTATGTCTTACGAGCTGCAAATCAACTCAAGAAAAGCTGAAGAAGAGACAAGCAGGTCTGCATCCAAGGAGAAATCTGTCGCTCTAAAGGCAGATAGCTCAAGGAAGATAAAGGCTAGCTCTCCTGCCCCAGTTCCTGAGGCTGATGAAGAAGAATCATCTGAGCCTAGCTCATCTGGCTCAGAACTATCTGATGGAGAGTTCTCCCTACTCTCAAGGCAGTTCAAGAAATTCTTGAACAAGAAGAAGCAATGGAGAGGCAAGGATGCCTCATATAGAAGATCACGACATGACGGTGATCATCGGAAGAAAGGCTCAAGTAGCCATGACAGGTATAATCCTAAACCGAACAAACAGATTTCTACTGACATCATTTGTTATTGTTGCAATAAGCCAGGTCACGTCATCGCCGATTGCCCTCACAAAAAGAAAGAGGGTGGAAGAAGAGAGGAAAAGAAATCCTCACACCCCAAGAAGAGGACAGAGAGAAGCCTAGTAGCCAAGAAGAGCAAAACTCTCAGCGACTCTGACTCATCTGAGTCGAGTGAAGAAGAGGAAGCTTACTTTGGGCTCATGGCTCATTCGGATGATGAACAAGTCCCCCAGTTTACTGGGAAGGTAAAATCTCACACTCCTCTCTCTGATTCTGAAAATGACAATGAGCAAGAGGGATATTCCTCTGAAGATGAATCTGAACTCATGGGACAGTATAAGGAATTACTCACCGCTTACGAGAAATGTCGTAGAATGGTGAAAAGTCAAGCCAAAGAGATCAATTCTCTGCAGGCTAGTGAGAGCAACTTGAGAGAAGAAGTCAATAGGACTAACTCTCTTCAAGAGAACCTAAATGAAGCTATGGAGGAATACAATAAAGCTCTCAAGCACCTCGACCTTAAAGAGGAAATCATCAAAGAACTGGAAAAACAGCTCGAGGCTGAAAAGAAGCTTGTTGAGAGCTTCTCTAAGCCTAAGACAGTTCTTCCAATCGTTGCTGAATTCTCTGCTAAGGCCAAGGGTGCTGGTTTAGGCCACATTGGCTCTTCTAGTAAATCCTCTAGAAGAAACAAGGCCAGGAGAAAGAATAAGGCTGCCCGAAAGACTCTAGCTGAAGAAAAAGGGAAAGCTCCCTTGGAACCTGTTGTGTTCAAGAAAGTTATCTTTCCCACGAACGAACTCGATTATGAGTCCACCTACGGACACTTCTCTAGGCCAATCCCTGAGAAGCCTAAGTCAAGATACCAAGGTTGGACTCGTCCTCGTAACTTTGGTGAGAGTGTCTTCAAGGCACCTTATGAGGAGATTCAGCTTCAAAGCTATGGACCTTATGCTCATGGTCATAACTTTAAGAAGACACCAAAAGTAAAACCCATTGTAGAAAAGCCTATGAAGGAGAAGACTTCATGTAACTGCAATCATCATGAAGCCTCTTCCTCCAAAAGTAAGGCTCCTGCTAGACCTTCATTCCAGAAAGTCAGGCAGGACTACCCAAGGCAAAGATACAACAGGTTCAACTGTTGGTGTTGTGGCAAAATTGGTCATTTTGCCAGTGATTGTTGGTTCAATCCTAATAATGCTGCTACCCCTAAAGTTAGCAACGTGAGAATGACCACTCATGAGGCTAATACTCGTAGGGGGAGTATTCTAACTCGAGACCAAGGACCCAAACTTGTTTGGGTTCCTAAGGCTAAATGATTGTAATTGCAGGTATGTCCAAAGGCCACCAAAATGCCAATCTGGTACTTGGACAGTGGATGTTCTCGGCATATGACCGGGACAAGGAGCCTACTACTGAACTACACCTCAGTCTGCAACGGACCAAAGGTCATCTTTGGAGGTTCAGATCGAGGAATCACTAAAGGCTATGGTATAATTTCTAACGGTAGCGTATCCTTCTCGGATGTAGCCTATGTTGAAGGATTGGAACACAATCTCATCAGCATAAGCCAACTATGCGACAAAGGATACGTAGTTGAATTTCATGCTGACAGGTGTTTGATAAAATCGGTTAACAATATGGAAACTATTTTATCAGGCACTCGAAGCAGAAATATTTTCTGTTTGAATTTTATTTGTATAGACTCTTCGACACCAGTGTGTCTTTTGGCAAAAAGTAGTGCATCTCTTGCTGACCAATGGCACAAGAGACTAGCACATATTAATTTCAAAACTATTAATAAATTATTCTCTCAAAACTTAGTGCGTGATGCACCCAAGGTCAAGTGCGTTACGGACAGTCCTTGTCACGCTTGTATCAAAGGCAAGCAAACAAGAAGTTCGTTTAAAAGCATAATAGGCAAGGATTCCAATAGAAGTTTACAGCTTCTTCATATGGACTTGTTTGGTCCACTGCAAGTTAGAAGATTGGGAGGTAAGGAATATACGTTGGTTATTGTGGATGATTACTCGCGCTTTGCGTGGGTGTTCTTTCTGAAACACAAGTCAGATACCTTCGGTATTTTCACTAATTTTGTCAGGCAAATCCAGAATGAATACAACCGTTCCGTAGTCAAAATCAGAAGTGACAATGGAACGGAGTTCAAGTCTGGAGCCATGACAGAATTTTGTGAAAGTCAAGGTATCTTTCATGAGTTTTCCTCTCCCCGCACACCACAGCAAAATGGAGTGGCTGAGAGAAGGAACAGAACACTCATAGAGGCTTGTCGGACCATGTTGAGTGATGCCTCACTTCCGGAGTATTTCTGGGCTGAAGCCGTCAACACCGCTTGTCACGTGCAAAATCGAGCACTCATCAACAAAGACCATGATAAGACTCCTTACGAACTTCTAAAAGGCAGGCAACCAACCATTTCATACTTTAGAATCTTTGGTTGTAAGTGCTTCGTACTTAACAATGGCAAGTATCACACTACAAAGTTTAGCGAGAAAAGCTTTGAAGGTATTTTTGTAGGTTATAGTAGCCATAGTAAGGCCTATAGAGTTTTCAATAGAAAAACTCTGGTTGTGGAAGAGTCGATACATCTTGTATTTGATGAGACGAGTCTGTTGCAAAGCAACTCGTCTAGTGTGCCTATTGTAGATGCAGGTACAAAGTTGAAAGAACTCAGCTTGGATGAACCTATTAAAGATAAAGATGAGACGTTCATCAAGATCCCCTCTACAACCACCTTTGGAGAGGGAGATAATCAAGATGAAGAAGACATCCCAGCTGAAGATATAACTCCAGTGGCTGAAGAGATCCCAGATGCAAGGACTTTAGAGTTCAGACACTTGAAGGATCATCCTGTTGACCAAATCATAGGAGATCCTCGGGATGGTGTCAGAACTCGTCGAGGT
Organism: Platanthera zijinensis; assembly: GCA_039513925.1. Classification (NCBI taxonomy): domain Eukaryota; kingdom Viridiplantae; phylum Streptophyta; class Magnoliopsida; order Asparagales; family Orchidaceae; genus Platanthera; species Platanthera zijinensis. The sequence continues at coordinate 78,756,350 of CM077089.1, forward strand.
ACAACTAACGAGAATTTACACTTAAGCTTTCTCTCACAGGTTGAACCAAAGAAATTTGAGGAAGCCAACTCTGACGCATCCTGGATTCTAGCCATGGAAGAAGAATTAAATCAGTTCAAAAGATGCAAAGTCTGGACACTTGTTCCTAGACCCAAGCATAAGAACGTCATCGGGACAAAGTGGGTCTACCGGAACAAGATGGATGAAGACGGAACAATTATAAAGAATAAAGCCAGACTTGTCGCCAAGGGATATCGTCAAGAGGAAGGGATCGACTTCGACCAAACTTATGCTCCAGTAGCAAGACTGGAGGCAATCAGGTTATTTCTTGCCTACGCTGCACTTAAGGGCTTTACCGTCTATCAAATGGACGTGAAGTCTGCCTTCCTAAATGGTAACATTAAGGAAGAAGTGTACGTGGAGCAACCCCCAGGTTTTGTTGATCCAACCCTTCCTAACTATGTGTATTTATTACAAAAAGCACTATATGGTCTTAAGCAAGCTCCTCGAGCTTGGTATGAGACGCTATCTACCTTTCTTCTTGAGAACAAGTTCACGAGAGGAAAGATAGATAAGACATTATTTCTTAGGGAAATAAAGGGCAAGATTTTGCTAGTGCAAATCTATGTCGATGACATTATTTTCGGCTCTACAGACAACAACCTCTGCAAGAAGTTTTCTAAACTTATGCAAGGGAAGTTTGAAATGAGCAGTATGGGAGAGCTGAAGTATTTCTTAGGGCTTCAAGTGAAACAATCTGAGGATGGAATTTTCATCTCTCAGAGCAAGTTCACCAAAGAGCTGCTTAAGAAATTCGGAATGGAGAATGCAACCTCTATGAGGACTCCAATGGCCTCAGCTATGTCTCTGGACAAGGACGAGAAAGGGAAACCTTTTGATGAAACCAAGTACAGAAGCATAATTGGGTCCTTGCTCTACCTTACTGCAAGTAGGCCAGATATAATGTTCTCGACATGTGTATGTGCTAGATTTCAGGTGAACTCTAAAGAATCTCACTACATTGCTGCAAAGCGAATTTTGAGATACCTCAAAGGAACACCAAATCTTGGCTTATGGTACCCGAGAAGTAATGATAGTGATCTAATTGGATTTTCAGATGCAGATTTTGCAGGAAGCAAAGATGACAGGAAAAGCACCTCCGGGACTTGCCAATTCCTCGGAAGGAGACTCATTTCCTGGAGCAGTAAGAAGCAAAACTATGTAGCCATCTCAATGGCTGAATCAGAGTACATCTCTGCAGGCAGTTGTTGTGCACAGCTGTTATGGATCAAGAATCAGTTTGAAGACTACAACATGAAGTTCCAGAACATTCCCCTGTTCTGTGACTCTTCCAGCGCCATAGCAATAGCCAACAACCCAGTCTCCCACAGCAGGACCAAGCACATAGAGCTTCGCTATCATTTCATCCGGGAGCATGTGGAAAATGGAGATATAGATCTACAGTATGTCTCCACAGACAGGCAAGTTGCAGATATCTTCACCAAGCCGCTGGATGAGTCCAAGTTTTCATTCTTCAAAACTGAGCTTGGACTGCTTAACAAAGAAGACCAATGATGGACTCAGAAATCTAGAAGAGGTCAGAAATGTTGGATACTCTGAGGTACAGTTTTTTTTTTGTGTGGAAATTCCTTCAAGAAATTTGAGACTCGAGAATAGTTACATTTACACGAGTGAAATAGTGAATACTCGAGTAACAAGTCAAATATACTCGAGTAATCAAATCAATACTCGTGTATGCACTCTTTATACTCGAGTATGAAAAGTCTTCAGAATTTAATACTCGTGTATTGAACTTCATATACTCGAGTAATCAGATTGATACTCGAGTATGAATTTCTTATACTCGAGTATGGAAAAATCCGTCTAGACTTAATACTCGTGTATACTCAGTACATACTCGAGTATATGTTAAGGATTACTCGTGTATGCCGTAAACTTCTCTCGTGTAATCGGATTTCTCTGGAATTTTTCAAACTCTCTATTCGCACAACTAATTTGCCGCCTCTTCAGGTATGTCTTTATACTTAATTCGTTTTAAACCTAATTAGGATTATTTATATATATATATTCAAAACGACAAAGTCCTTTCCACTTCTCATTCACTCGAGTAGCCGCCGGCTGTTCGTATTCCCGAAACCCTGCTCTTCGTCTTCCTTCACAGCAAGATCTCCGAATCGCTGATGGCTCCTCCCTCCTCCAAGTTTGGAATTGGCTCGGAATTAGTGACTGATGGCATTGAAGATATCTCCGATGATTTCAAGAACCTTCTGATTCTCCTGGACACGGCCGGATTGACCTTCGTTCTTCAAGAACCTTGCCGCCTTTTGCTTCCTGATGTTGAAGAGTTCTACAAAAACTTGAAGATTAGACACAATGGTACAGTTCTGAAATCAAAGGTAAGGGGAGTTGATGTTCAGTTAGATAAAACCTCTGTCGCCACTCTGCTTCGGATGCCCGTGGTCGACGAAGAAGATGATTTAGACAAGGCAGATGCCGACCGCACCTCCTTATTCTGTGGTCGAGATCCAGAAGGTGGAGGTGAAACCCTGAACCGCTCTCTGTTCAATTCAGAAGGGAAGTTTCTAGTTGACATCATTGCCAAAATCCTCTGGTGCAAGACTTACTCCATTCGAGATGTATCACAAAATCTTTTTGATGTTATGCAAGCTATTGTATGCAGGAAGAAGTTTCAGTTTGGAATGATGATACTGGATAAGATCAAAGAAAGCGTCAAACATCCCAGCTTTGCCAGGATTATCTCCCTCCTCCTCCATGAGATCAATCCTACAGTGTTTGACTTCTCTAAAGGGACTCCTCTTCACCACATGAAGAAAGTATCAATATCATCCATTCAGAGGTATGACCTCAAGATCATGAACCCTGCCCAAGCCTCCAAGGCTGATGCCACCTCAGAGCAACACAAAGACAACAGTTTCCCTGAAGATAGGATTCCATCTCCTTCTCTACATCAAACTACTGCTACCACTAGTGCAATAGTTGAGGGGGAGCCTGCCTCTTCTCTACCTCAGAATCAGGTTTCTTCACAATCAGTAATTCCAGAACCAGCAGAAATCAGAATTTCTACTCCTCCAATCTCTCCTCCTCCAGCAGATATTCAATCAGCAAACCCAGACTCAGAGATTCCAGACTCAGCAGACCTTCTGTCTACAGCTGAAGATATCAACAAATTCATTGATGAGCTCAGCTCAGATGCCCCACTCTTCCAGAATGGATCAGCTGCAAAGTCTCCAGTTCAGTCTGAAGTCCATACTCCAGTTCAGTCTCCTGCTAGAACCCCAGCTCCTTCTCCTGCTAAGTCTCCAGTCCAATCTCCTGCCAGATCTCCTGAGAGTGAGCCTAGCAAATCAGCTCATATTCTCCTGTCTGATGATGAGGACATGTCTCCAGATCCTGTGGAGGCACCTCTGAAGAATTTGGATTTCTCCATGCCCTCTCTCCTACCCTCAGAAGAAGATGTTGAACCAGTTCCATTCAAGAGAGTAGTCAGCTCAGTGGTGATCACAGAAATCCTTCCTTGGACTGCCCCTGCTCCTGCCCCTGCTGCTTCAACTCCTGAACCAACCTCAGCTCCCTCCTCTTCAGATATAATAAGCAAGATTGAGCTTATGCTCAAAGAACAGAGAGAATACTTTGATGCCTCTCTGCAATCAGTAATATCCAAGGTCTCTGCTCTTGAAACAGAGATGAGCAGAGGCTTTGCTGAGATTCAAGCAAATACTGATGAGTTAAAAAGGTTGTTCCAAATTGGAGGCAAAGCCATAGACCACACCATTACAAGCATAGGTGATCTCAGAAACCAGGCCGAGACAGTAGCTCACAATCAGATAAAGCTAGATGAGAGAGCTGAAATGAATGTTGTGAAAGTATGTAATGAAGTGGGCACCTTCAAAGATGAAGCCATTGCAAAGCTAAACATAGATATCAGCAAGGGGGAGAAAGTTGTAAAAGAACAAGTGGAAAAACTTTATGAGCAAGCCCAAGCAGTTGCAAAAGAACAAGTTGAAACCCTCTCTCAACAGGCTCAAACTACAGTGGATGGAATTGTAAAGGAAATGAAAGCAGACATTCTCTCTCAACATCAATCTGTAAAGTTTTATACCTATGACACTGCTGTGTGGCTGCATAACATGAACTTCCCCAATGCTCAGCTCAACCCAGCCATCATTCCTCAGCACCTAAATCCTCTTGAAGAGCAACCATCTGCAGATGCCCCTGTCCAAGCTACCATTCCAGAAAGTGGTGTGCCAGTCTTCTCTCCTAGACCTGAGGGTGATCTGACTGAGCCTCCTCTTAACTACTCTGACATGTGGCAAGATGATTTTGTTTCCAGTTCTCAAGGTCCATCTAAGAGGAAAAGAAAGTATGGTGAAGGTGCTTCTGCAAGTCGTTCTGAACCCAGAAGAGATCCAGCAATTATTCACTCAGAGGTTTGGAGTCCAACCTCCAAATCCCTTATTCTTGATACCCTGAAATTAGTGACAGATCATGGGGAAAACAGAGACAATCATTACAGCTACTCAGAGTGGAAAGCCTATGAAGCTTCACAGATTAAAATCAGACTCCATGACAGAAACTGGGGACACAACAACCCTGCTGCTCCTCCCAGGCCCAGGACTTATTTCCCAAAGCCTTACAGCTACCTGGAGAGGCAACAGCTCAAAAGGGAAAGAATGCACAAGGATACTCCATCATGAGTGGATCTGAGAAAGTGGAATTGGACTATTTTGTTTATGTGCTTTAAAAACATTTCCTCATATATATATATTTAATTCTGATTATGGCCATATTTTGTCTATCCTGTTTTAATTAGGTTTATTCTCCTTGATATGCTTTTTGTTCTTTTACTCCTAAGTAATTCACCTTAGTATAGAGAGTGCTGACATCTACAAATAGGGGGAGATTGTTGGGGTTTGTCTCCACAATGCCTCAGATTTGTAGGAGGTCAGACCTTGAACTAAGATGAATTAAGGTGTATTTGATGCTGTGTTTAAGTTGTATGTGTGCAGGTCCTTAATACCAAGTGTAGACCAATGTCAGTCTATAATGGGTCACCAAACACAGGACCATACAATGTAATCCCTCATTGTGTGATTCAAAGTGTTGGCCCATGTATAGCCTCTCTATTGGGATACACTTCCTTCATGCACTTGGATTGATGGACAGAAGCATTGGAGCAAATTTCCTCATAGAATTTTTCTAAGTCCCTAATACTCGAGTAACCCCTTATGACACTCGAGTATCAGGCTTAATACTCGAGTAGTTAGTAAAACATACTCGAGTAGTTAGAGATACTCGAGTAGTCAGTTAGACTTACTCGAGTAAGGTCTTAATACTCGAGTAGTCTGTGTCTCATACTCGAGTAGTTAGTGAGATACTCGAGTAATCAGTTTGGCTTACTCGAGTAGGGTCTGAATACTCGTGTAGATATATCTATACTCGAGTAGTTAAGTTAGTCACTCGAGTAAGTTCTTTTCATACTCGAGTAAGTAACTTGATACTCGAGTAAATCATGTTTGATACTCGAGTAGATCCTTTTCTTCTCTTCTCTGCAAGTTCAAAGTACTGATACTCGAGTAAATACCCTGATACTCGAGTATGTGTTTTCTGATACTCGAGTAAATACCCTGATACTCGAGTAAGTGTTTTCTGATACTCGAGTATAACTTCTGATACTCGAGTAAGTTTTCTCTATACTCGAGTATATCTTCTGATACTCGAGTAAGTATGTTCATACTCGAGTAATTGATCTTTGATACTCGAGTAAATTCTTCCATACTCGAGTAATTGACTCTGATACTCGTGTATGTAAACGTTTCTCAGGTATATTTTCTGATACTCGAGTTTAGCCTTTTTGATACTCGAGTATATCGTCTTGATACTCGAGTATACTTTTCTATCACTCGAGTATACAATTCTGATACTCGAGTATACCATTTTTGATACTCGAGTAATTCATTCTTCTCTCCTGTATTTCTCTCTTTCTATACTCGAGTATACTGCTTCTTGCTACTCGAGTAATCCATCTCTCCATACTCGTGTATACCCTTCATTACTCGAGTATCGCAGTTAACTTCTCCAGAATTATTCTAAGTCCATTTTCATCATAAGTATTTTGAATCTGTCAATTCTGATTGGTCCACGTGTCATCATTAATCAATGTTATGACCGTTGGAACCCACCTATAAATAGGTCTTTTCAGAAATGACTTTTAAGCGTTATATTACAGAAATATTCTTTTTAAGAAAGAGAAATTCCGTGAACCCTAACTTCACGCCGCCGCCATTGCCGTTCACGGAAGAAGAAGAAAAGTTTGGATCGCGACCTTCGTTTTCATCGATCTTTTCTCCAGCGATCCAGAAGAAAGAGAATCACTTGATCTTGCCGAGCCTTGAAGATTCCAGATCTACTTTCTCGATCGAGGTGGTTCTAGATCTCAGATTCGTGGATCTTTCTCTAGTCGTCTTCTACATTTTCTGATCAAGCCGAAGTTCCTAAAGAAGAAGACGGATACAGATCCAGATCTGATAGTGTGTTTGTTTGTAATCACAACCAATATTTTTGTAGGAGTTTTAATTCTCCGAGATTTGTAGGAAGTTTTGTCTTCCGAGTTTTTGTAGATCCAGTTTGGATCGAGCTTTGTAGGAACGTGGTTCCGAGGTGTAGGATTGTTTTCAATCCGAGATAGTGGAGTAGCCGAGTCTAGTGATTTGCTAGATCGGTGAGGAAAGTGGACGTACCCAAGATTGGGGAACCACTATAAATCTCTTGTCTTCTGTGATTGCTTGATATTTGCTGTGTTAGTTTTTAATTCCGCATTTGACACGCATTTCACCTATTCACCCCCCTCTAGGTGATTTAGGCTAACAACTTAGACCTCTCCTAGAGCTATCAGATAGTCGAACTATCAAGGAAGATAGTCGACCTATCTAGACAATCTGTCTTAACGAAAGAGGTCGAGCCGAGGTCGACGATCGTCGAGACAGAAACAGCAGAACGTCGAGCTGTCAAGAGATAAAGCTAGACGATCTGGAGACAGACGATAGTCAACCAACAGGAAGACGATCGTCGATCTGACCGATCGACGATAGTCGAGCGGCGTTCGACTATCGTCGAACCAAAAACAAACTTAGCCAGATTTCACTGGATAAGTGACTACACTAAAACAAACCTTTGACCATAGATAAATCTTGGGTCAAGAGACTAAAAGGAAAGACTTAACTCAAATCCAAACTAGGGTACCAACAATCTCCCCCTATTTGGGTTAAGTCTTTCAAAAACTAAAACTACTGGAAATAAACTAAACTAAACTAAGCAACCTAAACAACATAATAGAGATCCTAACCCAAATCAGAACCAAGGGTTCCAACAATCTCCCCCTATTTGGGTGAGGATCCTATTAGCAAAAAATATTGCAAAGCATAAAATATACAAAGAAAAATTTAGCAATGCTGGCTGCTGTTGGCATTTGCAATCTCCCCCTAAGTTGATGCAGTACATGAGATTGGAGGAGGCTGAGATGACTTTGAATTTTGATTGAATCATCCAGCTAACTCTTAAAAATAGTACCTGCAGAAAGCTATGGTAGAGATTGCTCTCTCCTTGAAAAAGGGATATGTTAGCATAAAAAATGATATTTGTTCAGCAAGTATAATTTGGATTCTGGATCTGAAAAACAAAATCAGAGATCTTCCTTCTATAGAATTTCTTTTCATCATACGAGATTCAAACTCAGCTGACCAATGCAACTAGAGTAGAGGACTCAATCTAGATGAATTTAGAAAAAGATCTATAAGAGATAGAGTTATCTGACAGAGAATTCTTTATTCAGAAATCCGAACAAGATATTGAACAAAATATCAATCAGATATAGACAGCCTTAAGAAAGGAAAATGCTTCCTAATAAATCTGTTCCTAATGGTAGAAGGATTTGAAAATATTCTAAATAATTTGTCCTTCTGTTTATAAAGCAGATTTATGAAAAAGCAAACTGAGTTCTCAGATTTGAACTCATTCTGTTGATTAAAATGTTTTGAAAATATTTCTCTGAGAAGTGTTGGTTCCTTCTCAGGTTTTGTTAAACTTTGGCAGCAATATTTAATTTCTAAATTAACTAATCTGAAAACAGAATTTGATAATACCTGAACCTTTTCAGGTTTTGAATTTTCTGTTTGTTCAGCTTCTCTATTGCTGCAGGAGGCATTGATGGCCTTTAAGAAAAATTCTTTGGCCCTTGCTTCCTCCTCTTCATCTTTAAATGATGAGTCATCATCTGAGATATCCCAGATAACATCTAGGGATGTTAATTCTTCTCCTTCAAATGAGATGATGTGGCTTCCTTTTGATGTGTTATCCATGGGTTCAGAGGCCATTTGGTGAAGGGATTCCCACATCTCCTTAGCTGTTTAGCATTCAACAATATCCTGAAATAAGTCATCAGATAATGACTTAGCTAGGATGTTCATTGCTCTGGCATCAGCTAGCCTGGCCTTTTTAGTTGTTGTTACCGAAGTTGGGAGACCTGTCAAAATGGACAAGAAAATATCTTAATCAAAAGAGTTCATATATAATTTAACTCTTGCCTTCCAGATGCTAAACTCAGCTAAGTTGCAAGCTGGAGGTCTGGTGCTAAAATAATCATTGTACTGGGCCATGATAGTGAAAGTGAATATCTATAAAACTTGGTATCTATCAGGATCTTGTGACTCAGTTGTTAGCCTGTACAGTCAGCCAACCTCCCTCTGATACCAATTGAAAGAAAAGGGGATAGATACCGATTGTGGAATGAAGGTTATAGATATTATGAATTAAAACCCTAAAGCCTAACACAAGTGTTGTGCACAGAATAAAGCCAACTGTAATTACAGTTAAGGCTTGAGGTCCTTATCCAGCAACTAGCAATCCTAGTTAAAACTAATCATAGCCACAATGCAAATACTTAAGTAAACATCCAGACGACACAATATATTATAGTGGTTCCCCAAACACTGTACGTCCACTCTTCTACCGACCTCCAGCTTGCAACTTAGCTGAGTAGATCTAGAAACCCTTTAGACTTTATATAAAATATATATATCTGCAAGACACGGTATATGTCGGTACGTCCACTCTTCTACCGACACGGTAGGAATCCACTCAGGTTTTTGATCAGGTGCCCTGCCACCAACAAGATCTGCTTCAGGTAGATCTAGAAACCCTTTAGACTTTTGATCAAGTGTCTAAAAACCAAGCTTTACTTTTAAAGGGAGTAAACAACCCTTTACAGGAGGGGGGAAGAGAGTTAGATTGTCTTCTCTATTTTAACATAGATTAGAGAAGCACAAGAGTCTCTTCAGAACTTCTAACAGCAAGCTGTCTTGAAGTTCTGAAGGAAAAAAGCCTGAAGAAGACTAGAGATCTGGATGGATGTTCTTCTTCAGCTTCCTTCTTCTTCTTCTTCAATATCTCTGAGTGTATCTTCCTGAAACAGGAGCACTCAGGTTGAGGAAGAGCAGAAGAGATATCTTCTCAGTGGGATGTAGATTGGCTGAGAGCAGCTGTATTGCTGTACTGTATTTCTTCCTTCTTCTACTACTCTACTTTGTTCTTCCAAAAGAACTCTTTAAATAAGAGCAGCATCAAGGGCTCTATTATTTGAGTTGAACTTTGTCTTTATCTGGAATCTACAAACTGGGCTGCATTTAACATAAAGACAAAACAAGTCTTGCAGATATATATATTTTATATAAAGAATAAAGCTACAGCAGCTGCAATATAGATCTGTATAAAGAATGCTATTAAAGGTTACATCAGATAACACTTTAAAGCCAACGGCTATAAAGGACAGCTGCATAAAGAAAGTAAACTAATAAGACAAAATACATGTCAGAAGGAATTGACTTATGCATAAAGGATATAAGCAAAGATTGCTTTGAGATATATGTATAAGATCAATTAAATAATCTATAATAAAGATATGCCATAAATACAGGAAATAAAACAAGGAATAAAACCCATATAATATTACATATATAAGCAGACATAAAATAGTCGAACGATCTTCGGAGATCGTCGACCGACCTACTGAGATCATCGACCTATCAGACAGATAGTCGACCGACGTAGATAGTCGAACTATCCAGGCAGATAGTCGACTGACTCAAAGCTAGACAGAAAACCTCGACCTAAGAAAACAGACAGATAGTCAAGCTATCGATAGATAGTCGACCGGCAAACAGACAGCTAAGCTATCAATAAGATAGTAGAGCTATCAGATAGTCGAACTATCAAGGAAGATAGTCGACCTATCAAGACAATCTGTCTTAACGAAAGAGGTCGAGTCGAGGTCGACGATCGTCGAGACAGAAACAGCAGAACGTCGAGCTGTCAAGAGACAAAGCTAGACGATCTGGAGACAGATGATAGTCGACCAACAGGAAGACGATCGTCGATCCGACCGATCGACGATAGTCGAGCGGCGTTCGACTATCGTCGAACCTAAAACAAACTTAGCCAGATTCCACTGGATAAGTGACTACACTAAAACAAACCTTTGACTATAGATAAATCTTGGGTCAAGAGACTAAAAAGAAAGACTTAACTCAAATCCAAACTAGGGTACCAACAATCTCCCCCTATTTCGGTTAAGTCTTTCAAAAACTAAAACTACTGGAAATAAACTAAACTAAACTAAGCAACCTAAACAACATAATAGAGATCCTAACCCAAATCAGAACCAAGGGTTCCAACACACTGGTAGAAGTTATCTTCTCCTTATAAAACATGTTAGTCTCATCAAAAGAAATATGAACAGACTCTTCCATTTTCATGGTTGATTTATTATATACCCTATAATCCTTGCTTACTTGGGAGTATCCAAGAACAATTCCAACTTCAACTTTGGCTTCAAACTTTCTAATGTATTTCTTGTTATTGTTATGGATGTAACAGACACAACCAAATACTTTAAAGTAGTCTACTTTAGGTTTCTTCCCTTTGAGTAGTTCATAGGGGGTCTTGCCCTTAAGTTTGTGTATTAAACTCTTGTTCAGGACATAGTTTTCTGTGCTCACAACCTCTGCCCAAAAGGATAGGGGCAGATGAGCATCTGCAATTAATGTGCCTGCAACTTTAATGAGTGTTCTGCTTTTCCTTTCAGCTACCCCATTTTGTTGAGGAGTTCTATGAGTAGAGAAACATTGCCTGATACCTTCTTTCTCACAGAACTCTTGCATAAGAAGAGACTCAAACTCTGTACCATGATCACTTCTGATCAATACAACTAGAGTAGAGTACTCAATCTGTATGCTCTTGAGAAAATCTGTAAGAACCTTGAAGCTATCTGACTTGTTTCTCAAGAAGAATACCCAAGTGAACCTTGAGAAGTCATCAACAATCACTAAGGTATAAGACTTCCCTCATAGGCTTTGTACAGCAATGGGTCCAAAAAGATCCATGTGGAGCAAATACAAAATCCTAGGTGAATCACTCTTGTTAAGTGACTTGAAACTATTTTTAGTTTGCTTGCCTAACATATAAGCCCTGCAAAGGCTTTCCTTCTTGTAGGGATAAGAAGGCATTCCTCTAACAAGGTTGTCTTTAGATAACCTATCAATGTTTTTTAAGTTAACATGTCCTAATCTCCTATATCAAAGTTCATTGTAGTTACTTGTTTGGTTAAACAAACAAATTTTTATTTTTGCTGATTTGAAATTAACTATGTAGATATTTCCTACTCTAGAGCCAGTTAAAATAGTTATATTGTTAGTAGAGGAAATAATGCAAGAGGATTTATCAAATGATACCTGAAACCCTTTATCACAGAGTTGACTAATAGAAATCAGGTTGTGCTTTAATCCACTTACATAAGCTACTTTCTTGAATGTGACCACTCCAATCTTTATATCTCCATAGTCTTTAGTCTGGCCACAGTTGGAGTCACCAAAAATAACTTTAGGACCTAGCTTGGACTTGTAGTTGGATAGATTGTTCTTGCTGCCTGTCATATGTTTTGAATAACCACTATCCAGATACCATTGTTCCTCTATGGTAGGATAGTTTTTCACCTACACAACAATAGGTTAGATATACATGACCCAGGTTACCTTGGGTCCTTATTGATTTACATAATTAAAGCTAGATATGTATGAATACTCAGGTTCATTTTTATATCCTAAGGGATGATATTTTCTTGGTGGAATTATCCATTGGTTAAAAGGATTAAAGTTTTCTCTAGATTGATTAAAAGTCCTATTAAAATTAAAGTTTTTATTATTATGAACAAAGGTCGACGAATTCTAGTGCATTCGTCGATCTGAGGTCGACGAGCGGGGATGAGTTCATCGAACTCCACTCAGAAAATGAAAACATTCATTTTCTTGGCCCCAATTTCGCCGATCTCTGGTCGATGAACCATACTGGTTTCGTCGATCGCAGTTCAGAGAATAGTTATAGTAGAAGTTTGCGTTCGGAGTTCATCGACTTGAGCTCGATGAACTGTACACATTTCATTGATCTGAGTTCGACGAAATCTGCTGAACTTTGTTATTATTAAGAATTTTCTTATTCTTTCTTCTTTTCTTATTCTTTTGTTTTAATAACATTTGTTTATCATGATTATCTTCTATTTTCTCTTTATCCTTTTTAGAAATAAATTTTATGGTGGTGGATAAAATGTTTTTCTGAATAAGTGGGGGTTGGCTTGATGAAGCACCTAAGCCCAACTCGTCATTAAGTCTGGCATTCACTGTGCTTGTGATGTTCATCAACTTGATGCTTCTCCCATTCAGGGATTCTTCAAGTTTCCTAGCCTCAAATAATTCAGTTTTTAATTTCATTAATTGTTCATTAGTTAAGGTGATTTCATCATTTAATTTGTTATTTTCTGACAGTAGGTTTTTTTGTTCATTTACTTTCTCTCTAAGTTGTTTAATTTCTTTTTCAAAGTTAATTAAGTCAAGACATAAAGATTTAAATTCAATTTTAAGATCTTCTGAATCAAAATCAAAAGAAGATAATACCTGATCCTCTTCAGATAGAGGTTCTTCAGTGTCTGATTGGTCAACTTCAGAATGGGTGCTTGATGCATCAATGGCCATCAAGCATATTTCTTTGGCCTTTGCTTCCTCTTCATCTTCACTGGAGCTAGAAGATGAAGATTCTTCTTCAGTGTCACTCTAGGTTTCAGCAATGAAACCTTTCTCCTTCCTTTTATGCTTGCTAGAGGAAGGCTTATTGTAGTACTATTTCTTGGTCTCCTTTTCTCTTCTTTTATCTTTCTTTTGAGTCTCTGGACACTCTGAAATGAAGTATCCAGGATTCCTACAGCCAAAAAAACTACTTCTTTAGTTGGTGTTTTATCATATCTGGGTTTGTCATCTTTCCTTGATGACTTTTTTCTGAAGTCCCTCTTTCCCATTTTGTAAAATCTCTTGCCTAAGAGACTTAGGAATTCTTCATTGATAGTTGGGGCTTCTGAATCTTCAGTAGTTTTGAATGCTATATTTTGCTCCTTTCTCCCAGATAAAGGAGTCTTCTATTCTGCAGATTCTCTTGACTTAATCAATTGCACATAAGATTTGAGCATTCCCAATAAAGATTAAGTGGAAATCTCATTAAGGCTTCTAGCTTCCTTGATAGGCCAGATTCTAGAATCCCATGAGCTAGGGAAATACATGAGGGTTTTGTCATTCACTTCTGTAAGAGTGATGTCCTTGTCCAATGTCTTCAGCTCATTGATTATTGAGCTTAATCTATTGTACATATCACCAATAGTCTCTGACTCATCCTTCTTGAAGGTCTCATACTGAGAGATGAGGTTGGATCTCCTATCCTTTCTCTCAACAGAAGAACAAGCTACCATCTGGTTAAGAGAATCCCAAATAGCCTTGCTTGATATGCATTCAGCCACCTTCTGGAAGATGTCATCAGACATAGTCTGAGCCAGAATAGTCATGGCCTTTGCATCAACAATCTTGGACTTTTTCTGAGCATCTGTCCACTCAGGTGGTGGAATAGCATGTGTTCTTAATGTTGAGGTTTATGCAGTCACTGGAGCAGGAGGTCCTGTAAAAATGGAATTAAAAATGTCCTCATCAATAGAGTTCATAGAAAGTTTGATTCTTGTCTTCCAGATGGCAAACTTATTTAAGTTGCACACCGGAGGTCTGGTGCTTGCATAATCCTTGTTATGTGCAATGCTATAAGAAATAGGCTAGAGAAATTTAGATCTAAGAAGGATCTATTGGTTCAAGTGTTACCTTGTTCAACCAAGAGAACAACCCTCTGATACCAATTGAAAGGAGAGGTTAGATCTGACTTACTCTAGAGGGGGGGGGGTGAATAAAGTATTTAAAATTTTTGGTTGTTTTAAACTTTTATCTATCAGAGTGAAAATAAGTGATACTAAATATAATAATAGTAGAAGGAAAACAAGCTAAGCTATTCTAACTATCACAACCATAACAAGAACAAAAACCGAAAATGAGCAACCAGACAACACAAGAAGATTTTATAGTGGTTCCCCTAAAATTGGGTACATCCACTCTTCTACCACCCTGGTAGGAATCCACTAGCGTGTTTTGATCAGGTGTCTGCCACCAAAATATCTATTTGCAGGGAGATATTGCAACCCTTTAGGCTTTTGATCAGGTGCCCAAAAACCAACCCAAGTCTTTTGATCAGGAGACTTGATAACCAAGAGCTAACTTTTGAAGGGAGTTAAAACCCTTTTACAAGAGTAGAGAGGAGGTGATGGTGCCTTCTCTTTCTCTAATCAATAGAGAAGAGTAGTGGATCTTTGATGTTGACAAAGCTCCATCTGATATGTTGACTGTTCAGGAAGACTTGAGCTTTGCTTCAGGGTGTAGGTCTTCAGCCTTGTCTGAGAGGAGTCATGGAACTTTTCTGACTGAATAAATCTTTGTTGTCCTGAATGTTCCTGGAAGTGAAGCTTGAAGAAGACTCTTGATTGTGATGATTGTTCTTCTTCTGTCTTCAGACTTGACAAGATGAAACACATAGAATTTTCTGCACTGTGAGAGAGAGAGTTCTGAAAGATTAGTCTGTCTCAGTGCTATATATTTTTCTTTGTAAATTCTTGTAGTTCCTTCTTTGTGTGTCTGTGTCTAAAAGGCAAAAAATCTCTTTTTATATTCCCAGTCAATAATTTCACCTTTGAAATTTGAATTACTGCCTAAATTGCTGGCTGATCTGGAGAATACAAATGACTGGAATATATCATAAATGAGTTTCCCCAACTGTCCCTTAATAAAATAAGCAAGTAAACATTCTGATGAATACCGTAATTAATGCTGCCAATAACGACTATATTCAGAGGAATATAAGCATTAATTACTCAGGAATAATACTGATATTAATATAGAAATAAAGGAACAGAAGGAAGAAAACTTCTCATTCTGGAACTGGACAGATATCGTCGACCACTGAAGAGAATTCGTCGACCTGAGGTCCAAGATCATCGAACTAAAAATTCCAGTTTGTCGACTTGAGCTCTGTGAACTGTGTAATAAGAATGGATTACCAAAACTGCACTCTGAGTTCGTCGAGCTGAGATTCTGTCTGAAGAAAACTGATCATCGACCTGAGCTCGAATATCATCAATCTCAGCTCAGAGAATTAACTCTGAGTTCGTCGATCTGAGATTGACGATCGTCGAACTAAGTTCAAAGAACTTCCAACTGATCAAACTATTCTCTGAAAACTTCTAAGTCTGAGTCTTCTGAGGCCCTCTGCTGGCTGGTTATAGAAGGTTGATCTTAATGACTTAGCCTACACTCTAAGACTGCTAGACTTGACCCTGGCTATACAAGGGGGTCAGACTCAGCCTAAATTAGTGAACCTAGCCCAAATCTAACTAGGGATCCAACAGAAGGTACTTAAGGCTTAAACCCTGATGTCCCTACTTTACTCATCAAGTAGTACTATCACCTATTACTTAAACTAATAGGACCAACTTAAGGAGAATTGAGGCCTACAGTCCATTAACGGAATATTAGGGGACTCGTAGACTCAACCCTCATACCAATAACACGATTAGGTTGATACAACCATCATACCAAATACCAAGGGTTGGATAAGAATTCAGGTTCAGAATAGACCCATTTGGGACTCGATCACAAGTTGACCTTAAGAAAGTGGTCATAAATATTAACCTGGAGAGTTTAAAGGTGTGGAGTATATCAACATGTTTCAGGATGGAACCACAAGTCTAAGGTTCCATGCCCTAAGGATTGTGTGCATATCTATCCCAAATATAACATGGTAATATCAAAGATACTTAGCACAAGGTGGGTAGGGGCTTATCTTTTATTTATTGGGGGCTCGTCTTTTGTTTATTGGGCAAATTAGTTATTGACTTGGGTTTCCTTAGACATAATTTAGAGAATGTGGTGTCACAAACATAGTGAGATTAAAGTTGATCTTATTCGACGTTATTCAGGCAAAGATAAGATTTTGTAAAAGCCTGTTTGGAATGATGATCTGTAGCATTACTAGGACAATGTCATGGTAATAAGGAGGAGTAATTACAAGATTTAACTATTAAAAGATATCACGTGAAATTAGATGGCGGTAACAAGATACAGGATATCTGGAAAGATAAGATTAAATCCTTATGTTATAACATCAAAAGTATGATGACTCTAGGAAACTGCAAGAAGTTAGCAGACATCATATTGAAAGACATAGTAGACCTTAGATATGACTCGTAAAGTTGAATTGATTGATTAATCGGGTCTACTCGAAGGAATAAGAACATGATCGTGTAGAGAATGTTTATAGAGTCGTTGTTTACACTCACAAACGAGAACTCAAATCACCAGAAGAAATTGTGTTTATCAAAACATGTAATTCCCCAGAATAAAGAAAGATGTCATGGATTCTGTGACGCATGGTGAGGTTTATCGGCTGGAGGAGGTCAAGTGCTCCAGACGATCACGTCGGATCTTATGGACTTGAACTTATATTTATTTAATTATACTTCGACTCCCTTTATGATCGTCAATGCCGGCAGAATCAGCGTTTTGTAGTGGCGACCCTCCCGAGTGTCGTTGTCATCGCAAAACGGCGGTTCTGGGTGTAAGACCCGGTAGCGTAGCAAAAAAAGTGGTCTTATATGGGCAAAGCTAGAAAGTAATGAAGTAATAAGGAGGAAGTACAGAACAGATAAGAGGTCAGGTGTTTTGCTACCAGTTGCATTAGAACCCAAAAAATACTTCCCCAAGCCTTACAACTACTTTGAGAGGCAGAAGAAAAAGAAGGAAGATAAAGTAAAGACTGCAAAGAAGCCAAACAGGGGGATAGTAATTAAGGAACTAGAAACATGATGTGTTTTTGCAATTTTCCTTAAGGGATTTTGGAATGTGAACACTATTTTAAGCACACTGGATATTTATGTTTAATGCCTTTAAATATATTCATATATTTGTGTGTGATTCAATTTGTTTTCTCATTTTTCCGTGAATGATTAACTTCTATATGCGTTAGTGCATATCGTTGTCTAAGGTTTTGACTTCTTCAAATAGGGGGAGATTGTTAGGTCCATTGATCACAATGTACCAGATTTGAAGAAGGCCTATAAGATAATAGTATACTCATAATTGTATTTGATGCATGCTCTAAGTTCTATGTATGTAGGTTGCTCTTTGTTCACTATTTAAATAGGTTGTCTAAGCAACAATGACAGGTGGACACAAGATAAGATGCTGACAAGGCAGAAATCTGTCTAAGTCCAGATGCATTGAGTGATGGTAGTTCACTCAACGCTAGATGACTTTAAGCATTGAGTAAATCCTAGGCAGTTAAAGCCCCAGCATTTCTAAAGCAGAAATCTGGTTAAGTCCAGAAGATTTGAGTGAAGACATTTCACTCAATGCCTAGAGCCAAAAGCGTTGAGTAAAGCTCAAACAGTCAAAGCCAAAAAGAAGCTGGCAAGAATTCTGGCTAAGTCCAGAAGAGTTGAATGAAGGTGGTTCACTTAACGCTATAAAGAGAAAGCGGTTACAGAACACTGTTCAGTTAGAGCCGCAGAGTTTATTGACTTGGAAATTTGTCTAAGGACAGATGCGTTGAGTGAAGAAAACTCAATGCCTATTCAACAGAAAATCTATCTAAGGATATAAGCGTTGAGTGAAGGCAGTTCACTCAATGCCTCATCAATAAAACATGCAAAGGAAGAAAGCGTTGAGTGAAGGCAACTCACTCAATGCCTCAATACAGAGAAAATCAATTAAGTCAAGATGTGTTGAGTTATGAAGGCACACTCAATGCCTAGTAAGTTAGACTACAATTGTCGATAGTCATTGAGTGTTCAATCATCACTCAACGCTTGGTGGTGCAGAATTCTTCTTAAGGGTTTTGGCATTGAGTGACAAGTCTTCACTCAATGCCTATACATAATTGTTTATATTTGGCTATGTCCACAGGTGCTGAGTCATGATGACATCAGAAGAAATTCAAATGTTGTTGGAACGGAATAGTAGATGACAAAAGGCGCTGCTTGCCTGTTGTACAACAATTAATGCAAAAGAGAAGTTGCAGCTATCAACTATTGGTGGTCCCACTACTCAAAGAGCCGTTGGATTGCGAGATACACATTCAGAGTTTCGAGGAAGAGGAAAATAACTTTTTGGAAGTCCATAGCTTCATCTTCTTCCTCTCAATAATGGTATAGAGCTTGAAGAAATTATTTTGGCTGTTGATCTGAAAGTGAAAGTGAGGGGATAAGATACTTACTACTCTAGAGGGGGGTGAATAGAGTATTCAAAAATTAAGGAGACTCTAAACACTTCTCTTAGAGCTATTGTCATTCACACATTCAATAGCAAGATCAGAAAGTTATCTCTCTGAGTTAGAAGAAGGAACAGTGCAAGACCTAGCTGCAGTTACTTTACAGCTTAAGCAGAACATTCTTGAAGATCTATGCTTAGAGCAGTGAAGAAGTTAGGACTGAGTCATCTCAGTTCAGGAAGAGGCAGACTCAAAGATTATTTCTCTAGAGTCAATCAACATCAACAATCATTCTTTTTGTAGGATCTTAAATAATCTGAGTATAAGCCTAAACTTAAAGGCTGAGGTTGGATCTTTTCTATAGATCTGAGTTGTAGGGCCTTTTTGCTTGAGTTGTTGGATTCTGGTTGAGAATCTGAGTTGTAGGAGAGTTTCTCTCTGAGGTAGGATCCAGCGGTTGATCTGAGTGTAGGGAAAACCTCCTAGCCTGAGTGTAGGAATTTGAGTTAAAGACCGAGGTGGGTGTTCTAGAGCAGATCACTTAGTTGTAGGAGAATATTTCTCTGAGTGTAGGGCCTTGGGCCTGAGGTAGGACTTGGAGGAGTCTGAGAGATCTTGAGGGATTTGTGTTGTAAGCTCATTGAGCTTAGTTTGGAGAAGTTGACCTTGTCTAACACACTATTAGAAAGGTGGGAGGGATAGTGGATGTACCCAGACCTTGGGGAACCACTATAAATACCTTGTGTGTTGTTATGTGATCTTGAAAGCTAATCTAAATCTAAATCACAACTCACCTAAGTAAGAGATTGTCATAAAAGACATAAAAAACCTATTCACCCCGCTCTAGGTGTTTAGCTACTCTTGAAAACAAAGTCTTTCAAGTTGCAAAGTGACTTATTCGATCGTATCCGGGAAGTGACCAGTGTGGATGCAGTGTTCCAGCTATTTGTGATGGAAGCTCAAAAAGGCGAGGGTAGTACCTGGGAGATGGCTGGTGGGATCTTAAAGAAGGATTGAAGGGTATGTGTACCGCAGTTTGGCAAGCTCTGTAAGGAGTTGATGTTTGAGGCCCATTTCACGAAGTAATCCATTCACCCTGGAAGTACAAAGATGTACTTGGATATGAAGAAATCCTTTTGGTTGCCTGGGTTAAAGCTGGATATAGCTTTGTATGTGAGTTGTTGACAAACCTGTGCCTTAGTGAAGGCTAAGTGTCAGATGCCGGGCGGGTTTCTGAATCCTCTTCCCATCCCTGAGTGGAAATTTGGCGACATCTCCATGGATTTTGTGCATGGCTTACCTCAGTCGCAACAGGGTAACGATGCAATTTGGGTGATTGTTGATCGCTTGACCAAAGTGGCTCACTTCATTCTGAATTGGAAGGAGGATAGCATGGAGAAGCTGGTGGAATTGTATATCCGTAATATTGTGTGGTTGTATGGGATTCCAAAGAGCATTGTTAGTGATCGTGACAGACGATTTATGTCCAAGGACTAGAGACTAGTGCAGATGAGTTTTTGCACCAAGCTCAAGTTTAGTACATCATTCCCTCCTCAAACCGATGGTAAAACGGAAAGGATGAAACGTACAATGGAGGATATGCTGAGAATATGTACCCTTGATTTTGGGAAGAAGTGTCAAGAACACCTCTTCATGGTAGAGTGCCTACAACAATAGTTTTCAGGTGAGTATCAAGATGGCATTATATGAGAATTTGTATGGAAGGCGGTGTCGAACATCGATGTCTTGGATACAGGCGGGAGACACCAAACTTTTGGGAAAGGAAGTGGTGGCCGATTCTTGTGAAATGGAGAACAATTCAGGAGCGCATGAAGGTTGCTCAGGATCGGCAGACAAAGTATTTCAATGCGCGCCATAGGAATGTGGAGTCCATGGTTGGCGGCTGGGTCTATCTAAAAATTAAACCATTCAAAGGAGCTTTGCGGATTCATCGACTCAAGAAGTATTATCTGTGGTTTGTAGGACCGTTCGAAGTTACAAAACGCATCAGAGAAGCAACCTACCGGTTGGGGTTGTCCACAGAGCTGAGTGGATTACATGATGTTTTTCATGTCTCGGTTTTAATGAAATCTTTGATGGAGAAAAATGTTGTGGTCGAATCGGCGGCAGTGCCTGTGGAAGAAGACTTGAGGACGAGAGTCCGACCTATTGGCATAGAGGATTCAGAAGTTTGGCAGTTGGGGAATAAAGAGGTTAAGCTCGTGAAAGTGCGTTGGGATAACTACGAGCAAGACCAATTCTCCTGGGAACGTGAGCAAGCAATGTGGGAAGTCATTCTTAAATTTTTTTCATTAGGTATGCTTAGTGTTTTAGTGCACGCTAAATTTCTAGGATGAAATTCTTTTAAGAGGGAAGGAGTTGTAACACCCCAATTTTCTAGAACTTGAGGCTCTTGGAGCTACCGTGCGGCGGTAGGTAGCTATTGCCCGGCAGTAGCCTTCTTTCGTGGAGACCAGAGCATCATGACGAAGTGTAGAGTGGTAGCATGCGATATTTGGTATCTACCGCTCGGCGGTAGCCCCTTTTCATCAAGACGGAAACATTGAGACAAAAGCATTGAGAAAAAGGTGTTGAGAGTTATCGCATGGCGGTATCACTACCGCTGGTGATAGCGGGGCATTCTGTAGAGGTAGACGGCTCTGTGAGCTATCATGATGCGGTAGGTAGCTACCGCCTAGTGGTAGCAGGAGAAAGCAGATTCATAACTAGTGAAATTAGACCGTCCGATATTCTTAGAAATCGATCCTTTGGCCCAGAATCCTCCGTCCCTGAACTTTAAGTAGGGCTGAAGAACTCTTTCCCCTTATTCTTATCATCCTTGGGTGAGAGTTAGGTCTTTAGGAGTGTTTGGAGGAGGAAGAAGAAGAGCATCTTCCGCTATTTTCGAAGCTTCGAAACTCCAATCGTTGATCTGAGGCCAGATCCGTAGAGAGGACTTGAAGGTGCAAACAAATCAGTGAAAACCAAGATCTCCATGGCTAAGAAGATGAGTCGTAAGGTAATGACATTTCTCCTCTCGGTTTATAGGATGTGTGCATGGCATCCATTTTATTTTTGCTTTATTTCAAGTATTTAGGCACCGGATCTCTCAAATGAGAGGGGTACGGGTCGCCATGGTTCAATAGGAGCCACCGGGTCTATTAAGTCCATCCCCGTTATGATATTGCATTAGAAATCTTCTCTATTAGTGGATTAGGCATTGTGGGTGAAGCCGTAATCGCGACCGGTTGTCCAATTCCGTGATGTTGCATGACGAGCACTATATGGATTTTGCTAGAAATCCGTTTACGGCAAGATGCCGTTTGTGATGCTTGCTCTCTTTTTCATGTAAGAACGAATCCGTTTACGGCAAGATGCTGTTTGTGATTCTTGCTCTCTTTTTCATGTAAGAACGAATGGTGAGTTAGGGCGGAATTAATGTGATTGATTGATGTACGAAGAAAAAGCTTTGTCTTTATGGTAGACTGGCTAGCCCGTGACGTTGCAAAGTTAAGTGTGGAGAGTGTCCCGACAAGACGAGTCCCCTTTTATGAAACTGACTAGAACACCAAGCTTTGGACAAGCCCGAGCAATGAAGCCCACGAGCGGGTTGGGTCAAGCAAGGGTTCTTAATATCAGATTGTTGGTGTGACGGAACTGACGTGAGTGTTAGAGCTTGCATGCAAGCCCGGGTTTTGAGACCCACGAGAGGGTGGGGCCTATGCAAGAGTTCCGTGTGCGGCTTGAATGTTGATGGGGGAAAATTGAAGTACTCGTGTGATGTGATGTGATGATGTATTATGATGTGCTAGAATCATATGCGCTATAGAATGCCTTGGGTGAAACCCTAGATTGCATACATGCTGTATGTTATGCCCCTTTTATTAAATGCTCAACCTAGAAATGTGTTTGTTATATGATACATCCAAACCTATTACTTTACTCTATATATTTATGTACATTTGCATACGAAGTGCTGACCTTCAGGGTGATGGAGTTCCCCGGGGTCTGCTAGGGAAGGCTGGGAGGAGATGTGTTGGTTACACAACTAAGGTCAGCCTTTGTTGACCCACGTCACAACAAATTTTATAGGGCAAGGATCGCAAGCTGGAGCAAGCTCATCGGCCAAAAAGGCCTAAGCCTCATGAAGTGTACCCTCTTGTATTTGATTATGAGTTGTTGAATGTTATGCTCCATGAACTATAATCTATCTTGCATGTCGAGGTATCCTAGGAGTGCTAAGGCATGTTTCTCTATTTATTGTTGATTCAGTTTTTGGCATTTCATTGTTGTAAGGCCTTAAGGCTATTTCAGACTCCTATGGTTGTGGATAACTTCTAGTTTGTGGTGTGTATCCTCTGTCTTGTTTTCTGAGTTTTGAGATGGGTAGTTCTTTATATCATTTTATAATGCTAAAGCTGTGGAGTATATTTGTTGTGCGGCTCCGGTCGGACCCATATTATATGGTCATTATAGGGGAGGCATTACATCTACCTTGATAGCATTTTGGCCTTTTTTCCTCTTCTTCTCTTCTTTAGTGGCATATTCGTATTGGGCATCCTTCTACTCAGATTCTTTACCAGCTGGGGGGACTCTTCTCTTAATTGCGAGGCTTGTCAATTTGGAAAACATTTCTATTCTACTTTTCCAGCAAAGTACGGATGTAATTCTTCTCTTCCATTTGAACTTGTTCATTTAGATATTTGGGATCCTTCTCCTATCCGAACTATTGGTAGGGGTCGTTTCTATTTTGTTACTTTTATTGATGACTTTTCAAGATGTACATGGTTGTATTTATTACAAGAACATTTTGAACTTTTTCCAATTTTTACTGCATTCTATAATGAGATCTGTACACAGTTTGATGTCCCTATTAAGATACTTCGCACTAATAATTCTAATGAGTATCTAAGTCATCAGTTTACATTATGTTGCATGCATCATGGCATTGTACATCAAACTAGTTATCCTTAAACCTCTCAACAAAATGATGTTGCTGAATGTAAGAACCGATATATCCTGGATGTGGCTCGTAGCCTTCTCACTCATATACATGTTCCTTGGTCCAATAGGGGTCATGTTGTTCTTCTTTCCTGTTTTCTCATCAACCGAGTTCCATATTTAGTTCTTAATGACAAAACCCCTTTCTCTATTCTGTATCCTGATGTGAATCCATTTCCTTTATCTCCTCGTGTCTTTGGATGCACCGTGTTTGTCCACTCTCATTCTTTTGGTCATGAAAAATCTCTCCTCGTTCTACCAAGTGCATCTTTCTGGGCTATTGTCTGACACAAAAAGGTTATAGATGTTATGATACTGTTCTCCAAAAATAGTATGTATCTGCAGATGTCACTTTCCTTAAGGATGCTTCGTTCTTTTATCCTACCTTTGTTCTTTTACCATCTAATGATTCATCTTCTTTTCATATTATTTCAGCACCTCTTCCCAAGCCTATCCTTCCTTCTTCTCCACCTATCTCTGATTCTTTGGATGAGCTGCTGTCGCCAGCTCCTAGGCCAACAATCTTTCCTTTGGATGGGTCTTGTTAAGCCAGTAATCGGCGATCCCTCCTATTATAGCCAACTCGCAAGTCGCGGCCTGCTCCAGGACATCGCGGCCTGTCAATCTTTCCTTCTAAGGGCGGGCGGACTGACCTCTCAGTCTGCTTAGTACGCACGGCTAGGGCGGTCTCTCTAGCCAGACTGCCCAGGTTGCGCAGCTACCGCTTGGTCTACAGGGGGCGCGGACTGCTGCCTCAGTTCGGCCCTTGAAGCCCACGCGATTTGTTTAGCTAACCGCACAGTGAATCTCCAGCAGCTATCCAGCTTTGGACTCCAATCGAGAATCCCAGGCCGCCTAGCATGGGAGGCAAGCATTTCCAACAGGAGGCGGGCTTCAACAGAAGGTGCGACCTGGACTCCTCAGTCCGCCAGGTCACCAGCCCATCACCAAATGTGGTAAGCCTCCAGCAGGAGGCGGCCTGCTCAACCTGTCCGTCGCAAGTTGGGCGGACTCATTCCGTAGTCCGCCAGGGCTAATTTAGCTCGGTAACCGATCGGGTACATCCCGGTCTCCGCGGGCTGGAAAGACTCGTTATCAAGTCTGCCTTCATTGATAAATCCTAACTCAGAAGCCAATCACTCACCCTCATCCACAGCGGTCTAGGCAGACTCGCTCAGCAGTCCGCTAGCTAGCCCTCCAGGTTCCCGGCAACAGAGGCGGACTCGTTGCGCAGTCCGTCACTCAGCTTCCAGCACCCGCTTCCTCCCAGCAGCGGGTAGACTCCTCCTCAGCTCGCACAGCCTAGCGCGAACTCGCTCAGCAGTAGAGAGACTCGTCCCGGTCTGCCAATTGCAAGGCTAGCTCCAGACAAGTCCCAGACCGCGCGGCCTGGCGCGGACTCTGCGGACTCAGTATTTGTACTCGCACAACCCAGCGCGAACTCACTCAGTAGTAGAGGCTGACTCATCCCGGTCCGCCAACAGCAAGGCCAGCTTTAGACAAGTCCTAGACCGCGCGGCCTGGAGCGGCCTCTGCGGACTCAGCATTTGTACTCGTATGACTCACTGACTCACCGGGGGTGACATTACCAAGACTATTACCTCCTCAGGCCTATAAATAGGCCCCCATATCTCTCATTCAGGGACACGGCAGAGGCATCAAGGTCCCAGCATTATCTCCTGCGGACTCAAATTCCCAGTCCGCGCGACCTGCTCCCCTTCTCTCTACATGATCAAGCAGGCCGCCCGGCTTAGTCCAGCGTGCTGCCTGATCATTAACCGCGTGGTCTGCTGACTTCCCCTGGTCAAACCGCGTGGCCTCTGGCATTCTTCTTCCTTAGCCGCCAGCTTCCCCCTTTGTACCCTTTACTTCTTTCTCCTGTAAAGGTGCAATAGCAAGCTGTAATCTTGTTTCTTGATTAAAGAAAAAGACCGTCGCAAGAGTGGCATTCAAGCCGCAACAGGCGAAGTCTGTTGTTTCCACTGCTAGCGGCCCCCTCTCTTCTTCTCTCCTCTATCGGCATCAACCTGCAAAGCTAACCACAAAAGTAGTTGTCTGCTCGACAGTACCCGATCAACCTTCCCAATTACTCCCAGCAAACCCTCTTATTCACCTAGATTGTGAGATCAAACAACCCGTTAACTAGAAGGCACATTTCTTGCATCGACAGTTAACACGCGACCTTCAGATCTCGAACAGACAGTGAAATCAGCGGTTACTCATGGCAGACCATCAACCAGCCGAGAACCTTGCTCCAAGTCCCAGTGATGATTCTCTTTAGGAGGCCTTAGAGCAATCTCACAGAGAAACTGTACAACAGTTTCAAGTAATCAACAATACCCTAGCAGCTATCACGCAGCAATTGGCCGCACAATCTTCAGCAGCTCCAGCTCCTCCAATCAATCCAACACCAGCATCTGAGACTCCTCAAGTTTATCCACCGGCCTATTCACCGGTCTATCCTCCTCTTTACACCCCAACCTTTCCGTAAGGGCCTGCAACCCCTTTGCGGTCTCAGAATGATGAGTTTGTAGCTCGTCAAAACTTCTTCCGAGAAGCTGCCCGAAGAAGTCCAGCTAGATTCCTAAACTTTCAGAGAAGTCATCCCTACTCTTCAGCTCCTGCCTTTACTCCTTCTGCAGCAACTTTTCCCTTCTATCCTCCAGCTCCTTGTGCAGCTACAACTCATGATCCCTTTTTTCCTTATGTTGTAGGAGAGCAAGAAGAGCAGACACCGTTTACAGAGAATATTCAGCATGAACGACCTCTAGTTAACTTCAGAGAGCCACGGTTGCCCATTTACACTGGAGAGACTGATCCAGTCAAACATCTTCAAGCCTTTGAATCAGCTGTAGCTCTCAAGACCCTCTCAGATGATACCAAGTGCAAGCTTTTCGTGATGACCTTTGACGGTCAAGTGAGGGATTGGTTCTATGGACTTCGTGCTCAGTCCATCTCTTCCTTCGCTGATTTGCGAAGAGAGTTTCTTCTCAGATTTTCTACCTCTACAAAGAGAAAGGGCGGTCCAGAGGCCCTATTTGAGATCAAACAGCATGAAGATGAGACTTGGTCTCATTTTGTAGATCGTTTTCAGAAAGAAATCTTTGACTTTGAGATCGTCGATCAAGAATTGTATCGAGTGGCTCTTATCCACGGCCTGTGTGAAGGACCACTCAAGTTCGAGGCCAACGTCCAAGCATCGAGGACATATCAAGAATTGATTGGTTTCGCCAACTCATACATCCATGGTGAGAAGAGCAACCCTAGCTTCGTCTCCCGACTTGTAGGTGAGAAAAATCCTCGTTACAAGCAGCCTCCGAGGTCTCCTCGGAAAGATTTTTCATCCCACTCTCGAAAAACAAAAAATTCCAGCATCATCATCATCAACCCCTCTTCCCAGGCTAGGATCGTGCCCACGAACAATTGCTACCAGTACCAGCCCCACCTCTACAAATAGCTTCGGTGCATCAACCGCAAGGTAATGACTTATCATACTCTGGACTTGATGAGGCAATGCTAGAATTATGCCAAATCATGAAGGATAAGGCAAATTCCAAAAGGCCTTACCAGCCGACAAATCAAAAATCAAAAGATTCAGATCAATTCTGTGAATTTCACAAAGAAACCGGGCATTTAACTGAAGGCTGCCGAGCACTTCGTCAACTTGTGCAGAGATTGCTGAAGCGGGGTAAGATGTGTGATCTGTTCCCGATGGATGGCCACTCTGATCCGTCAACCTCAAAAGGCAAAGGAATAGCAGAATTTCCTTACAGCTCTAGTGGAGTGAATCAAATCAATACGTATCGTGACCTTATTATAGGAGTGAAGCAAAAAGGACATCGCAGCTCCTCAAAGCTCCTCACAACCAAAAACGGTTACTCTTACTGTATATTGCATATTTTCAAACATTCCCTTTTTCAACACTCCTAACTGTTCTTTCGTTTCATTCAATAAAGTTTACGTCAGAGATCCCATACTGATGTTGCGCACTAGGGTTCGAAGAAAATAAACGCAACCGAACTAGCAACCCGATGAGGCAAGTATACCTAACGAATTGTAGCAAGGGGACACAAGTGTCGTATTGAAATCCGGGAACTGTTGGCTAAGCTTACTCACATGAACGCTATTATCTTATCGACGGAAAAACTAGGGTTTTAGAAAATCTAAGTGCAAGAGAGAAAGTAAAGCTATACTAGAAAGAGAAACACCGCAATTAAGTAAAGCTATTCAACAAAGAACTATGCTAGAAAGGAAACTACTGCAGTAAATTAAAGGGCACAAGATAGGCGATTACTACGAAAGGTAGAAAATATGAAATGGAAATGCACTCAATCAAGATTCACCTCGGCTAAAGACGATTAAGAAAATGCTATAAAAATCTGAACTTAATAGGATAAAGGTCCTTGACCGTGGAGGTTCCTAAAGCTTGAACACGCTTCTCTCGAAGTCGTGCCCAACTGAGTTTAGGAAGGTCCGACCGACTCTCGTCTAAATCGGAGGCCTAAAACTCGCTTTATGCGGTGAACCCCACTATTGGATTTTACTCCAATCCGGGAGATTTGGACGTCTGCCTCTCTCGAGGGGTGCGTACAACTCCCTTTACTCTTGAATGCTCACTTCATTCTTTCAGCCTCTCGGCTAGCCCAGAATGAAAGCAAAGGCAGAGAGTATATATCGAAAATATACCTCCAACCCGTGATTAATCAAGAGTAATTCAAGGCCCTATCCTAAAAAGAAAAGATTAATTAAAACATCATAACATAATCGCTCTAACCTCGGATCATCAAGATCGAGTACAAGGAGGATTAGTTAATCATAATGGAGTGGAGGAGGGGAGATGAGTAGAAAAGCATATAAAGGAACACAAGTAAAGGAAGAACACTTTTATTAATGAAAAAAGGCAAGTTACACTATTGAAATTGAAATTACAAGTGCATGAAAATTAAATCCTATTCTAGCCCTACAATTAACACTAAGCAAGAGCAAAGATTACAAAGAAAGCTAAAGCAACTAACTATTAAACCATGATTAAGCAAAAATTACAAAGGAAGAGAGAGAGAGAGAGAGAGAAAGCATAAAAAACTCAAGAACCAAAGGGGCAGCACCTCCCCCTCTCAACCAAAGCTTTTTGAAATGGAGAGGGGGGGCTCAATTTATAGAAAATTTTCTCGGGTTGGTCAAGCCCTCCGACATGCCCTAGGGGGGGCGTGTCAGGGGGCGTGACAGTACTATATTGACCTCGGGCTCTGGATTCTGGCGGGAGGGATTATTGCTTTGGTACGTCGGTGGTCACGCCCTAGGTCACGCCCATGACAGGGGGGCGTGACAGGCACGTCATGTCCAAATCATTGGTCGGAAATCCGTCAGTCACCGAAAAAGGAGGGTGCCACGCCCATGTCACGGGCGTGACATGGGGCGTGACAGTACTATTTGCATGCTGAGGCGGAACGGCATTTAATGCGGCGGCAGGCTTTGCGGCAGAGGGCGACACGCCCCTGGTCACGCCTGGTGATACGCCCAGGGAGGGTGTGTCAGGGGGCGTGACAGCGGTTTTTGACCATTTTATGTCCCTTCCAGCAGGATTCCTCGGGATCGGATGACACGCCCTAGGTCACGCCCAGGGAGGGCGTGATAGGGGGCGTGACAGGTCATTTTGGCCAATTTTCTGGAAACCTGCAAAAAGACAAGAAAAAGTCAGTGGCAATAATATTTACATAAAAATGATAAAAATAAACTAATAATAGACATAATTTGTACAATATAAAATATAAAATACGATAATAGTTTAGGCTACAAAACGTATTATCAAATTCCCCCAAGCTTAAGCTTTGCTTGTCCCCAAGCAAAAATATAAAAACTAGATATTTATAAAAGGACTAATCAAAAAGTTCTAATTATGCCAACACAAGTACTATGCGAAATTCTTAGTAGGGAAAAGGTGAAATGTAAGTCTAAAACAATTATTTAGGTATGGTAAAACTTTTATAAACTTTACTTAATAAAAACAAATCATCCAAAATTTTAACGAGATTTTTTTAAATGGACTTAAGTAAAGCAACGAAAATGAAAAACACGCATTGAGTTATTACTAGATCCAAGCAACGCATTATAATTATATCAATTTAATTAACAAAAATCTAGGTTTAAATCCAAAACTAAAACTGATTTACTGTTTTTCTTTTCTTAGTTATTAAATAAAAAACAAAAAGCGTGAATCAAGAGGACTTAAATAGGACAGAAACGTTTGGTTTAGGAAAATGATTAGGAGTGGAATTCAAAGATAAACGTGAAGGTTTTAAAATCACACTAAACCAAAGCAAAGAGTTTCAAAAACTTTATAAAAATATATACACACATTCTTTTTCTTCTTTTTTTTCATTTTTTTTCATTTTTTTTTTCAAAACAAAGGCCATAAATATTTTTATTTTCCTTTTTGAGTTGGCCAAACAAAAATAAACATCACTTTCGAACATACTTTTTTTTTCGAAAACCTTTCTCCCACAAAAATCACAAAATACCCTATCAAAATCGTCAAAATAATTTATGAAACTCAAAAAGGCTAGTGTGATTCGATAGGTTGGAAATTTTGGCTTTGGTGAAACTGAAATGAAGGGAGGAGCTATCAAATGAAATCGGAAAAAGGCTCAAAAACGGCTAACTAGTGGTAAAAGTTTTTAGGTTGGCAAGAAAGCTCAAACGAAAACAAAAACGGCCTAAATCATTTTCACGCTTTTGAATTTATTTAAAACAAAGGTTTGAAAATTTTTCAAAAAGCGAGTCCTAGATAATAAAAGAAGATTGATGAAATTAACTTGAAAATAGAAATAATAGGTGACTTGGATCGTTCACATCTACTACGTTATTCAAAAGTTGACTTTACAAAAATTATTCAAAAACGAAAAAGAAAATAGTGGATGATGAATTTTGAAGAAATTAAAGGAAATAAACAACAAAAAACCATAATAGAAATGCCAGTTTTAGAAAAATATTTCACCTTAACATGCTACCGTGAATTAGAAACACAGCATGTCCAACATTTTACTTGTGAAACATAATTAAAAAGAACGATTAGAAATATTATAATTAACTAAGTTGTTTATAGGAGATTTTGAGTAAAACAAAACTAAAAACTAGTGGTACTATTGAAATACCAAAATGTCTAAACTATTCAAAAACACATATATTTTTTTTTTAATTTTGAGAAATATTCTCTTTTTTTGGATTTTGGATTTTTTCTCTTTTTTCTTTGGAATTTTTAGATATTCATTTTTTTTTTGGGAAATATTTACAATATATACAAAAAGAAGATTATTTACACTACGCAAAAATGAAGGAGGAAATCCTCCCCCAAGCTTTAAACAGACATTGTCCTCAATGGCTAAAGAAGGGGATTGGAGAAGGAGAGAAAAATAAAGTACAGAATTGAAAGACAGAATTGAAATACAGGTACTTCCCCGGATTTATTTGCTGCAAAAGCTGAGTGATGCCGCTCCCCGAATGTCTTCTTTGGACTTTGTGATGGATTCAGCAATGTTGGAGCAGGCGATCGCAGAAGCTTCAGCTTGTCGGAGCCGTCCGAGGCAAAAATTGTAAAATAAAGAAAACAGAAAAAGATAACTTGGGTTGCCTCCCAAGAGCGCCCTTTGGTTAAAGCGTCGTTGAGCTCGACGCATCAAAAAAATAATTTTGTCCAAGAATATTGTTGTCCCGAAATAAAATTGTTTTTAGCAAAAAATTAAAAGCTCAAGATTAAAGTTCATGAAGCAGAAACTTAATAATGTTTGGACTGACATCATCATCACCAGAAAAGTAGAGTTTAAGACGCTGACCATTCACTTTGAAATTACCCTTATCAGGGTGAGAAATTAAAATAGTTCCATAAGGAAATACTTCTAAAACAGAAAACGGGCCAGACCAGCGAGATTTTAATTTGCCTGGAAATAAACGTAAACGAGAATTATATAAAAGGACTTGGTCGCCCGGCTTAAAGTTTTTAGGGTGCCTTAAGTGTTTATTGTGTAAACGCTTCGTCCGCTCTTTATAAAGTTTATTATTTTCATAAGCATAAGAGCGCCACTCATCGAGTTCATTTAGTTGAAATTTTCGAAGGTCACCGACTGAGTGGGGATCGAAGTTTAAAAATTTTAAGGCCCAAAAGGCGCGGTGTTCTAACTCTACGGGCAGATGGCACGATTTTCCATAGATCAGCCGATACGGCGTACATCCGAGGGCGGTATTGTACGTTGTTCGGTAGGCCCATAGAGCATCGTCAAGTTTGGTTGACCAGTCTTTTCTAGAAGTTGAAACAGTCTTTTCTAATATTCTTTTTATTTCTCTATTAACTACTTCGACTTGACCGTTAGTTTGGGGGTGGTAGGCAGTGAATAGTTTATGCGTAACGCCGTATTTAGTAAGGATTTTTGAAAACTGTGCGTTACAGAAATGGGAACCCCTATCGCTAACGATTGCGCGAGGCGTACCGAATCTAGAAAATAATTTTTTAAAAAACGTGACTACAACTCGGGAGTCGTTCGTAGGAAGAGCTTGGGCCTCAGCCCATCGTGAAACATAATCAACATCAACTAAAATATATTTGTTTCCGAAGCTAGAAGGAAGGGGGCCAACAAAATCAATTCCCCAGAGGTCGAAAATTTCGCACTCTAAGAAATAATTTTGCGGCATTTCATTTTTATTAGATATGTTGCCCGACCGTTGGCAACTATCACACCTGCTCACAAAGGCTTGCGCGTCCTTAAACAGGCTAGGCTAGTAAAAACCCGCGCAAAGAACCTTATGAGCGGTGCGAGCAGCTTGATAGTGCCCACCTGTCGGGCCTTCATGCAAATGTTTTAGAATATCAATTCCTTCATCAAAAGAAACACATCTCCTTATCACTTGATCCGCACAAATTTTGAAAAGATGCGGGTCTTCCCAAAAGTAGTTCTTCAGCTCAGAAAAGAATTTCTTCTTTTGCTGAGAGGAGAACTCTTTTGGGAGCACCCGGGCCACTAGATAGTTGGCGATGTGCGCGAACCAAGGAGAAGTAGATGTATTAACTAAAAGCAGCTTCTCATCAGGGAAATAGTCATTAAAAGATTTTTCATTTAATTTTTCTATAAAGGGGTTATCTAATCTGGATAGATGGTCGGCGGCCAAGTTCTCGGCTCCTCGCTTATCACGGATCTCTAAGTCAAACTCCTGGAGGAGTAAGACCCAGCGAATCAATCGAGGCTTGGCATCCGTTTTGGCAAGAAGGTACTTGAGGGCCGAGTGGTCCGTAAAAACAATGATTTTTGAAAGAGTAATGTAAGGGCGGAATTTATCAAACGCAAATACTACAGCTAAGAGCTCCTTCTCGGTTGTGGTGTAATTTTCTTGTGCAGATGTGAGGGTTTTACTAGCGTAATAGATGGGGTGGAAGTTCTTAGATATGCGTTGACCTAATACGGCCCCCACCGCAAAACTACTCGCATCGCACATAATCTCGAACGGAAGGTCCCACACCGGAGCTATCATAATCGGTGCGTTAATTAACTTTTCTTTAATTGATTCAAAGGCAGAAATACAAGAGTCATCAAAAATGAATGGAGCGTCTTTTTCTAAGAGATGGGTGAGGGGCTTTGTGATCTTGGAGAAGTCCTTTATAAAACGACGATAAAAACCAGCGTGGCCTAGGAAACTTCTTATAGCTTTTATGTTTGTAGGCGGCGGCAACTTTTCAATAACTTCTATCTTGGCAACGTCTACCTCAATACCTTTAGCAGAAATTTTATGACCCAAAACTAACCCTTCCCTCACCATAAAATGGCATTTTTCCCAATTTAGGGCAAGGTTAGTTTCTTCGCATCGTTCTAAGACTTTTTCGAGGTTTTCTAAACATCTATCGAAGGAATCGCCGAACACGGAGAAATCGTCCATGAATACCTCCATAATGCTTTCTACGTACTTGTCAAATATTGCGAGCATACATCGCTGGAATGTAGTTGGCGCATTGCATAATCCAAACGGCATTCTTTGGTACGCGAAGGTGCCGAAGGGACAAGTAAACATAGTTTTCTCTTGGTCCTCGGGAGAGATGGGTATTTGAAAGTACCCCGAGAGGCCATCGAGAAAACAATAAAAGCTATGGCCGGAGAGACGTTCTAAAATCTGGTCGATAAACGGTAAAGGAAAGTGGTCCTTGCGGGTGGCGTCATTTAACTTACAGTAATCTATGCACATACGCCAACCCGTAACCGTCCGCGTCGGGATTAATTCATTATTCTCATTACTAACTACGGTTATCCCTCCCTTCTTTGGAACTACCTGAACGGGGCTAACCCACTTACTGTCCGAAATAGGGTAGATAATTCCTGCGTCTAATAGTTTCATAACCTCGCCCTTAACTACTTCTTTCATGTTTGGGTTTATACGGCGCTGAGGTTGGATAGAGTTACGCGAATTATCTTCCATTAAAATTTTATGGGTACAGAAAGATGGGCTTATGCCCTTGATATCAGAAATTTGCCAAGCAATAGCCCAGCGATGCTTACGTAGAACTAGAAGAAGTTTATCGTTCTGCGTATCCGTGAGGTAGGCCGAAACGATATCTGGTAACTTGGAGTCTTTTTCTAAGAAAGCATACTTAAGGTGTTCGGGAAGTTCTTTAAGTTCTAGGGTAGGGGGTTCTTCATAAGAGGATTTTGAGATTCTTTCTTTTTCAAAAATAATATCTTCATAAACTTTTTTATAAGGAACGTAATAAGGGGTGGGGCTAGCAGCCAAGACGGCTTCTTGTAGAGATTTAGTGGGAAGAAAAGAGGAGGAGCAAAAATCAGAAAATTCTTTTTCAAACTCAGAAAAACAATAAGACGATTCATCACTTCCTTGCAGTGATTCAGTTGTAAGAGAAGAGGAGCAAAAAGTAGAAAATTCTTTTTCAAAGTCGGAGAGGCAGTAGGAAGAATCATCACTCATGGCATCTACGAAAAAACATGAGTCATCGTTCGCTAAGGTGTTCTTCATCGAAGGGGTGATAGAAAATGTGACTTCGTCGTCGCCTACTCGAAGAAAGAGCTTACCATTGCTTACGTCAATGATGGCTCGGGAGGTGGCAAGGAAGGGTCGGCCAATGATCAGGGGAACCTCGACGTCTTCTTCGATGTCCAAAATGACAAAGTCCACCGGGAAGATGAACTTGTCGACTTTCACTAGAACGTCCTCCACTATTCCTAACGGGTACTTGACGGATCTATCGGCTAGCTGGATACTCATACGCGTGGGGTTAAGGCTACCAATCCCTAACTTTTTGAACAATGAAAAGGGCATCAGGTTTATACTCGCGCCTAAGTCGGCTAACGCGTGTTTAACAAAAAGATCACCGAAGACACACGGGATAGAGAAACTACCTGGGTCACTGATTTTCTTCGGCAAACCGTTTGTTAAAACGGCGGAGCACTCGGCGTTTAGCGTGACGTGCGAAAGATTCTCTAACTTCTTCTTGTTTGTGAGGAGGTCTTTAAGATATTTGGCGTATTTTGGCATCTGCGAAATAGCCTCGTGGAAGGGAAGATTAATGTGGATTTGTTTGAAGATTTCTAAGAAGTGGGAGTACTGATCATCTTGACGTTGTCTATTAAGTTCAGAGGGGTATGGAGGAGTTGAATTATTTTTGAAAATGGGTGGTGGAGTGAGATTATTTTCTAAAATAGGGGTGATTACTTCTTCAGCAGAGGGTGGAAGCGGAGCGGAGCTTTGATTTTTAGAGGCGGGAGCGGAGCTTGCCTCGGGCTCTTCACTTACCATACCGGAGACTTGCTTCCCACTCCAAAGAGTTATAGCTTTCGCTTGCTCTCTCAGGTTGGGTTCGGTATTGGAAGGAAGAGACCCTGTGGGTCGCTCAGAAATTATTTTCACGAGCTGTCCTACCTGATTTTCTAAACTTTTTACGCTTCCGGTTAAAGTTCTTATGGTAGCGTCATTTGTGGTGATGTATTTAGAAAGTAATTCCTCCAAGCTTGGAGGTTTTGGGTAATTTTGGAGAAGTGGTGGTGCAGAAAAATCATTTTGCGGGGTGGGCGCATCGCATTCGATGGATTACTCCATGAAAAGTTCAGGTGATTTCTTAAAGCAGGGTTATAACTATTCGGAAAATTAAAACCAGGCGGATGAAAATTCGCAGCAGAAAAATTATTAAAAGCAGTTCTAGGCATATTATTAACATAATCTAAATGTTCTGGAGTAGGGGTTGCAGATTCCCATACCTGAGGGGCGGAGGCAGCAGTCATCTCCGTGATTTTTTTGCTTAGGATTTCTACTTGCAGAGCGAGCTGGGAGACGTTGTCCACTTCATAGATACCTGCAGGCTTGTTCGGGCGGGACCTAGGCACATTCCACTGATAAGTGTTCATGGCCATGTCCTCAAAAAGCTCAAGAGCAGCTTCCGGGGTCTTATGATTTAAAGTACCGCCAGAAGCTGCGTCTATCATTTGCTTCGTGCTTTGATTTAGCCCGTTATAAAACGTCTGCACTTGTAACCATACAGGCAGCGCGTGATGTGGGCATCGTCTTAATAATTCTTTAAATCTCTCCCAGGTTTCGTATAGGGTTTCAGAGTCTATTTGTCCGAAGGCAGAGATGTCATTCCTAAGTTTTGCAGTTTTAGCTGGCGGAAAATACTTCGCCAAAAATTTTTCAGTTATTTCATTCCAAGTGGTTATGCTATTTTTCCGAAGTGTGTTCAGCCACTGCTTAGCTTTAGTTCTTAGAGAGAAGGGGAAGAGTCTCAGCCTGATCGCATCATTTGTGACACCATTTATCTTGAAGGTGTCGCAAATTTCAAGAAAGCTAGCTATATGTGCGTTCGGATCTTCATCTTGAAGTCCGTCAAATTGCACATATTGCTGCACCATTTGAATTATGCTAGGCTTTAGTTCGAAGTTATTATTTGCTATAGCAGGGCGGACTATACTTGATTCTATTCCCTCGAGGTTCGGTCGTGCATAATAGGACATAGTCCTTTGCATGGCCTCATCTACGTTGGGTTCTTCCATTCTTAAAGTAGCAAATGACTCGGAGTCCTCAACCGGCACTTGGATAGTAGGACCTTGAAATCGCGATCTTCTCCGAAGAGTACGCTCAATTTCGTGGTCCAAGTCCAAAATAACCGACGGACTCCCGCGGGTCATGCACTAAAAGAATAGAAAAGAAGAAGAGGAAGAGAAAAAGGATAAACTAGAAAAAAGATTAGAAATTTTTTTCTTTTTGAAATAGATTATTTTTTATAGATTAACTCCCGAACTTCCCAAGGACTACCCCGTGAAGGGTTCGCAAGGTACTAGACAAGACAGTGGCGCTTAAAGCCCTTTGCCCTTTTCGAGAGAATTAGGTGGCGTAGAAAAATTGTGAGGTTGGTTTCTATTAAGAGCGGTGATAAATTTTTTTTTTTTGATTTTTTAAAATTTTAAAGAAAGAGGATGAGAAAGAGAAGAGATAAAATTAATAGGTTCGTGTTTTCAAAATATCAACGAAAGTTGGCTCCCCGGCAACGGCGCCAAAAACTTGTTGCGCGCTAGGGTTCGAAGATAATAAACGCAACCGAACTAGCAACCCGATGAGGCAAGTATACCTATCGAATTGTAGTAAGGGGACACAAGTGTCATATTGAAATCCGGGAACTGTTGGCTAAGCTTACTCACACGAACGCTATTATCTTATCGACGGAAAAACTAGGGTTTTAGAAAATCTAAGTGCAAGAGAGAAAGTAAAGCTATACTAGAAAGAGAAACACCGCAATTAAGTAAAGCTATTCAGCAAAGAACTATGCTAGAAAGGAAACTACTGCAGTAAATTAAAGAGCACAAGATAGGCGATTACTACGAAAGGTAGAAAATATGAAATGGAAATGCACTCAATCAAGATTCACCTCGGCTAAAGACGATTAAGAAAATGCGATAAAAATCTGAACTTAATAAGATAAAGGTCCTTGACCGTGGAGGTTCCTAAAGCTTGAACACGCTTCTCTCGAAGTCGTGCCCAACTGAGTTTAGGAAGGTCCGACCGACCCTCGTCTAAATCGGAGGCCTAAAACTCGCTTTACGCGTTGAACCCCACTATTGGATTTTACTCCAATCCGGGAGATTTAGACGTCTGCCTCTCTCGAGGGGTGCGTACAACTCCCTTTACTCTTGAATGCTCACTTCATTCTTTCGGCCTCTCGGCTAGCCCAGAATGAAAGCAAAGGCGGAGAGTATATATCGAAAATATACCTCCAACCCGTGATTAATCAAGAGTAATTCAAGGCCCTATCCTAAAAAGAAAAGATTAATTAAAACATCATAACATAATCGCTCTAACCTCGGATCATCAAGATCGAGTACAAGGAGGATTAGTTAATCATAATGGAGTGGAGGAGGGGAGATGAGTAGAAAAGCATATAAAGGAACACAAGTAAAGGAAGAACACTTTTATTAATGAAAAAAGGCAAGTTACACTATTGAAATTGAAATTACAAGTGCATGAAAATTAAATCCTATTCTAGCCCTACAATTAGCACTAAGCAAGAGCAAAGATTACAAAGAAAGCTAAAGCAACTAACTATTAAACCATGATTAAGCAAAAATTACAAAGGAAGAGAGAGAGAGAGAGAAAGCATAAAAAACTCAAGAACCAAAGGGGCAGCACCTCCCCCTCTCAACCAAAGCTTTTTGAAATGGAGAGGGGGGGCTCAATTTATAGAAAATTTTCTCGGGTTGGTCACGCCCTCCGACACGCCCTAGGGGGGCGTGTCAGGGGGCGTGACAGTACTATGTTGACCTCGGGCTCTGGATTCTGGCGGGAGGGATGATTGCTTTGGTACGTCGGTGGTCACGCCCTAGGTCACGCCCGTGACAGGGGGGCGTGACAGGCACGTCATGTCCAAATCATTGGTCGGAAATCCGTCAGTCACCGAAAAAGGAGGGTGTCACGCACATATCACGGGCGTGACATGGGGCGTGACAGTACTGTTTATGTGCTGAGGCAGAACGACATTTAATGCGGCGGCAGGCTTTGCGGTAGAGGGCGACACGCCCCTGGTCACGCCTGGTGACACGCCCAGGGAGGGCGTGTCAGGGGGCGTGACAGCGGTTTTTGACCGTTTTCTGTCCCTTCCAGTAGGAGTCCTCGGGATCGGATGACACGCCCTAGGTCACGCCGAGGGAGGGCGTGACAGGGGGCGTGACAGGTCATTTTGGCCAATTTTCTGGAAACCTGCAAAAAGACAATAAAAAGTCAGTGGCAATAATATTTACATAAAAATGATAAAAATAAACTAAAAATAGACATAATTTGTACAATATAAAATAGAAAATACGATAATAGTTTAGGCTACAAAACGTATTATCAACTGACACGGTTCCCTTTTTGTAATGCTTCTCCTCTATATTTTTTCTCTTTGTCGAAGAGATCGTTGAACCACTGAGATATCACCAAGTCTTGTTGTTCCCTCCGTGGATTGTCCTCCGGCGTAAGACCACAATGACCACATATGGTGAGGAGTTTTTCGCATATGTGTAGTGGGGGCCGTTCAATCTATGATAGTGAACTTCAGACTTCGGATCCCGGCTGGTGTCTAGCGCAGTGTGTGTGCCTAGGGGAGGCAGCCTGTGATAGTTCTATCGTGCCTCATTGAGGGATACGTTACAGTTACGATGATCTTTTATTGGCAAGCAATGACGATCAAGTGTAGCCTTGTCTCTTCGATCATCTCACAACTGTGACGGCCGAACACTCGTTGGTACTCTCAATCCGTGCTTTTACGAGACCCACAACGTTGTTGATCCTTTCGAAGACGAGCAATGTTGTAGACCATTTGGCGCACCTAGTAGAACGGATCAACAATGTTTGTAACCGAGGCAAGAGAGCAGTGTATCAATCGTTTCCTTCTCAGGAATTTCTGTTCTTGTTTATCTTTTGTGCCCTTCAAAGGAAAAGCGGCCAGCTCGCTTTGGGTAGGACTACACCCCGGATGATTTCTTCTTAAGGTAAGCGATTCATAAGGCCCACGGGGAATAACTGTGGCAGCATCCAGTCTTTTTCGATCATCTTCGAGGTGTAGCCCTCCTTTATCTTTTTGCCTTCTTACAGGTCAACAGGTTATATCCAATCTATCGAAAGGATCCGCAACATCTTTTTAGCTCACGATCATCTTATATGTGTTGCTTACATGAAGCTATATCAGTCCATGATTTACGAAGTTCTTTACTGGTCTCATTGGATATTTCTAGCACTAACTCGTAGCCATATTTTGTTTCTCTTTATTGACAAGCCGTTCGGTTAAAATTCAGACATTCATTTCATCTGACTAATCTTGTTTTCATATGAGAGATATCATGCTTGACCATGCAAAGAGATTGATGCAATGGCTTGATCTTTATTTAATTCTGCTTGCTCTGTCAACAACAGGATTTGATGGATATTCTTTCTGCAGTCTAATCATATTAATCTTATCATATTAATCCTCGGCATTAGTTTTATACATAAAACTCCTCAGAGATTAGCAGATATTAGCATGTTTCCCTCAGGTACTTGCAGTTTGTTTCCTTATCATATCTGCATCTAACTCTTCTTTTGCATGGATTAGCAGATATCAGCAAGTTCCATCTAGGTACTTGAAATTTAGTTTTATATCAAACTTATGACTTACTCATCTTGCAGAAGTTAACAGGTGCTTGCAAGCCTCCTTCAAGTACTTGCAAATTATCATTCTTATTTGTTTTCCCCTCATCGTTGTTTTGCAGAGCCCGTTAGGAGAAATTCATGTCTCCTTCGTTTTGCAAAAATAACTCAGGTATGTATGAGATGTACCTCCTTCCGCCTATGTTAATTTTTCCTCTTGCAAGAAAAAGACAGGCATTAGCAAAACTTCTTTCTGAGGAGAGACATCTGGTTCCATCTCTCCTTACCCCTTCCTTTTCTCGTGGGAAGGATCACGATTTTCATGGGTCTCCTACTTTTTCGAAGTTCTCTTCGGAACTTGAAAAAGTGCGGCGATTATTATGTTAATCCAGAAATCGGCGATCCCTTCTAAGATAGCCAACTCGCAAGTCGCGGCCTGCTCCAAGAGGTCGCGACCTATCAACCTTTCCTTCTAAGGGCGGGTGGACTGACCTCTCAGTCTGCTTAGTCCGCGCGACTAGGGCGGTCTCTATAGCCAGACCGCCCAGGTCACGCAGCTCCCGCTTGGTCTACAGGGGGTGCGGACTGCTGCCTCAGTTCGGCCCTTGAAGGCCGCGCGGTTTGTTCAGCTAACCACGCAGTGAATCTCCAGCAGCTATCCGGCTATGAACTCCAATCGCGAATCCCAGGCTGCCTAGCATGGGCGACAAGCATTTCCAATAGGAGGCGGGCTTCAACAGAAGGCGTGACCTGGACTCCACAGTCGGCTAGGTCGCCAGCCCGTCGCCAAATACGGTAAGCCTCCAGCAGGAGGCGGCCTGCTCAACCTGTCCGCCGCAAGTTGGGCAGACTCGTTCTGCAGTCCGCAAGGGATAATTAAGCTCGATAACTGATCGGGTACATCCCGGTCTCTGCGGGCTGGGCGAACTCATTATCAAGTCTTCCTTCATTGATAAAGCCCAACTCGGCAGCCAATCACTCACCCTCATCCACAGCGGGCTAGGCGGACTCGCTCAGCAGTCCGCTAGCTAGCCCTCCAGGTTCTCGGCAACAGAGGCGGACTCGTTACGCAGCCCGCCACTCAGCTTCCAGGGCTCGCTTCCTCCCAGCAGTG
Source organism: Platanthera zijinensis (assembly GCA_039513925.1). NCBI lineage: Eukaryota > Viridiplantae > Streptophyta > Magnoliopsida > Asparagales > Orchidaceae > Platanthera > Platanthera zijinensis. Next base: position 78,797,865 of record CM077089.1, read on the forward strand.
GACGGACTCCTCCTCAGCTCGCACAACCCAGCGCGAACTCGCTCAGCAGTAGAGGCGGACTCGTCCCAGTCTGCCAACAGCAAGGCCAGCTCCAGACAAGTCCCAAACCGCGCAACCTGGCACGGACTCTGCGAACTCAATATTTGTACTCGCACAACCCAGCGCGAACTCGCTCAGCTGCAGAGCCGGACTCGTCCCGTTCTGCCAATAGCAAGGCCAGCTTCAGACAAGTCCCAGACCGCGCGGCCTGGCACGGACTCGATGGACTCAGCATTTGTACTCGAATGACTCACCGACTCATCGGGGGTGACGTTACCAAGACCGTTACCTCCTCAGGCCTATAAATAGGCCCACATACCTCTCATTCGGGTACACGGCAGAGACATCAAGGTCCCAGCATTAGCTCTTGCAGACGCGAATTCCAAGTCTGCGCGACCTGCTCCCCTTCTCTCTGCTTGATCAAGCAGGCCGCCCGACTTAGTCCAGCGGGCTGCCTGATCATTAACCGCGCGGTCTGCCGACTTCCCCTGGTCAAACCGCGCGACCTCTGTCATTCTTCTTCCTTAGCCGCCAGCTTCCCCCTTTGTACCCTTTACTACTTTCTTTTGTAAAGGTGCAATAGCAAGCTGTAATCTTGTTTCTTGATTAAAGGAAAAGCCCGTCGCAAGAGTGGCATTCAAGCCATGACGAGCGAAGTCTGTTGTTGTCGCTGCTAGCGGCCCCCTCTCTTCTCCTCTCCTCTCCCGGCATCAACCTGCAAAGCTAACCACCAAAGTAGTTATCTTCTCGACAGTACCCGATCATCCTTCCCAATTGCAGCAAACCCTCTTATTCACCTAGCTTGATAGATCGAACAACCCGTTAACTAGAAGGTGCATTGCTTGCATCGACAGGTCTGATACAGTAGGCATGTACGATCTTGATCTTCTTATTGCCCATCGGAAAGATATTTGAACTTGCACTCAACATCCTATTCGGGATGTGGTTTCTTATGTGCAGTTGTCTCCTTTTTGCAAAAATTTTACTCTCGCTATGTCGGTCAGTGTCATTCCAGCCATATATCAAGAATATCTCGCTATTCCTCATTGGAAAGCCACTATGGATAAGGAGATGAAAACTCTAACAGAACGCGGAACTTAGACTCTTATTCCTACTCTGCCAGGAGCTGATGTGGTTGGTGTAACACCCCCAATCTTTCAAAAATAATATAACAGAAGGTCCGGCTTGGGCCCCACGCCATATTACACGAACAGACTAAAGGGTTATTAAATGAAACCATAACGTTTTTTTTTCTATTTTGAAAACGCACCCTAACACAGAGTTTCATTCTAACAGAAGCATTTAAAGGTCGAAAAACTGATCACCCAAAAAGGAATGAACACTACACCAGGAATAAAAAGGAATACACCAAAATGTTTTAGCCTTAAGGCCTTACATCAATAAAGTTTTACCAAATTAAAAGTGGTTTCCAAACATCGGCACGCAGACCGGCAAAACATGAAAACAATAACGAAAATATGGGCCTTTGAGGGCCGACACAGCCTTGGGCTCCAGCTCGCTACTTCCCATTTAGCTCCGTAGTACCTGCACGCAAAACATTCCACCAAGCTATCACGACCCGCATTTTCTCCGTAATTATATGATATATCAGAGTAAGAGAAAACACGGGTCATGATGTCACGCCGTGCGGGGGATAACTACAGGCACTCAGGCAAAAACTCGAACCTAACACTTTATAATAAAGCCTCAGGTTTATTATGAAAAAAATAGTAATTTAGGTTAAGTTTTGATGGTCGTATCCCTCGGCTCGGTGGAACAACAAGTCCATGAGTAAAAACATGAATATACTCTACGGAAAATAATTTGTTTTTATTGATTAACATTCTACATGAGCATAATATCCAAATAGGATAACTTACGATATTCATACCTCTAAATTTAATATAAGTAAAGAAAAAGTCTTTTACGTAGTTAAAAATAGAATTACTTTGGCTTGAAATATGCTATGAATGAGATAGTCATAAAGATACTTTTATACTTAAAATAACTAACATGTCATCCTAACATAAAAACTTCCTAGAGAGCAAGTCAAACCAACAAGTCATCTAGAAGAGACTAAACAGCTAGCAAGTAACTCAACAATATAAAAACTCTAGTGGGCGTCAACAACATGACACGAACCCACCAAAAAGAAACATGTATGTCTGAACTAAACAACAAAACAATAACACTACCTCATAATGATGAGGAAAAGATGACTACAACAACTACAAGAACACCAGCAACCACCAACCCTAGCCGCTCAACCAGCTACTGCTCAAAACCTGAGGCATTCCAAAGAAAAGAATACCTCAACAAGAATATATAAGTGGCGAATACAAATCAATTTCACATGAAATCAAGGATTCAAGGGGTTAACAACCCAGACATGAAAACTGGAAGGAAAACATCAGCACTCAACCACAAGATAGTAAGTAAGAAAGACTCACAAGGGTAAGATATCCCAAGCTGCACCAAGTGCGATAAAGATCTACGCTTTATAAAACATTTATATAAGTAAGTGTATAAATATACATAAGAGTAGTAAACTCATCATAGAATGAGCATAAACACCAGCAAAATCCAGCACCTACGGTGGTGGTCTCCTCCTCCACACACCAACAGTAAAAATTCACAAGGGCCCAAGGAAAGGTGGTCGTATTTCTTGACACACCCAAAACTAAGGAAATACTGGCACCTATAGTGGTGGTATCCTCCTCCACACACCCAGTCACAAACCCACATCGGGTAAACCCACCAGGGCAAAGATCCATAAGCAAGCCTTAGGTTGATGGTCCTTTATCCACTACCAACCATGGGCCACACAAAAAAAACATACATAAAACATCGATAAAACCCCATCGAAAACACAAGATTACCCCAATGGAAAAGGAAGAAAAATCCCAAAAATAACCCTAAGGCCAAACCCGATGAATTGGACTCAATTCAGCAAGAAAATTCTATGTCCACACTAATTCGTCGAGTATACTCGACGAATATAACAGACAGTCAACGAATTATACTTAGCAAAAAAATTGGTTAACTTGATACACGATGAAGCAGCGAAAATAACCCAAGTCTAAGGGAAATTTGTCGAGTATACTCGATTCCTAGCCAAGTTCACTCAACGCACTTGACGCCTGGACTTAACTCCATGGTTTTACTCCACTCAATGCCTTCACTCGATGCCTAGCTGAGTCCAGACAGCGCACTCGACGCCAAAGGCATTAACACTCAAAGCACTCAACGACGTCTAGTTCACATGACATTCTCGACGCCAAACTGCCAATCCTCGACAAATTTGACTTAGCCTCACTGGCACTCGACGCTCTCGACGCCAAAACCAAACCACTCAACGCCAAGCCTGATACTCGACAAATTCATCAAGATTACTCGATGAATCAGACTTTACTTAATGCCTAGACTATTCGACGATTTTGACTTAGTCCAAAACCCATTCTTGACGAATTTTACTCAGGCTGACCCCACCATATTTGGAAAATTTAAACTTAAGCTAACTGTCATATACGACGAATTTTACTTAGGCTAACTGTCACCTAATCGAGGAGTTTACTTAGGCTAGCTGCCATCTAATCAACAAGTTACTTAGGCTAACTGCCATTTAATCGACGGATTACCCTTAACTGGAAATCCAACACTACGCAGCAGATCGGCCTTGTCCGAACCATACACTATTGCTAAATGCTAAGGAGGGAAGGAAAGTAATAGGAAATACCCAAAGGAGGACATGGCAAGGGGAAGAAGTCACCACTTGCCTCAAATCGCCCGAAATCCGGCCACGCAAGCGCTCCTCCAGGATCTGGCCGCAAGAACACTTAGGTAACGATTCCTGAAACATTGTGGGGGCAAACAAGAGTCAAAAATGAATTCCCTACGCCCAAAAATTCAAGAAACAGGAAAAACTCACCGTAGAACGTAGATCTCGGCAAAAGCTATCCGAATCTACCCTCCGACGACGATTTTGTGCACCAGAGCTCCTACAATCGATGACCGAAGGCTCTGCAATGACCGCCGCTTTCCCTCTTTCGTAAATCAGTTTGACGGCTTTGGGATAGATGATGAATAAGGTTTCCATCATATCGTAAGGGTATTTATACTTATAATATTTTATTATTATTATCATAATAAACGTCCAAACTATCAAAAAAATCCAATCAACTCGGATTTCCACGAAATTTGCACCGAAATTAAATATCAATACTACTAATCAAACGACGAAGTCGAAATCAAAATCCGACAAACCAAACTCAATTACAAAACTCCTCGATGTCCAAAACACCGAATATCCCAAAAAGGCTCCACCAAGTTCCAAAACCAACCCGACTAGCAAGGGAAATCTAAAAAAACATACTAGAAATTAGGCAAGCTAATATTCTAAGTCAAAACCTAAGATACCAATGAGCAAAATCCACGCTCTAGCAATAGTACCCGTCAATTACACGTCAACGTAACGTCCTGACGTCAAAAACACGTCACTAAAGGGATTAAAATAAATATCGAAAAATTAGGGGCGCTACATTCACTCCCCATAAAAGAAAGTTTCGTCCCGAAACTTGATACACAGCTTAATCCACTAAGGAAGGAAAATAACCAAGGGTTATTGAATAGAAACACTTACCAAAAGAACTAGGAGAACAGATGAGGATGAGCCTCCCTCATAGCTGACTCTAACTTCCAATTCGCGCTCTCCATGTCTTGGTTTCACCACAAAACTTTGACCATGGGTATTGTCTTCCTTCGCAACACCCGATCTTGTGCATCTAGATTTTGAACAAGCACTTCGATATAAGAAATATTATGCTGCAATAGGGGCACCGAATCGAGAATATGTAAGTCGCTAAGGACACATTTCCGCAACTGGCTCACATGAAACACATTGTGCACACAAGGGAAATTTGCGGGCAAATCTAGCCCATAAGCTGACACTCCAATGCGTTCAATGACTTTGAAAGGTCCCATATACCTGGGATCCAACTTGTGGTTTCTTCCAAACCTCTTAACACCAACCATCAAAGAAACCTTGAGAAAAACCATGTCTCCAACTGCAAATTCCAACTCAATCCTTCGCCGATTAGCATTCTTCTCATAAAGCTCCTGAGCTATTCGAAGCTTCTCTCGAATATGTGCCACAGAAGTATTCATCACTTCCAAGGCTTTCAGACCCAATAACGGTCCTTAACCAACTTCGACCCAAAATAAGGGAGTTCAACAACGTCTCCCACACAAAGCCTCAATGGGTCCATCTGCAAACTCTCCTGATAACTGTTATTGTAGGCAAATTCCATCAATCTCAGCCGCTCGTCCCATGCCCCTCCATGGTCCAAAATATAACATCTAAACATATCCTCCAGAATCTGATTTACTCTCTCCATCTAACCATTTGTCTGCGTATGATAAGCGGTTGAATATCTGAGGTCGGTACCCAACCCTTCCTGTAAACTCTTCCAAAAACGAGACGTAAACCTGGAATCTCGATTTGACACGATACTTACAAGTACCACATATAGTCTGATGACCTCATCCAAATATAACTCTGTTATTTTCTTCATGAAGTAATCAATCTTGAACGACACGAAGTGAGCACACTTTGTCAATCTGTCAACTATGACCCACACTGAATCATGTCCTCGGGGAGTTCTCAACAACACAGTAATAAAGTCCAAAGATATACTCTCCCACTTCCAGCTTAGAATTTCTAGAGGCATCATCTTGCCACCAGGTCGTCCATGATCTGCCTTAACGTGTTTGCAGGTGAAACATTCTGACATAAAATTGGCTATATCGTTCTTTATTCCATACACCCAAACGATCTGCTTCAGATCTCTATACATCTTGGTAGAATCGGGGTGGTAGGAAACACAAGAACCATGTGCCTCACTGCATAATTTAGCCCGAATATCCTCAACAGCGGGGATACAATATCCACCACGGTACTTCAAAGTACTTGTATCATCAATTGAAAAGTCTAGTAATTCCCCTTTCTCAGCTCTACTACAAAGGTGCTGTAAATCAGGATCATCATTTTAATATAGCCTTGTAAGCGTAATCCATGAAGGCTCTGCCACTTCTAGGCTACTTGGCGAGTCACTACTCCCAACAGAAATATCCATTAACAAAAACTCTTCAACCAAGGATTCCACCGAAAGATTAAAGATTTGCGCGGTCTTTCTGCTCAAGGCATCGAATACCACATTGGCTTTGCCCGGATGACAATATCAACATCATAATCTGCGATATACTCCAACCATCTACACTGGCGCAGGTTCAACTCCTTCTGAGTGAAGATATACTTCAAGCTCTTATGGTCCGTTTAAATCTTGCAAAATGAACCATATAATAGATGTCTCCACAACTTCTGGGCATAAATCACTACCGCAAACTCCAAATCATGAGTAGGGTAGTTCCTTTCATAAATCTTTAATTTCCTAGATCCATACACAATTACGTTTACTTCTTGGATCAATACACAACCAAGTCCTACGTGCGATGCAACCACATAAATGGCATACTCCACTCCTTCGGTAGGCAAAGACAACACTGGAGCAGTGCATAGCCTCTTTTTCAATTCTTGAAAAGCTTCATCGCACTTATCGCTCCACACAAACACTGCGTTCTTCTGCGTAAGCTTAGTCAATGGGGCAAATAATGTAGAAAATCCTTAATAGCCTGCCAATTCTAGGAAGCTTGTTATCTTTTTGGGTGTGGTAGGTCTTTTCCAATCCATTACGGTAGCTATATTTTCTGGGTGCATAGAAATTCCATCCTTATTCACAACATGACCCAAAAAGGAAACCTAAGGTAGTCAAAACTCGCACTTTCTCAACTTTGCATACAACTTATGCTCTCTCAAAGCAGATAGAACTAACCGCAAGTGTTGGGCGTGCTCCTCAGCATTTCGGGAATAAACTAGAATATCATCGATAAAAACGACCTCAACTAATAGTAGCCCGAAGGAAGGTCAATCTTCGAAAATACTGTACTACCATAGAACTAATCAAACAAATCATCTATTCGCGGCAAGGGATACTTGTTATTGATAGTTACCTAATTCAATTCTCTATAATCGATGCACAACCTCATAGATCCATCCTTTTCTTAACAAACAACACGGGAGCACCCCAAGGCGAAGAACTTGGCCTAATGAACCCATATTGCAACAACTCATCCAGCTGGGTACGCAACTCTTCCAGCTTACGTGGGGCCATCTGGTACGGTGCATTAGCAATAGGGTAGGTACCTGGCTCCAAATAAATAAGAAAATCCACACCCCTCTCAGGCGGAAGACCAGGAAGACTAACTAGGAAGACATCAGGAAACTCATGCACCACAGGAGCATCCTCAACACGTGGCAAGCTACCAAAGGTTTCCAAAACAAAAACCAAACAATCAAAATAGCCGGAATCTAAAAGTTTCAGAGCACACAGCGCAAAAATGATCAGAGAATCCTGGCGTGGAAAACCATACACACTCCTGGGGTAGCTGTTGTCCATCTTGAAGTTCAAATGCTTAACCTTGCATTGGATAACCACATCATATCTGGACAACCAGTCCATGCCCAAGATCACATCGAAGTCCTCTAGGTCTAACACCTTCAAATCAGCAAAAGCTAGGAAATTACCTAAAAGGATCGGACAACTCTGGATACCCTGGTCCAACACCACCGAATCACCAGAATGAAACTTGACATGTAACGAATTGCCAACTAGATCAAGAGTCAGACGATGATGCTCTACGAAAGTCCTAGCCACGAACGAGTGGGTAGCACCAGAATCAAAAAGAACACGGGCCCAATGGTTCTTTATCTTAAACTTCCCTATAAAATCGCATATGTAACTAGACGAACAAACATCGAAACTAAAGCTAAAAGCTAGAAACAAGATTAGAATCTAACCTGAGATCACTTGGGTGGATGTCTGCGCTTCTTCCAAATTCACCACATTTAACTTTCCCTTCCCTTTATCCAAAAGCTACTCCGGCAGCAAGGCTTGTAGTGGAACTGGCTGTTGCGGGAGCGGAGTCTGCGGGCACTCTGACCTAAAATGCCCATTCTGTCCACACTAAAAGCAGACCTTACCCTTACCCAAATAATGGGCCGCATCATGTCCATTTTTCTTACACGAAGCACAAACAAAATCCCCTTTGGGAGTGCTCTGAATTGAATGCACTTGATGCTGCTTCTGAGATCCTAACCTCTTGACACACTTTTCAAATGGGTGGCCTAGCCGGCCACAGGAAAAACACACCTCCTTGCTTCCCTTCTTTGAAGTAGGGCCAAATTCTCGAGAGATCTTACCATCGTCAGACTTTCTCTTGTCCTTCCTTAATTGTTTGCCTCAATTGTTAGCATTATCTATCGCTTAAACTTTAAGAGTAGCTTCCACTGCCTCAGTATGGTTCTCAGATCCATAAGCGGTAGTCAGCTGTTAAATGTCACTCCTAAGACCACCTAGAAATCGCTTGACTCTGCTAGCTTCAGAGGCTACTAAATTTGGGGAAAACCGGCACAACTTGCGGAAATCTACCTCATACTCACTGACCGTGAGTTGTCTCTGTTTCAGATGTAGGAAGTTGTTCATCGAACGGTCTTGCTCGACCGACGATAGAAACTTCCTAAGCAGTAACTCCTTAAATGATCCCCACAAACATCCATCAGTGAGTTTTTCTTTTTCTCTTAACCACCAGCTCTTTGTAAGACCCTTAAGCTAGTAAGCGGCGACCATCACTCTCTGGTCCATAGAAATTCCTGAATACGAGAACATTTCCTCGATCGTAATAATCCAATCGTCCAAAGCCATAAAATCAGCTCTACCGTCATAGGTAGGAGGTCCTAGACGCTGAAAATGTGAGATGAAATTCATCTCTGGTGGCAGATGAATTAGAGGCACCAAAGGAGCAGGAGGTGTAACGCCCCGAAACTCAAAAGAGCGACGGGTAGCGTTTTGAGCCAAGTCTGGGACTTGGTAGAGGTCACACGGCCTGGGACACGGGCGTGTCCCAGGGGCCTGTCATGCTCGGGTTCGACGATGGTCGTGTGGTCGACGGAATTGAAGTTGATGATTGTCGAACAGTGAACACGGCCTGAGACACGGGCGTGTCCCATGCCATGTCCTACTCAGGTTGATAGCTGAGTTGTGTCGGGGGAGAGACACGGCCTGAGCACAAGCGTGTTCGGGTTCGACATGGGCGTGTCAAATTCGACACGGGCGTGTCAAATTTGACACGGGCGTGTCGAATACCCGTGTTCTCCTCGGGTTGGTGCTAGGCCTATGTCGATGGAGGAACACACCCAGTTACACGAGCATGTACTGGATGACACAGGCGTGTTAATCCCAACACGGGCGTGTCGAGTGCCCGTGTTCTTTTCAGGACGCGACGGTTTCGGTGGCGAATTAGTTACACGGCCTTGGACACGGGCGTGTCGCAAGCCGTGTTCGGCCCAAGAAGTTCTTTTTAGGTCCGAATCGTGGCCGTTCGTTTCCTTATTTTTGGATCTAACGGCTCAGGGTCGTCCTTGCTGGGATATATCCGGGATTAGGGCTTAGAAACCCTCATTCTATTGAGTTCTATCTCTTTCTAACTTCTAGAGAGAGGGGAGATCAAGGAGGAAGGAGGGAAGATCCGGTCGCCGGAAGAGATTCGGAGCGCCAAATCGCAAACTGAGTCCAGATCTACGGAGGCGAGATAATCGCGGTGCTTTTCATCCGTATAGAATTCCATGGCGCCGAAGAGGAATGGTAGGGTAACGATTCTCTACTTGAGCATGTGAAGCTCTTCTTCTTTTTCATAGGGAAAAACCGCTCCCGCGAGTGTGCGGCGAGTTTGTGGTGTTCCTTGGGGTAGTTATGTAAAGTCCCCCTTGTTTGCATTTAGAGTCCGAAATCGAGAAACGGACATAGACATGGTGTGTGAAGCCTACCCATACAAGTTGGTCTGGATCGGTGATGTTTTACTATGCATATTTAGCCGTAGAAGACTTCGTGCCTTTGGTTGTTTTTTGGTTTCTATGTGGTAGACTGCAACAGTGATCCTTGGGGATTAACCCCAAGGCGCACCCGGAAAACTGGGCAGAAATGCATTTTTGCCATCTTGGCGGCCTGGGAGACAGCTTTGAACATAACTAGGTTATGTGATTGTATGATCGAATTTGGGATCCGGCAAAGTTTTACCTGTACTCTTGTCTTAAGTTTGACAGTTCAGCGTGAGCAACGGGCTTGTGGAACCGGACCTGGGCTATGTGGTTTGGTAACAAATACCTGAAAAAGGGACTAGCCACTGGCATAGTCGTGCGAGTCTTAGGCTTAGGTTGGAAAGACTAAATGCTCACGAGATTTGCCATCCATGGGATGGTGGTGAGACCGCGGTTTGACCGGGTTCACCGAGTAGTGCCCTGAGAGCACGGGGTATGTGGTCGTGTGAGCCTGCGCCTGTGATGTTGTGTTTATTCACTATATTTCTTGTTACGCTAACAAGTGCAAGGAAGGAGCTTTGCCGCCCCGAGTTTGGGGGCGGAGTCGTTATAATTTGGACGGCTTTAGCTGGCCGTTATTCTTGTTTGCCACCGTTGCGGTGAATTGTGCTTGTAGGTGCTGCGGAGCCGAGCGGCAAATAGCTAGCCAAAGACTAAGTTGTTGAGACGGCCTTTGAAGGACTTGTTTGTTTCCTTGTTTAAATCATGTGTGGACGGCCTGCGAGCCAAAGTTTGTAAGACACTATTTAAATTTGGTGAACTATTGTAAGGTCATAAGGCCAGTACATTTGTGTATTTTGTAGTTCATTCCTACTGGGTTATGTTAGAGGACATTCATGCTTGTGGCTGGGTTCTTGCTTTCACACTTTAATAATTTCTTACGCTAGATGCTCTGTGTAGGACGTGTGCATTGGTTGAATGGTTTCAATGAGTAACCCTTCGGTCTGTATGTAGTATATGGCATCGGGCCCCGGTCGGACCTACTGCTATATGCTATATGACGGATATAGGTGTTATAATTTGGTATCAGACTACCGATTTCGGTCAGACTTAAATGAATTCTTGGACAAATTCACTTTAAGTGGTGGTGAGCACATGTGTGTGCGTCATCATTATAACATGAAAAGAACCCATGAATGTCTACTTAGGAATGAAAATACACATGTTTGAGGAACCTGCGTGTTCCTATAATTGCTTTTTGTAATTTTGTTTGGTCACTTATTGGTGTTTTATATGACTATAGGTGTTCGGGAGTGACACGTGGCAGTCTGAACGCTTGCTTTCTGAGAAAAGTATTGCACCCAGCGACGTGCTTGAGACCCCTCCTTCTATGAAAACCATAAGAAGGGTAGTTGAGGCGGTGTTTGCGGTGACCAACGCACAACATGGAAGGAATGTGCAACCCTCTGTCCCTGAGGTGGCCTCGACACCGGGTGGTGTGATTGAGCAAATTGCATTTAGAAGACCATTGGGGAAGCAGGTGAACATGCTTTTAGTGCATGGAGCGCACTCAGTCGGCGAATATTTGCAGGCATTCCTTATGATATGGCGCTACCCAGGCTTTGAGTTGGAAAGCGAGCAGTCTATAGTCGATAGATTTTATAATGGTTTGCGTAGCGAGTTGAGAATCCTATTACTCAGACAAAAGTTATTGGGATTTCGAGCCTTGGTATAGTCAACCAGATCTTTGGAAGTAGAGTTGGGGAGAACTCACCAAATACCAGTGAGTAGGGTACTGAACCCTGCAGATCCTTTAAGGGCTACCTACCGTAGAACGCTGAGAAAGAAGGCTAAAGCATCCACTCGCAAAGCTATTTACACCTGGCATACTTGTGGCAAGAAAGGGCACTTTGCCTGAGATTGTCGGGAGGGTGCTCAGATGACAAAGAAAGCTTTGTCAGGAGCAGTTTGAGATTCTTGTGCTAAGAAGTCAGAGTTCAAGTTACCGACTTCAAAGTCCAGTTTCCGAAGGTGTAATAAGAAGGCTAGGGCTTCGGGTCCAGCCCCTTCTTCTGGTGCTTCGAGGGCAACTATAGGTCGTGCACCGGACGCTTGCTTTACTTGTGGTAAGCCGGGGCATTTTGCCCGTGATTGTTGGAGTGGAAGTCCGAAGTCCGAGAGGAAGCAGGGAGCAACTTCTTTTGTACGAACTATTCGAGAGTGTTTGCTAATCGCTCAGGATAGGCAAGCCAAATACTTAAATGCCAAGCATCAGAATGTGGAGTTCGCTTTTGGCAACTGGGTGTATTTGAAGATAAATCCATTCAAGGGTAATTCACAGGTACGATGCTTGAAGAAGCTAAGCTCGAGGTACCTTGGACCGTTTGAGGTTCTGGAGCGGATTGGCGAAGCAGCTTACTGATTGAAGTTATCAGTGGAGTTAAGTGGTCTACACGACGTATTCCAAATATCAGCATTGCGGAAGGCGGTGCAAGAGCCTTCGTAGGTGATCGCGGTTGATCGCGGTTGATCAAATACCGGTGTACGAAGGGTTGATGACAAGGGTCAAGCCCATTCGTATTGAGGACTCTGAAGTCAAGCAACTTCGTAATAAGGAGATCAGTATGTTCAAGGTCTGTTGGGACAATTGCGGTCGGGAGGAGCTCTCATGGGAGCAGGAGCAGACCATGCTTGATAAGTACCCAGAGTTATTCCACTCAGGTACCGCTTTTGGTTTTGTGTATCTTTTCCTTTTGGTAATTTCGTGGATGAAATTCTTTTAAGAGGGAGAGAGTTGTAACGCCCCGAAACTCAAAAGAGCGACGGGTGGCGTTGTGAGCCAAGTCTGGGAGTTGGTAAAGGTCACACGGCCTGGGACAAGAGCGTGTCCCGGGGGCATGTCGTGCTCGGGTTCGACGATGACCTTGTGGTCGACAGAATTGAAGTCGACGATTGTCGAACAGCGAACACGGCCTGAGACACGGGCATGTCCCAGGCCGTGTCCTACTCAGGTTGATAGCCGAGTTGTGTCGGGGGAGAGAAACTGCCTAAGCCCAGGCGCATTCAGGTCCGACACGGGCATGTCGAATACCCGTGTTCTCCTCGGGTTGGTGTTGGGCCTGTGCCGATGGAGGAACGCACCCATCTATACAGGCGTGTAAAGGATGATACGGGCGTGTAAATCCCGACACAGGCGTGTCTAGTGCCCATGTTCTTTTCAGGACGTGACGGTTTCGGCGGCGAATGAGTTACACGGCCTTGGACATGAGCGTGTCGCAAGCCGTGTTCGGCCTAGGAAGTTCTTTTTAGGTCTGAATCGTGGCCGTCCGTTTTCTTATTTTGGGATCCAACGGCTTAGGGTCGTCCTTGCTGGGATATACCTGGGAGTAGGGCTTAGAAACCCTCATTCTCTTGAGTTCTATCTCTTTCTAACTTCTAAAGAGAGGGGAGAGCAAGGAGGAATAAGGAGGGGAGATCCGGTCACCGGATCAGATTCGGAGAGCCAAATCGCAAACCGAGTCCAGATCTACGGAGGCGAGATCATCGTAGTGCTTTTCATTCGTGTAGATTTCCATGGCGCCGAAGAGGAATGTTAAGGTAACGATTCTCTACTTGAGCATGTGAAGATATTCTTCTTTTACATAGGGAAACCCACTCCCGGGAGTGTGCGGCGAGTTTGCGGTGTTCCTTAGGGTAGATCTATAAAGTCCCCCTTGTTTGCATTTAAAGTCCAAAATCGAGAAACAGACATAGGCATGGTGTGTAAAGCCTACCCGGACAAGTTGGTCTGGATCGGTGATGTTTTACTATGCATGTTTAGCCGGAGAAGACTCCGTGCCTTTGGTTGTTTTCAGGTTTCTACGTGGTAGATTGTAGCAGGGATCCTTGGAGATTAACCCCAAGGTGCACCCAGAAAACTGGACGGAAACGCATTTATGCCATCTTAGCGGCCTGGGAGCCATCTTTGAACATAACTGGGTTATGTGATTGTATGATCGAATTTGGGATCCGGTGAAGTTTGACCCGCGCACTTGTCTTATGCTTGACAGTGCGGCGTGAGCAACGGGCATGTCGAACTGGACCTGGGCTATGTGGTTTGGTGACAGATACCTGAAAAAGGGACTAGCCACTAGACTAGTCGTGCGAGTCTTAGGCTTAGGTCGGAAAGACTAAATGCTCACGAGATTTTCCGTCCAAGGGATGGTGGTGAGACCGCGGTTTTCACCGGGTTTACCGAGTTAGTGCCCTGAGAGCACGGGGTGTGTGGCAGTGTGAGCCTGCGCCTATGATGTTGTGTTTATTCACTATATTGCTTATTACGCTAACAAGTGCATGTAAGGAGCTTTGCCGCCCCGAGTTTTGGGGCAGAATCATTATAATTTGGTCGGCTTTAGCCGACCATTATTCTTGTTTGCCACCATTGCGGTTAATTATGCTTGCAGGTGCTGCGGAGCCGAGCTGAAAATAGCAGGCCAAAGCCCAAGTTGCTTAGCTGGCCCTCGAAGGCCTTGTTTGTTTTCTTATTTAAATCATGTGTGGTCGGCCTGCGAGCCGAAGTTTGTAAGACACTATTTAAATTTGGTGAACTATTGTAAGGCCATAAGGCCAGTACTTTTGTGTATTTTGTAGTTCATTCCTACTGGGTTATGTTAGTGGACATTCGTGCTTGTGGCTGGGTTCTTGCTTTCACAACTTAATAATTGCTTCCACTAGATGCTCTGTATAGGACGTGTGTATTGGTTGAATGGTTGCAATGAGTAACCCTTCGGTCTGTCTGTGGTATATGGCGTCGGGCCCTGGCCGGACCTACTGCTATATGCTATGGACGGATAGGGGTGTTATAGGAGGAACAAGAATTACTTGACCCACACCAGGGTCCTGCACTCTTAGCTTCTGCCCTGAAACGACAGTCAACAGGGCCTAGATCTGCGATTGCATCTCCACCATCTGCCTTGATGGGGCCTCATTCTCTATCACAATCCCTCAATCACAGCCTCACTCTGCTCACCAGATGACTCGCCCTCAGACAGCTGAGTCGACCTCATCACAACACGCTTAGGCGGCATCAAAAGAATACAATGAATAACCAATCAAAACATAGCTTAGCCGCTAGAATTACACTACTTAGTTCAGACCATACATATATAGATACTTGCTCATGCTGCTAACTTGCTCTGGGATTTTCATAATGATGTCATGCTCAAACTTGGATGATATACCGTCATCCTATTGACTCATGTGCATAAAATTATGAATGCATTAATTATCATTCTTTTTGTTTTAAATCCATGTGTGTACGTATGTCATCATGTAGATCTTTAGCTTGACACATGTGTTAATGCTATGTTATGTCATGCATGTTATGCTATGCAATCTAATAAAGGCCTTAATGCATGTTATAAGCGGCGTACACATGAAATATTATGCATCCCATACAACATAATATTGCATATAACGAAAAAACAAAATCTAATGTGCATTCATGTGATAGTTGTTATGCATCCCATACTACATAACAATCACATGTTGCTTCCTATGAGGATTCATATACAAACACATATTATGCATCCCATACTACATAATATGCCCTGTATACTTCTTATCATGCTTATGAGTGTAGTGTTCATGCTTCAGCCAAGACGTACTGATGACACATCGGTGTGTGTATGAAATGAAACAAGACAACTAACTACACCTCTGATACCAACTATCACGACCGACATTTTCTCCGCAATTATACGATATATCAGAGTAAGAGGAAATACACATCATGATGTCATGCCGTGCAGGGGATAACTATAGACGCTCATGCAAAAACTCGAACCTAATACTTTATAAGAAACCCTCGGGTTTATTATGAAGAAATATGTAATTTAAGTTAAGTTTTGATGGTCGTATCCCTCGGTTATGTGGATCAACGAGTCCATGAGTAAAAACATGAATATACGCTGCTAAAAATACTTTATTTTTATTGATAAACATCCTACATGAGCATAAACATCCAAATAGGATAACTCACGATATGCATACCTCTAGATTTAATTTAAGTAAAGAAAGAGACTTTTATGTAGTTAAAAATAGAATGCTTGAAATATGTTATGGATGAGATTTTCATAATGATACTTTTATACTTAAAATAACTATGTCATCCTAACATAAGGCTTTCCCAGAGAGCAAGTAAAACCAACAAATCATCTAGAAGAGACTAAGCAGCTAGCAAATAACTCAACAATAAAAACTCTAGTGGGCGTCAACAACCTGACACGAGCCCACCAAAAAGAAGCATGTATGTTTGAACTAAACAACAATACAACAACACTACCTCACAATGGTGAGGAAAAGACGACTACAACAACTGTAGGACACCAGCAACCACCAACCCCAGATGTTAACCCAGAAATCAACGATCCTCTCCAAGATGGCTAGCTTGCAAGCCACGGACTGCTCCATCTCATCCCGGGGGTTCGCGGCCTATTTTTCACCTAACTGTGTGAATTGGCTTTTTCTGTCCACATGGCTAGGCTAGTGGCCGGATAGTCACCAGCTTTGCAAAGGCGCAGACTGGCTCCCAGTCCGCACCAACAGGTCATGCGACTGGTCGGGCAGATAGCTTTATCCAGCCCGTCACTAGTGTGCTAGGTTGCCGCAAGCAAGAACCCTCCTAGACCAAGCATCTCTCCAGTCTGCTTGCAACAAGTGACCTCGATTTTCAATCTGCGGCGACTTCATCCTCAGTCTGCATGGCATGACGCAAAATCAACTTAAGTCCGCACAGTATGGTGCAGACTCTCTCAATTTGCTAGCAAGAGC
The DNA here is from genome assembly GCA_039513925.1 of Platanthera zijinensis. Taxonomy (NCBI): domain Eukaryota; kingdom Viridiplantae; phylum Streptophyta; class Magnoliopsida; order Asparagales; family Orchidaceae; genus Platanthera; species Platanthera zijinensis. The sequence goes on from CM077089.1 coordinate 78,814,642, forward strand.
GGACTCAACCTCAGTCCGCCAGTAGGTGGAGGACTCGCTTCAAATAGCAGCAGGCGAACAGCCTCTAGGTCGCCCAGCAATGGACGACCTGCCTCCAGTTTGCCCAGGAGCAATGGCCGACCTTCTATCTGCCAGTAGGAGGCGGACTCATTCTCAGTTCACCTGAAGGAGGCGGACATGCTACGCCCAGCGGCAGACGAGCTCTTCTTCAGTCTGCCAGCATAGCGCAGACTCAACTTCAATCTGCCATCAGGGGTCAGACTCGCTTCTTTCAAACAGCAGGCGAGCTCCTCATCTCGTACAATAGAGGGCGAGCTCCTTCTCAGCCCGCCAGTAGGTAGAGGATTCGCTTGAAGCTCGCCCAAACCATCGGGGGTGATGTCATCAAGCCCAATTCTGGGAGTCTCCTCCTTGAGCCTATAAATAGGCCCCCATACCTCTCATTGGGGGGAGATGATCAGGGAGCAACCTTATCAGCAAACCATGTGGATATAGTTTCATATCCTTCAACAACATTCGCGGACTGGATTCCAAGTCAATCCGCGCAGCCTCAGCTTCCAACACTTGCGGTCTGGAGTCTGGACTTGGATTTTACAGCAAGTCCTTTAGCAACCTTGTCTAGGCGGGCTCAGAGATTAACCCATGTGGATAGGAATCTTTTCCTTACTCTACAACAGCGGCCTTAGTGACCTTCCCGGTAAGCCCACCTAGTCAAGAGACCTGAGGCAGCTAGCCGCAGAATAGGCAATCTATGCGGTCTGGCGACCTATGAGCTCAACCCGCACGGCCTATGACGACTTCTTTTTCTAGCTACCAGCTTCTCTTTTGTCCCTTTTTTCAATTTAAAGGAGTGAACTCAAGCTGTAACGCTGATTTTTAATAAAAGGAAAGCCCGTCGTAGGAGTGGCATTTTAGCCGCGGCAGGCGAATTCTATTGTTGCCGCTGCTAACGGCCCCTCTCTCTCTCTTACTCTTCTCTACCTCTCTCTCGGCCCTCATCCGCTCATCCTAACCGTCAAAGTAACCAGTTGTTTGATAGTCCTCATCACCTCTCTTATCTCTGCATCTTGGATCGAACGTGTACACCTCTCGAGCTCATAGAGAGGCGCATTTTTGGCATCAACAGTAGCCGCTCAACCAGCTATTGCTCCGAACCTGAGGCATTCCAAAGAAAAGAATACCTCAGAAAGAATATACAAGTGGAGAATACAAATCAATTTCACAGAAATCACAGAGTCAAGGGGTTACCAACCTAGATAGGAAAGCTGGAAGGAAAACATCAGCACTCAGCCACAAGGTAGTAAGTAAGAAAGACTCACAAGGGTTAGATATCCCAAGCTGCGCCAAGTGCGATAAAGATCTATGCTTTAAAAACATTTATATAAGTGTATAAATATAAATAAGAGTAGCAAACTCATCATAGAATGAGCATAAACACCGACAAAATCTGGCACCTGCGGTGGTGGTCTCCTCCTCCACACACCAACAGTAAAACTTCACAAGGGCCCATGGAAAGGTGGTCGTATTTCTTGACACACCCAAAACCGGGGAAATACCGGCACTTGCAGAGGTGGTCTCCTCCTACACACACCCAGTCACAAACCCACATCGGGTAAACCCACCAGGGCAAAAATGTTGGGTTTTGCTATACGACATAACAGTTATGCGCATCAAAATAAGGAAACAAAGAAAACCCAAAAGTAAGTTGTGGATCTTGTGACGACCATTAATCAAGAAGTAATGTTGCAATAAATAAATTTATAAATTCGTGGTATTGAGTCAATACTCAACCTAGGTGCTCCGATTGATTCCAACGAATGACAACAGCCGGAGTTCCGAGCGTAGAATAGTGTCCATGCCTTTACGAGTATCCACATGAGCACGGAGAACCCTAGACTCTTGTCGCACAAGATCTAGGTCGGAAAGAGGCTTTCCCTCAACGTCTCCATGGACTACTAGATCCGTTCAAGGAGAGGCGGCAATGACGAAGACGACGCCTAGGAAACTCCTTCCGGCGACGGCTATGGATGGCGGACGGTCGGCGACAACGGCTGTGGCAATCGTGGATGCGGAACAGTTCAGTTGAGAGGAAATCATCACTGTCAGCTTCGCAATTTTAGGTCTGGAATGAATAGTCACCCACTCGGTTCAACAGTAAAATCATATTTATACCCAGAACCGAACCGACCAAAGCACAGTATCATGACCTGTGAGGACGGGTCATCAGTCAACGCATATGCTAGTCTTATAGGTATTATCATCGCCCTTAGCTTTTAAGATGATACAACGACAAGGGACCTTTAAGAATGAAGCTTCTAAGGTCATAGGTTCTCACTTCAAGTCACTACTTGACCTATGGAAGCAAACATTCTAAGGACGTTTATACAATTAACTACCCTATCACAATAAAAATAATTACATTATAAAAGAACTTGCCAAAATATATAAATGAAATGTATATAGTACTTTTATTCATCAAATGAAATATTTTACAGCCAACAAACTACAATCCACAAGACTCAAACTAGAGTTGATCATTCAGGTATCGTATTTCCATTGATCTAACATGACCATCATACTTTCTCTGTGCGAAAGGTTTTGTCAGTGGATCTGCAATGTTCTCCTCAGTCGGCACTCTGCAGATGTTCACATCTCCTCAATCGACAATCTCTCGAATTATTTGGAACTGCCGAAGTGTGTGCTTGGAGCGCTGATGAGATCTAGGTTCCGAAGCAAGTGCAATTGCACCGTTGTTGTCACAGTAGAAATCTACAGGACGAACAATGCTAGGAACTACATCTAACTCGCCGATGAATTTCCTAATCCATACAGCCTCCTTCGCTGCATTTGTAGTGGCGATATGTTCGGCCTCAGTCGTAGAATCGGAAACTGTCTCCTGCTTGGAACTCTTCCAACTAACAGCACCTCCATTTAGGCAAAAAACAAACTCTGACTGAGACTTTGAATCGTCCATATTAGTTTGGAAGCTAACATCGGTGTAACCCTTTACAACGAGCTCTTCCTCTCCACCGAATACCAAGAATGTATCCTTAGTCCTTCTCAAGTACTTCATGATGTTCTTGACGACTATCTAGTGACTTTCACTGGGATCAGACTGATACCTTCTAGTAATGCTCAAGGCATAAGATACATCGGGTCTAGTACATATCATTGCATATATGATTGACCCAATTGCCGAATCATATAGAATCAATTTCATGCGGTTCTTATCTTCATAAGATTTGGACATTGGTCCTTAGAGAGACTCACACCATGAGACATAGGTAAGAATCCTTTCTTAGACTCAAGCATGTTGAACCGTTTCAACACCTTATCAATATATGTTCTTTGGGTCAAACCCAGCAACTTCTTCGATCTATCTCTATAGATCTTAATACCAAGTATATAAGTCGCTTCACCCAAGTATTTCATTGAAAAGCAGCTCCCTAGGTTGTTATTAACAACATGTAGGGTTAGTTTGTCATTCTTGATCAGTAGTATATCATCCACATACAATATCAGGAAGACAACTATGCTTCCATTAATCCGTTTGTAAACACACGGTTCATCCTTATTCTTGATAAAACCAAACTCTTTTATCTTTTCATCAAAATGAAGATTCCAACTTCGAGAAGCCTATTTTAATCCATAAATGGATCTCTACAGCTTGCATATTTTAGTGGTTTCACCTGGAGAAACAAAACCTTCGGGTTGTGTCATATACAATTCCTCAAGGAGGTTCCCATTAAGGAAAGCCGTTTTGACATCCATCTATAAGATCTCGTAGTCATAATACGCAGCAATAGCAAGCAGAATTCTGATGGATTTAACCATAGCAACAGGGGAAAAAGTTTCATCATAGTCAATACCATGAATTTTCCTGAAACCTTTAGCCACAAGTCGCCCTTTGAAGGTCTGTACATTCCCATCCATGTCAGTCTTCTTCTTGAAGACCCACTTGCACCCTATGGGTCTTACCCCTTCAGGTGGTTCAACCAAAGTCCATACTTGGTTTTCATACATGGAGTCCATCTCAGATTTCATGGCCTCAAGCCACTTCTCGGAGTCTGGTCCACTTATAGCCTCTTAGTAGGTTGTTGGTTCATCATCATGATCCATAAGCAACACATTACCTATTTAAGGCATGAGAAATCCATATCTCTCATTCTCAATCCTTGGTCTACTAGATTTATGTGGAACTTGTGTTTCTTGAGCAGGCTCTCCAGCTACAACAACTTGTAGTCCTTGCTTAGGTTCCAATTCTGGTTCATTCACAGTTTGTGGTTCTTGAACTTCTTAGTAGTCTTTCTACTTAAGAGCTCTTTCTCAAGAAAGACACCAGTCCTTGCGAAAAACACTTTGCCCTCAAACGGTAGGTAGAAATAGTACCCTTTAGTTTCATTAGGATACCCCACAAGATAACACTTATCTGACTTGGGTTCCAGCTTGTCAGGCATTTGACGTCGCACGTATACCTCATAGCCCCAAACCTTCATGAACTATATACTGGGATGCTTCCTAGTCCATATCTCATATGGTGTCTTTAAAACCGATTTCGTTGGAGCACGATTTAGTGTTAATACAGCAGTTTCTAGAGCAAAAACCGAAAAGGAAACAAGCAGATTTGCATGACTCATCATCGATCGCACCATGTCTAACAAAGTACGATTCCTCCACTCAAACACGCCATTATTCGTGGTGTTCTAGGTGGAGTAAGCTGTGATACAATACTATACTCTTTTAGATGATCACGAAACTCATGACTTAGGTATTCTCCACCTCGATCAGATCGGAGCGCTTTAACATTCTTGCCCAATTGGTTCTCTACTTCATTTTTAAACACTTTGAACTTTTCAAAGGTTCCAGATTTGTACTTCATAAGATGCACATATCCGTATCTACTGAAATCATCAGTAAATGTAACAAAGTAAAGGTACCCACCTCTAACCATAGAACTCGAGGGTCCACATACATCACTATGTATTATTCCTAAGAGATCATCAGCCCTCTCATTGAATCCAGTGAAAGGGACCTTAGTCATCTTGCCTAACAAATAAGAATCGCATCTCTCAAATGATTCATAATCAAATGAGTCCAGTAGCTCATCTTTATGGAGCTTGGGTATACGTTTCTCATTTATATGGCCCAAATGACAATGTCAAAGGTACGTAGGGTTCGAGTCATTCGTTCTTAGTCTTTTAGTATTTTTTATATTATAGATCTGATAGTATAAGTTCAAAACATATAAACCATTAAACATTTGAGTTATAGCCTAACAAACATCATTCTTAAATATAGAACAACAATTATTCTTAATAATAAAAGAAAATCCAATCATGTCTAAACATGAAATGGAAATAATGTTTCTAGTTATTGCAGGAACATAATAACAGTTATCAAGTTCCAAAATAAGCCCACTATGCAAAGAAAGACGATAAACCCAAACGTCGACAGTAGCAACTCTTGCTCCATTGCCAACGCATAGGTCCACCTCTCCTTTACCAAGCATTCTTCTCCTTCCCAGTTCCTGTACATTTATACAAATGTGAGAAACACATTCGGTATCTAATACCTAGGATGAAGGAGCAAAAAGGTTTATCTCTATAACATAAATACCTGAAGCGGAATTCATACCTCCCCTTATCTTTTGCAGACCCTCAATGTACGAAGGACAATTCCTCCTCCAATAACTAGCCTTACCATAGTGGTGGCACTTTCCCTCTTTCCCTGAACCTTTCTTTTTTAGTGCAGAAGACTTGGGCTCTAAAGCAGACTTAGGTCCTACCTTTATCTTCTTGAAGCCCTTGGCCTTGCCCTTGCCTTTATGCACCATTAGTATGGGGCTAGCAGGCTTGGTCTTCTTCATATTTATCTCGGCAGTTCGCAACATGCCTAGGAGCTCGGGCAATGTCTTGTCTATTTCATTCATGTTATAGTTCAAGACGAACTGTTAATAACTATCCGATAACGATTGCAGGATCAGGTCTGTGGCCAACTCTTGGCCCAGAGCAAACCCTAGTCTTTCAAGGTTCTCTATATACCAAATCATCTTGAGTGTGTGAGTCCCTACTAGTTCCTGAGCTCCCCTTGCATTGGAACAATGCCTTGGTGACGTCAAATCTCTCTTGACGAGCTTTCCCTTGAAACATTTTCTTGAGGTGCTCATCAATTTCCTTGCAAACCATGCTCTTATGTTGCTTCTGAAGCTCAGAGTTTATGGTCGCAAGCATGAGACATACGACGTCTAAGGAGTCGTCGAGATACTTCTTGTAAGCATCTTTATCAGTACGAGACGCATTCCCGGCAGGCTCATCAGGGGATACCTCTTCCAAAACATAGAGCTTGCATTCTAGCCTGAGAACAATTCTCAAGTTCCTGTACCATTCCAAATAATTTGTTCCACTCAGCTTTTCCTTCTCAAGGATCGTTCTGAGGGATAGGGTGGAGTGTGAGCCACTTACCATAGATATTCTACAAGGATACAAGCGAAGCAAATTAGTACTACATTAAAAAAGATAATTTTCTCTTTTGATTAAGACATTAATCAAAATAACTCCCACTATTTTATCAAATCGATAACCCTTGATATCAATTCAAAGAGTTCATGTGAGTAACTCTATTAGTGGACAAGATCCATATTTCACTAACACTATGAGTCAGCTTTGGCTTTTCTCTCACAATGCAGCTATTTAGGTAGGCAACGCTTGCTGATTGCATCACTATGTAACTCCTGTGTGGTTGGTGAATAACTCTTTATTCACATCAATAATATGGTGCATGCCAACTCTATGCCTCTGGGCACTCAACCTTTGAGGTCACCCAGTTAAGCTTGACACGATGTCGACAGTGGGATATCACAATTATCTGCTCATACCCTTACCAAGATAGATTAATGCACCTTGCTTTGGCAAGCCCACACATCATCGATCGAGGCAGGAAGAGTGTCATCCATTGGAAGGCATCTGAATACTTAATATTGCTTAAGGGATTTTTGATATTCGATTAACTCTTTAATCATGGTTAATATTTAACTAATGTGCACATCCATAAACATATAACACCATAATCCAAATGCATCCCAGATGTGTACAAGAGCATCATCAACACTTGATGAGCTGGGCTAAATCTGAACATCTATAACACTTCTAAATCCTCAGATTTACATGCATAAGACATGAGCAACACCAACTCCACTTACACAGTAGACAAGCTCATCTCTCTATGTGAGATTCAAAATCTAACACACTTGGTTTCACAAACTAACTAGAGGGATGGTTACTGTTAAGGAGTAACAAAGATATCACATCGAAATCACATGTGTTCCTTGTAGGGTTCCACGGGGCAGCATCCCAGGCGGTGGCAATGGATTTAGCAAGTTCTGAAACAATGATCATCGCACAACCTCCCTCTGATACCACTATTGGGTTTTGTTATATGACATAACAGTTATGCGCAGCAAAATAAGGAAATCAGGAAAAACCAAAAGTAAGTTGTGGATCTTGCGACGACCATTAATCAAGAAGTAATGTTGCAATAAATAAATTTATACCTTCGCGGGATTGAGTCAATACTCAACCTAGGTGCTCCGATTAATTTCAACGAATGACAACAGCCAGAGTTCCGAGCATAGAATAGTGTCCACGCCTCTACGGGTTTCCACACGAGCAAGGAGAACCCTAGACTCTTGTCGCACAAGATCTTGGTCAGAAAGAGGTTTGCCCTCAACATCTCCATGGAGTACTATATCCTTTCAAGGAGAGGCGGCAATGATGAAGACGACGCCTAGGAAACTCCTTCTGGTGGAGGCTAGGGACGGCGAACGGTCGGCGGGACAAGTGGCGGTCGGCGGCAATCGCGGATGTGGAACAGTTCAGTCGCGAGGAAATCGTCACTATCGGCTTCGCGATTTAAGATTTGGAATGAACAGTCGCCCACTCAGTTCAACATTAAAATCATATTTATACACTGAACCGAACCGTCCAAAGCCAACAAAGAACTGCCGAACCAGACTTAGAAGAAATAAACCGTTAAGATAGAATTCGGCGAGTATCAACCTGATATTCGACGAATCGGCGAGTGACCACAACGATACATGACGAATCGTGAAGGGGCATGACGATACTCGACGAATCAGCGATAGATCACGACGATACTCGACGAATCGGCGAGAGGTCACGAAGATACTCGATGAATCCAGCCCATTCGACGAAACCTCTTACCCATACTTGACGAATTTCCCTTAGCTTTTGCTGACCACATACCGGTCGACCTATATTCACAAAACTGGTACCGAAATGAAATTCCACCATGTCCAGAACGTCATAGGCTTGGTCCTTCACTCATATCGCATATGAGCAAGGCCAACACAAACCTATCCAACTTCTCCAAAACTCTTATGTGCGGCCCCATAGGCTCATACTACGCTGGCAGTGAGGCTACATGCTTGATCACTTTCAGATCACCATGGTAGCACCAACAAAAGATCCATAAGCTGACATTAGGTTGGTGGTCCTTTATCCATTGCCAACCATGGGCCACACGAAAAAAAACATCCATAAAACACCAATAAAACCCCCCATCGAAAACATAGGATTACTCCAATGGCAAAAAGGATGAAAAATCCCAAAAATCACCCTAAGGCAAAACCCGACGAATTGGACTCAATTCGGCAAGAAAATTCTAAGTCCACACTGATTCGTCAAGTATACTCGATGAATGCAATTGACAATCAATGAATTATACTTAGCAAAAAAATTGGTAAACTTGATACACGATGAATCGGTGAAAATAACCCAAGCCCACGGGAAATTCGTCGAGTATACTCGACACCTAGCTAAGTTCACTCAGCGCACTCGACGCTAAAGTACTCTCACTCGACGCCTGGACTTAACTCCACGGTTTCACTCCACTCAACGGCTTCACTCGACTCATAGCTGAGTCCACTCAGTGCACTCGACGCCAAAGGCATTAACACTCAAAACACTCAACGCCGCTTGGTTCACGTGACGCTCTCGACGCCAAACTGCCAATACTCGACAAATTTGACTTAGCCTCACCGGCACTCGATGCTCTCGAAGCCAAAACCAAACAACTCAATGTCAAGCCTGATACTCGACGAATTTGTCAAAATTACTCGATGAATCACACTTTACTCAACGCCTAGACTATTCAACGATTTTGACTTAGTCCAAAACTCATACTTGACGAATTTCACTCAGGCTGACCACACCATATTCGACAAATTTAAACTTAAGCTAACTATCATATATGACGAATTTTACTTAGCCTAACTATCACCTAATTGATGAGTTTACTTAGGCTAACTGCCATCTAATCGACGAGTTACTTAGGCTAACTGCCATCTAATCGGTGGATGGCCCTTAACCGGAAATCTAACACTAGGTAGAAGATCGGCCTTGTCCAAACCCTACACTACTCCTAAATACTAAGGAGGGAAGGAAAGCAACAGGAAATACCCGAAGATGGACATATCAAGGGGAAGAAATCACCACTTGACTCAAATCGCCCAAAATCTGGCCACGCAAGCGCTCCTCCTCCATGATCTGGCCGCAAGAACACCTAGGCAATGATTCCTGAAACTTTGCGGGGCAAACAAGGTGAAAGTGCAGGATAAGATCAATCCTAACTCTAGAGGGGGGTGAATAGAGTTATTTAAAATAGTTTTGCAAATAAAAACTTGAGTGCAGAGAAAGTTTGACTTTACTTAGTGTAAGGTGCTATAGCAAATAATCAGAGTAAAAAGAAATTCACAGCACAAAGCAAAACACAAAGAAGCAAGCAATCCAGACGACACAAGGAGCTATAGTGGTTCCCCAAATCTGGGTACATCCACTCTTCTATCACCCTTGATAGGAATCCACTTCAAGATGAGTTGATCAGGTGTCTTGAGCACCAGAGAGTTTTTGACCAGGTTCTCACAAACCAAAGGAGCTGATTTTGACCAGGTTTCAGCAAAACCAAAAGTAACTTTTGAAGGGAGTTAAAACCCTGTACAGAAAGAAAAAGAAAAAGAATGATGTTGTCTTCTCTATCAACAAGCAGAGAGAAGCAAAAGTGGATCTGTAGTTGTTGTCAAAGCTCCCCCTGAGATCAAGAAGAAGTTCAGGAAGGAGAGCTCTGCACAAGGGTGACAGGTCTTCAAAGATCTGATTTGCTCCAGCAAGGAATGATCCAAGAAGGTTGGATGGTTGTGTCTGAAGCAATCAGAATTCCTGTGAGTGAGCTTTCAAAACAGAGAGAGAGCAGCTGAAGTCCTGTATTTTTCTATATTTTGTATATTCTCTGCATATCTGAAAAAAAGAATGAATGAATAATATATCTGAGTCTTATTCTTCCTTTTCTTTGATAGCCGTTGGAAGTCAGCATTAATTGCTTTCCTTAAATGTCCATGCCTCAAAGGAAATGACAGGCAGACATTCCTTAGAAAATTCCTTGAGCCATGCACCAGATATGCTGTAACGGCCAATAAATCTTCAGCATTAATTGTCTGACAGAAGGAATTTGAATTCCTATTCAAAACTGACGGGAGTCTGGAAAGCGTCGAGCTCACAATAAAACGTCGATCTGAGCACGACACACATCGGCCAGAGAGTGTTTTCTGAGAGCAGAACTGGTTTCGACGGAACGTCGAGCTGAGGTCGACTCCACGTCGAGCTGAGGTCGACTCTGCGTCGAGCTGAGATCGACTCTGCGTCGAGCTGAGATCGACTCTGCGTCGAGCTGAGATCGACTCTGCGTCGAGCAGAGGTCGACTCTACGTCGAGCTGAAGATTACTCTAACTAGCCTATGTGACCTTTATAACAACAAGGAGGTCACAACACAAAATCCCTATAGAAGTATAGTCATCCTGGTCCAAATGGTAATAGGGTGTTCCAACAATCTCCCCCTATTTGGATTAGGATTACTATTTACATGAATTTAGGGATTCAAAGGAAGATAAAGTAGATACAATACACTACAATACAACCAGACATGACAGAATAAAAAGCAGCATATATAACATTATATAGCAGCACAATTGTTCAAATGTCCTGAGTCCAGCATATAGAAAGAATTAAAGCATCTTACTTTACTTTCCCTTTGGGGCTTTGTCTTGATCACTCTTCTTGAAGATGATTTCTCTGTTTGGATTTGAAGCTTCCTTTTTAGATCTGTAATCATCAGCTGCACCTAAAGACTTTTGATCTCTTGCACTGGGTGGTACAGCTGCAGGATGGAGTTGCATATATCTGTCTGAATCAAAGAATTTCTTAGACTTATATTTCTCCAATTCCTCTTTTCTTTGGTCTGACATTGTACTGATATGAGAGGTGTCCAGACCTTTTTCTCTAGCTTTATTAATCTCATTTAAAGCAGCCATTTCTGTCATTCTAGCTTTCCAGTAGGCAGGAGTTTTGGTGGGATCTTCAAAAGGTACTGCTGGTTCAAATCTGTTAGAGGAGAGTTCTTGAGAGGTAGTTGGGGTGAGGTCAGCTCTAGGTCTATAAGGATAGGGACCAGAGGTTGGATCAATGGCTCCTCCCCTTTGATAAGGTTGAGAACCTGATCTTCCTCTGGACTGCCTGCCTCTATAGTTTCCTCTTTGCTGACCTCCCCTTTGCTGACTGTCTCCTTGATATCTTCTTGCTTGATATGTCTTTCCATGTAGAGCTGAAGGGGCTGGATTGGAAGATAGACTAGCACCTGCACCTGCATCTGGAGGAGGTGGAGGTGGAGGCTGATGGACAGGCTTGGATGGTCCTTCATTGAATTTTCTTTTCTTCTTCATTGCTTTTCTCTGATTTTGGGAGAACTGCATCCATGGCTCTGTGATTTCACAATTGTATTTGATATAGTAGGGAATGTCATGGTCTGTGGCTCTGGCCATTGGAACTCTTTTCAAAGCTTTTGATCTTGCTTTCCTCTTCCTTGCAATAGTTGCAGAGGAGTCATCAGAATCTGTAGCAAACTCATCTTCTGAACTTTGAGATTCTTCATATGGATCTATGTACTTCCTTTTAGAGATAGGAAAACTGATGGAGTCTGGAGCTGCTGAGGAGGAAACTGAAGGAAGATCTGCTGTCAGTGGGGAGGAGGAGTCTACCACTGCAGGAGAGGGCACAGCCTCAGGAGCCATAGAGACTAAAGAGGCTGGTTCCTGAAGGGCTTGGGAGACATGGGTCTCAACTGCATCAGGTGTCTCAATCGCTTCACCTGAAGTTTCAACAGCTGCTAACATTTCAATTTCATCATTAGCAGGAGCCACTGCTACCACTGCTACATCAGGGATCTTCTGAAAAGGGACAATAGCCCTAGACAGATCTTCTTGAAGCAGTTCTGAATTAGGAGGAGGAGCCTCAGGTGCCATGGAAAGGTCTTCTTGAATCTGAGCTGGAGGGGAGAAGCTCTGGACAGAAGCTGTCAAACATTGAAGGTCTAAGGCACTGCTGATGAGCTGAATTGAAGCTGGAGGAGGAGCCTCAGATACTATCTGAACTTCTGCAACTGATACTGTCTCTGAACAAGTCTGAACAACCTGAACTGATGAAGGATGCAGCTCTTCTTCTGCAGACATCTCCCCCTGCCTAGAATCAGTGGTAGCTGACTCTAGGCCCCCAGAAGAAGGGCATGCCAGATGAGAGGAGAGGGAGGAGACAGAGTGAGAGAGAGTTCTCAGGGAAAGGAGGAGAGGAGCCAGCTTGGCATCCAAGAGGGAGGAGAGCCTAGGGGACAGAAGGTCAAAAATTTGATTGGCCAAGGGCAGGAGAGCTACTTGCTCAAGGGGAACTTGAGTAGAGGTAGATGGAGTAGCAGAAACTGTAAATGTAGAAGATGTTGAGGGTGGTGTAGACAATGGAGGTGTAACTGGCTCATGGATGGAGGAAAAGAGTAGCTCTGAAAAAGTGGATGGATGGTGAAAGTCATGTGGAGAGGAGGTAGAGGCATCCATGAAGGAGTCTTCATGCATGTCAAAAGAAAAGAGATCCTCATGAGGGGTGGAATCCAAGCTTATGGGAAGGAAAGTGGTGTGAGGTGGAAGGGAGGAGGCTATGGTAGAGATGGAGGAAGGTAGAGGTTGAGTGGATGGAATGACTGTGGTTGAGGGGATGAAAGTGGATGGGAGGGTGAGGGAGTCAGATGGCAAAGTCCCTGCTTCTGGACCAGTGGACTGAGGGAGAGTGACCTCTACAGTCCTGGTGTCTGCAGAAGACTTCATTGCTGCTGCTGCCCTGGGATTCACAATTCTTCTGTCCCACTTGCCAATTAGGGCACATGTGAGCCTCTTGGAAGCATTGATGTGCTTCTTGGAGGACACAAGCAGTTGGGGGCAGCAATGGTTGAGAATCAACCCAAGAACTCTTCCAAAGTGGACAGAGTTTTTATCCAATTTTTTCTTAATCATTTCAAACACAATCAATCCCCAGTTGGGATGTTTCTTATCCATAAGTGCAGCCATAAGGCAGAACTGATGCCTAGTAATTGCATCATGTGCAGTCCTCTTTGCACAGATCACTTTGCCTGTAATGTCTGCTAATAACCTATATTCAATAGCTAGGTTAACTTTGAGGAGTTTAGAGGGGTTACCAGCAGCATGCCCCATCCTGTCTAGCATCAAGGCATACTTTTCCACAGATAGTTCTATGCCATCATCTCCAGCAGCAAAGTTGAACACTTCTGAAATGATTTGAGGTGAGATGGCTACCTCATTTCCTGAAACTTTCCCAGTCAATGTATTGTTATCTGAGATAACTGCTGTAAGACTCCACTCTTTGATTTCTGACTCTGGGAGAGGGATCCTGGTTGACATAAAGTTAACCAATTGCTTCTCCTTGAAGAGGTCCAGTATATCCAGAAAGTATTGTGGAGATCCATCAAAAGAGTCGAAGTCGATATCGAATCCAGAATCGAACTTCATGGCCGTCAGAGCTCCTGCTGTGATTGCCATTTTCCTGCAAAAAGAATACCTTCCAAGATCAAGAGTAAAGTATTTGGAGGGAGAAAGCTTGAGCAGAAAGATATGAAAGCGCAACTGCGAACGACGATGAAAACATGATTTTATACTTAGGGTTCGACGCAGAAAAGGAAAGAACGTGGAGCTCAGTTCGACGCTCTAAGGCTCTAGGAGAACTGAAACGACTCAACAGCGTCCAGCTTAGGTCGACGTTCGACGCTTGGGCTGATGCTATACGTCGAGCTCAGGTCGACGTTGAACGAAGACGTCGACCGGGGAGAGAGAAACTCAAGAAGCCAGGGAGCTGTGAACTTAGTTCGACGCTAGAAGCTGAGTTCGACGTTCGACGCTTTTGAGGGCGACGGACCGTCGATCTCCGTTCGACGCAGCGTCGAGCTTAGTTCAGAGCTCAAGGAAACCACTCAGACAGGAAATTTTAAAATGAAATTTTTCCTATTCCTGTGAATTATGGGTTTCAAAATCTTGGAGTTTTATTTTATGCTGTCTCCATCTAGCATTCCCAACTGATTGAGGAAAAAGAAGTGCTTCTTTTCATCCAAGGGCTTGGTGAAAATATCTCCTCTCTGTAGTTCAGTGGAAATGTATTCTAGTGCAATTTTCTTCTTTTCTACATTATCCCTTAAGAAGTGATGTCTGATCTCTATGTGCTTGGTCCTACTATGGAGAACTGGATTTTGAGCAATTGATATTGCACTGGTATTATCACAAAAGATTTTAGACATCTCTAAGTTGTAGCCATAGTCTAGGAGCTGGTTTTGAATCCACAAAATCTGTGAGCAACAACTGCCTGCAGCCATGTATTCAGCTTCAGCAGTTGATGTGGACACAGAGGTTTGTTTCTTACAGAACCAGGAGACAAGTCTATCACCAAGGAATTGACAAGTTCCACTAGTGCTTTTCCTGTCTACTCTACATCCAGCATAATCAGAATCTGAAAATCCAGTTAGATCAAATCCTGAGTCATGTGGATACCAGAGACCTAGATTAGGACAACTTTTTACATACCTAAGAATCCTCTTAACTAATGTGAGGTGGGACTCTCTAGGGCTTACTTGGAATCTAGCACAAATACATGTAGCAAACATTATATCTGGTCTAGTAGCTGTTAGATAAAGTAATGAACCAATGATTGCTCTATAGCTTGTCTGATCAACTGGTTTTCCAGATTCATCAGCATCTAAAACAGCATTTGTAGGCATAGGTGTTTTCATAGAGGATGCTTCAGACATTCCAAATTTCTTAACCAGTTCTCTTGCATACTTGGTTTGAGAAATGAAAATGCCATCCACATGTTGTTTAACTTGCAATCCAAGAAAGAAAGCAAGCTCACCCATGCTACTCATTTCAAACTTTGAGTGCATAAGTTGTGAGAACTTTTTGCATAAGTTTGAATCTGTAGACCCAAATTTGATATCGTCTACATAAACTTGTACTAGTAGGGTATGGGACCTATGGGTTCTAACAAAAAGAGTTTGGTCTACTCTACCCCTTTTAAAATCATTTTCCAACAAAAAACAAGCTAAGGTCTCATACCATGCTCTAGGAGCTTGCTTGAGACCATATAAGGCTTTATGCAGTTTAAAAACATGATCAGGAAAGGTTGGAGAGATAAAACCTGGAGGTTGCTTTACATAAACTTCTTCCTTGATGTCTCCATTGAGAAATGCACTCTTGACATCCATCTGATATACCTTGAATCTCTTGTGAGCTGCATATGCAAGGAAGATTCTTATGGCCTCCAACCTTGCAACTGGTGCAAAGGTTTGGTCATAATCAATTCCTTCTTCTTGGCAATATCCTTGTGCAACAAGTCTTGCCTTGTTTCTCACAATTATTCCTTGATCATCCAACTTGTTTCTGAATACCCATTTGGTTCCAACAATTTGCTGGTTCCTTGGTCTTGGTACTAATTCCCAAACTTTATTCCTTTCAAATTGATTCAACTCTTCCTGCATTGCAATGATCCAGTTTGGATCTTACTCTGCATCTTGTATGGTTTGAGGCTCAATTTGAGAAAGAAAGCAGGTGTGCATAATATTTTGATTAACTTGATTCCTTGTTTGCACACCCACTGAGATATCTCCAATTACTTGTGAGATTGGGTGATCTCTTGTTGTTGCAAGATCAACAAGGGGTGTTGATGATGCACCAACCTGTGTTGTTGTTTCCTCTTGTGGAACAACAACTGGTTCTTCAATTTGTTGGCCTTTTGAACTTTCCAAAACCTGAAATTCCTCTTCATTGTCACTGAGTTCAGTGTCTTGCTGAATTGGTGAAGGTAATGACCCTTTATCTGTGATGGTAAGCTGCTTCCGATTTTCTGAAATTGAATGTTCCTGCAAATTGCTTATGGTAGAAGTCTCCTTCTCCTTATAAGACATGTTAGTTTCATCAAATGTAACATGCATGGATTCTTCAATTTTATTTGAGCACTTGTTAAAAACCCTATAAGCCTTGCTAGTCATGGAGTATCCCAGAAACACTCCTTCATCAGCTTTGGCTTCAAATTTAGCTAGGTATTTCTTGTCATTATTGTGAATGAAACAAATGCAACCAAACATTTTGAAATAATTTACTTTAGGTTTCTTCCCTTTGAGTAACTCATAGGGAGTCTTACCCTTTAGTTTATGTATCAGGCTTCTATTCAAAACATAGTTGGAGGTGTTCACAGCCTCTGCCCAAAAGGTTAGAGGAAGGTGAGCATCTGTCAACAATGTTGTGGCAGATTCAATAAGGGTTCTGTTTTTCCTTTCAACTACCCAATTTTGTTGAGGAGTTCTTGGAGCTGAGAAAGTGTGCCTGATACCTTCCTTCTGGCAGAACTCTAGCATAAGAAGAGAATCAAACTCTGTCCCATGATCACTTCTGATCAGGGCAATGTGAGTATTGAACTCAATCTGTATGCCTTTGAGAAAATCTGTCAAAATCTTGAAGTTATCAGACTTCTTTCTCAGAAAGAACACCCAAGTGAATCTTGAGAAGTCATCTACAACTACTAAAGCATAAGATTTCCCTCCTAGGCTTTGTACATTAATTGGTCCAAAAAGGTCCATGTGCAATAAGTACAAAATTCTAGGTGAGTCACTCTTATTTAGTGACTTGAAACTGTTTTTAGTTTGCTTGCCTAACTGACAGGCCTTGCAAAGTCCTTCCTTCTTGTAGGGACCAGAAGGTAGTCCTCTAACAAGGTTGTCTTGGGATAACTTAGCAATGGTTCTAAGGTTCACATGTCCTAGTCTTTTATGCCAAAGTTCATTAGGTTTGCTAAGGGAGTTAAATAAACAAATATCTACTTTAGATGAATTGAAATCAACTAGATATATGTCATCTTGTCTATTACCAATTAAAACAATGTTGTTGTTTAATGCAATATTTCATGCTGAGTTGGTAAACCAAACCTGATAACCAGCATCACATAGCTGGCTGATGCTGATTAAGTTGTGCTTTAGTCCTTCCACATAGGCCACTTTCTTAAATGTGATTGACCCTATTTTGACTTGGCCATAGCCTTTTGTTTGTCCAAAATTTGAATCTCCAAAGATTACTTTGGGTCCATGTTTGGCTTTGAAGGACACAAGGTTCTCCTTGTTGCCAGTCATGTGCTTTGAGCACCCACTATCCAAGTACCATTGCTGGTTCTCAATTGGATAGGTCTTTATCTGCACATACAACAAATCAATTGTTTTTGACCCAGTTTACCTTGGGCCTTTCTTGATATCCTTTAAATTCTGAAATAAAAGACATCTCAGGTTGACTCTTATAGCCTGCAGGATGATATCTCCTAGGAGGTATTATCCATTCAGCATAAGGGTTAAAGTGATGAGATGTGGAGCTGGAATTAAATCTTGAGTTAACCCCTGAGAACTGATTTTTGCTCTGAGCTTGGCTCGACGCACGTCGAGCTTCGGTCGACGGACTCTGGTGAGTGCGTCGAGCTCCATTCGACGGCGAAGGCTTGCTTTGTTCAGAGGGTAGAAGGCGTCAACCTGAGTTCGACGTTTTCTTGCGATTACGTCGAGCTCTGGTCGACGTCCGTCGAGCTTCGTTCGACGCTTCTTGTCCAGTTTCCTGGGTTAAGTCAGCATTCTTCCTAGCCACTATCAAGACTCCTTTACCTTTGTCACTGGTAAACTTGATTGGAGTTGTCAGCACTAAGGGTTGGCTGGATGAAGCACCCAAGCCCAGTGTACCATTCAATCTTGAGTTCACTGTACTTGTGATGTCCATTAATTTGATACTTCTCCCATTAAGGGTTTCTTCAAATTGTTTGGCCTTAGATAGCTCACCTTTCAGTGAAGCTATCTCCTCCCCACACTGCTTCAACTCTTCTAAGAGTCTAAGATTATCTGAGTTAATGGATTTGCATTCAATTAATTGTTCTCTGAGAGTTTTAATCAACTTTTGAGATTCAATCAAGTCAATGCACATAGATTTGAACTCAGATTTAAATTCATCAGAGGTAAAATCAAATGAATCTATTACCTGATCCTCAGTAAGTTCCTGATCAGATAGGTAGTCAGCATCAGGCTCTGAATCAGTGTTCTTTTGAGATGCACTGATGGCCATCATGCAGAATCCTT
This sequence comes from Platanthera zijinensis, assembly GCA_039513925.1. Classification (NCBI taxonomy): domain Eukaryota; kingdom Viridiplantae; phylum Streptophyta; class Magnoliopsida; order Asparagales; family Orchidaceae; genus Platanthera; species Platanthera zijinensis. The sequence goes on from CM077089.1 coordinate 78,833,195, forward strand.
TTTCTTCTGCATCATCCTCATCATCACTAGAGCTGGATGATGAATCAGACTCATCAGAGTCACTCCAGGATTCAGCCACAAATCCTTTTCTGGTGTGCTTGCTGTTGCTGGAGGAAGGCTTGTCATGGTATTTCCTTGACTCCTTATCCTTCCTTTTATCTTTTCTTTCCTTCTTGTCCCTTCTGTCTTTATCTTGATTTTCTGGACAGTTGGGGAAAATGTGTCCTGGTTTCCTGTAGCCAAAGCAGATAATATCTTTATTAGTAGATCTGTCATACCTTGGCTTGTCTTTGTCTTTGGATGACCATCTTCTGAAGTTCCTTTTATTCAGCTTATTGAACCTTTTGACCAGTAGGCTCATAAGCTCTTCATTTCCCAACACCTTTTCTTTAGGTCCTTCTTCCTGTGCTTTGAAGGCAATGGTTTTCTCAACCTTTTCTGTTGGTGTGGATGTCTTCTGCTCTTCTTCTCTCTTCTTAATGAATTGCTCATAACTCTTGAGCTTTCCTAGAAGAGCTTCTGTGGATAACTCACAGACATTTCTTCCATCTTTAATTGACCAGATTCTTGAGTCCCAAGAGCTAGGGAAACAAGTCAGTATCTTGTCATTTATCTCAGTGAGAGATATGTCCTTCTCTAGTGATCTAAGCTCACTGATGATTAGGCTCAGTCTATTGTACATGTCAGCAACTGACTCAGACTCTGCCTTTTTGAAGTTCTCATACTGGGTGATGAGGTAGGATCTCCTATCCTTCCTTTCATCTGCAGAACCTGATACAATTTCTGAAAGTTTTTCCCAGATCTCTTTAGCAGTATTGCAATCAGCTACTTTCTGGAAAATGTCATCTGACATGGTTTGAGCCAAAATGTTCATGGCTTTAGCATCTGCTGCCTTCCACTTCTTTATGTCAGCATCAGTTCCTGAAGGAGGAGGAACAACTGATGTACTTGTTCCTGTGGGAGGTCTTGGACAATCTGTCAACACAGAATTAAAAATGTCTTCATCAAAAGAGTTCATGTAAAGTCTAATCCTTGCCTTCCATAGTGCAAACTTAGAGAGATTGCACATAGGAGGTCTGGTGCTAGCAAAGTCCTTGTTTTGTGCCATGAGTTTTAAAGATAAGTAAAACTAAAAGAAATAACCCTTTTTGAGAGAAATGATCTTATCAGAGATCTTTTGATCCAGGTGTTAGCCTGTATGAATGATCAACCTCCCTCTGATACCAATTGAAAGTGCAGGATAAGATCAATCCTAACTCTAGAGGGGTGTGAATAGAGTTATTTAAAATAGTTTTGCAAATAAAAACTTGAGTGCAGAGAAAGTTTGACTTTACTTAGTGTAAGGTGCTATAGCAAATAATCAGAGTAAAAAGAAATTCACAGCACAAAGCAAAACACAAAGAAGCAAGCAATCCAGACGACACAAGGAGCTATAGTGGTTCCCCAAATCTGGGTACATCCACTCTTCTATCACCCTTGATAGGAATCCACTTCAAGATGAGTTGATCAGGTGTCTTGAGCACCAGAGAGTTTTTGACCAGGTTCTCACAAACCAAAGGAGCTGATTTTGACCAAGTTTCAGCAAAACCAAAAGTAACTTTTGAAGGGAGTTAAAACCCTGTACAGAAAGAAAAAGAAAAAGAATGATGTTGTCTTCTCTATCAACAAGCAGAGAGAAGCAAAAGTGGATCTGTAGTTGTTGTCAAAGCTCCCCCTGAGATCAAGAAGAAGTTCAGGAAGGAGAGCTCTGCACAAGGGTGACAGGTCTTCAAAGATCTGATTTGCTCCAGTAAGGAATGATCCAAGAAGGTTGGATGGTTGTGTCTGAAGCAATCAGAATTCCTGTGAGTGAGCTTTCAAAACAGAGAGAGAGAGCAGCTGAAGTCCTGTATATTTTCTATATTCTGTATATTCTCTGCATATCTAAAAAAAAGAATGAATGAATAATATATCTGAGTCTTCTTCTTCCTTTTCTTTGATAGCCGTTGGAAGTCAGCATTAATTGCTTTCCTTAAATGTCCATGCCTCAAAGGAAATGACAGGCAGACATTCCTTAGAAAATTCCTTGAGCCATGCACCAGATATGCTGTAACGGCCAATAAATCTTCAGCATTAATTGTCTGACAGAAGGAATTTGAATTCCTATTCAAAACTGACGGGAGTCTGGAAAGCGTCGAGCTCACAATAAAACGTCGATCTGAGCACGACACACATCGGCCAGAGAGTGTTTTCTGAGAGCAGAACTGGGTTCGACGGAACGTCGAGCTGAGGTCGACTCCACGTCGAGCTGAGGTCGACTCTGCGTCGAGCTGAGATCGACTCTGCGTCGAGCTGAGATCGACTCTGCGTCGAGCTGAGATCGACTCTGCGTCGAGCAGAGGTCGACTCTACGTCGAGCTGAAGATTACTCTAACTAGCCTATGTGACCTTTATAATAATAAGGAGGTCACAACACAAAATCCCTATAGAAGTATAGTCATCCTGGTCCAAATGGTAATAGGGTGTTCCAACACAAGGATCAAAAACGAATTCCCTACGCCCAAAAATTCAAAAACGGGAAAAACACACCGTACAAACGTAGATCTCGGTGAGAGCTATCTGAATCTACCCTCCGACGACGATTTCGTGCCCCGGAGCTCCTATAATCAACGGCCAAAAGCTCAGCAATGACCGTCACTTTCCCTCTTTCGCAAATCGGTTTGACGGCTTTGGGTGAGACGATAAATAGGGTTTCCGTCATATCGTAAGGGTATTTATACTTATAATATTTTATTATTATTATCATAATAAACATCCAAACTATCGAAAAAATCCAATCAACTCGGATTTCCACGAAATTCGCACAAAAGCTAAATATCGATGCTACGAATCCAACAACGAAGTTGAAATCAAAATCCGGCAAACCAAACTCGGGTAAAAAACTCCCCGATATCCAAAACACAGAATATCCAATAAAGGCTCCACTGAGTTCAAAAACCAACCCGGCTCGCAAGCGAAATCTCAAAAACACACTAGAAATTAGGCAAGCTAATATTCTAATTCAAAACATCGGATACCAATGAGCAAAAGCCATGCTCCAGTAACTGGACCCATCAACTATGCGTCAACATAATGCTCTGACGTCAAAAACACGTCACTAAAGGAATTAAAATAAAAAACAAAAAATCAGGGGTGATACACAAGCGGTGGAAAATGAGGCAACGATCAGCTGGAGCTGACCAAATTATAACAACCCCACCCCTTTCTCGGGGTGATGGTGCTTAATCCCTGCAATCAATTAGCATCTTTACATATTTAATATAAATGTGCAACTTAAGCACAATACATCACAAACGATGGCGCAACCAGACAAACGTCCCGTCAACTCAGGGCACCTTAATGGTTTACTGAGTTTCCCTAGGTCCCACCTTTTGCCATCACAGGCATACAATAGTGCATAAAGCACCCCAACGGTAAACTCCGCTAGTCCACCACCATTATCAGTCCCAGACTGGATGGTTCCACTTGAGCATTACTAGCCAGGCCTATAACCACGACTCACCCCTATGCCAACGGCAATTGCCACGTACTTTAGGTTTATTTAGCCATGACATAGAGTGGGTATAGTTCAGCTCTTTCCCATTGCTCAAATCGTCATGCCAATTAATGACAACAATACGGGTCAGCATCCCCTTTCCCGTAAATGACATAACACACGTTATGTTTCAAGGTTGGCACTCGTGGAAACCAAAGTTGGGAACCCAAGGCGCGTAACTCAACACACTAGCACACTGTCTCCGAGAGACCGGATAGGCACATAGTGTAACAAAAGCTCCCCGAGAGATTTTGCTAACGATACATCGATCTTATGAAAACATTAGGGTGTTTCCTAGAGCACACCTCCAATACTAACTGTCGCCCCGGGTAGACCCCCATTCCGAGACATTACACTTCCATGGAGTCTTCTCCAAGAACCCACAGAACATCACCAATCAAGACTACGCATATGGATGGGATTCACACATCATGCCTAAAACCATACTCGTATTTTCGGGTAATAAATGTATTAAGTAATGGGGATGTACACATCGACCCATTGTAGAGCACCCTTCCCTCACCCATCGGTGGGGAGGGGCTTCCATGCAAATATATTAAAATCAAGGGCTTCACCTGCCCAAGAAGAAAAGTCGTTACCCTTGACGCGCATTTCAGAGCCATAGCTCGGTCATCACAGATTTGGTTTCCACGCACCGGTCCGAGCTCCAAACCGAACACTTTGCCGCGATCCCTAGCCAAACTTGGGTTTCTTACCACCAATACCTCCGGATGGCCTCCTCCTACAAGCGTAAGCCCAGCCCTAACCCCTCTTGGTAAGCCAAGAGGAGAGGAAGGTCAGCAAGGGTCGGGTTCCTCTTCGTTGGCGGTGTCCGAAACAGGGAAGGAATATGGATTCCCCCTTACAGGAAGCGGCCGGGACAAAGGAAGGTGGGATCGACCCTTCCAGTGCGACAGGAGAAAAAGAGGGAGAGGAGGGGGAAGATCGTTCGACTCCTTCCAGCGACGATGGGAGAGAGGCTGGGAGAGGAGGGCTCTGGTCCTCCTTCTATAGGCGACTAAAGGAAAACCGAGAAGGAGAGACAGAGATCGGGGGAGGGATTATCGCTCTGTGGCGCGTGAGATAAAAACTGAGAGAGGGAGAGAGAAAGAGATCGGGAGAGGGATGGGGAAAATTGTGGCTGAAAGGGGGATTAGGGTTTAGTTTTAGGTTTTATATTCAACCCTAGCCCAAACCCTATATTCGCAGACCAAAACTTTGAACGCACACCACGCCCTCTGAATGGACCCCAAAATTATTTTTGTTAAATTGGGGCGTTATAATTCTCTCATCCCTAATGAAATTTTATCCTAAAATTTAAAATACGAATAATGAAATGAAATTCGTCATACATGAGTAAAATAGATCGGGGTATTCCTTCCGCATGACCTCTTCTGGCTCCTAAGAGAGCTCCTCGCAGCCACAATTGTCCCAACGGACTCTCACCATCTTGATGGAATTTCTCCACGACTATCATTTGTCACTATCAATGATGCAAATTGGCGTCACCTTGGTAGATATGCCACTTTCCACCGACACACTATTGGCCTCCAACACGGAATCGAGTTCCCATACCGCCTTTCTCAACACAGAAATGTGGAAGACGTCATGCAACCCACTAAGCTTTGTCGACAAAGCAAGTCGGTAAGCTTCCTCGCCGATGCACTCGGTGATCTCGAATGGCCCTAAATACCTGGGACTCAACTTCTTCAAGTGTCGAACTCTCGAGACTCCCTTGAAAGGCTTTATATTCAAGTACACCCAATCTCCAACCGCGAACTCTATATTTCGATGTTTGGCATTGTAATACTTTGCCTGACGTTCTTGGGTAGTCAACAACCGCTCTAAAATGATCTGTATGGACTCATTTGACTCCTCAACATCTTTCCATTTTAACAACTTGGTATCACCGGTCTCTACCCATGCTAAAGGAGTACAACACCTCCTACCATAAAGTGCTTCGAATGGAGCCATTCTAATACTTGACTGATAACTATTATTATAAGCGAACTCCACCATGAAAAGGGGATCCTCCCAACTTTATTCAAAATTGAAAATGCACATACGCAGCATATCCTCCATTGTACGATTTGTCCTCTCAGTCTTCCCATCCATCTAAGGATGGAAGGCGGTGATAAACTTGCACTTCGTGCCCTGTAAATGATGAACATGCCTCCAATTGTCGGACGTAAACCGTCCATCACGGTCGCTAACAATACTGCGAGGGACGCCATGTAATCAGACGTTGTTCTCCACATATAGCTTTGCCAACTTATCCACTGAATCACTTTTCCATTTTGGAATAAAATGTGCAACTTTAGTCAACTGATCGACAATCACACAAATCGAGTCATTTTTCTGCAGCAACTTTGGCAATCTGTGCACAAAGTCCATGAAAATATCATCGAATTTCTACTCCAGTATTGGCAATGACTTCAAGAATCCTCCTATCTACTGGCACTCGTCCTTCACCAACACGCATGTTTGACACTTTACCACAAAAAGAGTTATGTCTTTCTTCATCCTAGCCACCAGAACAACTCTTTCATGTTTTGATAAATTTTTGTGCTCTAGGATGAATCACGTACTTGGTGAAATGAGTTTCATACATTAATTAATCACGCAGTTTTTAACAGCCCGACCCATCATTAAGCATGACACTGATACAAGGATGAAACCCTTGCCACTCCAACCCATCTCCGACCTATTTCTCAGTACGGCGGGTTATTGAGAACATAGGGATTTGAACCCGCGCCTCCTTAACAAGGCACCTTCAACAACCCTCATCACCAATTGAGCTGGGGATTCGAGCCCGCGCCTCCTTAACATGGCACCTTTGACAACCCTCATCACCAACTGAGCTACAACTCAGTTGGTGAAGAGGGCTGTTGAAGGTGCCTTGTTAAGGAGGCGTGGGTTCAAATCCCTGCGTTCTTAACAACCCGTCGTGCTGAGAAACATGCCGGATATGGGATGGAGTGGCATGGGTTATAGCCCTGTATCAGTGTCATGCTTAATGATGGGCCGAGCAGTTACAAAACTGTGTAGGGACATGGGTTGTACCCCTGTATCGGTGTTGTGCTTAATTTTGGGCCGGGTCGTTACACAGTTTCCTATAATTAGGAAGACAAAGTCTGTCATTCTTCCGTAATATCCCATCCTCAAATAGAAACTCAACGTTGAGCCCCTCAGCGGGCTCCGAAAAATAGCGCTTTGATGAGTTGTAAATATACCTATATTTTCGTATTTTATTTAAGTCAATTTTGTTTATTTTTTGTCTTTTTTATTAGTTTTGTTCAATAAAATTGCTTCTTTTTGTAAAAATATATTCTAACTTAGCATTTTTGTTTTTCTGAATTTTTCCAGAAAAATATTTTTTCGGCCCTGTCACGCCCGTGTCGATGTCGGCACTCAACTCTTCGTCAACTGTCAACGCTGCCGACATCGAGCTGCCAGCTGTCCGTGTCTCGCCCCCCTTACACGCCCGTGACATTTGTGTCACGCCCGTGTCCGCCACGTGGACCGCCCCGAAGTCAAAGCTCGCGTCCAATCCCCAGATCCAGCTCCCCATCACGCCCTAGTCACGCCCGTGACTGACACCTGTCACGCCCGTGACCTGGGGCGTGACCGCCACGTTCGTCAACTTTCCAGTCCAATCACCCGATCAGCTCATGAATAGTAGTGACACGCCCCCTGTCACGCCCGTGACCTAGGGCGTGACCAACCCGAAATTTTGCCTATAAAAGGCCAGCTGCTGTATGAGATTTCTGTCCACTTTTTTGGTCCATCTTGCCTAGGGGAGGTGCTGCCCATTTGGATTCCATGCTTATGTAAGGGAATTATTTTATCCCCCCTCTCTCTCTTAGTTTGTATTAGGATGTTTGCTTTATTTTACTTTGTAATAGCCTTTTTATTTATAAAATGTTAGTTTTTCTCTCTTCGCATGGCTTGGAATTCAATTAAGCGCTCTAACTTAAGTAATTTTTCGTTCCCTTTTTTTGTTCTTTTCATGTTTTATCTTTTAAAGCTTTATAACTTAGTTTAGTTTAGGATTTTATCGCATTTATTAGCCGTTACGCTGCCCATTTTATTTTCATTTTCCGCACCCGTTTAGCTTTAGCTTTCTCTTCTTTTCACTATTTTCATTCTTAAGGGTTTATAAAAACACCTAAAAAGTGTTCATTTTGGTTTTATTTAACTTAGGCTCTTTAGGATTGTAAACCTTTTCGTCTTTTTTAGTTTTATTTTCACTTTTTAGGAGCTTTTATAAAAACTTAAGAATGAAAAAGTCGTTGTTATAATTTTTCGTCAACTTCATTTTAGCTTTTTAATTTCAAAACTTTTTAGTCCCTTTAATTTTTAATTTCGCTTTTTATGCATTTCTACCGCAGTTTAGCGGTAGAAATGCAGTTGTTCAAATTTTTCACCAACTTTCATTTTGCGTTTATTTGCAAAACTTTTTGTCCGGTTAATTTTTATTTGCACTTTTTATGCATTTCTACCGCATTCTAGCGGTAGAAATGCAGTCGTTTTAATTTTTCAGTCACTTTGTTTTTTCTTATTTCTGTAGAGTGCGTGCGTGTATGAGTTAGATTTTATAGCTTTATTTCAATTTCTGTAGAGTGTGTGTGTATGCATCTATTTCCACCTACTCGTTAAGAGTTAAATGGCGCTCTGCTTTCATTTTCCGCCCACTCGTTTGAGTGGGACTTGTCTTTTTACTGCTTTCATTTTCTTCCTACTCACTTGAGTAGGAAAACTTTGTGTGTGTGTGTGTGTGTGTGTGTGTGTTTACTTTTCTGTAGAGTGCGTGTGTGTGTTTTACTTTCCTATAGAGTGTGTGCGTGTATGAGATTAATTTACCCCCGCCCACTCATTTGAGCCGGGATTCGCATTTACTGCTTTCTTCAGTCCTACACGTTTGAGTAGGACTTACAATTTACTGCTTTATTTCCTGCTTTCTTTACAGCTTTCTTTATCGCTTTCTAGCGTAAGTGTCCTCATTCCGATGAGTGGCTAACCGCCCTTAGCCCTCAATATCGAAGAGCATTGGGATAGATAAAGTAGCTTTAAATAATTAAAGGTCATGTTTTCTATTTAATTAAATTTCTTAAGGTTTGCCCCGGGTTAACGACGCGTAGGACCGCATATCGATGTGCGGGCTCTATTTCCGTTATCCATACGCAATGCCGAGAGGCCGCACGTATGGACCGATCACCCTTGGGTAAAGAGAGCTCCGCGCTAACCCTCGAGAGAGGAGGCGCGTGACTCTACCGGATTGGGTTCCCCACCCAATAGCGGGGTTCTTAGCGTAATGTGGGCGTTAAGAGGAATCATTCGTCGGTCTAACGATCGGTCGAATAGTCTTAGTGTTCAGGTGAGCGATAGTCCTAGAGATAAGTGAGCTCATTCCTTTGGAACCTCCACGGCCGAGTCTCCTCCTTAATTAATTTGAAATTTAGGATCTCTTTTTATTAAAAGTTATTTTAGTTCAAATTCTCTTTTGATGTCGTCGCGCCGAGTTCTTCATCGGCCCTCTGCACTTTATTTCCTGCTTTCATTTTCTGTATTATATTTATTTTTATGTTCGCCATTTCTTTTTTTATATAATCCACCAAAAAATATTATCGGTAGAATAATAGGCTTTCAGGGAAAGAGTAGATATAGCTAAGCCGGCCCCGAGAACAATACGACCCCGATATTCCACACCGGAATATCCTGTACTACACGCGATAGGTGCACTTGCCTCCCTCTCGTTAAAACTCGGTTTCTAACAAAATAAAAACGCTCTTCTTTTTATAAATAAAAACCTCCACTTTCACACATAAATAAGACCCGGCGTTTTAACCATCAAGTTTTTGGCGCCGTTGCCGGGGAAAATTTCGTCTTACTATTTTGAATTTCTGAAACCTATTAATTTTACCCTTTATTTCTATTTATATATAAAAAAACAACCAAAATGGCCACAAAAAAATTATATTAATAATAATAATAATATCAATATTAATTAATAATCATAAATACCTAAAAAAAAATCTAAAAATCAAAAATTTAAAAACTTTCAAACTAAAAAAAAAAATCAAAAAACTTAAAACTTAAAAAAAAAATCTGAAAACTAAAAACTAAAAAAATCAAGAACTTAAAAAAACTTAAAAACTTATAAAACTTAAAAATTTAAAAAACTTAATAATAATAAAAAAAATGATGACATTTTTTCTTTTCATCCAAAAAATTAAAATTCAAAAAAAAACATATCTTTCATTTTTATTTTATTTTCCTTTAATTTATTTTCATTATTTTTATTTTTATTTCCAAAAATCAAAACCCAAAAAAAAAAACATAAACTTGGAATTCTAAAACAATTCAAAAAAAAACTCAAAAAAAATATATAAAACACAAAAAAATTAATTATATATCTATTTTGTCATTTCAGCGCGCTTCACAATTGTGAGCGCTAGGGGATCGCACATCGGTCACGCTCCTGGCTAAGACGTTAGCTTACGAGTCACACTCACTCGCGCCACCTATCACCCGCACATTTTTCGCCGAATTTATCTTTTTCGTTTTTTATATTATATTTTTGTTATTTCTTCAAAACTTTTGCAGGGTCAAACTTAACGGGCTTCCCCGAACGCGATTTAGGGAAGATTTCTAAACCCCTATTTTTAATTTTTAATTTTGTACATACTGCTTAGATTTTTATATATATCCTGTTCCTCATACTGAGTGCAACATTGGGGACAATGTTGGACTTAAGTATGGGGGTGTTTCCTATTTTCTATCCTTTTATTTCCCGCACTTAATAAAAAAGTCCAAAAAAAATTGCAAAAATTTAAAATTTCAAAAAAAAAATATATTTTCATGCTTTAAATATTAATAATAAAATTTCAAAAAAATGAAACATCGCTCCGCGACGTTCGACTCATCGAACCAACCACAAATAAGAGTCTGTTCGCGGGCGATCCTTTTTTACTTTGTAAATATTTTTGTAAATATTCTCGTCTCTTTCCCCTTCTCTTTCCTATCTTGTAAAATATCTTCTCTTTTCTTGTAAATATTTCTGAAAATAAAAAAAATAAAAATTCAAAAAAAATTTTGTATAACTCCAAAAATTCAAAAAAATTTGCATAACCTTTAAAAATATTCAAAAAAAAAAATGATAAAAACACCAAAATATGAAAAAAATTAGAAAAACTCAAAAAAAAAATATTTTTTCAATTAAATAATTCGAATACCTTAATTCTTAACCTCTTTGCTCTCCAAAATAATCGTTTCGAGTTTATTTATAAGCGAATTTTAATTAATTCTTTTTTACTATTCGTTTTTTAATTGTAGCTCGATAGACTTAAATTTCTGGGGTTAAGATTTTAAAGAATTTTTTATGGCTTTTTCTTACTATAGGGAACTTGTTTTTCTCATTTTCACTTCTTATTTTTTTTTGAAATAAAGCACATCTTTATGTTAGAAAATAACATTTATAGATTTTACATTATTTCCACTTATGCTTTTAGAAACGTAGGAATGCTCAAATTAAAAAGGTTGCTCTCGAAATTTTTTATTAAACTATAGTTTTCTTTTAGAAATTCATCCCTTCCACCTTTTTTTCATACCTTAATTGGCATGATTCCCCACTCACCCTTAAAAGATCTTATGTCAATGGGGATAAGATTTCGTCCCGTAAACATAGGCACCCAATATTTTAAAAAGATTATATGTTACGGAGTAAGAGGATAAAATTCATTACTCCTATACATATACATTGGGTTTATTTTATTTATGAAGAAAAAAAAATTTTTACTTGTTAGGAAAATATGATTTCATTTTCCTAACTATTCAAAAAAAAAATATATGAGGAGGTTCGAGAAAAAATTACCTCGCCTCAAAATCAAAGCCTTCTTCATATCCGCCAATCCACTTATATAGTTTTCATGATTCTAGAATTAATTTAGAACTTTTTGAGAACATAATTTTTAAATTGAATTATTTCCTATCAATTTCTTTTTAGCTAAAGTTTTTTCGATAATTCCAATCCATTTTTGTTAAACTAACAAAAATAATTTTCGCTTTCTTTTTTCCATTTAGAAGTATTTTTGAAATAGTTCCTCTATTTTAACATTTTCATAAGTTAAGATTTAATTCCGAGACCCCGGAAATTCATTTCGATCTTTCTTACAATTAACTTAAGCATTAGTTAAATTTAGGATTCTTTCTAATTCCTTATAGGTTCATCTCCAACTTTTGCTCTGGAATAGCAAAAGCTAAATTATGGGAGTATTTGATGAGTTGTAAATATACCTATATTTTTGTATTTTATTTAAGTCAATTTTGTTTATTTTTTGTCTTTTTTATTAGTTTTGTTCAATAAAATTGCTTCTTTTTGTAAAAATATATTCTAACTTAGCATTTTTGTTTTTCTGAATTTTTCCAGAAAAATATTTTTTCGGCCCTGTCATGCCCGTGTCAAAGCTCGTCACGCCCGTGTCGATGTCGGCACTCAACTCTTCGTCAACTATCAACGATGCCGACATCGAGCTGCCAGCTGTCCGTGTCATGCCCCCCTTACACGCCCGTGACATTTGTGTCACGCCCGTGTCCGCCACGTGGACCGCCCCGAAGTCAAAGCTCGCGTCAAATCCCCAGATCCAGCTCCCCGTCACGCCCTAGTCACGCCCGTGATTGACACCTATCACGCCCGTGACCTGGGGCGTGACCGCCACGTTCGTCAACTTTCCAGTCCAATCACCCGATCAGCTCATGAACAGTAGTGACACGCCCCCTGTCACGCCCGTGACCTAGGGCGTGACCAACCCGAAATTTTGCCTATAAAAGGCCAGCTGCTGTATGAGATTTCTGTCCACTTTTTTTGTCCATCTTGCCTAGGGGAGGTGCTGCCCATTTGGATTCCATGCTTATGTAAGGGAATTATTTTATCCCCCCTCTCTCTCTCTTAGTTTGTATTAGGATGTTTGCTTTATTTTACTTTGTAATAGCCTTTTTATTTATAAAATGTTAGTTTTTCTCTCTTCGCATGGCTTGGAATTCAATTAAGCGCACTAACTTAAGTAATTTTTCGTTCCCTTTTTTTGTTCTTTTCATGTTTTATCTTTTAAAGCTTTATAACTTAATTTAGTTTAGGATTTTATCGCATTTACTAGCCGTTACGCTGCCCATTTTATTTTCATTTTCCGCACCCGTTTAGCTTTAGCTTTCTCTTCTTTTCACTATTTTCATTCTTAAGGGTTTATAAAAACACCTAAAAAGTGTTCATTTTGGTTTTATTTAACTTAGGCTCTTTAGGATTGTAAACCTTTTCATCTTTTTTAGTTTTATTTTCACTTTTTAGGAGCTTTTATAAAAACTTAAGAATGAAAAAGTCGTTATAATTTTTCGTCAACTTTATTTTAGCTTTTTAATTTCAAAACTTTTTAGTCCCTTTAATTTTTAATTTCGCTTTTTATGCATTTCTACCGCAGTTTAGCGGTAGAAATGCAGTTGTTCAAATTTTTCGCCAACTTTCATTTTGCGTTTATTTGCAAAACTTTTTGTCCGGTTAATTTTTATTTGCACTTTTTATGCATTTCTACCACATTCTAGCGGTAGAAATGCAGTCGTTTTTATTTTTCAGTCACTTTGCTTTTTCTTATTTCTGTAGAGTGCGTGCGTGTATGAGTTAGATTTTATAGATTTATTTCAATTTCTGTAGAGTGTGTGTGTGTATGCATCTATTTCCGCCTACTCGTTAAGAGTTAAATGGTGCTCTGCTTTCATTTTCCGCCCACTCGTTTGAGTGGGACTTGTCTTTTTACTGCTTTCATTTTCTTCCTACTCACTTGAGTAGGAAAACTTTGTGTGTGTGTGTGTGTTTACTTTTCTGTAGAGTGCGTGTGTGTGTTTTACTTTCCTGTAGAGTGTGTGCGTGTATGAGATTAATTTACCCCCGCCCACTCATTTGAGCCGGGATTCGCATTTACTGCTTTCTTCAGTCCTACACGTTTGAGTAGGACTTGCAATTTACTGCTTTATTTCCTGCTTTCTTTACAGCTTTCTTTATCGCTTTCTAGCGTAAGTGTCCCCATTCCGATGAGTGGCTAACCGCCCTTAGCCCTCAATATCGAAGAGCATTGGGACAGATAAAGTAGCTTTAAATAATTAAAGGTCCTGTTTTCTATTTAATTAAATTTCTTAAGGTTTGCCCCGGGTTAACGACGCGTAGGACCGCATATCGATGTGCGGGCTCTATTTCCATTATCCATACGCAATGCCGAGAGGCCGCACGTATGGACCGATCACCCTTGGGTAAAGAGAGCTCCGCGCTAACCCTCGAGAGAGGAGGCGCGTGACTCTACCGGATTGGGTTCCCCACCCAATAGCGGGGTTCTTAGCATAATGCGGGCATTAAGAGGAATCCTTCGTCGGTCTAACGATCGGTCGAATTGTCTTAGCGTTCAGGTGAGCGATAGTCCTAGAGATAAGTGAGCTCATTCCTTTGGAACCTCCACGGCCGAGTCTCCGCCTTAATTAATTTGAAATTTTGGATCTCTTTTTATTAAAAGTTATTTTAGTTCAAATTCTCTTTTGATGTCGTCGCGCCGAGTTCTACGTCGGCCCTCTGCACTTTATTTCCTTCTTTCATTTTCTGTATTATATTTATTTTTATGTTCGCCATTTCTTTTTTTATATAATCCACCAAAAAATATTATCGGTAGAATAATAGGCTTTCAGGGAAAGAGTAGATATAGCTAAGCCGGCCCCGAGAACAATACGACCTCGATATTCCACACCGGAATATCTTGTACTACACGCGATAGGTGCACTTGCCTCCCTCTCGTTAAAACTCGGTTTCTAACAAAATAAAAACGCTCTTCTTTTTATAAATAAAAACCTCCACTTTCACACATAAATAAGAGCCGGCGTTTTAACCATCACGCTTCATGCTTGGATCAAACTCCAAGACAGATCTCACACGGTCGGCAATGTCATACTATACTTCCTTCCAGCTAAGAATTTCATTTGAAGATGAACCTTGATCCACAAAGGAGATTTCTAAGGCCTCAAACTCACATGCCAAATGTTCATCGTGAGCAAAAATCCAACTCGCTTGCGCTAGTGCATGATGAATCAAAGTGTCTGCCACCACGTTCCCATTCCTAGGGGTATATAGTATGTCGAAAGTGTAATCCCCCATAAATTCCATCCATCTCCTCTGACGCATATTCAGATCTTTCTGATCAAGCAAGTATTTCATAGTCTTTTGGTCCATGAAGATTCCAACCTTCACGCTATACAAGTAATGCCTCCACAACTTTAGAGCAAACACTACAACTGCCAACTCTAAATCATGGATCGGGTAGTTTTTCTCATGCAACCGTAAGCGATGACTTTCCCATGTTGATACAGCACACATCCCAAACCACTTCCCAAGGCGTCATTGTACACCCAGTAACCTTCAATCCCATACGGCGAACATATAAAATCGGGGCAGAAATTAGTCGACTTTTCAGCTCCTTGAAAGCTCACATACACTCTGGCATCCAGATGAACCGCTGATCCTTCTTAGTCAACAAAGTGAGGGGAAGTGCAATCCACGAAAAAATTCTCCACAAAGCGCTTATGATAACCAGCAAACCCCAAGAAGCTCCGGACTTCCGTTACATTCCTCTGCTCAGGCCACTCTTGGATCGCCACAACTATCACCGGATCTATTGCAACACCCTCTCCACTAAATATGTGCCCCAGAAATTCCACCGACGGTAGCCAAAACTCGCACTTGGAGAATTTTGCATACAACTGATGACTCCTTAGGACTATCAAAACTATGCGAAGGTAGTCGACATAGTATTCCTTAGACTGTGAGCACACCAGAATATCATCGATGAAGACGATAACAAATAGATCCAGGTAATCCCGCAACGCTCTATTCTTCAAATCCATAAAAATTGATGGCACATTTGTGAGCCAAAATGGTATCACTGTGAACTCATAATGCCCGTAGAGGGTGTTGAAAGCAGTCTTTGGAATGTCTGACTCCTGTATCCTTAGTTGATAATATCCGAACTTCAAATCTAACTTTGAGTACACCGTGGATCCTACCAACTAATCAAACAGGTCGTCGATGCGGGGCATCAGATATTTATTCTTTCCTGTCAACTTGTTCAACTCCATATAGTTTATGCACAAGCGCAAACTACCACCCTTCTTCACAAAAAGGACCGGTGCACTCTATGGTGATGAGCTCGGACATATATACCCTTGCTCAAGCAACTCCCGCAGCTGTACCTTTAGTTTTGCCATCTCCTTTGGTGCCATACGATAAGAGAGCGTGACACGGGTTTGGCACCCGGCACAAGCTCGATTCAAATATTGATTTCCCTATGAGGCGGAGCCCCAAGAAGCTCATCCGGAAAAAATGTTTGCAAATTCTGCTACAACTGCCAAATCACATATCTTGGGCTTCTATTCTGAAGCCTCTACTAAAGCGAAGAATAGCTCAGTGCCTTTTCACATGGCTTTTACCACTTGGAGGGTGGTCATCAGGGTTTTTCTCACAGCCCATAGACCTATAAAACGAGTTCCATCTCTGTATTCTTCGCTTAACAAGGCTTCTTTTGGTTTGCAATCAATGCATATGCCCTGCTTTTTCATTCAATCCATGCCATATATGACGTCAAACTCTGATAGTGGTAGAGCGCTGAATCTAAATCGAAGTCTTGCTCTCCAATTCAAACCTTCATGCGACTCTTCCTCTACGTACTCATTAGGCACCCATTGGGTAAGAGCACATCCAACTTTGCCTCCGCCAACATACAAGGCACTCCAACTCACACCACAAAGTCATCTGATAAGATGGAGTGCGACACGCCGGTGTCAAACAATGTTCTCGCCGGATGATTGAATACCAATAGGAAACCAAATGAGTACACGAGAAACAAACATACACAAGAATTATAAGCAGTACACATGACAGTAATTACAAGTGAATGTACCTGTCATGACGTCGCTTTGCTTAATAGCCTCCTACAGGACAAGATTGTAGACTCTGGGTTGCACTGGCGTATGGTGATATGCAGACGACTATCCTGCTTTCCCCTTCTCAACATACGACACACTTTCATTTCTGCCAGACTTCGCGGGATAGCTCCAACGATCTCAAACATAATGTCCCACCTTGCAACAATTGTAGCACATATGCGGACCATGGCCCGTAGTAGCTCTAGAAGCAGTAGAAGGAGCTAGTTTAGATGACCTAGCCTTCTTATTCTACCTGCTGCGAACCCAGACTTGAAGAACTCGGTGCTTTTAACTATTTCTTCCTCCTTGAGAGGTCCTTCTTACACTGCATTCTCTTCGTATCCTATTCTAGATACTGGGCAGTGTTTACCAACAAAAGAAAGCCCTGCTTCATCGGACCTGCGAACAATAGCCTCAAATCGTCCTGTAGACCTTAATAGAATCGGTTGGTCTTCTTCTACTCATCAGCAAATGAGGCACTTGCTGTTGGAACCCTATTACTTATTTGGTCTATGATCACTATCTTTTGTTTAGGTTGATTAGTTTGACCCATTTTGTATAGTCTAGGTCATAGGTTATTTCCAGGGTTATTACCGCAGAAGGAATTCTAGCTTAAATGTAGATCGATGATAGCAAGAATTCAGTTCGGCGAAAGCAGAGCTACGTTCGACGAACGCCGAGCTCAGCTCGAAGAACTCAGATTTATACCTCTGAGTTCAGCTCGACGAAAGCTGAGCTCCGGTCGATGAACTCTAACCTTAACTCTGCAGCTCAGCTCGACGAACTAGAGGCTCAGCTCGACGAATTCCTTTCTCAGTTCGATGAATTCCAGGGTCTGTTCGACGATTTCCAGGATTATGTTTGACTAATTCTTTTCAGTGTCCAGACCGTTTTATATTTAGAGGCAGATTGATTTTGAATGACGTGATTTAATTCGGTTACACTCTGGTATTTAATGTTAAATATTCTTAATGAATATAGCCATTTCTGATAGCATTAAATATGGAATTATCACAGAGTTATTATTCTAATTAATTACCAAGGAAGTTAAAGAATGGTTTTAATTCCAAAGATTTGAATATAGACGTTACGATTCTCAAGGAATGCTTCAGCCGTTTCAGAATTAATGAATTCAAATGTTTGAATTCCACTCAGGCATTCTTTATATATTGACATAAGTTTTCTACCTCAGGGTTAGACCATGAGATAATACATACTGATAGATAATACAGTTTTAGAAAGTACAGATTTATTTTAACAGAGAATAAGATATTCTTCTTCAAGTTTCTTCCAGAAGAACAAATCTTCATTCTGAGATTCAACTTCAAATCTCTCAGAAACATTTTCTATACAGTGAAGTTTTTCAAGAAGGCCTATACCCTAAAGAAAAGTCTCCCTCTCCTGATCACAATCTTTACACAAATCAGGGGAGCTTTTGCTTTCAACATCCATTAGTCTTCTCAGAGAATCTTGACAGAGAAGACCTCATCACCTTTTTAGTTTATTTCATAAACTGTGTACAGGGTTTTTAACTCCATTCAAAAGTTATCTTTTTGTTTCTAAGTCTCCTGATCAAAAGACTTAAGCTTGGTTTTGGGCACCTGATCAAAATTTCAAAGGGTTGTTAGATCTCCCTTATAAAATAGATCTTCTGGTGGCAGGGCACCTGATCAAAAACCTGTAATGGATTCCTACCAGGGTGGTAGAAGAGTGGGCGTACCCAGATTTATTGGGGAACCACTATAAATTTCCTTGTGTCGTCTTTGATTGTTATTCTTCTTATTTATATGCTGTGATCTTTTGTTATATATATATATATCATTTACTTTAAATCCTCTATAAAAAAATAAAGTTTTTAATATACACTATTCACCCACCCCTCTAGTTTAAAGTAGATCTATCTCTCACTTTCACATGCATACTGCCCTAACCTAGTGAATTCATGCAATTAGTAATCCACCAGACTTTCGCCCTAATTTAACATCTAGAATTAGTTTTCCCTCGCAATCCTTTTGTAAATGTTTGTTTTAGGATTGTGAATAACCTAGAGGGGGTGAATAGGTCAAATTTAATTCTAGGCTACTTTTATATAATGAAATCTTATTTTCTATCTTTATTACTGCCCTAGTCGATAAAATAAGAAAACTATTCAGCAATTAAAACAATCACAGCATAACAATCACAGTACAGTACACACAGATTTAAAGTGGTTCCCCAATTGATGGGTACATCCACTTTCCCCCTTCACCTATTTATCAATGAACTAGATTCGGCCAAACTCTTTCTTTCTTTACTCAGATCCTTAGATCTTACAGCTCAGAGCCCAGCTGGCTCCTACAACTCAGACTATACAAGTCTTACCACTCAGATCCTCAAGTTCTTTCCAAGAACTCTACCTCAGAGTGAATCCACACTCCTACACCTCAGGTAAATCCTACCATACAACTCAGAACAATCAGTTCCAACACCTCAGAGAAATAGCCACTTCTCCTTCCTTAGGCAATTCCTGCCCTACCTTAGCCTTTATAACACATGCTTACAACTCAGAGAAATTGATTCCCCTACACTCAGATTTATAAGTAGATCTTACAAGATTAACAATGGTGAAAATAAATTGATTCAAAATTAGTCACCCAACAAGAGAGAAACGGGCGACTGCTTCTTGAACTGAACTTGATAAATCAGCTTCCCTTGATCCTTGTAGTAATTGATTTGATCCAACCCTTCTTAGCTTTTCAAAGCTTCTTGAAGTTGAAATTTGGGTAGATCTAGGCTGGAGAATATTGAAGATGATTCTTGATCAGGCTTCTCTCCACCTTCTGAATTCTAGAAGATTACTTATTATATCTGGCTTCACCAATTTTTTACTTCTCTTTTTCTCTATTCTATTTTGTTTCTATATAGATGATCCCTTTATATAGGCTATGTCAAAGGTAACTGGCTGATCCGGTTAATAACTGACATCTGACAGTTCTGATAGTTTTCAAGACCTCTGGCTTGATATCTGCATTTAGGAAACAATTCTACTTAAAGTGTTGAAACTTGACTGTTGGATGTGTCGACATCAGTCCTGGGTGTCAACACTACTCTTGTAGTGATGTCTATATACTTCTGAATGTGACAACACAGCCTTCATCTTGTCTCAACACAGCTTGTGTAATATTTGTAAACACTAATTCTGAGTTTCAACACAGTTGATTTCTTGTATCATAGTGTCGACCCAAGTCCTGGGTGTCAATACAACTTTTTATTTGACTCTACATTTCTAGTTAAAAGTGTCAACACTAGTCCTGAGTGTCGACACAGCTTTCTCCTTGTCTCAACGCATCTTTGAAAAAAGTGTCGACACTGGTCTAGTGTCTCGACACTTTTGTACTTAGCTTTATTTGCCTGCACACAAGAACTAAACATTCATCAAATAAAACTATGTGTATATCATTGAGTTAAAAGGGCTTCTTCAAATCAAGTATATTGTGACCAATGTACCCAACAATCTCCCCCTATTTGGAGAAGTCATAATCCCTGAAAGTGAGATCTATCCTAGAGATTAGAGCAATCACACAGCAAGAAAAAAAAACAAATAAAAATAAAAGAGCAATCCAGATGACACAAGAATTTTATAGTGGTTCCCCTAAACTTGGGTACATCCACTCTTCTACCACCCTTGGTAGGAATCCACTCAGGATGAGTTGATCAGGTGTCCTGACACTAATGAGCTTTTGATAAGGTGCTCAAAAACCAAACCTAGATTTTTTGATCAGGTGTCTTGCCACCACTGAGTTTTGACAAGGCTCTCAGAATTAGACTCAGAACTTTTGAAGGGAGTTTTGATAACCCTTTTACAGGAGGAAAGGAAAAAATAAGAGGTGAAGATGTCTTCTCTGTCTCAATCAAATGAGAGAAGCATAAGTGGATTATTGATGATGTCAAAGCTCCCCCTGATATGTGGTTCAGGAGTGGAAGCTTTGCATAGGGTGATAGGCCTTCAATGGATGTCTGCTCCAGCAATAGATGATTTCAGCAATGGCTGAAATGTGAGTTGTCTTGGAGAGAATGATGAAGCCTTGATGATGTTGATTTTCTAGTAAGCCTTCAGACTGATGTAGAGTAGTTGTCTCTTCAGGCTTCCTGGAGCAGTAGATCTGAGAAGAGTACTTTGTTGTACAGGTGATGTTGAGTTCTTCCTGGAACTCTGATTGTTGTATATTATTTTCACTGTATTTTGCTCTCCCTTCTATTCTTGGTTATTCTCTTGTATTTTGTTCCTCTGTTTCTCTGTATATTTATTCTGATAGAAGAGAAACGGACATTTGAATTCAGCACTTATTACAGCTTACTTTTAGATACTCCAACGGCTATAATATTCATAAATGCATTCCCATAATAGTCCTGTAATAAAGCTATATTTGAATATTGACAGCTCACTTTGATTGGACCAAAGAATATCCTAAAAATCCGCCTGAAAACTTGCGTTCGGAGTTCTGACAGAAATCGTCGATCTGCTTTGATGATCGTCGATCTGCTTTGATGATCGTCGATCGGAGCTCGACTATCGTCGATCTGAGCTGGCAAATATTGAAGTCGGTCTGAGACAGAAATTATCGATCTCAGCTAGACGGAAAGCGTCGAACTCAGCTTGATGATAAAACGTCGACCAGAGCTCAGAGCTAAAACGTCAACCAGAGCTCAACGTTTCAGCAGAGTTGAGCTAGACGATCCAGCAGAGATGAGCTCGACGATCTTCGACCGGAGCTCGACGATCGTCGACCTGAGCATAATGTTGAACTCTTGGCTGATTTCTTCTATCTTTGAGATCCTCTGACTTAGCACAACCTATGACCCTTAGCTATACATTGATGGGTCAATCTAATAAACTTAAAGACATAGTGATCCTGACACAAATTCAAATTAGGGTGTTCCAACAATCTCCCCCTATTTGTGTTAGGATTACTATTTACATGAAAATAAAAATATTACAATAAATAAATATTACAAAGCATAAGATATAAAAAGAAAAGCTTGCAATGCTGGCTCATGTTGTTGTTAAAAACTGACTTCTGCTGGCACTACAATCTCCCCCTATGTTGATGCAGTAACTGTGATTGGAGGAGGCTGGAATGACTTTTAAAATTAGATTTTGATTGAGTCATCCAGCTAACTCTTATAGATGGTACCTGCAGAAAGCTATGGTAGAGATTGCTCTCTCCTTAAAAAGGATATGTTAGCAGAAAAATGATATTTGTCCAGCAAATTTTATTAGGATTCTGGATTTGAAAAACAAAGTCTGATATCTTCCTTCCTATAGAATTTCTTTTCATCATAAGAGATTCAAACTCAGTGCCATAATCACTGTTGACCAATGCAACTAGAGTAGAAGACTCAACCTAGATGAATTTAGAAAAAGATTTATAAGAAATATGAAGTATCTGACAGAGAATTCACATATAGAAGTCCTAAAATAATTTTGAACAAAATATCAAAAAGATATAAGCAGTCCTAAGAAAAGATGTTTCCTAATAAATTTGTTCCAAATAAGAAAAGGATTTGAAAATATTTTAATTAGTTTATCCTTATATTTATGAATCAGATTTATGAAAAGGCAGACTGAGTTCGATGGTCTGAACTCATTTTGTTGATTAAAATATTCCTTCTTCCTTTGAATATATTCTGAAAACATTCCTCTGAGAAGTTTTGTTTCCTCCTCAGGTTTTATTGAACTTTGGCAGCAAAATTGAAATTCTAAGTTAACTGAACTAAAAACAGAGTTAGATAATACCTGGTCCTCTTCAGGTTTTGATTTGCCTTCTGTTTATTCAGCCTTTAAACTGCTGCAGGAAGAATTGATGGCCATTAAGCAAAATGTTTTGGCACTTGCTTCCTCTTTTTCATCTTCAAATGATGATTCATCATCTGATACATCCCAAATAACATCTAGGGATATTGATTCTCCTTCTTCAAATAAGATGTTGTGACTTCTTTCTGTAGTTCCATCCACTGGTTCAGAAGCCATTTGATGGAGAGAATCCCATATCTCCTTAGCTGTTGAGCATTCAACAACTTCTTGAAATAAGTCATCAGATAATGACTGTGCTAGGATATTCATGGCTCTGGCATCAGCTAGCCTGGCACTTTTAGTTGTTGTTGCTGAGGCTGGGAGACCTATCATAATGGAATAAAAAATTTCTTCATCAATATTGTCCATAAATAACTTAATTCTTGTCTTCCAAAGTGCAAATTTGTTTATGTTGCACTTAGGAGGTCTGGTGCTAGAATATTCCATATTCTTGCTATGTGAAAGAAAAAAAAACAGAGTAATTAATCTAACTAGGATTGATCAAAAGAAGGATCTTTTGGTTCAGGTGTTAGGCTGTATAAGCAACCAACCTATGATGGTTTAGTTATTGTATAACCAACCAGCCTCTGATACCAATTGAAAGTGAGATCTATCCTAGAGATTAGAGCAATCACACAGCAAGAAAAAAAACAAATAAAAATAAAAGAGCAATCCAGATGACCCAAGAATTTTATAGTGGTTCCCCTAAACTTGGGTACATCCACTCTTCTACCACCCTTGGTAGGAATCCACTCAGGATGAGTTGATCAGGTGTCCTGACACCAATGAGCTTTTGATAAGGTACTCAAAAACCAAACCTAGATTTTTTGATCAGGTGTCTTGCCACCACTGAGTTTTGAAAAGGCTCTCAGAACCAGACTCAGAACTTTTGATGGGAGTTTTGATAACCCTTTTACAGGAGGAAAGAAAAAATAAGAGGTGAAGATGTCTTCTCTATCTCAATCAAATGAGAGAAGCACAAGTGGATTGTTGATGATGTCAAAGCTCCCCCTGAGATGTAGAAGGGTTCAGGAGTGGAAGCTTTGCACAGGGTGATAGGCCTTCAATGGATGTCTGCTCCAGCAATAGATGATTTCAGCAATGGCTGAAATGTGAGTTATCTTGGAGAGAATGATGAAGCCTTGATGATGTTGATTTTCTAGTAAGGCTTCAGACTGATGTAGAGTAGTTGTCTCTTCAGGCTTCCTGGAGCAGTAGATCTGAGAAGAGCACTTTGTTGTACAGGTGATGTTGAGTTCTTCCTGGAACACTGATTGTTGTATATTATTTTCACTGTATTCTGCTCTCCCTTCTGTTCTTGGTTATTCTCTTGTATTTTGTTCCTCTGTTTCTCTGTATATTTATTCTAATAGAAGAGAAACAGACATTTGAATTCAGCACTTATTACTGCTTACTTTTAGATACTCCAACGGCTATAATATTCATAAATGCATTCCCGTAATAGTCCTGTAATAAAGCTGTATTTGAATATTGACAGCTCACTTTGATTGGACCAAAAAAATCCTGAAAATCCGCCTGAAAACTTGCGTTCAGAGTTCTGGCAGAAATCGTCGATCTGCTTTGATGATCGTCGATCGGAGCTCGACTATCGTCGATCTGAGCTGGCAAATATTGAAGTTGGTCTGAGACAGAAATCGTCGATCTCAGCTAGACGGAAAGCGTTGAACTCAGCTAGACGGAAAGCGTCGAACTCAGCTTGATGATAAAACGTCGACCAGAGCTCAGAGCTAAAACGTCAACCAGTGCTCGACGTTTTAGCAGAGTTGAGCTAGACGATCCAGCAGAGATGAGCTCGACGATCTTCGACCGGAGCTCGACGATCGTCGACCTGAGCATAATGTTGAACTCTTGGCTGATTTCTTCTATCTTTGAGATCCTCTGACTTAGCACAACCTATGACCCTTAGCTATACATTGATGGGTCAATCTAATAAACTTAAAGACATAGTGATCCTGACACAAATTCAAATTAGGGCGTTCCAACAATCCCAATTCAATGATATACAACATGATACCAAAATATGATGATTAAGATATTAAGATTACAGTGTTGTACAATATGTGAAATAACACAGATAAAAACACATATTTCACTAACAACAATAATGTTGATCAGAAAGTAAAGCTTACAATTGCAATTCTAATTAATATCATAAGAAAATGTTATGCAAACCAAAATTTTTACTAATTATTTGTCAAAAGGATTACAGCTATAAACTTTGGTTATTCAAAATTTACATAACAAATTTAACATGAGATACAAAACTAAGAACATCCTATGGCAACTCGGGTTCTCTGATGATAATGCCCTTTCCAGATTGGACTGTGGCTTTCAGCTCAGGTCCCTTATCATCAGCAACCATCTTCCTTTTATCATTCATAGCCTTTGAATTCCTTACTCTTTCAGCCTTTGTCTTTCAAAATAATGGTAAGGCTTTGGGAAATATTTACTAGGCTCAACTGACTTTGCAAGTATCTTCTTTTTCTTCAAATCTCTTTTGAACTTGTAGATAACTTCATGCTGCTTAAGATTCTTGTCTCATTCTTATTCAGAATACCATTTACCTCTGTCTATCACATTTGCATTGACTGCCTTCCATGCAGTGAGGATTATTGATCTGGAGGTTGGACTCCACTGCTCAAAATCTGGTCTAGCCTCAGCTTGTTCTCTAAACCTTTTCTTTGAAAACTGAGCTTCTTTTTCTTTCATCAGCGCAGATTCATACAACTCCACCTCTTCATATGTAATATTTTGAACTGATGGTGGAGGACTGTACATGTGTTGTACAGCTACTTGGATAGCCTCAAATGTAACTTGTGCTGCAGGATTGTACGTGGTTTGCTCAGCAGCATGAGTTCCAGTAGCATAAGGTGTTTTAAGTTGAGCTGGTTGATAACCAGACTCTGTAGTTTGATCTCCATCATACCATAGGGGAGGATGGCCTAAAGTGTCTATGATATTATTTGATATCCAGGTAGCATGTTTAGAACTGGCCCTAATCATTACCCTCTCCCCCTTTATGACTTATCTTGCAACATGATCTCTTATATCATTCTTGTGAAACCTTACCTGTCCATCTAAGTAATTGATACCTGAAGTTACAGTGTTCTTCCCTCTCAGTAATTTGTTTTCACAACTCTTGTCAGAAGCCTTGATATTTGTAAGCAAAGAGGCTGAATGGTTTGCCAGCTGAGTTTCCATGGCCTTTGTAGCAGCAGTTTTTTGTTTTCTAACTCAGTAGTCTGCTCAGTCAGCTTAACCATTATTTTTGTATGCAAAGTAGTCATGTTTGCATCCAAAATTATTTGATTTTCTAGGAAATATCCTTGTTTGACAACCATTTCATCTGCAGTTGTCTTTGCTACTTGCTACTGTTGAGCAATATAGACTACAATATTAGCTCCCTTCTCAAAGAAATTAGTCATGTCTATTTTCAGGAGATTGACTTTAAATATTCTGGACTTTATATCCTGTGCCAGCTGAAATTGCAATTCTTTATTGCTCTCATCTACATACTTTTATAGATCTTTCCTTTGTTTATCCAGCATAATCTTATTTTGTACTAGCAGAGAGCTAGCATCTCCTGTAGAAGCAGCTGGTGTCCCAGATTAGAAATGCTTTTTGTAGATTTTGCTCCTCTTCTTAACCTCAGATAACTTCCTTTTCTTCAACTAAGACCCTTCTTCTTCAGATTCAGAAGAACTTAGCTCTTCAACTAGTGGTGTCTCTTTGGTTTTGACAGTATCTGGGGCCAACTCCCCCTCAACCCTTGTACCTTTCTCATTAATATTGATACTTTCCAAGGTAACATCTGCATGCTGAATTTCAGCATCAGGAACTTCAATCTAGGGAATTTCAGCTATCTCCCTTGGATGTTAGTTTCTTTAGACACAAGAATTTCTTCTTCAGTCTCTTTTGGAACTTCATCCTCCATTTCTCGCTCAGACATTTCTTGTTTAGGAACCTTTGATTGTTCCAGTTCCTGTACAACATCCATAATTATAGTAGTAGTTGTATCCATTGGTAATTCAGTGAGGTTCTCCCCCTCAATTTGATCTTCCTCTTACAAATTCTCCGCATGCACTTGAACACTAGTTCCAGGTGAGGACCTTGGAGATCTTCTTTGTTCTTCATCAGCATCCTTATCTAAACTGAACAGTACTTGTTCCTCAGAATCACTTGAAGTCTCAACTTCCTCTACCACTGCTTGCTTACCTTTTACCTCCTTTGTCTGCTTGGGTTCTGGAGTCTCCTTTGGCAAGACCCTATCCTATCTTAACAAAATTCTGAGGTCCATTCTCCTCATGTGGTTGATCTATGTTCCAACTTTCTGGTTGATATTATCTGGAATTATCTTAACCAGATACATACTAACAATTCTACCCATATTGGGCTTCTGAATCCCTTCTGCAATCTTATCAAACACAACCCTATTCCAATCAGTCTTGATCCTAAAAATAATCCTTGTCATCAGGTTGAATATAAAGGTTGAAATCCTGTCATGTGCTCCAGTCTTACAGAGGAGCACTTTTCCTACTACTTCAGACAAAAACTTACCCTGGGAATTCATTCCCTTTCTATTTAGTGAACTACCAAACCTAGTGGTTGGAGCCAGTCCACACCACTCTAAGGCCTCTGCAGTCTTACTGAACTCCAGTTCATCTTCCTTAGCAATTCTTGGAATCTGAAAGACTTTAGCTAGTCTTTTGATTGTGACCTTTACTTTTGCACCATTTACACTTGACTTAATCTTGGCTGTCTTTGGGTTTAGTGAAGCATTGAAATAGAACTCAGATACTTCTCTCTTCAATATCTTAGTTGGTTCAGAAAGCAGATACTCAAGACCCGCCTCATTGACAAGGTCTATGACATTCTTGATCTCTTCTTGTGCGGATACGAATGCGTTTCGCACCAGTTCATAACCCTCGTTGATGTTGTCGTCCATCTTGGGTGCAATTTGAGTTGAGAGAATTTGATATTGAGAAGTGTCGACTAAGGATTTCTAGGTCTCGATACTTAGGGAACAGTCTCTCAAGTTTTCTGGTAAGCGTAGTCGATAACTCCTTGCACCCCCTATTTATAGTAACTGTATGCGGAAGGTGAGAAGGCGCGCTGCATTTAGAATTTTCTGAATATACGGAAAAAGTCTAGTGTCGACATGGAAAACCTACACAGTCGAGATGTATCAACTTAAGTCGACACAAGGTTCATGTCTCTCGACACAGACCTCAGGGTCTCGACACTAATTTTTAATGTCTCGACACATGGCTATTTATTGTGTCGATACACATTCTGGGGTCTCGACACAATACTACCTATAATGTCGACACACATTGTGGTGTCTTGACACAATTTTTTGACTTAGATAAAATTTGAGTTCTAAATATAATTTCTTGACTTGATAAAGTCTTTCTTAATTGATTAGATTTGTTGACATTGTTAGTTATCTTTTATCAGTTGTACAGACTTTTATTGTTACTAATTGAAAATATTTACTCAATATTTAACATACCTAGTTCAAATTTAAAGTAATTGAATTTGCTTTCATCTAGGGGTTTTGTAAAAATGTCAGCAACTTGTCTTTCTGTTAAAGTATATTGTAAGCTGATATTTTCTTTTTCAACATTTTCTCTGAGAAAGTGATATCTAATTTCTATATGTTTAGTTCTACTGTGTGAAACAGGATTATTAGCAATGGAAATTGCACTAGTAGAATCCCAAAACATAACAGATTTACTTAGTTTTACACTGTAGTCCAATAGTTGATGCTGAATCCACAGCAACTATACATAGCATCTTCCAGCAGATATGTACTCAGATTCTACTGTAGAAATTGCAACACTTGTTTGCTTCTTGCTACTCAAACTTATGAGTCTTTTCCCTAGAAACTGACAAGTTCCAGAAGTAATCTTTCTGTCTTCTTTACACCCTACAAAATTTGAATCTATGTACCCTATGAGTTCAAAATCACTATCCTTAGGATACCAAAGCCCAAGGTTGGGTGTGCCCTTAAGATATCTTAATATTCTCTTTACAATAGTGTAATGAGACTCTTTGGGGCATGCTTGGTACCTAGCACATACAAATGTTGAGAACATAATATCTGGCCTACTAGCAGTCAAATATAGGAGCGATCCAATGATGCCTCTATATAAGGTTTCATCAAGTGGTTTCCCAGATTCATCCTTGTGTAGTGACACTGAAGAACCCATTGGAGTTCTCATGGTAGAAGAATTCTCCATATCATACCTCTTAATCAACTCCTTAATTAACTTAGACTGAGATGGATATACCATCCTCAGATTGCCTAACTTGGAATCCCAAGAAGAATTTTAGCTCACCCATACTGCTCATTTCAAACTTGCCTTGCATTAGCCTGCCAAATTTTCTACACAGCTTCTCATTAGTAGACCCAAAAATTATGTCATCTATATATATTTGTACAAGGATGCTTGAACCTTTGATGTCCCTAAGGAATAGTTTCTTGTCTATCTTTCCTCTAGAAAACTTGTTCTTTATAAGAAAGGTAGACATGATCTCATACCAGGCTCTAGGTGCTTGTTTTAACCCATACAAAGCTTTGTGCAATCTATAGATATAGGAGTTGAGTTTAGGGTTTACAAAACCTGGTGGCTGCTCTACATAGACTTCCTCCTTTAGTGTACCATTGAGGAATGCTGACTTTATATCCATCTAGTAGACCTTGTATAATTTGTATGTTGCATGAGCTAAGAATAACCTTATGGCCTCTATCCTAGCTACTGGAGCAAAGGTTTGGTCAAAGTCTATCCCTTCCTCTTATCTATATCCTTTAGCCACTAATCTAGGTTTGTTCTTAGCTATAACCCCATACTCATCTAGTTTATTCCTGTAAATCCACTTAGTGCCTATGATACTGTGATCACTAGGTCTAGGAACTAGACTCAAGACTTTACATCTCTCAAATTGATTGAGCTCTTCTTGCATAGCAATAATCCAGTTGGGGTCTAAATTAGCTTCTTCAAACTTTTTAGGTTCTACCTGAGAGAGAAAGCTAGAGTATAAAACCTCATTGTGATATCTACTCCTAGTAGTCACTCCAAGCCTAGCATCACCTATTATTTGATCAATAGGATGATCTCTAAGGTGTCTAACTGCTACTAGCAGGTGCCTACCATCATTTAGATCTACAGGAGGAATAGGATGATTCTCTTCCTCCCCCTAGGCAATTACTGTATCTTCTATAGGAATTTCTACATTGTCTCTAGTGTGTAACTCTAGATCAGGTGAATCACCTATATTTAACTTCTCCATCCTAGTGTCAACATCACCTAGACAAGAGTTGTTATAAATCTCATTAAATAGTACAGAAGTTTCTTCAAAAACTACATTAATTGATTCCTCTATAACTTGATGTTTCAAGTTGTAGATCTTGTATGCTTTGCTATGTACAATATACCCTACAAAGATTACTTCATAGAATTTCTCTGAAAACTTAGTTAGATAAGTTTTCCCACTATCCAATACATAACACTTACTACCAAAAATATTGAAGTAGGACAGATTTGGTTTTCTGCTTTTCATTAGTTCATAGGGAGTCTTGCTATAATTCTTGTTGATCAGGGCCCTATTTTGAACATAGCATGTTATGTTCACAGCCTCAGCCTAGAAATATTCTGGGTGAGATGTATCACTCAACATTATTCTAGCTACCTCAATGAGAGTTCTATTCTTTCTCTCAGCAACTCCATTTTGTTGTGGTGTTCTTGGAGAGGAGAACTCCTAAAAGATCCCTAGTTCCTTATATAAATTTGTCATCTTTTCATATTGAAATTCTATACCATGGTCACTTCTAAGCTTGACCACAGAACATCCCATCTCAATCTGAACTTGTCTGACAAAATCAGCAAGGATGTCTAGTGTTTCAGACTTTCTCCTTAGGAAGAATACTCAATCAAACCTAGAGTGATCATCCACAATCACATAGGTATAGGACTTCCTACCCAAACTAAGAACTTGCATAGGACCAAATAGATCCATATGAAGTAAGTAGAGACACCTCTCAGTGTCTTTGGACTGAATGCTCTTAAAGGAGACTTTTGTCTATTTGCATTTTTGACATGCAAGACATAAGCCTTCTTTGGAGCATTTGAGATGGGGACTGTTTATAACTAAGTCCATAGAGAATAGCTTGCACATAACTTTATAGTTTAAGTGAGCCAGCCTCTTGTGCCACTGCACACACAAAGAGTCTTTCTTACTAGCTACTAGGCATACAAGAGATTTATCATTTAAACTTAAGAAATTTAGAAAATAAATGTTCCCACACCTAGTGCCTGACAAGATGATCTCTTGATCACTTGAATTCCTTATCAGACACTTGTCATTGTGGAAAACAATTTCATAACCTATATCACAAAGCTGACTTATGATTATCAGATTGTGGTTCAATCCTTCCACATAAGCCACTTTTGTAATGGTAACTAGGCCATTAGAAATGTTACCATATCCCTTGGTGTGTCCTTTCTCTGACCCTCCAAAGATGTATTTTGGTCTATTCCAGACTAGAGTGTAATCTCTTAGCAAACTCCTTATTCCAGTCATTTGCTTGGAACAACCACTATCCAAGTACCATACTGACCGTCCTGTGGTACTTGGTTCCACCTGCAAACACAGAATTAATTCACCTTAGGCACCCAAATAGTTTTGGGGCCTTGGTTCCTGTTAGGCTTTACTGTGTGAAACACAGCAGACTTTCTAAACACAACTGGTTGAGTCTTATATGAAGGTGTTGTTGGATTATACCAACAATCTAGGGCAAAATTCTCAACCTTCCCACATCACCAACACTCAAATTAATTGTATCTTCTCTTTGGCTGCACATTTGAAGTTGTACTTCTGTGTACCTTAGACTTGACATCCAGCTTTCAAGGTAGTGGTGCAAAATTCACACCCTTACCTTTCAGATTAAGGTGTGATGCACTGGGACCATCTACAAGAATTCCTTGGCTTCTTGGATTGATCACCCTCTGTGGTGGTTTATGGCCTTTATTGTCATTCGATGTCTGTCCCTTCAAGCAAAGCTCTTTATTGAACTTGCTGGTAGAGCACTCAGACATCATGTGTCCAGGAACACATGATCTCAAGCATCTGTTAGAAGGCAGATACTTGGAAGGTTGCTTAAATAGACCTATTGTGGCTTTACTCTTAGGTACAGATTTCTTTTTAAACTTTTTGTTCCTGATATACCCTACACCACTTCTAAATGGTGTAGAGAAGGTGTCTATGGTAGGTAGCACTGACTTAGGTTTTGAGAATTTAGTCACGAGCTGTCTTTCCTGGGTAAGCTTTGCTTCCAAGTCCTTGACAGTCTTGACCTGTTCTACTATTACCCCTGCCGGGCAATCTATCTTGTTGGTTAGTTCTATAAGCTTCAATTTTTGCAGGTCCAACTTTATGTTGGCCCTCTCCAATTAAAAAGATACTCCCCTCAGAGATTCTAATTCTCTGGCTTGATCCTTAGCAAACTCTTTGCTTGCAATCAAGGCCTTTAGTAACTTCCCATATCTGTTGATAAGTGTGTTGAAATCAGCTTCAATGTCTAAATCATGTTCTCTATTATTGGAGGAGTGTGCACATGATTAATTTTCTGAAGCAAAAAAAGAATCTGAGGCTAAACTATGAGAGATTGATTTTATCTTAGTAGGATCTGAACAATCCTGATCTCCTTCTCATGATTGGGTCTCCTCAATATCTATCAGGCCTATGAGAGCCTCCTCCTCTTCTGATTCTTATGAATCAGACTCACTATCAGACAGTGTAGACTGTCTCTTTGCCAAGTGGCTTTTGTCAGCCTTTTTGTGTTGTACATCTTTCCAGTTCTCTGACTTTTCTCCTTTCTTTTTGTTTGGCAATTAGCTATGACATGCCCTTTTCTATTGCAACAATAACACACAAAATTAGTCTTAATATATTTGTTTTGTGAAGAACCATACCTGTCCCCAGATTTCTTCTTCCTTGGTTTATCTGGATGATTGGTCTTCTTGAGAGAAGATTCTCCAGCTGGACCCTTCCAGCTGCCCTAACTTCTTCTCCCCAACATCTTCTTAAACTGTCTAGAGAAGAGAGACTCAATCAGGTCTCATCCTGATGAGGATAATTCTAAACACTTAGAAGTTGTTTCCAGTCTTTCTGAGAGTGTTGACTTCTCTCTGACCTTCCTGGATGACTCAGCCTTTAGTGCCAAGGTCTTTTCTCTGTTGTGCTCTAGCTGAATCTTCTTCAGACTTCCTGAGATTGAGCTGTAACTCATGGGACAACAGCTTGCCAAATAGAGTCTGGGGGGTCTATGTTGGCTAAATTACCCATTTCTCTTATTTCACAGATCTTGATGTCCCATTCCTTATTCAGGGACTTCAAGAACTTATCATTAAGTTCATAGTTAGAAAAGCTCCTGCCATAAGTCCTCAGGTTGTTTACAATTCTGAAAAACTTTTAAAAACATTCAGCCACTGAGTCTTTCTTATCATGTCTGAAGGCTTCATACTGTTGGTTTAGCAGAGATTTTCTATCATCTCTGACCTCATCAGTTCCTTTCATATAGACAATCAGTGACTCCCACATTTCTTTAGAAGTTTTACAATGAATTAGGTTTTGAAAAGTGGAATCATCTATTGCACTGACTATAATATTCTGAGCCCTCTTGTCCACAGAGGCCAGAATGATTTCATCCTTATCCATCTCCATGTAGGTCTTTGGTGTCTTGATGTTTGCATCAAGAACCGACACTTTCATAGGAATGAAAGGTCCTTTCCCCACTATGATGTATATTCTTGGATCTGCTGCCTCCATGAATAATCTTACTCTCTCCTTCCAAATTCCAAAATTTTCTTTGGAGCAGACTGGGAGCTTGATGGAATTGGTTCCCTCTAAGCCATGATTTATCTTTCTCTACAATCCTTTGGATTCTCACTAGGCTATTATGCCTTCTCAGTGAACCCATCCTCTGATACCAATTAAAAATGTTTGTTTTAGGATTGTGAGTAACCTAAAGGGGGGTGAATAGGTCCAATTTAATTCTAGGCTACTTTTAAATAATGAAATTTGATTTTCTATCTTTATTACTGCCCCAGTCAGATAAAATAAGAAAACTATTCAGCAATTAAAATAATGACAGCACAACAATCATAGTACAGTACACACAGATTTTTAGTTGTTTCCCATTTGATAGGTACATCCACTTTCTCCCTTCGCCTATCTAGCAATGAACTTGATTCAGCCAAACTTCTTCTTTCTCTATTCAGATCCTCAGTTCTTACAGCTCAGAGCCCAACTGGCTCCTACAACTCAGACTATACAAGTCTTACCACTCAGATCTTCAAGTTCTTTCCAAGAACTCTACCTCAAAGTGAATCCACACTCCTACACCTCAGGCAACTCCTGCCCTACAACTCAGAACAATCAGTTCCTACACCTTAGAGAAATACCCACTTCTCCTACCTTAGGCAATTCTTGCCCTACCTTAATCTTTATAATACAGGCTTACAACTCAGAAAAATTGATTCCCCTATACTCAGATCTACAATTAGATCTTACAAGATTAACAATGGTGAAAATAAATTTATTCAGAATTAGTCACCCAGCATGAGAGAAACGGGCGACTGCTTCTTGAACTGAACTTGATAAGTCAGCTTCCCTTGATCCTTATAGTAATTGATTTGATCCAACCATTCTTAGATTTTCAAAGGTTCTTGAAGTTGAAATTTGGGTAGATCTAGGCTGGAGAATGTTGAAGATGATGTTTGATCAGGCTTCTCTCCACCTTCTGAATTCTAGCAGATTACTTCTTAGATCTGGCTTCTCCAATTTTTTACTTCTCTTTTTCTCTATTCTATTTTGTTTCTATATAGATGACCCCTTTATATAGGCTCTGTCAAAGGTAACCCGGTTGATCCAGTTAATAAATGACATCTGACAGTTCTGGCAGTTGTCAGGACCTTTGGCTTGATATCTGCACTTAGGAAACAATTCTTCTTGAAGTGTTGAAACTTGACTGTTGGATGTGTTGACACCAGTCCTGGGTGTCGACACTACTCTTGTAGTGATGTCGACATACTTCTGAATGTGTCGACACAACGTCACCTTGCCTCGACACATCTTGTGTAATTTGTATCGACACTAATCTTGAGTGTCAACACAGTTGATTTCTTGTATACTAGTGTCGACCTAAGTCCTGGGTGTCAACACAACTTTCTCTTTGACTCTGCACGTCTAGTTTAAGAGTGTCGACACTACTCCATAGTATCGACACAGCTTTCACCTTGTCTCAGTGCATCTTCGATAAAAGTGTCGACACTAGTCTAGTGTCTCGACGCTTTTGTACTTAGCTTTATTTGCTTGCATACAATAACTAAAAATTCATCAAATAAAACTATGTGTATATCATTGAGCTGAAAGGGCTTCTTCAAATCAAGTACATTGTGACCAATATACCCAATACCTTTGTGAAGAAGGGAGATACCGTGCAAGGAATAGTCTCAAAAATTCCTCCATCGAGACCTCTGACATTAGCCTGCCCGCAAGCTGGTGCAACTCTATCACGTCCCACCATAGCCTTGCCTCTCCGTCCAATATGAAAGTGGATAACATGAATTTTTTTCTTTTCTCCGTCTCCGTAGTCGTCAAGATTCTCTTCACTCACGAGAGCCAATCGTCAGCCTGAATCGGGGATCCCGTTCTTGTTAATGTAGGCAGATTGAAGCTCATAAAGTGCTTCAATTGCTTCTTTGTCGCTCACCTCTCTACCAAAGGCTCAGCAGACACTTGCCCCGCCGCCACTGGCTCAACTACGCCAGCCTGCACCGGGGCCACCTCAGTGTGTACCTGCCCTCTTAGATGTGTATTGATCATTGCAAACACAGCTTCAATAACTAAATGAATTGTCTTGGCAAAAGGAGGACGTGCAGGCGCCTGAGACCGTGCATTACTTTCTGTAGAGTGTTGATTTTGCGACAGCTCTACACCGCTCCTTGTCAGCTATAATTGCGCAATACACAAATTAGTGACTAATAAATACAGCAAACATCAACCAAAAGAACGCTCAGGTTCAACAAACAATGTTTTTAACATATTGCATGTGTGTTTTAAATTCCTAAGTGGACATTCACCAGTGACTTTATGTCTTTAAGGTGACGCACACACGTGCTCTTAAACCCTTAAGAGAATTCGAACACGAATTTAGGGGCATGAACCGACACCTATAAGCTGATATCAAATTGTAACACCCCCAATCTGTCACGAATAATATAACAGATGGTCCGGTCAGGGCCCCACGCCATATTATATGAATAGACTAAAGGGTTATGAAATGAAACCATAATGTTTTTTTTTCTATTTTGAAAATGCACCCTAACACGGAGTTGCATTCAACAGAAGCATTTAAAGGTTGAAAAACCGATCACCGAAAAAGGAATTTTCACTACACCAGGAATGAAAAAGGCATACACCAAAACATTTTGGCCTTAAGGCCTTACATCAACAAAGGTTTACCAAATTAAAAGTGGTTTCCAAATATCGGCATGTAGGCCGACAAAACACAAAAACAATAACAAAAATTTGGGCCTTTGAGGGTCGACACAGCTTTGGTCTCCAGCCCTCTACTTCCTGCTTTGCTCCACAGCACCTGCATGTAAAACATTCCACAAAGCAGTGGAAAACAAGGGAACGGTCAGCTGGAGTTGACCAAATTATAACGACCTCAGCCCTTTCTTCGGGTGGTGATGCTTAATCCCTGTAAGCAATTAGCATGTTTATATATTTAATATAAATGTGAAACTTAAGCATCATACTTCACAGACGTTGGCGCAACCAGCCAAACATTTCGTGCTCTTAGGGGACCGTAATGGTGTACCGAGTTTCCTCGGATCCCACCTTTTGCCATCACTGGCATACGATAGTGCATAAAGCACCCCAAAGGTGAACTCCGCTAGTCCACCACCATTCTCAGTCCCGGACTGGATGGTTCTGCTTGAGCATTATTAGGCAGGCCTATAGCCTCTACTCACCCCTATGCCAATGACAATTGTCAAGTACTTTAGGTCTCTTTAGCTTAACGACATAGAGCAGGTACAGTTCAGCTCTTTCCCGTTACTAAAATCGTCATACCAATTAACGAAACCGACGCGGGTCAGCATCCCCTTTCCTGTACACGATATACTGTACATTATGTTTCAAGGTTGGCACTCGTGGCTACCAAAGTTTGGCACCCAAGGAGCGCAACTCAACACGCTAGCACACGGTCTTCGAGAGACCGGTTAGGCACACAACATAACAAAAGCTCCCTGGGAGCTAATTGTAACATCACATTTCCAGCTAGACCCCTAGGAGTGGTTTTGTCATGACTAGGTCATGACAAAACCTTAAGAAGCCCAAGAAGACCAAGTGAGCTTAGGCATGAAGGTGGAGATCACCATGGTCTGCAAATAATAGAATTCTAAACACTAGTTTAGGATGAACATAGGGCTTCACCATGACCCCATGATCCCACCACAACATCCCTAAACCATTGGAAGGTCCATTAGATCCCTAAGGGTCCATTGGAATCAACCCAGGGTGGCCAAGTTGACCTAGGATCATCCTAGGCCTAAAATGGGCAAGGTGCCCTAACTAAGGGCAATGTGCCCCTAATGTGCCCAACCAACCATACCTAAGTCTTCCCAGACCTAGGGTGAAGTCAATGGGTGACCAAAGACCCATTGAGGTCAACTTTAGAGGCTGAGTTGACCCAAGTCAACCCTAGCCCCAAAGTGGTCAAAGTGCCCTAACTAAGGGGCAAGTGACCACCAAGGTGCCAAGTCAACCCAATTCAATCCTTTCTAGACTTTAGGGGAGGCCAATGGGTCACTAAGGACTCATTAGGGTCAACCCAAATGGTCAATTTGACCAAGGTTAACTCAATCCTTGAAATAGGTCAAATTAGCCCAAATGGGCAAACCCAAGCTCAAACACATTTCCCCCACTTGGGCTAACCTCATTATTATTATTCATATGGGTTAGTGGGCTGCCAATAGGCTGGAGGAGAGATAAAAATTCGGACATGGTGAGTAGGAGAGAGAAAGATTCATTTTTCCCTTTAATGGAGAGAGAGAAAGTGAGAAAAGGAGGCCATTCATGGCCAACGGAGACCAATGGCCTCTCCAATTGATTCCAAAGGCTGAATACATTCCCCCCATCGGTTTTGAGGAGTTAAATAGCCATGGACAGCCACCCTAGGTGGCTGAAATTAATTTCTCCCAAAAGGAAGAGAGAGAAAGAGGAGAGAGAAAGCCATTAATGGCCATAGGAGATCAAGAGCCCCTCTCCTCACCTCCGTTTGCTGGATTCATCTTCCCTGGATAATTAAGAGGAGATCAACAGCCATAATCAGCCCTAAATGGCCGAGTTTAATGAACCCATGGGTGACCAAAATTTTCACCTTCATGGCCAATAATGGCCATTGGTGCTACACCCTTCCTCTCCCCCATTTAGCCCTCTTAAAAGCATCCCTGGACTCAAAGGAGGAGTTTCCACAATCCCACTGAAGGAGCCGAGTCAGTTGGTAGTATAGTTGCAAAGCACGGAAAGCTCCACCACCGGCCATGGCGCACCACCACCAAACCCGTCGGCAAGCACAGTTAAAGGTCCTCCTCTACTCCTCTCTTCGTGGGCTAGATCTTTAAATCTTTTAGGAGATAAATAGAGCTCAATTGAGCCGGATCGGGTGAGAGAAATTTAAAAAATTTCATGGATTTACACCTTGTGAGTTCGCCGAAAACCGCCCCACCGGTGGCCGTGCCGCCGCCCGGTGATAGCCCCTACCTCAACGAAGGTGGTGGCGGTGGTGGCCGGCCAGGGAGGTGGACGGGTGGTTGGGAAAAAGTGCTGGAATAGGCTACAGGTTCGGGCAATCCCATCCCTTTTCTGTAGGAAGAAGATGACCAGGAGGCGTTGGATCTGCTTCAAGATTCGTGCATAGATCTGAATTTATTAATTCCTATTTTATTAATTTCTGTCCCATTACTGGTCTATTTTTAAATTAAATATTAAAAATACCTAGAGTAGCCTACAAAAAAAGTCGTCTACATGAAAGTTGTTGCCCTAAGAGCTAGTTTACTTCAAAATTGGTTTGAACCAATTTGGATTTCAGGTTAGACCACAACACGCATTTTGGTGAGATCTATACCTAGGCTAGGTCAGAGATTTTTTTGAGTGCCCCCATCAATACAGCCATCCAAATGACTTGAAATTTTGGATGGGGGTCACTCTTACCTTTACCTAGAACATATCCAAAACTGGGAATTTTTGAAAAACATTTTTCTATAGTTTTTGTAATTATTAAATAAACCTTGTATAATTTAATTAGAGGGCCTAAAGACCTCTAAATTCTCTCAAATTTTGGTGAGAGGTTATTCGGGTCAATATAGGTCAATGTATAAATTTCATCCCATTTGGAGGTGATTTAGTTTGGAAATAAGCAAACCCTAAGTTGGACCAAAAAGGGGTATTTAGGTCAGTGTCCCTTGTAGGTTTAAGTGGCCAAATCACCTCAACAGAGGTTGAAAATTGGGTCACTAATTTGTTATGTCAGTAAGCTCCCTCACATGGATTGTGGGGTAGATTAGGGTGGATTTGCCCTAGGACCCAAGTTCAAACCTTAAGGTTGAACTTTGGGGGCTTGTGATGGACATATGGTGTTATGTCCTTGGATGGACTAGGGGATTAGTCCATGTGATCCTAGGGTGGTGAAATGCCCTAGGGAGAGATATGGTGGTAATTGGACACATGCACCCCACTTAAATCACTTTGTAAGTA
Organism: Platanthera zijinensis; assembly: GCA_039513925.1. NCBI lineage: Eukaryota > Viridiplantae > Streptophyta > Magnoliopsida > Asparagales > Orchidaceae > Platanthera > Platanthera zijinensis. Next base: position 78,872,458 of record CM077089.1, read on the forward strand.
TTTAGGTTCTTAAACCCTAGAAATTATTTAATGGGTCATATGACCTTGAATCTTGGTGGTACTTTGGTAAGGTTAATTTCATAGTTTTATTAGCCTCTAGGATTTATATTAGGTTGTTTAGATATCAGTAGCTCACCCTTGTAGTTATAGCTTCCATAATGCACTTTTTGATGATAATGATGTAATTATGATTTATGTGTCTTAGAATGGTTTGAAACTATTGAAGTAGGAGACCGAGCAGTCTGGCGATCTATGCTTGGCGAGTTGAAGATCGCGCGGTCTGGCGGTCTCTCTCCAGCGGTTTGATATCCAGACCGTTGTTGTTTGCTGTTCGAGCGGTCTAGCGGTCTCCTACCGCGTCTTGTTCTCTTCCTTCTGGTGTTGTCGAGCGGTTAGCCCCTTTGTCTAACCGCGCATCCTGATCGGTTTGTTTATGTCTTGCCGCTCAGCTCTGTAAATTTTTAGTCCCACATTGTTTATTTGTACTCTCTGCACTCTCCTCCATTCTATAAAAGGGAGGTCATACCTTTGTAAATCTTATCTTTTTGGATAATAAAACTTTCAATTATTCAAATTCTGGCTTGTTTTTAGTCGCATGTTCGCTGCTTTTACATGGTATCAAAGGAAATATTTGATTCCTCCTGATTCCTTTGGCTGAGCGGCTTCATTCTCTGTTTGCACAAATACCTATCTGTCCGCGCAGCTTCTTTGCCTTGTCGCTGCCCAGTTTACGCGACTTCCTTCCCCTTTTTTCTGCGACCTATTTTCGTGGCCTCTTTGCTTCCCTTTCGCTGACTTCTCTTCTCGTCCACTCGCACCCTGTGTGTTCACGCGACTTCTTCTCTGTTCGCCCGGACTCTTTCCTATTCACGCAATCTCCCCTTCTTCTCACGAACTTCCCAGTTCGCGCAACCTCTGTCCCTGTCTTTTGGTCTACTTCCTAGTCATGGCCCTTCTTGCTACTAGTGTGTTGACACTGTGACCGTTGCAGCTTCTTCTCTTTAGCCCGCTGCGATTTCCGTCTTTTTCGCTGTGGTTTCTTCTTCGTGTCACAGACTCCTTGTTCGTGTGGCTTCCCCCTTATTCGCGCGGCTTCCCCCTTTTCTATCCGCATGACCTCTCTTCTACTCATACGGCTTCTTGTGTTTCTCTATGGCCAATTTCGATATCTCCACCCCCATCATCTCTACCTCCCCCACTCCTGTGGCTCCTCCTCCTCCTCCTCCTACTCCTTCGGAAACCTTGGCACGGTTTCTAAACTAGTTGGTTCCAACTATCCGGATTGGAGCGTTTCTTTCACCTTTCTTCTTCATTCTCAGTGCAAACGTCATCACCTCACCGATGACCAACCCTCCTCCCGGGTCTGCTCAATTTGATGATTGGGATGCGAGTGATGTGCTTGTCCGCACTTGGCTGGCCAACAGCCTCTCTAATGAATGCCATCCCGTCATCCGCCATGATGAGACGGTCAAGGCTGCCTAGCTTCACCTCGCTACTCTCTACTCGACGGGGGCCCAGACGTCCCGCATTTATACTCTTTATGCGGACCTCTTCTCCTGCCCTTCAATGTCTCCTGTTGCGGCTTATCAACTGGTTCAGGCTCTTAGCGCATAGATCCTCTAGAATCGCCCCTTCTCCATGGACTTGGCCGAGCAGCACAAGCACCTCCAGGAACTCCTGGTTGTTTGTTATCTTCTATGACTTCCCGATTCCTATAATATGATCCGCCAACAAATATTTGGCGAGGCGGAATCTTTAACTTTGGATGCCACCGCGGCTCGTATCGCCGCTATTACTTTACTGCTCCAGCATCCTCTGTTGTCCTCCCCTCCTCCACAAGACTCCTATGCGCACCAAGCTCAGTGGGGTGACACTAGTAGCTACAGCCAGTCAGGCGGGCGCGGTTCGTCCAGGTTCGTCTATTATCACTGTGGTCGTACCAGCCATTATGTTGACCACTGCTGGCAGAAACATCCTCATCTTCACCCCTCTGGTGATGCATCGTCCTCCACCTCCGCCTCCTCACGGTCGTCTGCCTCTGTGGCCACGACTTTAGGTAGTGCCCACGTCGTTACCCAAGGTAAATGGTTGATTGACTCTGGTGCTACAAATCACATGACCGGCAATCCTCAATACTTATCTCTCCTAGAAACGGATGATCGGTTGCCCCCGGTTCATGTTGCGGATGGTTCCCCTTCCCCGATTCATGGGACGGGCGTGGTTCAAGTCACCCCGTTGCTTAGATTGACGGACACCTCTATGTCCCGAAGTTCCCTTGCAATTTGTTATCCGTTACTACTTTATGAAAGCAACTTCAGTTCTCCGTCTTATTCACTCCAACTTCTTGTTCTTTTCAGGACCCGAGAACCCAACGGACGAATGCTACTGGGACTGAGAGCGGCGACCTCTGCTTCCTCGACAACGTTTCCGCTCTATCCGCCTTATCCTCCTCTTCTACAGATCTGCTTCAATGGAATCTTCGCCTTGGACATCTGTAACGCCCCAAAAACTTAAAAGGGGAACGATTGGCATTATTCAGGCCAAGATGGGTTCTAGCTAGGTTGACACAGCCTGTGACACGGGCGTGTCATAGGGCATGTCATGCTTGAGATTGATGAGATCGTGTGGTCGACGAGATTTCGGTCGACGAGCATTGAGACAGGGAACACTGCCTGGGACACGTGCGTGTCCCAGGGCCGTGTCGGTCACTCAACGCCTCACCGAGCACTCAATGCTTTTCAAGCGTTGGGTGAGGGCACACAGCCTGAGACACGGGCGTGTCAGTGGTCGTATCCTTCTCGGGTTCGATAGCTGGTTTGTGCTGAGGAAGTTATACGGCCAGGGACACGGGCATGTCCCAAGCGTGTCTAGCACACGACATATGACACAGGCGTGTCATATGGCCATGTCCTTCTCGAGACATTTTGCTCCTGCGTCGTTTGGGGCACACGGGTCGTGACACGGGCCTTAACACGGGCTTGTCACATGAGATACGGGCGTATCCCAAGCCGTGTCACAGGCCGTGTCCTGGTTGGGATTTTCTTGTTTGACGGCGAATGAGGAACACGGCCTCGGACACGGGCGTATCACAAGCCGTGTAAGGCCCAGGAAGTTTATTTTCAGGGTGAATCGTGGTCGTTCGGTTCCTTCTTTTGGGATCTAAGGGCTGTGGTTGGTCTTTCCCAGATTTAAGGTCAGGAATAGGGTTTTTAAACCCTCATTTCCTATCTTCTTTCTCTTTCTAAGTGTTAGAGAGAGGGGAGAGCTAGGAGGAAGAAGGAGATCAACTCCGGCCGCCGATGAAGCTTCGAAGCCCCGTTTAGCGAGCGGAGTCTAGATCCGCGAAGGCAAGATTATTGCGGTGGTGTTCATCCGACCAAGTTTCTCCATGGCTAGGAAGAGAGGTTGTAAGGTAACGACACTTCTCCTCTTTGTTTTAGGATGCACGTTTAGCATCTTTTCTTTTCAGTTTTGGGCTCCAGATCTCTCAAATGAGAGGGGTTTGGGTTGTCATGGTTCAAAAGGAACCACCGGGTCGATTGTGTCAGTCCCCGGCATGATTTTGCATTAGAGATTCGCTCAGTTAGTGGATTAGGCATTGTGGGTAAAGCCGTAGTCACGACCGTTAGTCCGACTCGGTGATGTTGTATATCGAGCCTTGAGGATTTGGTAGAAATCCATTGCGGCAAGATGCCGTTGTGATGTATGCATTTCCCACCTTTTCTTGTGTGAGTACTCATAGCCGGAACTGGGCAAGGTTAGCTCCGCTTTGGCGGTAGATGGTGTCCTTTGTGCGCGGGAACGTTGCAGTACAAATGGTGGATTAGGGTGGGAAAGTTTATGGTTGTGCTGTGCTAAGGCGTGGTTATGTCTCCGTGGTCGGCTGGATATCCCGTGACGTGCAAGTCATGTGGGGAGCGTGTCCCGGCGAGACTAGTCCCCTTCTGTGAGACTGAAAAGAACGTCGAGCGTAGGGCAAGCCCGGGCAATGAAGCCATGAGTGGGTGGGGTACAGTAAGGGTTCTTAGAGTCGGTTTGTGTGTTAGATGGAATCCTGATGTGAGAAGACAGAATTTGCAGGCAAGCTCGGGGTTTAAGACTCATGTGCGGATGGGGCCTTTGTAAGAATTCCGTGTAACGGTGCTTGGGCCGTTAGGGACATAGTAGTTCCCTCTTGTTTACGGCTTTATGCCAATGGGGAAACGAAAGTACCCAGTTGTTTTATGATGTGTTAGATGCATACGAGATAGGTTGCCTTGGGCAAAGCCCGGGTTTGCATACATGTTGCATAGTAGGCCCCTTTCACATTATTCTCAACAAAGAAAACGTGTTTATTATATGAGACATCCAAACCTATTTTAAAGCTTTATATATTTATGTATATGGTATACGAAGTGTGATGTGGGGGTGATCATGACACGGACGTGCGTGCACTAACGGACACCTAACCGTTACAGAGAAAGAAATAAAGAGAGAGTGCTCTGAACAAAAGTGAACGAAAAGGGGTCGGATGGCTCCCAAAATTCCGGGACTCAATACCACGTCCTTAGGACCTACCTCTCCAACAAGCACACAACTCGTCGTAAGCCGGACTCGATACAACATCCTTAAGACCTACCTCTACAACAAGCACACAACTCACCGCACCTACACAAACATCTATTCATTTCAACATAAGCCGTTTCAAACGCAGCAATAATTTATTTTGGAGCGGCGGAAAACTTTCAAGAGCGATTGAAATTCGAGTCGTGATTAACTCCCTTGTTGTCACACAAAGTGCGCCGATCGGAAGAGCAAATCAAGGCTAGGCCAAGATGCACTCCCGAGACGGATCTACCCGTTCCGGTTAACAAGAGGTTCGATAACAACAAGTTCGAATTCAGATTTTGCAAGCGATGAATTTAAAAATCACGGAGAAAACGATGCGTGAAAAACCTCCACAAACTAAAAGCATGAATCACACAAAAGGGAAGAGGTTACCCAATCGGGAATAATGTTCACACAAGATAAGGTGGGAGAATCACTCTCTCTACAGATCCGTCGGCGTCACACCGAGGGGTTTGCAACCTTCTTCCAAGGAGTCGCACCGAAGGAATCCGCGCCGGAGTCGCACCGAACGGATGGAGGGAGCAAAGGGGTGGCGGCTTCAAACCACAAGCCAAGGGGGGGCGGCGGTTTTGGAGAACTCCTCTTGGCCAAAATCCTCAAGGGGGAAATTTAGGTTTCAATCTTTCAATATTTGATTCCTCATAATCATCTCCTAAAATAGGAGTTTACAACAAGCCTAAACCCTCCATGATGGAGATGTAATCTCATCCATCCGAATGGCTAAGTGCACACCAAAATAAAATTGTTCAAATTAAAAAAAATAAAAGCATGCCATGAATATAAAATTATCACTTAAACATGGGATAATTTTATATTCCAAAAATATAAAATAGAGTTCATGAAATAAGATAATTAAAGCTAATTCTTCATGGCGGTTCTAGCACGCCGCGGGCGGAGGTTGTAACGTGCACTTCCTTCAGCGTCATCACGGCATCTCAAATCTTTATGTCGTAGCGCCCCGGCAACCGGGTCATCATCAATTAGCGGCGGCGCTGCATCAATCCTCCCCCACTCAAAATCACGTATCTCTGATGCATGAGTGGATAGATAGCGGCGGAGAAGCTCGGCATCCAAACGTTGAAGCTCTGTCGCGAGTACCCAAGAGTCATCCGAAGGGGGGCGGTCACGCCAACGGACAAGGAAGCGATAAGTAGTACCATCCGGAGTAGCGAACGGTTCTGTAGTGAGTATCATATCTGGAGTGAGAAATGTCCTGGGAAACCTGGGAAACATGTCAGCAGTAGGAGTAAAAGAAGGCAACGTACCATCTGATGTTATACCTGTGGGGACCGAAAGAGAGAGATCATCCAAACTACCACTCCCCAACCCATCAGAATTTTTAGTGGAGGGAGAAGACGACAGAGAATTCAACTCAGGTGGAGGTAAAACAAACAGCGTCAAATCTGAGACATTAAAAATAGGGGAGATACCCCCAATCAGCCGACAAATCCAAAACGAAAGCATTGTCATCTAGTTTCTTTATAATCTGAAATGGGTCGGCGCGCTTCGGTGCCAACTTCTTAACGGTGCCAGATGGCAAGCGTTCGGGAACTAATCGGACTAGGACCAAATCGCCAACTTTAAAGTGCGACACCCTCCTATGTAAATTATCGTGCGACTGATAAGACTCGTATTGAGCAGTCAAGGTAGCTCGTATACGTGCATGTAAGTCATGAATATGGTTGGCGAAGGATTGTGCAAACTGACTTCTCTTGTATGTTGGGGGCAACGACACCAAGTCAATAGGCACAGGGGCCTTGTACCCGTAAACAATCTCGTTTGGTGACAGACCAGTGGACCGATTTTTGGAATTATTATAAGCCAACTGGGCGTAGGGAAGAATAAGATCCCACGTTCCTTTGTGATCGCTCACTAGGCATCTAAGAAGGCTACCCAAGTTCCGATTAACCACCTCCGTCTGCCCATCAGTCTGAGGGTGATAGGCAGAGGAAAACAATAACTTGGTACCCATTAAGACCCAAAGTGTCTTCCAGAAATAGCTCGTGTACTTAACATCTCGATCCGAGACTATTGTCTTCGGCACTCCCCGGTGACTAACTACTTCTTTAAAATATAATTTGGCGATATGAGATGCATCGTTAGTTCTGGTGCACGGGATAAAATATGCAATTTTGGAGAACCTATCCACAACTACAAAAATGGAATCAGGACGTCGTAAAGTAGTGGGTAGGCCTAAGACAAAGTCCATGCTCACATCTTCCCAAGGGGTGGAAGGAATTGGCAACGGCGTATATAAACCGACGTTGGTTTTGGTGCCCTTGGATATCTGACAAGTACGGCAACTACTCACCACTCGTCCCACCATTGCCTTAAGTTTTGGCCAATAGAATTATTCTTCAACTAACGTAATGGTCTTATCTCTACCGAAATGACCACTCAACCCTCCGCCATGCAATTCACAGATGATATGGAGACGTAACGATGACTACGGAATACATAACTTTCCTTGTCTAAATAGATAGCCGTCCTTAATGACGAAAGCCGAAATGTTCGTGGGGGAGCTATCTTGGGCTGACAAATATGCATCCTGGAAATCGGGGCACATGGCGTACTCATCTTTGATTCGTTTGAATCCTACCACATTAACCTCCATAGTGGTGACTAACAAGGTTAAGCGACTAAGAGCATCCGCGACTCGGTTGTTAGCTCCCTTAAGGTGTTTAAGATTGAAAGTGTATTCTTGCAAAAAGGATACCCATTTAGTGTGGCGCGGGCTGATCTTGTGCTGACCATTGATGAATCATAGCGCCTCATGATCGGAAAGGATCACAAACTCCTTAGGGAGGAGATAGTGCCTCCAATGGTGCAGACAACGAATGACGGCGTAGAACTCACTATCATAATTTGAGTAGTTTAATTTGGCGCCCGCCAAATTCTCACTAAAATAACTCACGGGGTGTCCCTCCTGACTCAAGACACCTCCAACTCCAACGCCAGATGCATCGCACGTAAGCTCGAAGACCTTGGTGAAGTCAGGGAGACGCAACACCGGGGCTTCGGTCATAAGCTCCTTAATACGACGAAATGCAAACGTGGCGGATTTCGTCCATGTGAATTCGCCCTTCTTCATGCAGTCGGTAATGGGTGTCATAATGCTACTAAAATCGCGTATGAAACGACGATAGAAGGTAGCTAAGCCGTGGAAACTGCGCACCTCTCGAAGGTTAGTGGGCTCGGGCCAGTCTCTAATTACTTGAACCTTTCCTGGGTTAACACGAATTCCATCAGAACCAATTATGTATCCCAAGAATTCAACCTCCAAAACATAAAATGTGCATTTCTTAAGATTCAGAAATAAGGTTTCCTTCCTAAAAGTGGTGAGGATTACTTTGATGTGGGAGAGGTGTTCGGCGGGGGAGGTATTAAAGACTAGGATGTCGTCAAAATATACTACAACAAACTTCACCATATACGGCCTAAAGATGTGCATCATCATCCGGGATGAGGTGTTAGGGGCATTGGATAACCCAAAGGGTATCACAAGCCACTCATACAATCCATCCTTAGACTTGAACGCGGTCTTCCACTCATCCCCCTCTCGGATCCGAATCTGGTGGTAACCACTCTGTAAGTCTAGCTTCGTAAAGATAGTGGCACCCGAAAGGACATCCAAGAGATCATCTAATCGCTGGATTGGAAACCGATATTTTATAGTAATTTTGTTGATAGCTCGACTATTAACACACATGCTCCAGGTGCCATCCTTCTTTGGGGCAAGGAGGGTCGGGACAGCACACGGGCTCATACTCGCCCTAATAAATCTCTTACGCAGTAAATCCTCTATCTGGGTTTACAACTCTAGGTGGGCAGCGGGATTAAGCCTATAGTGGGGTTGGTTGGGTATGGACGATCCGGGGATAAGGTCGATGGCATGTTGTATATCTCTAAGCGGAGGCAACGACGATGGCAACTCATCCGGGTAAACGTCCCTAAACTCATCCAATAATACCCGTAGCTCTCGGGGTAAATCATCCAACACACCACTATCAGTTTTGGTACCCATGAGAACGAGAGCGTACATCATGCCCTCAATGAAGGGGTCCTTCACAAATTCTTTCCTACCAATCAAGCTCAACACCTTCCTCTCTACAGGGACGGTGGTATCCTTAGTCATCACTACCGGTTCTTTTGGCACAGTCGGTCTCAAGGTGATGGTCTTGCCGTTGAATTTGAACTCATATGTGTTGGCGAGACCATAGTGCGTCACATCACGGTCATAGAGCCAGGGGCGTCCTAATAACACATGACAAACGTCCATCGGCAGGACGTCGCACCAAACCTCATCCGTGTAGGATTTTAAAGACATGGGGACTAGGCATCGTTGGGTTACCTTAACAGTAACCTTACTGATCCAAGCAACCTGATAGGGGGTCGGGTGCGGCTCAATAGTCAAGGACATACGTTTAACGACATTCTCAAAAACGGCGTTCACGCAACTACCACCATCAATAACTAGTTTGCATAGCTTTTCGCCACTCTTAAAGATCGGGGAAAATATGCTCGTCCTTTTCCAGTCGTCTACGGGACGAGGAGTGGTCAAAATACACCGCATCACCATAAGGCGGTGATCGTCCTCCAAGTCACTAGGGACTCCATCGGGGTCACTCTCCTCCGTGGCCCCGTACTCATAATCGTCAGGGTCGGTGGCCGGATCTAATAAGGCTAGAGTTTTCGTCTTGGTTGGGCATTCGTAGGCATAGTTGCCTTGAACGCCGCAAGTGTAACAAGTGGTGTTAGCCTTGCTAACCTTCCCTATAGGAACACGCTCACTGGCGGGGTTCTTAGTGTTTCGAGCGGTGATCACAACAGACTTAGACTCGTGGGATTTGAACTTTCAGTTATCAGGATATGTGGAAGAAGATGTCCCAGTGGTGGACTTGTTCTTCGCGTGGGAGTAACGGGAGTGAGCCTTAGAGGCTAAGTGTTTTTCAATGTCCAGGGCGGCATTGAAAGTTGCGTTCAAATCCGTATGCCCATATCGCAAGAGCTTCCTTTGGATATCGGGGTGAAGCCCCTTTCAAAATCTAGATAAAGTGACTTCGAGAATCTCCTTCAAGTCACATCGCACCATACGGTCCTTAAGTTCACCAATATAGTCAGCTACCGAACTTGAGCCTTGCCGCAGGGTGGCATGCTCACCAAGCATCTATGTCCGATGGTACGCGGGGACGTACTGATCGGTCAATAAATTCTTCATTACGGCCCATCCAATAATTGGGTCTTCGTTCCCAGTTCCTAGCCTACGCTCTTCATTCAACCAATAAGTTTTGGCACTACCAGTTAACTTCATCCTGGCAACTTGGACCTTTTGGGGGTCTGTGAGATGGTGCCAGTCGAAGTAACATTCCATATCCACCGTCCAATTAAGGAAGTTTTGTGGATCTCCCATGCCATCATAAGTGGGGGCCTCAATCTTGACTGCCCTAGTAATGTCAAACTCTCGCTCGTGGCGATGGCCCCGAGGGGGTACTCGTGGGGAGTCCCCATCAGAATCCGAATCGGAGCTTTGTTGGTGCCGACGAGGCAACTCAACATTAACGGGTGGTGGGGGTGGCCTAGCTTGGGTTTGTATGAACTGGGTTAATATGTTACTAAGCTCAGTCATTTAATTACGCAGCCCTGCTATGGCCTAAGTGTTGGGATCTACATGCTCATTCGCAGCCATCCTAGACGTTGACAGAGTCGAATATTCTGATCCTAGCCTAGTGCGCATTCAGGTTTAGAAAATCTTGGAAAGATGATTTTTCCTAGGGCTGTAGCTATACTGAAAATAAGATATTTTTATAGATTCCCAACGTGGCTAACACGTAGATCGTTAAAAAAAATTTAAATTTCGCTGAAAAATAAGGATTTTAGCCCGTTATTGGCAGACCACAAAATTTTTTTTTTGAATTTCTAGAGATCCGACGACCAACAAAGAACGCAGAGAGGATGTTTGCAACGTGGAAGGTCAAACAACCTCTTTCTGATACCAAATTGATGTGGGGGTTGTTAGTGTATATTTGGACAATAACGGGTTCTGAGGCTTAACGGGTCGTGTCGGGTACACGGTTAACCCATACCCGTAATAACTCCTAAGGGTTTTGCCTATTTATACCCACCTAGGGGCAACGGGTAGGGGATTCCACTTTGATTCTCATCCGGATGCTTCGAGCAATTTCCACAAACTCGAAGTTAAGCCCCGTTGCTCGAACCGTCTCCCGTAACCGTTTTTTTCCCTCTCCTTCGTTCTCCCATCCGCCGCTATGATCGATCGGGAATGAGTGGATAACAGGCCATCGTCGCACCTTTTTTCCGTCCGATTCTTACGTGAAATTTTTGGCTGCCGTCGGTGATCGGGAAGGACGAACAGTCCGCCGCCAGGAATTGAAAAAAAAGGAAGCAGTTCTCCCGTAACCGTCTCTCCCGGAACAGATTTTTTTTCTTTCGTCGCTGTTTTCAATCGGATTGGACAAGGAAATAAAGAGAATGAACTTTCGCCCCGATCCGCCTCCCACATGGTTTCGCAAAAGGAGAAATTTTTTCCTGTTTTCTTGTAGCCGACGGTGATCGGGAGGAAGAATTTCACGGCATTTTCTGGCCGCCACCGCTGCTGCCTTGTTCTGTGTCCCGTCGCCGTCGGTAAAAAAAAGGAAGAAAGGAAACTTCCGGCGTGCCGCTGCAGTAAAAAAAAAAGGTTCTTCGTGTCCAGGCACAGCTAGCCTTCTAGATTTGTGCTGACTCATTATTGTCAATCCATTATTTTGGAAGAGGTTACAAGCTCCAGCAATAAAATTGAGGCTCTCAATTTGTGCTATCCACAAGCTTAAAGATTTGACTGGTGCTCGTGTGGGGATCAAAGTGCCACAATGATGAAGGGGAACAACTTTTCCTCCTCTATTCCTATGATAAAATTGGAGAAATTCACGGCGACCGAATTCACCTATTGGAAGCTGAATACACAGTTTGGGATGAAGTGCCTGAACGTGTTCTACACAGTTCAGTCTGATCGTGCAGCAAATATGGGGACTAAAGAGGAGGCTCAATGGATAGCTGATGAGGACTTCTGCCGCAACTACCTTCTGAACTGCCTGTCCTCCAGTCTGGCGAAGACATACATCAAGATGAAGACCGCTAAGGAAATATGGGAAGCACTGGAGGAGCACTTCAGGCAAGAGGAGGATCTGTCCAAGGCACACCTGGTGGACAAATTCCATTCCTTCATGTTCGACGAGGAGAAGGCCATTATCCCTCAGGTATCGGATTTTGAAGTTCTAGTAGATTCTTTACATAGTGAGAACATTACCCTGCCAAACAGCTTTGTTGCTGATACGATTATTTTTAAACTGCCCTCTATGTGGTACAATTTCAAAACTGAAATGTACCGCAAGAATACATAGGTCGATCTCAATGACCTCAAGCGATTTATTCGCATTGAGGATGAAAATAGGATTCGACACGCTTTAGAAACTGTTAGTAAGCAGAAGGCTGCGGATAACATGGTTCTTAGTTCTAAACGCGTGTTAAACCCTAAGAGGACCAGACCCTCCCATGGTAGCTCCCAGGTTGCAGGCCCTAGCAAACGCGCTAAAAAGTTCAAGGGCAAGTGTTTTAACTGCAACAAGTGGGGACACAGCGCGTCTGATTGCCGACTCCCTAAAAGGGAAAGAACCAAAGCACCACAGGATGGCAACCAAGCCAATATGGTTAGCCTAGTTGAGTCTTCCGATTTTATTGCGATGGTCGGAAACGCTAAGGCCAGCACGGAGTGGTTCTTGGATTCGGGGGCGACGAGCAACGTTTGCAACAATGCTGATCTTATGACAGGGCTCACTGCTGTAAAAGAGTCTGTTACAGTCACAAATGGCGAGACAGCTGGCGTCTTGAAGGTGGAGAATGCAACGCTGCTACTCTCCTCAGGTAAGACTCTAACTCTAAAAAATGTTAAGTTTATTCCTTCTCTAGCTGCTAACTTAGTGACTATAAGTTTATTATGTGATGCTGGTATGTCTTTTACTTTTTGTAGCGGTAGAGTAACACTGTCAGTTAACTCACACTATTTTGGATGTGCATACGTCCAAAATAGGATGTACCGACTAAGTCTAGTAAATGAGTTAGTTCAACAAGTTCAAACAAACTTAGTTAGCCCTAAGACTCTACATGAGAGACTAGGACACGTGAACTATAGGAAAATATTCCAAATAGCTAGAACTCACCAGATCACATTAGACACTAAGTCACCGCCTGAGAAATGTGGCGTGTGTGCTCAGACTAAGATCACTAGGAAACCTTTTAGTGCGGTTACTAGGAGCACAACACCACTATAGCTTATACATTCCGATATATGTGACTTTAAAAGTTTGGTCACCAGAGGAGGAAGGAAGTATATGATCACATTTATAGATGACTGCTCTAGGTTTTGTCACATCTATCTTCTTAAAACTAAAGATAAAGCGTTTGAAAAGGTTTGTCTTTTCAAAACCAGGGTAGAGAACCAACTAGACATGAGAATTAAGAGGTTTAGAAGTGATAGAGGAGGAGAATACATGTCCAGTGAGTTCCGGGGTTTCCTTGCCTCTCAAGGGATCATAGCAGAAACCACTGCTCCTTACTCACCCCAAACAAATGGTATTGCCGAGAGAAAGAATAGAACGTTGACAGAAATGTTAAACTCTATGCTCCTCACTGCTGGCAGGCCTACTGCCTATTGGGGAGAAGCAGTTTTAACTGCAAACAACATTCTAAACAAAGTTCCTCATGCTATGTTAGAAGTAACACCCTACGAGCATTGGTTTAAGAGACCCCCAACAATAACTAGACTTAAGACCTGGGGCTGCATAGCCTATATCAGGGTCTCTGACCCTAGACGGTCTAAACTTGGACCTAGGACCAACACGTGTGTCTATTAGGTTGTGCTGAAGATAGTGCTGCAGATAGATTCTTAGACCTGTCTAATAGTATAATTATTGAATCTAGGGATGCTGTGTTCTTTGAGGATAAATTCCTTAAGGATAAGAATCTAACAATCCCAGGTATGCAAGCAACTATTACTGAGGAAGAACCTGAATCAGTACCGAGCACCTCCTATTCAGTCCCGGTAGACAATAATGTCCTAGAGTTTAGATGGACTTTGGTGAGAGAGAGAACTCCCAGAACCTTTGGTAGTGATTTTGTCACTTACCACGTTGAGGCCGATCCATCCACCTATAAAGACGCGATGAGATTAAGGGATTCCCTACTCTTGAAAGAAGCCATTGATGAAGAGATGAATTCTCTACTTCAGAACAACACCTGGACGTTGGTTGATAAGCCAAGAGGGGCAAAAACTATAGGGTGTAAGTTGGTTCTGAAAAAAAAAGCTCAATCCTGATGGTAGCGTAGCTAAGTATAAAGCGCGCTTGGTGGCTAAAGGTTTCACACAAGTTAGTGGGGTGGATTACTTTGATGTATATTCACCAGTGTGTCAATTAGCAACCATTAGGATACTCCTAGCTATTGCGTCTATTGAGAACTTTATTGTTCATCAAATGGATGTTAAGACTGCATTTTTAAACGGAGATCTGACCGAAGAAATATACATGAGCCAACCTGAAGGTTTCATAGCAGACGGTCACGAAAATAAGGTCTGTAAGTTGATCAAGTCTCTATACGGACTAAAATAAGCTCCAAAATTATGGCATGAGAAGTTTGACTATAGTGTAAGGAACATGGGATTCATGTCAAGTCTCTCAGACAAATGTCTTTACATACGTCATAGATCGAACAAAGTCGATATAATATGCTTGTATGTGGATGATATGCTGATACTTGGTTCTGATCAATCCGTAGTGGATGACGTTAAGTCAGAACTAATGAAAGAGTTTAGCATTAAAGACCTAGGTGTAGCTGAGACTATTCTAGGCATGCAAGTGAGTTTTGGGAAAAATGGCATTTTCCTAAGTCAAAGCCACAACATAAAGTCCATGTTGGACACGTGGGGATACAGTGATCGTAGAGCAGTGGAGACACCTTTCGATTACAATAATTGCTTGAATCCCAGTGATGGAGCTACGTTTCGACAGTTAGATTATGCTAAACTTATTGGTAGTCTCATGTATGTTATGGTCTGCACAAGACCTGACATAGCCTTTATGGTCGACATGTTGAGCAGATTCACTAGTAATCCTAGTCAAGACCATTGGGACCCCTCGATAGGCTGATACGATACCTAAAGCACACTCAAATGTATGCTTTATGTTATCATGGTCATCCTCCAGTGTTGTAAGGATATTCTGATGCATCATGGTGCTCAGAATTAAATGACAGCAAGTCCACTAGTGGATTTATATTCACACTAGGAGGAGCAGTTGTAGCCTGGAAGTCCAAGAGGCAATCATGTATTGCACTATCTTCTATGGAATCCGAACTCTACGCTCTAGCTTCAGCGGGAGAAGAAGCAGAGTGGATAAGAGATTTGGTGATGGACATTCCATTGTCGAGCCTGAAATTGAGTTCTGTTGCATTTTACTGCGATAATCAGGCTACGAAAACGATTGCTACGAACACTTTGTTCAATAGCAAAAGAAGGCAACTACGGATGAAACAAGCCTTGTTGACCTCCCTTACAAGTCAAGGGATTATGAACCTCGTTGATGTGAGGTCAAAAGATAATGTTGCAGACGCCTTGACAAAGGGCTTAAATAGAGTTCTCACAATAAAAACATCGGGGGAGATGGGATTAAAGTTCATAGAAATATGAAACTTCCTCCAATGTTTATGTTTTATGATAAGAACCTATAGTCGCAACATTCAAGCATCTAATAACAGACTGAAAACCCCAAATAATTTCTTGATGAAATCCCAAGATGGTTAGATGCTAGTCATTCCACACCTGATGACTTAACATCTTTCTCATTGTAAGCTGATTTGAGAATTATTCAATTGGGAATAGAAAGTCGTTGTATGAGTTAATCTAATGTTAGTGAACATAGCACATTATTCCACATTTGATAATGTTGCAAATGACGGTGTGACAAATCATATAATGAGGTACATAGTGGTCACTAATGAGTAAGATAACAACGTTTGATTTATTAAAATCAAAACATGGCTGGTCCTAGCTAGACTAGATAGGGATGCTGACAGTGTTACTTCACTACTACTACAAGTACTAAGCTCATTTAGGTAGAGCTAGCTTACTTTGATACATCACTGCATATGTTTATGAATTCATAGAGTCTGACTCATGAAATTCCTTGCAGGCACTGGTGAAGATGGAGGAGAGAAAGTGGATTTTGACATAGATGATGATGATCTACTCTCTGAGTAGAATTGTTACATGTTTATCTGTAGTCATTTTTTGTTTTCCAGAATTATTTATTGTTGAGTAGCACGTTTTTTCTTTTGATGTACTATGTTATTGTTTTAAAAATTCATGTTTATGGTTTTCTTAAAAACAGTGCTAACTCTTATAGAAATATGTAAAGTCAGACACTTGTTTTGTTATTCTCCACTTTATGCACTCCAAAACGTACACGTTATTTGTCACAAATATAGGAGGAGATTGTTAGTGTATATTTGGACAATAACGAGTTCAGAGGCTTAACGGGTCGTGTCGGGTACACGGTTAACCAATACCCGTAATAACTCCTAAGGGTTTTGCCTATTTATACCCACCTAGGGGCAACGGGTAGGGGATTCCACTTTGATCCTCATCCGGATGCTTCGAGCAACTTCCACAGGGGTGATCGTGACACGGACGTGCGTGCACTAACGGACACCTAACCGTTACAGAGGAAGAAATAAAGAGAGAGTGCTCCGACCAAAAGCGAACGAAAAGGGGTCGGATGGCTCCCAAAATTCCGGGACTCGATACCACGTCCTTAGGACCTACCTCTCCAACATGCACACAACTCGCCGTAAGCCGGACTCGATACAACGTCCTTAAGACCTACCTCTCCAACAAGCACACAACTCACCGCACCTACACAAGAAACTATTTATTTCAGCATAAGTCGTTTCAAGCACATCAACAATTTTATTTTGGAGCGGTGGAAAAACTTTCAAGAGCGATCGAAATTCGAGTCATGATTAACTCCCTTGTTGTCACACAAAGTGCGCCGATCGGAAGAGCAAATCAAGGCTAGGCCAAGATGCACTCCCGAGACGAATCTACCCGTTCCGATTAACAAGAGGTTCAATAATAACAAGTTCGAATTCAGATTTTACAAGCGATGAATTTAAAAATCGCGGAGAAAACGATGCGTGAAAAACCTCCACAAACTAAAAGCATGAATCACACAAAATGGAAGAGGTTACCCAATCGGGAATAATGTTCACACAAGATAAGGTGGGAGAATCACTCTCTCCACGGATCCATCGGCGTCACATTGAGGGGTTTGCAACCTTCTTCCAAGGAGTCGCACCGAAGGAATCCGCGTCGGAGTCGCACCGAACGGATGGAGCGAGCAAAAGGGGGCGGCGGCTTCACACCACAAGCCAAGGGGGGGCGGCTTTGGAGAACTGCTCTTGGCCGAAATCCTCAAGGGGGAAATTTAGGTTTAATTCTTTCAATATTTGATTCCTCATAATCACCTCCTTAAATAGGAGTTTACAACAGGCCTTAACCCTCCATGATGGAGATGTAATCTCATCCATCTGAATGGCTAAGTGCACACCAAAATAAAATTGTTCAAATTAAAAAAAATAAAAGCATGCCATGAATATAAAATTATCACTTAAACATAGGATAATTTTATATTTCAAAAATATAAAATAGAGTTCATGAAATAAGATAATTAAAGCTAATTCTTCATGGCGGTTCTAGCACGCCGCAGGCGGAGGTTGTAACGTGCACTTCCTTCAGCGTCATCACGGCGTCTCAGATCTTTATGTCGTAGCGCCTCGGCAACCGGGTCATCATCAATTAGCGGCGGTGCTGCATCAAAGTGCTGACTTGCAGGTTGGAGGGGTACCCCGGGGTCCGTTAGGTGCGGCCGGGAGGAGATGTGTTGGTTACACAGTAGAGGTCAGACTTTGCTGACCCACGTTACTTCAAATCTTTATAGGGAAAGGATTGCAAGCGGGAGCTAGTGCGTCGGGCGAAAAGCCCTAAGCCTCATGAAGTGTTGCTGTATTTTTAGTTTGCTTCCTGTGATTGTATGATTAATGTTTTAGACATTGTTTGGCTTGCACGCCGAGGTAGCTTAGGAGTGCATTTGCACGTTGATGATTGACCTTGTGGTCTTTATATGTTGGACTCTTTTTGTGTAAGGCCCTAAGGCCATTTGATACTCCTGTTAGTGGTGGATAACTTCTAGTTGTTTGGATTATTTTCGCTGTATTTTGTTCTGAGTTTTGAGATCGGGTAATAAATCTCATCTTATATTGTTGAAGCTGCGGCGTCTGTATGTTATGGGGCCCCGGCCGGACCCATATTATACGGTCATTACAAGGGAGGTGTTACAACATCCTCCTCCTTGGATTATTCGCCAACTTCTGCCCCACTTACCTCAGACCAGTCCTCCGCTCAATTGTGGTGTGTGTCAGCTTGGCAAACATCACCGCTCCTCCTTCCCGCCAAAGCAAGGCGTGGCTCTTCTCGCCCGTTTGATCTCATTCATTCTGATGTCTGGGGTCCTGCTCCTACCCTCACTGTTGGTTGGCGTAGTTCTTACTTTGTAACATTTATTGATGATTTTTCTAGATGTACATGAGTGTATCTATTAAAATATCGCTCTGAACTATTTTCTGTATGGCAATCCTTTTATTCTATGATTAAAACTCAGTTTGATGTTTCTATTAAAGTCGTTCGCTTTAATAATGTTAAGGAATATCTTAGTCATGAGTTTTCCTCTTTTTGTATTCAACATGGTCTTGTTCATCAGACCAGCTGTGTTTACACCTCCCAGCAAAATGGGGTGGTGGAGCGTAAAAATTGTCACCTACTCGATGTCGCTCGCACTCTTATGACGCAGATGAAGGTACCTCGCTCCTACTAGGGCTATGTTGTTCTTCTCGCCTGTTATCTCATCAATCGCATTCCCTCTACGGTTCTCCACGGAAATACCCCCTTCTCCATTCTCTACCCGGACAAGGAACCCTTTCCTCTCCCTCTCTGTATCTTTGGGTGCACGACTTTTGTGCACGCTCCTTCCGCTACCCGCGACAAGATTTTCCCCCGTTCAACCAAGTGTGTTTTTTTGGGTTACTCTACAACTCAGAAAGGCTATTATTGCTTTAACTCCGTTCTGCGAAAGAAGGTTGTCTCCGCGGACGTGACCTTCTTTGAGAATGCGTCCTACTTCTCTCTTGCATCCCCTCTTCTCTATGATGTCTCTGATTCTCTACCGTCTCCCTCCATTCCATCCATGCCTATCGACGTCTCTCCTCCTACATCATCTCCTCCTCTGTCTCCTCCTCTCCCGATTCTCTCCCCTCCCATTTTCTCCCTCGTCTCCACAGCCATCTCTCTCTATTCTCGGGCCAGCCTTCTCTGCCACGGATGCTCCGATCACTGAGGAACGTGTCGACTTGGATCTTCTCATTACTCTTTGCAAAGGGGTGCGGGCGTGTACCCAACACCCGCTTGCGGCCGTTGTTTCCTATGATCGCCTTACTCCTCGCATGTCTTTTTCTTTGGCTATCTCTGCTACTGCCACTCCCCGCACCTACCAGGAGGCTCTTGCTATTCCTCACTGGAAATTGCCATGGATGAGGATATTGTCACTCTTACTGAAAGGGGAACCTGGACCATTATTCCTCCACCAGTTGGTACTGATGTGGTTGGCTATCGCTGGGTATTTGTTGTGAAGTTTCGCCCAGACGGCACTGTGGATCACTACAAAGCACGGCTGGTGGCCAAAGGCTTTACTATGACTTATGGGGTTGATTACTTTGATACCTTCTCTCCAGTCGCTCGCCTCAGCACAATCCGGGTTCTTCTCTCTGTGGCCGTCAACGGGTATTAGGCTATTTCCCAGCTTGATGTCAAGAATGCTTTCCTCTATGGGGATCTTCATGAGGACATCTACATTGAGCAACCTTCTGGGTATGTTGCTCAGGGGGAGACACGTGCATGCCGGTTGAAGAAGGCCATCTATGGCCTAAAATAGAGCCCTTCGGCGTGGTTCTACAAGTTCAGTGGCATTGTGGCTGCCATCGGCTTTGCAAGAAGTTCGGCCGATCACTCCTTATTTGTTCGCAAAACCGCCTCGGGATTGGTGGTTTTGGCGGTGTATGTGGTTGATATTCTTCTTACTGGTGATGACCAAGCTGGGGTGGACTTGACAAAGAAACACCTCTATCAACACCTTGTCACGAAGGATATGAGCTCCCTGAAATACTTTTTGGGGATAGAAATCTCTCGGAAGCCCGAATCGTTAGTTCTTTCCCAACGAAAGTATGCTCTTGATCTTCTACAAGAGGCGGGATTGACTAGTGCCAAACCGGCTCGGTGTCCCGTGGCTATTGGAGAAGACAAAACATGGACAGATGACTCGCCTCTTCTATCTGATGTCACGAGGTACATACATCTGGTGGGCAAACTCATTTATCTCACGGTGACCAGACCCGACATTTCATATATTGTAGCCAAGGTTAGTCAGTTCATGCAAGCTCTTAGGGAATGTCATCTTCAGTCTTCCTTGAGGATCTTAGAGTATATTAAAGCCGCACTCGGAAAAGGGCTACTTTTTAAGAAGAATGGTCATCTGAGGGTTGAAGCCTACTCAGATTCAAGTTATGCAGATGATAAAGGCGAACGCAAATCTACATATGGTTTTTCTACATTTTTTGGAGGAAATATTGTGAGCTGGAAGAGCAAGAAACAGTCTGTTGTCTCCATATCCAGTGTAGAAGCCGAATATCGGAGTATGGCATCAACCACCTGTGAGTTAAAATGGTTGTGTGCTCTCATGCTTGACTTAGGAGAGGTCAATGACTATCCACTTCCTATGTTCTGTGACAACAAGGCTGCCATATACATATCCAGAAATCCGGTCTTTTATGAGAGAACGAAACATATAGAAGTTGACTGCCATTTCATTCGGGAAGAGGTCTTGAAGAAACAGATTTGTACTCTGTTTGTCACCTCCGACAAAGAGTTGGCGGACATCTTTACCAAGCCGATTTCTACTTCCTTCTTCCACATTTGTGACAAGCTGGGCATTATTGATATCTATGCTCCAGCTTGAGGGGAGTGTTGAAGTAGGAGACCGAGAGGTCTGGCGGTCTATGCTTAGCGGGTTAAAGACCGCGCGGTCTGGTGGCCTCTCTCTAGCGGTTTGATATCCAGATTGTTGTTGTTTGTTGTCTGAGTGGTCTAGCAGTCTCCTACCATGGATTGTTCCATTCCTTCTGGTGTTGCAGAGCGGTTAGCCCCTTTGTCTAACCGCGTGGCCTGATCGGTCTGTTTATGTTTAGCCGCTCAGCTCTGTAAATTTTTTAGTCTCTCATTGTTTATTTGTACTCTCTCCACTCTCCTCCATTCTATAAAAGGGAGATCATACCTTTGTAAATCTTATCTTTTTGGATAATAAAACTTTCAATTATTCAAGTTCTAACTTATTTTTAGTCGCATATTCGCTACTTTTATAGAAACTATGAAAAAGCTAATAAGATCTCGATCATGTAGTTGCACTAGTAATTTATTTTTGGTGGTTGAAGCTTTCTTTGTAGTACTTCATTTGTAAAGTAAATTAGTGCACCTTACCTTGATAAATAGGAAATAAATACAATAACTTGCTGGAATATTGTGATACTTAGCCAAAGAACATTTTAGGGCATATAGAAGCATGGAAAAATTGTTAAATATTGTTTAATTGAGATAACAAGGGTGTGTCTTCATAAAGTGCCTTATGATGGTTTTCTTTGGGATAATCTTTTACCTAGTTTGCTGACTTGGGAATTTCATGAAACTTAGGCAGTTAAGTTTTATGATCATAATGTAGCTCTGTTAATTTTTGAGGAATTTTTGGACTAGTATTTTTGGTACTTCCTCAATACCCTTATTTATATGAATTATTTTGGATTAAATATTTAGAGGTTAAATAATTTGTGAAAGTGTATTATATTTAGTATTCACTGATATCTTGTTATTCTATAATGTTCATATTTTTTGTATGGTCATACCCTAAGTAAATCTAGTGCGCCATGTTCATATCACCCATGGATTAATTTTGGAAAATATTAATTAAATATCAAATTTAATTAGAAAATTATAAATTTCTGGATTTAGACTGAATATATAAGGGTAGACCCTAAATAAATATTTTAGGGCTTTTGGATGAATATTTGAAGTACCTCCTATTATGTATATCATATAGCTTAGTGTGGTCTGCATAAAGTAAAATTGCAGAAACTGAGTTAGGGTGAGAAATAAACTTAGGCAGATAGGGTATTAGATTATTGGTTATGGTGGGGTATAAAGGATTTCATCATCGGGAGTTGTGTTGGGTTGACTTGTGTTAAGGGTGCTCAGGATCGACGAAAGATCGTCTTCCTATGGAAAGAGAGAGGGTCAAAATATAATAGGGTTAGATCCAGTATAACATAAAAGGGATCGGGGAATAGTTAATAACCAATAATAGTAAGTGCCTTATGAATGGGAACGGTGAACTTCAGCTACCATCATAGTTCCTAGTGCCCTTTGAGAGCCCTTCACGGGGTATCCCGGGGGCAATCCTGGGCTAACCTAAACCGTAGGAATAATAAACTTCAAGAGCAACTAGTATAACTAGGGGTTCACTTTCACACACCCCGGAGTCTCGGGAAGTTAGGTTGGGTCACACGGGCAGTAGGCTCGGTGGTTTTGGTGATGGGAAGTTTAGCCCGGCGAACCGATGGCTCGGTAGATAATTGTGACAGACGGGTTAGTCCGGGGAGCTTTGGCTCGGTTGTTGGTTGTGACGGACAGGATAGTCCGGGGAGCTTTGGCTCGGTTGTTGGTTGTGACAGACAGGATGGTCCGGGGAGCTTTGGCTCGGTGGATAATACATTAATATTGCATGTGCATAAGATATAAGGTGGTGGGTCTTCGGTATTGGAGAGTTATCGCACCGACACCAGTACGTTGACTTGGTGGGTGTGGTTTTACACTTAGCCAAATTAAGTCTGGTGGACCAGCCGGTAAAGAGTATGCAGGAGCTCCGCTTAGTGCACCAGCGTTGAGGCATACGATAGGTCTGACTGGTAGTGTTGATACCGGTTTAGAGGTGGGCAAGGCCCAACCCACCGCTTCTGTTTGCCACTACGGAGGTATCCTGGGAGGTTAGGCTCTAGAAAGGGGAAACTAAAGGTCTGTGCGCACAGAGTTGAGTGTGTGTTTTGCACTTGCATGTTCACATCATAGTATACAAGCATGATATAGCATCATCATTACATATAACCCTTGACACCTATTGTATAAATTGGTATGAGACTTTTTATACAATAAGCCCTGCAAAACGACCCCTTAGTTTATAGGCTTGTGTGAGCATGCTTATAAGTTATGGTTATTTTCCTATGATAAATATTGCTTGCTTGTAAAACCGACACCTCATCGTATAAATTGGTATGAGACTTTTTATACGATGGGATTTCTGCAGAAGATCCCTTAGCTTATAAGTCTATATGGACATTCTTATAAGTTAAGGTTACATGTTTCATATTTGCTTTCGTATACTTATGCTTACTCTACATACTTTTGTTACTACTACATGTTTATATAGAACTGCTAGATTAGTTCCGTCGCAACCTGCTTACATTTGTTACTCTCCACCTTCATTACCTTCCCTTTCTTTCTCCCCGCTCGGTGCCTAGGAGCCATGGGAGAGGGGTGGGAGATGATATGACTTAATCTTTTAGACTAACGGTTTTCGGAACAAATAATTTTAGGGAATCGTGAAGCCGAAGTTGGAGATGCAGCCCCGGAGGACGGAATGCTTGGAGACGGGAAAGTCTAGTATCATAGTTTAGACAGCTGGGACAGTGAGTCCCGATCGTTAGTAGATGTTTTAGCTTTTCTTTCGCGATGAGTGAACTGTAGTGAAGACTTGATGTAACGGGTCCGAGCCCAATTTTCAGTACTTTTATATTTATTATTGTGGAATCTCCCTTCGTGGAGATTTATTTTATATACATGTGATTCAGGTGGACTAGTTTTGAGTTCATTCTTATTGTTATAATTTATTCTAGACTTCTGCGATCAATATGGCCGGCAGAATTGGCATTTTGTAGTGACGATCTTCCCGGGCATGTTGGTGTCACCGCAATGCGGCGTTTTTGGGCCTAAGACCCCGGTGGTATAAAAAAATGGGGTCTTACACTAATGCTAATGATACATCGATCCTATGCAAACATTATGGTGTTTTTTAGACCACACCTCTAGTACTAACTGCCGCCCCGGGAAGACCCCCATTCCGAAACATTCAACTTCCATGGAGTCTTCTCCGGGAACCCATAGAACATCACCTGTAAGACCCTTTTTTTTAAACCGCCGGGGTCTTTGGCCCAGAACTGCCGCTTTGCGGTGACACCAACACTCCCGGTAAGGTCGTCACTACAAAATACCGATTCTGCTGGCCATATCGATCACAGAAAAGCAGCAAAATAGTAAAGGACAAGTCCACAGAAATCACATATATAATAAATAATCTCCACAAAGGGAGAGTCCACAGAAATAATAAAGGTACAGAAAATAGGGCTCAAGCCCGGCACATCAATATCCTCACTACATATCACTCAGCGCGGAAGCAAAACTAAAACATCTACTAACAATCAGGACTCACAATCCTAGCTGTCTGAACTCCGGTGCTAGACTGTCCCATATCCAAGCGTGCCAACCTCCGAGGCTGCTCCTCCATGCTGGGCTCCACGGTCCCCTAAAATGATGTGGTTCAAAAACCGTTAGTCTAAAAGAATAAGTCCTATCATCCCCCGCCCTTCCCCCATGGCTCCTTGGTACCGAGCGGGGAGGAGTAAAGGAGAGGTAATGAAGGTGGAGAATTAATAATAAGCAGGTGACGGCGGAACTAATCTAGCAGTTCTATGCGTATATAAGTCAGTAACACAAGTAGTAAGACTGAATATATAGTAAGTAACCTTAACTTATATGGAAACACATAAGATAAGGGATCTTCTACAAGGCTCCTATCGTATAAAAAGTTTCATACCAATTTATACGATAGGGTGTCAGTTTTCTAGCAGGCATGTATATTTCTACAGAGTAAAAACCTTAACTTATAAGCACGCTCACGCGAGCATATAAGCCAAGGGATCGTTTTGCAGAGCCTATTGTATAAAGTGTCCCATACCACTTTATACAATAGGTGTCTGGGGCTATATGCAAAGATGATGCTATGACATGCAAATATGCTATGATGTGATCATGCAAGTGCAACACACCCACTCGACTCTATGTATACAGACATTTAGTTCCCCCTTTCTTGAGCCTAACCTCACAGTATACCTCCATAGTGGCAAATGGAAGCGGTGGTTGGGCCTCACCCACTTCTAAACCGTTAATTGCTCTACCAGTCATACCTATCGAACGCCTCGACACTGGTGCACTAAGCGGAGCTCCTGCGTACTCTTGTCGGCTAGCGCACCGAACTTTATTTGGCAAAGTGCAAAACCACACTTGCCGAGATGATGAATTGGCGGCGATGCATCGACCCTCCAATACTGAAGTCCCGCCACCTTAAACTTTATGCACATGCAACCTTATGAATCAGCTAACGAGCCAAATCTCCCCGGACCATCCCGTCCGTCACAATCAACAACCGAGCCTAAGCTCCCGGGCCAACCTGCCCATCATCAAACCACCGAGCCTACTGCCCGTGTGACCCAACCTAACATCCCGAGACATCGAGGTGAGTGAAAGTGAATCTCTAGTTATGATAGTCACTCTTGCAGTTTATTTTGCCTATAGTTTAGGTTAGCACAGGACTGCCCCCGGCATACCCAGTGAAGGGCTCTTAAAGGGCAGTAGGAACTACGATGGGCTGAAGCCCAAAGCTCCCTTTCGCAAGGCACTTATTATTATTGATTAATACCTGATTCTCGATCCCTTTAGTATTACACTAGTTCTAACCCTAATGTGTTTTGACCATGTCTCCCCCTTCACAGGATATACGATCTTTCGTCGATCTCGAGTATCACCTAAACTTAGACAACTCTACAACCTACTCTTCCCAACTTCCAATGGTATACTTCAATCCACTTATCAAAATGAGTAAACACAATCCCATCTCCTTGCGACCAGTCCCCATGTTAACATGATTTCAGCGGTTTCACTAAACGCAGACCATCCTTAGCTATATGATGTTTATAATGGGAGGTATCCCAAATTATCATCCATAATCCCTATAATAATTATTGGGGGTTTATCATGACATGTTTGGCCTAAATCCAGAATTTCATAATTTTTATAATTTACTTGATAATTTATTTAATTTTCTAAGAAATCCAAATACCTTAGTTTGAACATGAAGTACTTTTTTCAGGCATGCAAAATGCTCCACAAAATTTATGATAAATACACGATGACTATTTAATAGTAAATTCAATGTCTCCTAATTTTTTAGCAAGGTTTAGACCTCTAAACCTAATTTTGAAACATAACCTACATTAATCATTTTAAAGAGACAAGTACTGCTAAAATACTTCCAAAAATTCTGAGAAAATCCAAGCATGTATATAATGACCTATAAATACTCTAGGTCAAGTTTCATAATTTTTCAATGAGTAGTGAACTCTAAACGTTATATTGCACAATAATCCAAATTGATACACTAATGAACTAAATACAAAAATTATTTATCTAAAAATCACAATAAAATTCCCACATGAGCATATTGTTTTAGGAACACTACATATCAAGTTTCACATTTTTAAATCCATCATAGAGCTCTGAGTCCATTTTTGAATATAATTGCATTTTTAAAAGCTTGTGAACAAAGTACTGAAAATATATATCTAAAAATTGTAATAAAATTCATGTATGGGTATATTGACCTAAAATACCCTCTTCCTAATTTTCATAACTTTCTATTAAACATTGTCATCATAATAAACAAAACATTTTCAAGGGCAATTCCATGTACAATATAGAAGCTACTAAGGCTTCATTTGGTTCGGCGGTGGCGGGTCGAACCAGCAGGTGTAAACAGAGTGTTTGAACCGGAGGGGGGAGGTGGCTGCTCCAAACGGAGCTTTTGGGGGGCGTTTCTCAAGGCGGGCGGGTGGAAACGGAGCAAACGCCGTCAGAGGTTCATTTGTTTACCCTCCTTCCGGCGGCGTTTGCCCAAAATGGAGCAGCGAAACGCCCAAACAAATAGAGCCTAAGTATATTGTTCCAAAATTACCAAAAATTCACCAGAGGTTCTAATTAAATCTATGACCATACTACCTAAGTTTCATAACTTTTCATTAAGTTTTGGTGGCCAATCTTACATATATAAGGGTTGTTCCCTAAACTAGGGTAAGGATTTTGAGAGATTTATCCATCTTCAAGTCCTCTATGATTTTTACCAGAGGACCTTAGCTACCCTAGTATCCTCTCTACCAAATTTCAAGTCCATACAAGGGAATTTGACTCTATGCCCTTCTCAAACCCCCAGAGTCCAAACATAGGGTTTGAACTTGGGTCCTAGGGAAATCCTACCCCAAACCACGCCATAACACATATGAGGGTGTTAAAAGTCATGTCAAACCAGTAGTCCAAATTTCAGCCTCTGTTGAGGTGGTTTGGCCACCCAAACCCACAAGGTGCACTTTTGACCTAAATACCCCCTTTAGGGCAAAACTAGGGTTTTCTCATTTCCAAACCAAAATAACTCAAAATGAGGTGAAACTTTATACAGGACCTCATGATGACCCTAAGAACCACTCACAAAAATATGGGAGGGTTTGGAGGTCTTTAGGTCCCTAAATTAATTTACCCTACGATTATTAAATAATCCCAAAACCTATAGAAAAATTATCCCCAAAAATTCTCATTTTTGGGAAGGACCTAGGTATAGGTTGGTTGACTCCCTGTCCAAATTCAGGTCATTTGGACTTGGGGTGAAGTGGGGGCACACATTTTAATCTATGTCTAACCCTAGGTATAGACCCCACCAAAATGAGTGCCCTGGTCAAACCAGGCACTTAAATTGGTTCAAACCAATTTTAAAATAAAGTAAACTCCTAGGGCTACAACTTTGATAATTATCACTTTTTCTGTAGGTGACCCTAGGTATTTTTAAAAATTAAAAACATTAAATTCAAATTGTGTGACAGAATATCATATGAAATAAATATTAAGCCTATAGTTTAATCTAGGACAGCACGAATCTTGGCACATTTTTGGACGGCATCCAGTCATCCTCCCCGCATGCCAACGGCCAGGATTAACTCCTCCTGGGCCAACTTCAAGCCTCTGCCGCCGGCCACCCGGCCACTTCCCTGGCCGGCCACCGCCACCACCACCTCCGTCGAGGTGGTGGCTATCGCCAGGCGGCAGCACAACCACCGGAGGGGAATTTTCTAGCGATCCCGACAAGCGGAAGTTTTCCCGAAAACCATGAATTTGAAAGTTTGGATCATGCTCAATTGAGCACGAACCTTGACCCTAATTAGTCATATGATCTACCCATGGAAGAAGAAGAAGGGGGAGGACCTTGTTTGCGGGCTGGAGGCGCGCCGATCGCCGGGATGCCATGGTGGTGGTGGCGCCGCTCGGTTTTCCACAACTACACTGTGGAGTAACTCAAAATTGCTGGGGCAAGAGTGAAAATGACTCCTTGGAGTCCAGTGAAGCTTTTAAAACAATAAAATGAGGGAGGGGGTGGTCGTGGCATCAATGCCATTAATGGCCATGAATGAAGCTTTTGGCCAAGTGGTGGGGGGGGTGAACCTGCCTTGGGGTGGCCGGGAAACGGCTATAAACTTCTCCTCTTCACCTGAGGAGTTGAATCCAGTCATTATAGGTGGCCCTTTGCCTCCCTAAGCCATGAATGGCTTCTTCCTTCCTCTTTCTCTCTCCTCCATTAAAGAGGAATTTGGAGTTTTCTCTCTCATTCCCTTCATGGCCGAATTATGTCATGGCACTAGCCTAAATGCAGCCCACTAAGCTAATATAAAGTGGTTAGGAGGTGGTTAAGCAAAGTAGTTAGGGGCTTAAGCTTAGGTTAGCCCTTTTTGAGCTAAGTTTGACTTGACCTAGACTAGGGTTGACTTTGGTCAAATTGACCTTCTGTGTCACCATCAATGGGTCCTTCGTGACCTATTGGCCTCCCCTAGGGTCTAGATAGGGATGTTTAGGGTTGACTTAGCACCTTGAAGGTCACTTGACCCTTATTAAGGGCACTTTGACCATTTTGGGGTTTGAGTTAACTTGGGTCAACTTAGCCATTATGGTTGCCCCATTGGGTATTTGGTGACCCTTTGACTTCACTCTAGGGTTAGGAGGGCATGGGTGGGGTCCACATGGCTAAGGGAAGGTCAATTGACCCTATGTAGGTCAGTTTGACCCATTTAGGGTTAGGGTTAACCTAGGTCAACTTAAGCTCTAAGGTTGACCCCAATGGATCTTTGGTGACCCATTGACCCCACTCTAGGTCTCAGGATACCTTGGTAGGGTTGGTTGGGCTCGTTAGGGCACATTGCCCTTAGCTAGGGCAGCTTGCCCTATTTTGGCCTATGATGATCCTAAGTCAACTTGGCAACCCTAGGTTGACTCAAATGGACTCTTAGGGCCTTTCAACAGATTGGTGAGGTCATGGCGGGGTCTTGGAGTCTCATGATCATCCTAAACTAGGGTTTAGGAATCTACTATTTGCATACCATAATGATCTCACCTATATTCATAAGTTCACTTGGTCCTCTTGGGCTTCTAGGGTTTTGTCATGATCTAGTGATGACAAAACCACTCTTAGGGGGTCTAGTTGCCTGAGGGATGTTACAAATCTCAATACACAAACAAAAAATTTCGTCCTCAAAATTCTAGTTAGGCCT
The DNA here is from genome assembly GCA_039513925.1 of Platanthera zijinensis. NCBI lineage: Eukaryota > Viridiplantae > Streptophyta > Magnoliopsida > Asparagales > Orchidaceae > Platanthera > Platanthera zijinensis. The sequence continues at coordinate 78,902,020 of CM077089.1, forward strand.
ACGAGGTTTCAAATATGAAAAGTAAATTGTAACATCCCGAGAGGTTGTGAGGAATACCTGACTGAAAAGCTCTGGGTACCTTTGTTGCATCAGATCCTGCGGCTCCCAGGTGTGCTCCTCCTGACCGTGAGTCCTCAACAGGACCTTGACTAATGGAACCTTCTTGCGGTGCAAGACTCGTATCCCATTGTCGTCAACCCGGACCGGCTCCAGGTGAACTGACCGGTCAGATGCTACCGGCCCATCCGTCGTCATAATCTGTTGCTTCAGGCATAGTAGAGTCCTCCTAAGAGAGGATACGTGGAACACGTTGTGAAGACCCTCTAGCTCCGGTGGCAGTTCCAGCCTGTATGCTAAGGGACCGATCCACTCCAGGATCCTGTAAGGCCCCACATATCTCGGGCTGAGCTTCTTCTTCTGACAACGCACCCGTAAAACCCCATGCATCGGTTGGATCTTCAAGAATGCCTGGTCCACCACCTAAAACTCCACCTGACGATGTAGAGCATCGTAATACTTAGCCTGTCTGCTCTGAGCCTCTAACATCTTATCCCATATCAGCCTCACCTGAGCTACGGTGTCCTCAACAAACTCAAAACCCCAAGCCTTCGGATCCTCATCCTGTATCCATGACAGAAGAGTCCTACACCTTCGTCTGTATAGGGCCTCATAAGGAGCCATCCCTATGCTAGACTGGTGGTTGTTATTATATGAGAACTCGACTAGTGGCAACAACTTCTCCCAAGGCTCTCCGCAATTCAGAATGCATAGTCTCAGTAGATCTTCCAAGGTCTGATTGGTGCATTCCGTCTGCCCGTCAGTTTGGGGATGAAAAGCTGTACTGAAAGTCAGTCGGGTGCCCAAGTAAGTCTGCACTAATCGCCACTCCCTGGACGTAAACCATCCATCCCAATCTGATACGATCGTCCGGGGTATGTCATGATAACGGACGAACAGCTCCACAAATTTCCGAACCAGCACACCAACCGAGTCATCCTTCCTGAATGGAATAAATCAGGCCACCTTCGTCAGCCGGTTGATGATTACCCAGATCGAATCGTTTCCCGTCCGCGATCGGGGAAGCCCATGTAAGAAGTCCATTGTTATATCCTCGAACTTCAACTCCGGCACTGGGAGTGGTTGCAACAATCCTGTGAGGTTTCTGCACTCTGCCTTCACCAGCTGGCATGTCTCGTAGTGGGTAACGAAGTAGGTGACATCCTTCTTCATGCCTGGCCAGTATATGGTCTTCTTCAGATCCGCAGTCATCTTCGTAACTCCTGGGTGTATCGAATACCGCCTGTAGTGGGCCTCCGTCATGAAATCCTCCCGGACCTGGCCTCCCTCTGGTATATAAACCCGTCCTCTGAAACACACTAGGCCATCCCTCAGTATGTAATCTTCCGCAGTACCTGCCTCTAAGGCACGGAATATCGGCTCCATCTTGGCGTACTGTCTCTGCCTTTCTCTTACTCGGTCTCGAATGTCATCTGTGGCACTCATCGCGGCTAAATACTCCTCATAATGCTTGGGGTAATCAGACGACACCAGCGTGATGTGCATATCCTCTAATCTCTGCACCAGCTCCATGAACATAATCTGGGGCTCCGCTCTGGAGGTGGCGGCTCTCCCACTCAGCGCATCGGCTGCCGCGTTCGCCTTCCCTGGGTGGTAATGCATCTTGTACTAGTAATCTGCTAGAAATTCCACCCATTGCCTCTGCCTGATGTTTAGCTCTTTCTGTGTGTCCACATAATTCAAATTTTTGTGATCAGAGTATATGTCGCAGTGGACGCCGTACAGGTAATGTCACCAGACTTTTAGAGCAAATACGGCCACTCCCATCTCTAAGTCATGAACAGGGTAATTCTGCTCATACTTCTTCAGCTGGCAGGAAGCATAAGCAATCACATGGCCCTTCTATATTAGCACTGCATCCATGCTCTAGTAGGAAGCATTGGTGTAGACCTGGAATCTTCTCTCCCCAAAGGAAGGGCAAGAATAGGAGCTGAGGTGAGTCAATCCTTCAGCTCCTGGAAAGCCGTCTCGCACTGCGGGGTCCATACAAAGGGCACATCCTTCCTCGTTAGGGATGTGAGTGGGATGGCAATTCGAGAGAATACCTCCATGAACTTCCGGTAATAACCGGCAAGTCCTAGAAAACTACGTACTTCTGTGGCCGCCTTCAGCTGCGGCCAATCTCGAACTGCCTGAATCTTGGCCGGGTCCACTGCCAACCCAGCTCCACTGATAATATGGCCTAGGAAGGCCACCTCCTTCAACCAAAACTTGCATTTACTAAACTTCGCAAAGAGGTGGTGCTCCCATAGTCTCTCTAGAGTTAGTGTCAGATGTTATGTGTGCTCCTCCTCTGTCCTCGAGTAGATAAGGCTGTCGTCAATAAACACGATTACGAACACATCTAGATAAGCCTCAAATACCCGATTCATGAGGCTCATGAATGCCGACGGTGCATTCGTGAGCCCGAAGGGCATCACGGTAAATTTGAATAACCCATATCTGCTACTGAAGGCAGTCTTTGGAATGTCCTCTTCCCAAATCCGCAGCTGGTAGTAGCCCGACCTCAAATCCAGTTTCGAGAAGAAATGCACCCCCTCCAGCTGGTCAAACAGCTCATCTATCCTTGGCAGTGGATAGGTATTCCGGACTGTTAGTCCGTTTAGTGCTTGGTAGTCGATGCATAATCAGAGTGTCCCGTCCTTCTTGACGAACAGCACCGGGGCTCCCCATGGTGAAGAGCTCGGCCGGACAAATCCGGCTTCCACTAGCTCCTGCAGCTGGCTTCGAAACTCCGTCAACTCCTTTAGGGCCATCTGGTAAGGGGCTCTAGATGCCGGCTTAGCCCCCGGCACCAGCTGTATCTGGAAATCCTGTTCTCGGTACGGGGGTAGCCCTGGCAGCTTCTCTGGAAATACGTTAGCAAAATCCCACACCACCGGAATACCAGAGATGGAATCCTTGGCCTCGGTTATTTCAAACAGTACTTCATAGACCTCCTCTCCCTACAAGTGGTCCTTGACGGCCTGCACGGATGATAGCATGAGAGGGGGAATAGGTATAATACCTTCGATGATGATGTGGGAATCCCCATGCCTTACGGTGATCCTCTTTGACAGGCAGTTGATCTGGGCATGGTTCCAATGCAACCATGTCATGCCCAGGATTAGATCATAGGCTGGCATCCTTAGGATCGTTGCTGGTACTTCGAATGTCTTCCCGCCGATCTCCGCCTCCATGTTGCAGTGGGCAGAGGTGAATAGCTCTGATCCGTCAGGTAGTCGTATCCTCATCATCAAGCTAGTAAATCGTTCCACGCCTTCTAGTCCTTCCACGAAGGCTTCTGACACGAACGAGTGCGAAGCACCCGTATCGAACAGCATATAAGCGGGCTTACCGCTAATGAAGACCATGCCTTGGGTAGTTAAATATCTTAGAAATCTAGTTATGGTTTTTTTTCCTAGTCTATCAATTCTATACCATGAGTTTAATTAGTTAGGAAAGAAGGAACTTAAAATTAACTTGCATACCTGTGATCACTTGCTCCGGGTTTCGAGGTTGAGCCAGATCCAATGCATACACTTGCTCCCTCTCCTGTCTGCAGTCTCCGCCCTGGTATCCACGTCCTCGACCACATCCTGGGTCTCCAAAATACTGAGCAGGCGGGGCAATCTATAGTGCTAGTAGGGGTGCCCCCTTCATGGGGCAGTTTCTCCGGATATGCCCTACCAGATGGCAGTTGAAGCACTCTGGCGGGGGATATGTCATACCCCCGGGTCTCTACATCTCCCGCATCTAGAGAGGCTGACGAGCCATCACAACTGGTTCCCTCTGCTCCTATCTCGCCTCTTGACGAGTTCGGTACTCTGTCCTTCTTCCATCTCTCCTATCAGCAATGTGGCCCATCGCTGATCATTTCTGGCTCCCCGACCTTGATCCTCAGTTTGCCGCTTCTGGCCTCGAGTAGTGTGCCAATCTGCCTCAATCCTCTTCGCCATCTCCAATATCCTAGGAATAGGTCCGTCGGATACGAACAACAGAGACTCTCTCAGATCCTCTCGTAGGCCCTTATAGAACCTCTTGGTGTATCCTGTCTCATTATACTGATAAGAATACGTGAACCGGGCTAAATGATTGAACTCCCGGTGGTACTCCACCACTGTCTTGTTGCCCTGCCTCAACTGTAAAAATCTGTCTTCTAGATCATCTCTGGCCGACTGCGGAACAAAATGCTCTAACATTGCGGCCCTGAACTCCTCCCAAGCAATCTCCACAACCTCTCTATCAGCAAACGTCATGTCCAGTGATGTCTTCCACCATCTCTTGGAATGGTACTCCAAGCAAGAGACCACCAAAAGCACCCTCTCCTCCCATGGGCATCGTATCCCAGTCAGCATCTCATACATAATGTCCAGCCACTCCTTCATCCGAACAGCCGACTCTGTCCCCAAGTAAGATGGGAGAGAAAGTCCTCGGAAAATACTCAACCAATTGGCCCCCTGGTTTGGCTGCGAATCCGGAACCTGCTGGGCCCTAAAAGCCTCCATTATGGCTGTCAGAGTCTTCCCCATCTCCGACTGTAGGGATAGAGTGGGGACCGGGAAAGGTGGTGCAACATTCGGAGTCTGCTGGACTCTGCCCTGCGGTATAGGCTGTGTTGGGGGCTGCGTAACAAAAGTCATTTGTAAGTAATCGACTCAAACCTAATTAAAAGTGGACAATTTACATGTGATCCCCCATATGGGCACACCACGCTTCCGTTGCTTAGTTTGTCCCCAAACTAAACTCGTGCGGGGTGACCCAGGGATTGTGGACTGCTACTTTTTCGATCGAGGTTTCCCTCTGATACCACTTGTAAGACCCCATTTTTTTTCTTTTTAAACCACTGGGGTCTTAGGCCCAGAATCGCCACTTTGCGGTGACACCAATACGCCCGGGAAGTTCATCACTACAAAACGCCGATTCTGCCAGTCATATCGATCACACAAAAGCAGTAAAATAGTAAAGGACAAGTCCACAGAAATCACATATATAATAAATAATCTCCACGAAGGGAGAGTCCACATAAATAATAATGGTACAGAAAATAGGTCTCAAGCCCGGTACATCAATATCCTCACAACATATCACTCGGCGCGGAAGCAAAACTAAATCATCTACTAACGATCAGGACTCACAGTCCCAGCTGTCTGAACTCCGATGCTAGACTGTCCCATCTCCAAGCGTGCCGACCTCCGGGGCTGCTCCTCCATCCTGGGCTCCACGGTCCCCTAAAACGATGTGGTTCGAAAACTGTTAGTCTAGAAGACTAAGTCCTATCATCCTTCACCCCTTCCCCCATGGATCCTAGGTACCGAGCGGGGAGGAAGAAAGGAGAGGTAATGAAGGTGGAGAATGAACAAGAAGCAGGTGACTGCGGAACTAATCTAGCAGTTCTATGAGTATATAAGGCAGTAACACAAGTAGGAAGACTGAATATATAGTAAGTAACTTTAACTTATATGGAAACACATAAGCTAAGGGATCATCTACAAGGATCCTATCGTATAAAAAGTCTCATACCAATTTATATGATAGGGTGTCGGTTTTCTAGCAGGCATATATATATCTACAGTGTAAAAACCTTAACTTATAAGCACGCTCACGCGAGCTTATAAGCCAAGGGGTCATTTTGCAGGACCTATTATATAAAGCGTCCCATACCGCTTTATACAATAGGTGTCTGAGGTTATATGAAAAGATGATGTTATGACATGCAAATATGTTATGATGTGATCATGCAAGTGAAACACACCCACTCGACTCTGTGTACACAAACCTTTAGTTCCCCCTTTCTGGAGTCTAACCTCCCAGGATACCTCTGTAGTGGCAAACAGAAGCAGTGGGTTGGGCCTCGCCCACCTCTAGACCGGTAATTGCAATACCAGTCAGAACTATCGTATGCCTCGATGCTGGTGCACTAAGCGGAGCTCCTGCATACTCTTGTCGGCTGGCGCACCGGACTTTATTTGGCGAAGTGCGAAACCACACTTGCTGAGTCGACGTATTGGCATCGGTGCATCGACCCTCCAATACCGAAGACCCACCACCTTAAACTTTATGCACATGCAACCTTATGAATCAGCTACCGAGCCAAAGCTTCCCGAACCACCCCGTCTGTCACAATAAACAACCAAGCCTAAGCTCCCAGGCCAACCTGCCCATCATCAAACCATAGAGCCTACTGCCCGTGTGACCCAACCTAACATCCCGAGACATCGAGGTGAGTGAAAGTGAATCCCTAGTTATGCTAGTTACTCTTGTAGTTTATTTTGCCTACAGTTTAGGTTAGCCCAGGACTGCCCCCCGCATACCCCGTGAAGGGCTCTCAAAGGGCACTTGGAACTACGATGGGCTGAAGCCCAAAGCTCCCTTTCGCAAGGCACTTATTATTATTGATTAATACCTGATTCCCGATCCCTTTAGTATTACACTGGTTCTAACCCTAATGTGTTTTCACCCTGTCTCCCCCTTCACAGGATAGACGATCTTTCGTCGATCCTGAATACCACCTAAACTTAGACAACTCTACGACCTACTCTTCCCAACTTCCAATGGTATACTCCAATCCACTTACCAAAATTAGTAAACACATTCCCATCTCCTTGCGACCATTCCCCATGTAAACACGACTTCAGCGGTTTCACTAAACGCAGACCATCCTAAGATATATGATGTATACAATGGGAGGTATCTCAAATTATCATCCAAAATCCCTATAATAATTATTGGGATCCTATCATGACATGTTTTGCCTAAATCCAGAATTTCATAATTTTCCTAATTTACTTGATTATTTATTTAATTTTCTAAGAAATCCAAATACCTTAGTTTGAACAGGAAGTACCTTTTTTAGGCATGTAAAATGCTCCACAAAATTTATGATAAATACAAGATGACTATTTAATAGTAAATTCAAAGTCTCCAAATTCTTTACGAAGGTTTAGACCTCTAAACCCAATTTTGAAACATAACCTACATTAATCATTTTAAAGAGACAAGTACTGCTAAAATACTTTCAAAAATTCTGAGAAACTCCAATCATTTATTTAATGACCTAAAAACACTCTAGGTCAAGTTTCATAATTTTTCAATAAGTAGTGAACTCTAAACTTAATATTGCACAATAATCCAAATTGATACACTAATGAACTAAATACAGAAATTGTTTATCTAAAAATTACAATAAAATTCCCACATGAGCATATTATCTTAGCAACACTACTGATCAAGTTTCACATTTTTAAATCTATCATAGAGCTCTGAGTCCATTTTTGAATATAATTGCATTTTTAAAAGCTTGTGAACAAAGTACTGAAAATATAATTCTAAAAATTGTAATAAAATTCATGTATAAGTATATTGACCAAAAAGACCCTCTGCCCAATTTTCATAACTTCCTATTAAACAGTATGATCATAATAAACAAACGATTTTCAAGGGAAATTCCATGTACTATAAAGGAGCTACTAAGTATATTGTTCCAAAATTACCAATAAATTCACCAGAGGTTCTAATTAACTCTATGATCATACTACCCAAGTTTCATAACTTTTCATTAAGTTTTGGTGGCATATCTTACATATATAAGTGTTGTGCCTGAAACTAGGGTTATGATTTTGAGGGGTTTATCCATCTCCAAATCCTCTAAGATTTTTACCAGAGGATCTTAGCTACCCTAGTATCATCTCTACCAAATTCAAAGTCCATATAAGGGCATTTGACCTTATGCCCTTCTCAAACTCCCAAAGTCAAAACATAGGGTTTGAACTTGGGTCCTAGAGAAATCCTACCCCAAACTACACCATAACCCATATGAGAGTGTTAAAAGTCATGTCAAACCATTTGCCCAAATTTCAGCCTCTTTTGAGGTGGTTTGGCCACCCAATCCCACAAGGTGCACTTTTAACCTAAATACCCCCTTTAGGGCAAAACTAGGGTATACTCATTTCCCAACCAAAATAACTCAAAATGAGGTGAAACTTTTTACAGAACCTCATGATGACCCTAAGAACCACTTACCAAAATTTGGGAGGGTTTGGAGGTCTTTAAGTCCTTAAATTAATTTACCCTAGGATTATTAAATAATTCAAAAAACTATAGAAATATTATCCCCAAAAATTCTCATTTTTAAGAAGAACCTAGGTATAGGTTAGGGTGACTCCCTGACCAAATTTCAGGTCATTTGGACTTGTTGTGAAGTGGGGGCACACATTTTAATCTTTGTCTAACCCTAGGTATAGACCCCACCAAAATGAGTGCCCTGGTCAAACCAGGCACCCAAATTGGTTCAAACCAGTTTTAAAATAAATTATACTCCTAGGGCAACAACATTTATATTTATCACTCTTTCTGTAGGTGACCCTCGGTTTTTTTAATAATTAAAAACATTAAATTCAAATAGTGTGACAGAATATCATATGAAATAAATATTAAGCCTATAGTTTAATCTAGGACAGCATGAATCTTGGCGCATTTTGGGACGGCAACCAGTCATCGTCCCTGCGCGCCAACGGCCAGGATTAACTCCTCCTGGGCCAACTTCAAGCCTCTACCGCCGTCCACCCGACCACTTCCCTGTCCGGCCAGCGCCACCACCACCTCTGTCGAGGTGGTGGCTATCGCCAGGCGGCGGCACAGCCGCCGGAGGGGCATTTTTTTCCGGCGATCCCGACAAGCGGAAGTTTTCCCGAAAACCATGAATTTGAATGTTTGGATCAGGCTCAATTGAGCCCGAACCTTGACCCTAATTAGTCCTACAATCTACCCATGGAAGAAGAAGAAGGGGAGGATCTTGTTTGCGAGCTGGAGGCGCGCTGATCGCCGGGATGCCATGGTAGTGGTGGCGCCGCTCGGGTTTCTGCAACTACACAGTGGAGTAACTCGAAATCGCAGGGGAAAGAGTGGAAACGACTCCTTGGAGTCCAGTGAAGCTTTTAAAAAAATAAAATGGGGAAGGGGGTGGTCATGGCATCAATGCCATTAATGGCCATGAATGAAGCTTTTGGCCAAGTGGTGGGGGGGTGAACCTCCCTTGGGGTGGCCGGAAAATGGCTGGAAACTTCTCCTCTTCCCATGAGGAGTTGAATCCAGTCATTAGAGGTGGCCCTTGGCCTCCCTAAGCCATGAATGGCTTATTCCTTCCTCTTTCTCTCTCCTCAGTTAAATAGGAATTTTGAGTTTTCTCTCTCCTACCCTTCATGGCCAAATTATGTCATGGCACTAGCCTAAATGCAGCCCACTAAGCTAATATAAAGTGGTTAGGAGGTGGTTAAGCCAAGTGGCTAGGGGCTTAAGCTTGGGTTAGCCCTTTTTGAGCTAAGTTTGACTTGACCTAGCCTAAGGTTGACTTTGGTCAAATTGACCTTTTGTGTCACCATAAATGGGTTTTTTGTGACCTATTGGCCTCCCCTAGGGTCTAGGTCGGGATGGGTAGTGTTAACTTGGCACCTTGAAGGTCACTTGACCCTTATTAAGGGCACTTTGACCATTTTGGGGTTTGTGTTGACTTAGGTCAACTTAGCCACTAGGGTTGACCCCAATGGGTCCTTTGTGACCCTTTGACTTCACTCTAGGGTTAAGATGGCATGGTTGGGGTCCACATGGCTAAGGGAAGGTCAATTGACCATATGTAGGTTAGTTTGACCCATTTAGGGTTAGGGTTGACTTAGGTCAACTTAAGCTCTAAGGTTGACCACAATGGAACTTTGGTGACCCATTGAACCCACTCTAGGTCTAAGGAGACCTTGGTAGGGTTGGTTGGGCTCATTTGGGCACATTGCCCTTAGCTAGGGCAGCTTGCCCTATTTAGGCCTAGAATGATCCTAGGTCAACTTGGCCACCCTGGGTTGACTCAAATGGACTCTTAGGGCCTTTCAACAGATTAGTGAGGTCATGGTGGGGTCTTGGAGTCTCATGATCATCCTAAACTAGGGTTTAGTAATCTACTATTTGCATACCATAATGATCTCACCTATATTCCTAAGTCCACTTGGTCCTCTTGGGCTTATAGGGTTTTGTCATGACCTTGTCATGACAAAACCACTCCTAGGGGGTCTAGTTGCCTGAGGGATGTTACATCACCAATTCAGGCCACACGTCCGGATGGGCTTCATACAACATGCCTAAAACTGTACTCGTGTTTCTGAGTACAAAATGTAATTAAATAACGGGGATGTACACATCGACCCGTCGAAGATAACCCTTCCCCCACCCGTCGGTGGGGAGGATCTTCCATGCAAATATGCTAAAATAAAGGTCTTCACCTGCCCAAGAAGAAAAGTCATTACCCTTGATGCGTTCTTCAGATCCATGGCTCGGTTGTCATGGATTTCGTTTCCACGCACCGGTTCAAGCTCCAAACCGAACACTTTGCAACAATCCCTAGCCAAACTTGGGTTGCTCACCACCAACACCTCCGGATGGCCTCCTCCTGCAATCGTAAGCCTAACCCTAACCCCTATTGGTCGGCCAAGAGGAGAGGAAGGTTGGCAAGGGTCGGGTTCCTCTTCATTGGCGGCGACCGAGACGTGGAAGGAAAAGGGATCCCCCCCTTACAAGCGACGGCCGAGACAAAGGAAGGCTATCTCGACCCTTCCAGCAGTGATGGGAGAGAAAGAGGGAGAGGAGGGGGAAGATCGGGTCGGCTCCTTCCAGTGGAGACGGGAGAGAGGTCGGGAGAGGAGGGATCTGCTCCTCCTTCTAGTGGCGACGGGAGGAAAAAAAAGAGGGAGAGAGAGATCGGGAGAGGAATTATCGCTCTGCTGCACGTGAGGGAAAAACCGAGAGAGGGAGAGAGAGATCAGGAGAGGGAGGGGGAAAATTATGGCTGAAAGGGGAATTAGGGTTTAGTTTTAGGTTTTATATTCAACCCTAGCCCAAACCCTATATTCGCAGACCAAAACTTTAAATGCACACCCCGCCCTCTGAACGCACCCCAAAATTATTTCAGTTAAATTGGGGCGTTACAGTTGGTTGTCACTGGGTATTTGTAATTAAGTTTCTTCCTGATGGTACTATTGACAGTTATAAGGCTACTCTTGTTGCCAAGGGATTTACACATACATATGGTGTGGATTTCTTTGATACATTCTCTCTTGTTGCTCAGATTACTATGATCTCTGTTTTCTTTTTTGTGTCCGTCAATAGAGACTGGTAGATGTCTCAGTTGGATGTGAAGAATGTCTTTCTTTATGGTGATTTGTAGGAGACAGTCTATATAGCTTAACCTCCTGGGTATGGTTCTCAGGAGAAGTCTCAAGTATGTAAACTGCGAAAAGCTATCTATAGTCTTAGGCAAAGTCCGAGGATCTGGTTCAAAAAGTTCAACGAAGTTATTTCTGTTAATTGATTTGCTTGGAGTGTTGTAGATCACTCTTTGTCCATTCACAAAATCTCGGCTAGTCCTATTGTTCTTGCGGTTTATGTGAATGATGTTTTTTTTTACAATTGATGATAGAAAATGTGTTAACATGACAAAGAAGCATCTTCTTCAATGTTTTGTTCCCAAAGATATGGGGTCTCCCAAATACTTTTTGATGATTGAGATATCTAAGAAGCCCAATTCCATAGTTCTTTCACAGCGAAAGTATGTCTTGGATCTCTTAAAAGAGACATGTCTTCTTAGAGCTAAGCCTGCTCGATCTCTAATAGCTGTCGGAGATGACAAGTTCTGGAGTGAGAATTCTCCTCTTCTTGAAAATGTCACCAGATACATACGACTTATGGGGAAACTCATTTATCTGACAGTCATAAGACCAGATATTTGTTATGCAGTAGGAAGAGTGAGTCAGTTTGTGCAAGATCCAAAGAAATGTCATCTGCAATCAGCTATAAAGATCCTAGAGTATGTGAAAGGTTCTTTGGGAAAAGGACTTTTGTTTAAGAAAAGGGGACATTTGAAAATTGAGGCATATTCTGATGCTAGCTATGCAGATGATAAGGAAGATAGGAAGTCTACGTCTGGTTTTTGTACCTTTGTTGGAGGGAATCTAGTCAGCTGGAAGAGCAGGAAACAAGCTGTAATTTCTAGGCCAAGTGCGAATGCCGAATATAGAAGCATGGCTCTAACTACTTGTGAGCTGAAGTGATTACAAACACTTATGCTTGATTTAGGAGAGGTTTATGATCATCCCCTACCAATGTTCTGTGTTAATAAGGCGGACATATATATTTCAAGAAATCCAGTCTTTCATGAATGTACAAAGCATATTGAAGTAGATTGCCACTTTACCAGAAAGGAGATATTGAAGAATCAAATCTGCACACCGTTTGTTGCCTCTGATAGAGAGCTAGTTGATTTCTACACCAAACCAGTTACCCCTTTTTTGGAAGTTTGTAGCAAGCTGGGAATGGTTGATATATATGCTCCGCTTGAGGGGGAATGTTGAAACTTGAGGAGACCTGGCAGTTTGTTATCTAGTCGCAGCGGTCTTCTGGTTTCTGTGATCTGGCATTTTGGCTTAGCGATCAGAGATTGCGGTCTGTTTGGTAGCATTCTTGCGGTTTGACAGACCTGCGATTTAGTTATAACGGTTTGGCAAACCGGTGTTGTCAACCTGTGTCTTGCTGAGCTGGCCTGGAGGTTCTACCTTCTTGTATTACAGTCCGGAGAGAAACCCACAACTGCGACATATTGGCAACATGCAGCTGCGGCCTGGTGGCTACCCATGGTTGTGGTCAGGTTCTTCCCGTAGTAGTGGTCTGGAGGTTATCCACAATAGCGATCTGGTGGTTATCCGCAGCGGTGGTCTGGTGGTTATCCACAATTGCGATCTGGGGCCAACCCGCAGTAGTGGTCTCGGGACTTTCCTCAGTTGAAGATCAATGACTTCTCAGGATGTGTATTCTTTATTGTATAGTCAAACTGCATAACCCATGCGACTTGTATTTAATCCCACATCTCTTGTTGTAATCTCTTATCTCCCCCATTTTCTATAATTAAAGGGGCATACCTTTGTATTATTTATCTTTTTGGAGCAATAAAATTTGCATTTTATTTAGCTCTTTTTACACATGGGAACGTCTTTATTGCTGCATTAGAGATAATAAAAAGGGAGGAAGATAACATAAAATCGGGGTATGTTGAGCAGGCATAGTGTACACATAAGAACAAATATAAGCTTGGATTGTCTTGTGCACATGAGCTTGTTGTGTACATTAAAGAGAGTAACGCATTTCCATTATGGATGGACCACAAACATTAGAAACAATTAACACTACATAACAAGCATGATTTCAAAATGATAGATGAACAAAATGAGTGTGTTGACATAGAGAATGATGTGGAAGGAATATTGAAAAATATAGCATCTTCAAAAAAAGAAAATTGCGTGAACTAATCAATCCAGATGCAAGTTAGACAAAGGAACCTAAAATGATCATAAAATTGAAAGGTTGCCAGAATGGAAGTTTGAAAAAGTTTATGGAAGATTATAAATCCACAAAAAGAAAGCTCTCAAATTATGAGCATGTTCTAAATGAGGAACAACAAAAACAACTTGGTAATGTAAAATTGATTAAGGCAAAGAAAGTTCCAGCTACAAGGGTTGATTTCCTTACAAATGTGTGTAAATAAATGCCCCAAATCGGCTCATTACACAAGAGCTTTCTCGAAAGCGTCCACCTTATGGATTATCGTATATTCTTAATTAATTACATATTGTCTTTTTTTCAACATGTAGGGGGCCTCCATTTTATATAATGAGCCATAATTAGAGAGTGATGATATCTTAGTTTATTTTGGTTGTTAAGACTCTCATACGAGAGAAGAGCTTTTAGGGGGATCCTACCCTCAAGAGTTCGATTTCGAGCATATCTCGATATATTGTATTTAATCTTTTCTTGTTTGGTTTGACGATAATGAGTGTCTATTCGACTGGTCTGACCTATTTCTCTCTGCCCGTTGTTCCTTTGGTTCGCAGAGAACCATTATTTTTCTCTCTCCGCCCATGGACATTGGTGCAGAATCGTTGCAGGCGTGCTTCAACAGAATAGACTCCACCTTAGCCGACATCCCTGCCATGGTGTGCGGGCTTCATCAAAGTCTTTTGCGCTTCCTTCTAGTGCACGCCACTGCTGCCCCCACAACGATCTGCCACATCTCCACACTGATAGCGAACAATGGCTGGATTCTTCAATCCACCACCACTGTCAAGTAGTAACCACATCCAAGAAGATCGTCTAGCCTCATCGCTAAATCCAGCATTGATTGTGTCCCCTCCTCAACCAACATAGATTTTTTTTGTTCCTACCATGACCTGTAAGTTTCGCCATATCATCGAACCAAACAAGTTTCAATATTAGAATGTGACCCACAACCCCCACCCCACTCGATCGACCATATCATTTCCATGAGATCTTCTTCCCCTTCAATGTATGCATCCGACAATAGAAACTGTGACTTTGATCATCAGCATCCCCGCACTGTTCTCGTTTTTGAACTTGAACCATTCGCCGGAAATGCCCCCATCGACTTCCACGCCATGCTTCAGTTCAAATCACACACTCCAACTTGTGCTATGATGCCGACAAAACGCGGTTTTCTCCATGCTATTATACCTGTTTTAGTCCCTGCAACTCACGCTGACCCAACCCGGCTTCTCAGCTATGGACCCCTTTCCTATGCCCCCCTCCATACCCTTTTCAATATACAAGTGAAAGTGCACGAGGGACCCTACACTTGATCTCCCCCGTCACTTGTAGACAGCCCGAGATGATGACAATACTACTAATACTACATCATCCAACTCACTATCACTTACATTTTGAAATTTATTACTCTTTTTTCATAAAAAGTATTTAGTTCAGTTGGTAGGTAGTGTTTGTCTAAACTCTGGTCTCAGGTTCAAACCTTACTAACCTTACCTTAATAAATTTAATGATCCAGATTAACTTGATTGCCCTCCCCTTTACACGAGGGTGCCACATTATTTTTATTTTTAATGTAGTATAGATTAGACATAATATTCCTTCCAGTGGACCCAATGACAACTACATAAATCAAAGACATTTCCCTATAATCTTTTCTTTTAAACTCTTCCAATTTCACACAAGCTACCCAACACATGCTCTTCTTCACCTTTTAGAACCTAACGGATCCCATCATCAATTTTGATGCTACCTGAGTTGCATCTTTAGTTTATTTTATTTACCGCATTTTTGTAAGTAGCGCACGTCTTCGTGCATTTTTTGTGTTTTATTTTCCTTGCATGTTATTAGTGCATGCATGTTTTGTTTTACGCATGTCACAAGTGCATGTTTTTACAACTTATTGGTGTGACCGACCAATAAGTTCATGAATGAAATGGAGTCAATTTATGTTGAGTGATAATTATGACAAACTTTGTAAAATATATATTGTTATTAAGTATTTTAAATATTTTAATTTCTAAAACTATCATTAAGTACGTTTATTTAAGAAATTATAATTTTAGAATTGGGAATACTAAATGAGAGGATCTCTTGAATTAATTCTTCTTTATTTCATTGAATACCTGATATTGAGGTTCCAAGCCAATTCATTCTAAACTTATGAAAACTTCCCCATTAAATTCATTTTAACCCTTTGAAAACTTGCCCCATCAAATTTATTCTAAACTTTTGAAATTGTTTTATTTTATACTTTTTTTGAAGCCCAATCCCTAAAGCTCTTTTAAACACATCAAACCCACCCCCATTGAATGCAGCCTGGAAAAAACCAAAAGCAAAGTTTCTTTGTTTTTGGATATCCATTCTGACCACCTATCTTCCACTCTCAACAGTCGACATCTGCATGCCTAGCAGTTTACATTGTCCTCCGTTCCCAACCGTCAATATCCAACATCAACCAAATAATATTTTTCTATAAATTTTTTACGTATAATAATGAGTGTTATGCTAAGGAAAGATCAAATTATTCAAATCAAAATATTAAAAATTACCAGGCGGTGGACTAAAAAATTATAACTTGGATCCATCAGAGAACATTGAAAATTGCGACTATCATGTGTTGAACTCTCACATCCAGCCATCACAAATGCGAAACACATATTGAAATCATGTTGGTACCCTAGTTTGATTTGAGTTTAGTCTTGCCTTTGTTTGTCCCTTGACCCAAGAAATATCTATGGTCAATGGTTAGAAGTCTAGCTGTAGAGTCCTCACTTTTCCAGATTGAGAATTTGGTTAAGTAGTTTTTTCGTTCGACTATAGTCGAACGCCGCTCGACTATCGTCTATCGGCTGATCGACGATCGTCTATCAATTGGTCGACGCTTTGTCTGCGTTGATAGTTCGACTATCTGTTCTGATAGATCGACTATCTGATAGTTCGACTATCTGTTGATAGGTCGACAATCTGTTTTGCGTTGATAGTTCGACTATCTGTTGATAGTTCGACTATCTGCTTGGCGAGGTAGTTCGACTATCTGTTCTGATAGATCGACTATCTGATAGTTCGACTATCTGTTGATAGGTCGACTATCTGTTCCGCTTTGATAGTTCGACTATCTGTTGATAGATCGACTATCTGTTTCGTCTTGATAGGTCGACTATCTGTTGATAGTTCGACTATCTGTTGTCTTTGATAGTTCGACTATCTGTCCTGATAGTTCGACTATCTGATAGTTCGACTATCTGCTGATAGATCGACTATCTATTCTGCTTTGATAGTTCGACTATCTGTTGATAGATCGACTATCTGTTTTCTGAGGTAGGTCGACTATCTGCTTGATAGTTCGACTATCTGTTCATTCAAGCTTTCAAGCCTTCATCAAGAAAAAGCTTTCTGCTCTCAGCAATTTCCATCTAACTGAGAAGTGTTAAGATCTTCATCTCTTCTTCACCTGAGTTCTCCTGCTTTCAGGAAGTTAAAACTCAGAGTTCCTTTGAAGAAGAAGAAGAAGAAGATAGCTGCTTGAAGATCTTTGATTTTATTATTTACTTTCTTCCTGTAGCTTTTCCTTCAGAACTTTCTGAAGAGTTTTCTGCACTGAAGCAAGACTTCACCTAGACATCTTTGAGCCAGGGGGAGCCTTGATTCTTTAGAGCATTCTAGCTCAGTGCAAGTTTCTGTGCTTCTCTAATCTTTGTAAAATAGAGAAGACATCTTAACTTTCTTCCCCCTCCTGTACAGGGTTATTACTCCCTTCAAAAGTATCCCTTGGTGGCAGGGCACCTGATCAAAAACCTGTGCTTGGTTTTTAGACACCTGATCAAAAGTCTAAAGGGTTTCTGGATCTACCTGAAGCAGATCCTGTTGGTGGCAGGGCACCTGATCAAAAACCTGAGTGGATTCCTACCGTGTGGGTAGAAGAGTGGACGTACCCAAGTTGTTTGGGGAACCACTATAAATTTCCTTGTGTCGTCTGGATTCCATTGTTTAATTCCTGTATTGTGGCTGTGATTAGATATAACTAGGTTGCTAGTTGCTGATTAGGTTTTCCAAGCCTTAACTATAATTACAGTTAGCTTGAGTTTGTGCACATCACTTGTGTTAGGCTATAGGGTTAACTTTATATCTATAATCTTTTCATTCCGCACTTCACTCCAAGGGAGTTGAGTAGACTATTAAGTTTTGTCTGTGCAAAATTTGATAACTCTATTCACCCCCCCCCCCTCTAGAGTAGTATTTATCCCTTCACTTTCAATTGGTATCAGAGGGAGGTTGACTGACTGTATAGGCTAACACCTAAGTCACAAGATCCTGATAGATACCAAGAGCTTATAGATATTCACTATCATGGCCCAGTCCAAGGATTATTCTAGCACCAGACCTCCAGCATACAACTTAGCTAAGTTTGGCATCTGGAAGGCAAGGATTAAAATATATATGAACTCTATTGAAGAAAGCATTTTTGCTTCTATTTTGTCAGGTCCCCCAAGAGCACCTGCTGCTGCTTCTGCCTCATCATCTGATATGAGTGCAGTGCCTCCTCCAGATTACAATGATGAATACAAGAAGGCCAAAATAGCAGATGCTAAGGCAATGAACATACTGGCTCAGACAATGTCTGATGAGGTGTTCCAGAAGGTGGCTGACTGCTCCTCAGCAAAGGCCATGTGGGACACACTGAACCAGATTGTAGCTGGTTCAGCTGATGAAAGGAAGGACAGAAGGTCCAACCTGATCTCACAGTATGAGAACTTCAAGAAAACTGATGCTGAATCAGTTGAAGCTATGTACACCAGGCTCAGCTCAATCATCAATGAGCTGAGGACCCTGGACAAGGACATATCATTGACAGAGGTCAATGATAAGATTCTTATGTGCTTCCCTAGCACATGGGATCTAAGAATCTTGCCCATCAAGGAAGCCAGAAGTACTAATGAGATCTCAACTGAAGCTCTCCTCGGCAAGCTCAAGTCTTTTGAGCAAGTGCTGAAGACCAGAGAAGCAGAAGCTGAAGCCAAGACCCCCACTCCAACAAGAAAAGAGCAATCTCTAGCTCTTAAGGCTGTAGATGTTTCTGAAGGTAGCCAATCTAATGAGGAACTTATGGCATTGTTTGCCAAAAGGTTTCTCAAGATGGGGAGAAAGGAGTTCAGAAAGAAGTCTTCACGCTATGAAGACAAACCAAGGTATGATCGCTCTCCCGCTAAAGAAATTATTTGTTATGGTTGTAGGAAGCCTGGACATATCTTGCCAGAATGTCCAGAGGAGAAGAACAAAGAAAAGAGAAAAGAAAAAGAACAACACAGGAAGCACTCCAAGCCATCCTCCTACAAAAACAAGAAGAAGGAGAGAGGTTTCATTGCTGAAACCTGGAGTGATTCTGATGAAGAATCCTCCTCATCAAGCTCCAGTGAAGATGATGAAGAGAAGAAGGCAAAAGAAGTTTGCCTAATGGCAATAGATGCCTGCAGCAACCACTCTGCTGCAGAGAGTTCTGATTCTGATGAAGAGATGCCTACAGAAGATGAGGTACTTTCTTCTTATGATTTTACTTCAGAAGAATTTAAATTAGAATTTAAATCTTTATGTTTAGACTTAATTAGCTCAGAAAAGGAAATAAAAGAACTTAGAAATAGGTTAGCTGACTCAGAATCAATAGCTACTGAAAACATTAGGTTAAAGGAAGATCTCACTACTTGTAGTGAAGAAATTAAATTTCTTAAAATAGAGTTAGCTAAGTCTAAGAGATTAGAAGAATCCCTTAATGGTAGAAGCCTTAAGTTGTTAGAAATTACCAGCATGACTAACACTAGGTCAGGTAATGATAAACTAGGCTTAGGAGCTTCTCCCAGTGAACCCCCAGTCCTTCTTAAAAATAATCTTTCAACTCCAGTGAACTTCATTTCAGCTAGTGGAAAGAAGAACACTGAGCAAGTAAATCTAGTTAATAAAACCCTAAATAAAGCTAAGAGAGAAAAGAGAAAGAAATTCTTTAAAGAAATGCAAAGAGCGTCGAACGCCGCTCGACGATCGGAAGCTCAATGGTCGAACGAAGCTCGACGATCTGAGCGCCCATCGTCGAACGTCGATCGACGATTTCAACAAGATTTTCAAAATCATAATCAATTCCATAGAAACCTAAATGAGAATAGAAACCCTAGGTTTGTTGACCCATCATCTGCATGGAGAATCCCACCTAGGAGATCTCACCCACTAGGTTATCACCCTCAGCCTGCATTCTCATATATTTCCAGTTTTTCTTATGTGAAAAACAAGGGACCCAAGGTTACCTGGGTCCACTCTGTCTAAATAATTGTCTTGCAGGTGAAGGCCTATCCAATCACTCAAAACAAGTGGTATTTGGATAGTGGATGCTCTAAGCATATGACAGGAAATAAAGATCTACTGTCAAAGTTCAAAGCTAAGCTCGGCCCAAAGGTTATCTTTGGAGACTCCAGCTGTGGTCAGACAGAAGGCTATGGCAAGATCACAATTGGAGCAGTTACTTTCAAGAGAGTTGCATATGTCAATGGACTGAAGCATAATTTGATTTCAGTCAGCCAGCTATGTGATGTTGGCTACCAGGTTTCATTTTCTAACTCCTCTTGCAATATTACTTTAAATAATAATATTGTTTTAATAGGCATTAGAATAGGTAACATTTATTTAGTAGATTTCAATTCATCTCATTCTGAAATCTGCCTGTTTAATGAAGTAACCCTTAATAATAATTCCCTATGGCATAAGAGGCTTAGCCATGTAAACCTTAAAAATATATCTAGGTTATCTAAACACAACCTTGTTAGAGGTTTACCTTCTTGCCCCTACAAGAAGGAGAGCCTATGCAAGGCTTGTCAGCTAGGCAAGCAAACCAAGAATTCTTTTAAATCTGTAAATAAAAGTGATTCTCCTAAAATCCTGTATTTATTACATTTGGACCTTTTTGGCCCAATAAATGTACAGAGTTTAGGAGGGAAGTATTACACTTTAGTAATTGTAGATGACTTCTCTAGGTTCAGTTGGGTTTTCTTTTTGAGAACTAAGTCTGATAACTTCAAAGCCCTTACAGACTTTCTATTATGTGTGCAGACTGAGTACTCTACTCATGTGGCCTTGATCAGAAGTGATCATGGTACTGAGTTTGACTCTCTTCTCATGCAAGAATTCTGTGAGAGAGAAGGTATCAAACATAGCTTCTCAGCTCCTAGAACTCCCCAACAAAATGGGGTAGTTGAAAGGAAGAATAGAACACTCATTGAAGCTGCTAGTACATTGTTGGCAGATGCTAACATGCCTCTATCCTATTGGGCAGAAGCTGTTAGTACAGCCAACTATGTCTTGAATAGAAGTTTGATACACAAACTTAAGTGTAAAACTCCTTATGAGTTGCTTAAAGGAAAGAAACCAAAAATTAATTACTTTAGAGTTTTTGGCTGTATTGTTTATATTCATAATAATAATAAAGAATATATTAGAAAATTTGAAGCAAAAGCTTCAATGGGAATCATGCTTGGATATTCCCAAGTAAGCAAAGCTTATAGGGTTTATAACAAGTCTACCTGTAAAATTGAAGAATCTGTGCATGTGACTTTTGATGAGTCTCAGATGTTTTACAAAGAGAAGGAAAATTCTCCTTCCTCAAGTTCTTTGCAGGTACATGATGCCCCTCAAGAAATTCTTCAACTGTCAACTCTTCAGATCACTGAATCAGACAGTGATGAAGACATTGCTGAAGCAATTGTTGTTCCACCAACAGTAGATCAAATTCCTCCTGAGGAATTAATCCCAACTGTTGCTGAAGATCACATCCCACCTGCTGATATTGTCACACTTAGAGATCACCCACATCTCAAGTGATTGGAGACATATCAGCTGGTGTGCAAACAAGACACCAATTAAGATAGGATGTGATGCACGGTTGTTTCCTCTCACAGGTTGAGCCCCTCACCTTTAAAGATGCAGAGCTAGATCCCCACTGGATCATTGCAATGCAAGAGGAGCTCAATCAGTTTGAGAGATGTAAAGTTTGGACTTTGGTTCCAAGACCTAAAGGCCAACTGATCATAGGCACCAAGTGGGTGTATTGAAACAAGTTGGATGCTAATGGAATTATAGTAAGGAATAAAGCTAGGCTTGTAGCTCAGGGCTACAGACAGGAGGAAGGTATAGACTATGAACAAACCTTTGCTCCTATTGCAAGGCTAGAAGCAATAAGGATCTTCTTGGCCTATGCAGCCTTCATGAAGTTTAAGGTGTTCCAAATGGATGTCAAAAGTGCATTCCTAAATGGTGAGCTTAAGGAAGAGGTGTTTGTTGAACAACCACCAGGGTTTGTTTCTTCAAATCAGCCCTCACATGTGTTTAAGTTGCAGAAAGCTCTTTATGGACTAAAGCAAGCTCCTAGGGCCTGGTATGAGACCTTAGCTAGTTTCCTGTTAGAGCACAACTTTACTAGGGGAGTAGTTGATAGAACCCTTTTCGTCAAGCATCACAAGGACACAATCCTGTTAGTTCAGGTGTATGTAGATGATATTATTTTTGGCTCCACTGATCCCAAACTGTGCAAAAAGTTTTCCAACTTGATGCATTCCAAGTTTGAGATGAGTAGTATGGGTGTGCTGTCTTATTTTCTTGGTCTCCAAGTTAAGCAAGATGCTGATGGTATCTTCATCTCCCAATCCAAATATGCCAAGGAATTGGTAAAGAAATTTGGGATGGCTGATGCCTCAGCAATGCCTACACCCATGGCTACTAATGTAGTTATTGATTCTGATGATCACGGCAAGCCAGTTGATCAAAAGAATTATAGGGCCATTGTTGGTTCCCTATTATATCTAACTGCAAGTAGGCAAGATATAATGTTTGCTACATGCCTTTGTGCTAGATTCCAGGTCAACCCCAAGGAATCTCATCTGATTCTTCTAAAGAGAATCCTGAGATACCTGAAGGGATGTCCAAATCTAGGACTTTGGTACCCAGCTGAGTCAGAATTTGAATTAATTGGATATTCTGATTCTGATTATGCTGGTTGCAGAGTTGACAGGAAGAGCACCTCAGGAACTTGCCAGTTCCTGGGAGAGAGATTGGTCTCTTGGTTCTGTAAGAAGCAGGCTTCTGTCTCAACTTCAACTACAGAGGCTGAATATATAGCAGCTGCCAGTTGTTGTTCACAGATCCTGTGGATTCAAAACCAGCTTGTGGATTATGGTTACTCACACAAGAACACCAAAATCATGTGTGATAGTACTAGTGCTATCTCAATTGCACAAAATCCAGTGCACCACTCTAGAACAAAGCACATTGAGATTCGGCACCATTTCCTGAGAGATTGTGTGGAAAAGAACAAGATTTGTCTTGAGTTCATATCCACTGAGTTTTAGAGAGGTGATATATTCACCAAGCCTTTAGATGAACAGAAGCATCTGTTCTTTTTAGTTCATCTAGGCATGATTAATGGACGAGACTAAGTGTAACTATATCTGCCTATGTTGAAATCTGCTTGAAGATCGTCGAACGATGATCGAAGATCGTCGAACGGATTAAGCCTATCGTCGACCTCTGGTTAATGATAGCTTATCTGTTTGAAGATCGTCGACCGGCGTTCGAAGATCGTCGAACAGGTTGAGCTTATCGTCGATCTCTGAACGACGATAGCTTATTGTTTGAGAAGCCAGAAATAGTCGAACGATGGCTCGACTACTCTGCTTCTGAGGATCGTCGAACGGCCGTTCGACTATCAGGTCTAATATCTTTTTAATAGATCGACTATTTCCGGTCTAATATAAAGCCGATAGTCGACCTAGGTTAAAAGATCTTTTGTTTTATCGTCGACGGAGCGTGGCTTTTCGCATTCTGCCTTCCTGCTTGCGATTGTCTGCCGCTTCGTCTCCTTCGTCTTCGCCGTCTTTCTCCAGCGATTCTCCAGCAATCAATGGCGGTCTCTCCAGCAGTTCTGGCAGTTGTGAAGTTTGATGCAGGCTTTAGCGTGGATTTCGACGCGTTCAGTAGCTGCGATGCAGGAATCGTAGAAGTTCTACAGCTGTGCCGGGATCAAGGATTAGAGAGGTTAATGTCGTCAAGGATTAAGATAAACATCCCAGAAATCAAGGAATGGGCTTTCACGTCGTCTTCCATAGACGATTCGATGACTGGTACCATCGGCGGAGAAGAGGTAATCCTAACTCCGGCCGTTTTGTCTGATGTTTTTGGATTAGTTAATGGTGAAGAGGATTATGAGCAAGATGCTCAAGAATTCGGAAGAATGTTAGTTGAGCTGGGACATGCTGAGGGCATTCCCACGAAGCTGCTCAAAGTAAATTTCCCCTTCAAGATCAAGTTTCTTGCTGAGCTGGTAGGAAAAGTGCTCCTCGGTAAGCACTCTGCCCACGACAATATAACAAGGCAACAATTCGCACTAATGTGTGCGATTGTTAATCGGAAAAGGATAGATTGGGCAGCAGTTGTGTTTGATTTAATAAGGAAAAAGACTGGTAAGAAGGAAGTCACCCTAGGAAGGGTCATTGGAATTTTCCTAAAGGAAAAATACCCCCAGCTGCTGAGTTCAACCGCAACAACAATCAATGCAAGCAAGAAGATGGATCCCAACCTGTTCTCCAAGTGGAAGAGAACCTTTGTGAAACCTGCTCCAGCGACATCTGAGGACACCAGGACTGAATCAGTCACTCCTCACCATGTTGAAGCTGGCTCAGCTCTTCCATCCTCCTCTTCTGCTTTGCTGTCTGCCTTAGTTGAAGTACCATCAACTTCAGCTGAAGTACGACCTTCTCCATCTTCTGCTCCAGAAACAACCACGGTTGTTCCTCTTTCCCCTCCAGCTTCTCCTTTTCCTGCACATCAGACTAGGATATCTGCTCCTAGCTTTGATTTGTTAGGATCTGAGAGAATTCCTACTTCTCCTTTGTCTCTCATTCATTCCCCAGTTAATTCCCCAATTAACTCTCCAGCTCCATCTCCTATTCAATCCCCTATCCACACCATTCTTCATCCCAGCACTACTACCATATGTGCTGCAGCTCCATCCACTTCACATCCATCATCTTTTGAGATTACTCCTGAACTCATCTCCCGCATTGTGGAGTTGATTACCTCCTCAATCAAGACCATGATTGAAGAGGCAATCGCTCCCCTTGTATCCTCCATTGATATCTTAACTGCCTCCATCAAATCTCTCTCAAAATCTGCTGAGCCATCTTCCTCAAGGGGCCTGGTTTCAGTCTCCACTGAAATCAGGCAGGGGGAGATGTTCTATGAAGATGCCTCAGAACCTCCTGCCTCCCTTCCAGCTATAACAGATACAGTCATGACAGCTCTGGAAGAGTCTGCTCCAACTGAGAAAGAAATAGTTCCAGTGTTATCAGATAAGGAAATAGCTGATGGAATCATGTTATCTGAAATTGCAGTAAAAGTCTGCCTAGAAGATCTCACCACTCCTGTGGTTGCTAGATTCCTAGAAGGAATTATAACTTCATATCTAGATGAATCATGGGAGATGGTCAAGTATGAAGGTAACTCATTCATCCGTTTTGTTGATGAGTCAATTAATTTGTTAGTTTGTGAATTCCTGGAAGGAATGATTTCTGTTTATTTAGCAGATCTGTATTCATAATTCTACAGATGTTATTAGAGAAGATTTATCTGCTCAGATAATAGTAATTGTCTCAGAGGCTGCCCCAAGTGTTCCTGATATCCAAATAGATCCTGAATTGGAATCTTTTTTAGATGATAGAGAGGATGAATCTGAGAATCAAGATGAAGTCAAAGATGACACTCCTGTTCTGAGTGTGGAAGAAGTTCAAGCAAGAGCTGCCTGGGATTTAAGAGTACAGTCTTTGTTGGAAGAGAAAGAAAAGGAACTGCAAGTTGAAAAGTCAACCATCTGGGATGACTCACCAGGGTTGGACTTAAATTCCCTTCTGGCTCTGGATGCCATTGAAGAGGAAAGAGAAAAATCTGCTCTGAAGTTTAAAGAAAAGGTTGTTTCTGAAGCCTATGATCCGTATGATAATCCTCCCTCATCTCATTCTGATGATGAAGAGGATTCTGATGTTTCTGAGAAATCAAGGAAAAAGAAAGCTGCTTCAAAGAAAAGGAAAGCAATTGCTCCTCCTCCTCCCAGTAAAGATAATGATACTCCTTATTATATTTTGAAGGGCATTGACCCTAAGGCAAAGGAATTTCAGCACTGGATGTGGTTTTCAAAGAATCAGCAGAAAGAGAGGAAAAGATCTAAAAGATATGATAGTCTTGTCTCAAGATGGACTCCCAGAGGTCCTCCTCCTCCTCCAGGTGCAGGAGCGTCTGGTAATCTTTCTGCCAATCCTGCTGCCTCTTCTGCAAGATCTGCCTCTTTTCAGCATCAATCAAGGAAAAGCTCTCACAGCTCTTATGGAAAGTCTCATTCTGGCAGTCAAATGCATGAAGCAGAAGTGAAAGAACAAGTTAAGGAGGGTGTGCATCTAAAGCCAACTTTTTCACCTCCTCCCTCTCCTAAGAGAAAGGTTTCAACTGCTGCACCAGTTCAGTCTGAGAAAACTGTTTCAAAAGGTAAATAGTTTACTTTGTTTTAAAATTTCTAGCAAGAACCTTTTGCTAAGTTTGCTTCCAATGTCTTATCTAGTTATTCAAGATAAAGTAGCTGATGCTGCTCCTCCTGAGCCTGTTTATGAAAATCCTGAGCTTGATCCTAACTTTAGGATGGCTCGCTTTCAAGAACTAGTTGGAGCAGCTCAAATAAGAAAAGCTAGAGCAGAAGGAAAAGATACGACTGGTCTAACTACCATGTCTGCTTACAGAAAGAAAGAGTTTGAAAAGTTCCAGGTTAATCCTGAGATTTTTGATCCATCAAAATATATGGAAAAGCATCCTGAAGCAGTAGTCCCAAGAGCTGCAGAATTGAAGATCATTGGTGCGCAGGACCTGAAGCTGTCAAAGAAAGAATCTGATGATCCTCTAAGGAAAATCTCTTTTGTTTCTAGCTCTTCTGTATCTAAGCCTGACTCTGTTGATCCATAGTTTGATTAACTGTTGTGCTATATTTGTTTATCTGTTTGATAATCTGCTAGTTAATTGTTAACTATTTACTGTATTAGTTTATTGCTCTCTAGCTAGCTTTATGTTTTAGATGTTGAGAGACTTAACTCAAATAGGGGGAGATTGTTGGTACCCTAGTTTGATTTGAGTTTAGTCTTGCCTTTGTTTGTCCCTTGACCCAAGAAATATCTATGGTCAATGGTTAGAAGTCTAGCTGTAGAGTCCTCACTTTTCCAGATTGAGAATTTGGTTAAGTAGTTTTTTCGTTCGACTATAGTCGAACGCCGCTCGACTATCGTCTATCGGCTGATCGACGATCGTCTATCAGTTGGTCGACGCTTTGTCTGCGTTGATAGTTCGACTATCTGTTCTGATAGATCGACTATCTGATAGTTTGACTATCTGTTGATAGGTCGACTATCTGTTTTGCGTTGATAGTTCGACTATCTGTTGATAGTTCGACTATCTGCTTGGCGAGGTAGTTCGACTATCTGTTCTGATAGATCAACTATCTGATAGTTCGACTATCTGTTGATAGGTCGACTATCTGTTCCGCTTTGATAGTTCGACTATCTGTTGATAGATCGACTATCTGTTTCGTCTTGATAGGTCGACTATCTGTTGATAGTTCGACTATCTGTTGTCTTTGATAGTTCGACTATCTGTCCTGATAGTTCGACTATCTGATAGTTCGACTATCTGCTGATAGATCGACTATCTGTTCTGCTTTGATAGTTCGACTATCTGTTGATAGATCGACTATCTGTTTTCTGAGGTAGGTCGACTATCTGCTTGATAGGTCGACTATCTCTGTGCGCTTGATAGTTCGACTATCTGTCCAAGATAGATCGACTATCTGATAGTTCGACTATCTGCTCTGATAGTTCGACTATCTGCCGGGGTAGTTCGACTATCTTCTTCGATAGGTCGACTATCTGGATCGTTCGACTATCTGCCCGATAGTTCGACGATCTCCGTGCGTCGTTCGACGATCTTCGAGGGTCGTTCGACGTTTTCTGTCTGCCTTTATATTTTGTATTTATTTATTATATTTAATTAATTAATATATTTTCTGGCACATTGTTTTAAGCTGTATGTTAAAATTACCAGGCAATATTTGCTCCATCTCTTTTGCCTGAGTCAAATCTTTTTAAGATAAAGTTGTTTGTCTTATTAGCTGTCATTATAAATTACTTTATCTGTTGTCAGCCCTTTATAGCCGTTAGACTGAAAAGTCTTCTTTTTGCTATAAAGAGATTATTTCTGATGTGACTTTATTTAGTCCTTCTGTTATTTGATTTGAGCCTGCAGCTTCTTAGAAAGAGGTTTACTCCTTTTATAGAATGTTTTGCTGCAGAGATGGTTTTGTCTTCTTGATATTTACAGCCCAGGTCTCAATGCTCAGAAGAAGACAAATAATTCAAATGGAAGAGAGCCGTTGCTTGCTACTGTTATATAAAGGACTCTTTGAAGAAGGATTCAAGCTAGCTAATAGCTAACCAATTGTTCATTCAAGCTTTCAAGCCTTCATCAAGAAAAAGCTTTCTGCTCTCAGCAATTTCCATCTAACTGAGAAGTGTTAAGATCTTCATCTCTTCTTCACCTGAGTTCTCCTGCTTTCAGGAAGTTAAAACTCAGAGTTCCTTTGAAGAAGAAGAAGAAGAAGATAGCTGCTTGAAGATCTTTGATTTTATTATTTACTTTCTTCCTGTAGCTTTTCCTTCAGAACTTTCTGAAGAGTTTTCTGCACTGAAGCAAGACTTCACCTGGACATCTTTGAGCCAGGGGGAGCCTTGATTCTTTAGAGCATTCTAGCTCAGTGCAAGTTTCTGTGCTTCTCTAATCTTTGTAAAATAGAGAAGACATCTTAACTTTCTTCCCCCTCCTATACAGGGTTATTACTCCCTTCAAAAGTATCCCTTGGTGGCAGGGCACCTGATCAAAAACCTGTGCTTGGTTTTTAGACACCTGATCAAAAGTCTAAAGGGTTTCTGGATCTACCTGAAGCAGATCCTGTTGGTGGCAGGGCACCTGATCAAAAACCTGAGTGGATTCCTACCGTGTGGGTAGAAGAGTGGACGTACCCAAGTTGTTTGGGGAACCACTATAAATTTCCTTGTGTCGTCTGGATTCCATTGTTTAATTCCTGTATTGTGGCTGTGATTAGATATAACTAGGTTGCTAGTTGCTGATTAGGTTTTCCAAGCCTTAACTATAATTACAGTTAGGTTGAGTTTGTGCACATCACTTGTGTTAGGCTATAGGGTTAACTTTATATCTATAATCTTTTCATTCCGCACTTCACTCCAAGGGAGTTGGGTAGACTATTAAGTTTTGTCTGTGCAAAATTTGATAACTCTATTCACCCCCCCTCTAGAGTAGTATCTATCCCTTCACTTTCAATTGGGCTTTTGGTGCAGTTGGGTATGCGCTTGATCCTACAATTGGTATCAGAGGAGGTCATGGGTTCAAGACCGGGGGGGCGCTATTAAATCCTGATTTTTCCCTTCTACCTGTGTGGGTCCGGTGGGTCAGGCAACCGTGGACATGTGGTAACCCCACCTCTGAGCCGTGTGGGCCATGTGGTAACCCCACTTCTGAGCCGACGGGTTGTGCTGGACGCCGGGGGGGGATTGTTGGGTCCGGCGTTCCTTCACTTGACCCGTGGCGCTCTGCTACTTATATAAAAAATTAAGTAGCGCCCTCTCCAACAGTCCGGGCTTTTGGTGCAGTTGGGTATGCGCTTGATCCTACAAATCGCAAATGCCTATAACATTCTATGTTGTTGTGTCATGTCGTCCAATATACAATATTTATTGATCAGCAGGAACTCGTGCATCCGCATATGTTCCGTCAATCACGCCTATTTAGTCTTTGAAGTATGCCATATACCAAACATCATTTAATAACTGTTGTGGAATGCTACGCCCTCGAACATTACACAGTTCTTTGGGCATCAATATGCCCGCAGGAGGAAGTCACTAATGACCGGCGGCTTGGCAGTTCAGCCCCGTATGGGACAAGAAGAGTATTATCAGGTATTTTCCTCCTTCCCCCTCCTCCAACCCTAATTTCTCTCTAGTCTTCTCCCTAGTTCTCTCCCCCTCTCCAATCTCCTATCATTTAGTATCAAAGCATTCGTCCTACGACCATGGTGAACGCCCGCTCGCAAGAAGAAATCATCCGGTTGGAAACCCTAGAGGAGAACTACGTCGGGTTGACGGATTCGATAGCCGCCATCGAAGAGAAGATGAGGGAGTGTTGGAACACCCTATTACTAATTTTGGCAAGGATTACTATGTTCTTAGGAAATTGTTTTGACCTCATTGTATAGTCTTAAAGGTCAATTAGAATGAGTCTAAGGGTTAGAACTTAGGTTTGGAAGCTGCCCCCAAGACCTTCTAAGATCAGAATTCAAGTGCAGAAGACTAAGACAATTTTTGTCGAGCTCAGGTCGACGAAATGTCAAACTCAGTTCGACTA
This sequence comes from Platanthera zijinensis, assembly GCA_039513925.1. Taxonomy (NCBI): domain Eukaryota; kingdom Viridiplantae; phylum Streptophyta; class Magnoliopsida; order Asparagales; family Orchidaceae; genus Platanthera; species Platanthera zijinensis. The sequence goes on from CM077089.1 coordinate 78,931,981, forward strand.
TCTCTGAGCTCAGTTCAACGAGTCGTCAGACTCGGTTCGACAATCTTTGAGCTCAGATCGACGTTTCTGTCTCTAGCTATAATAAAAGTCTCTGAGCTCAGTTCGACGATAGTTGAGCTCAGATCGACGATTTCTGTTTCAAGTCTAGATTCAGTCTCTGAGCTCAGGTCGACGATAGTTGAGCTCAGATCGACGATTTCTGGAGAGATCGACGATTTCAGGAATTCAAATTCAGACAGTTATGGAATTCAATCTTATTCATATCCAGCATTTAATTCAAAGGATTCTATAGCCGTTTCAATCTTTCTAGAGCAAGTTTCAAGAAAGACTAAATGGAATGTCTCTTAGGACTTTCCTCCAGAGACAAATTTCATTTAAGGCAGTCATTTATGACTGATTAACGGCTATCCAGAAGACTGCTTTTCAATATATCTCTTCAGAATCATTTTGAAAAAAAAACAAAAGATATCAATCAAGTTTTTCAGACACAAGCCTACAGGATTACTGAGTTAGAATTCATACAGAACACAAGGAATAATACTGTGAAGAAGATCATCAAGCAGAAAAGATTTCTTCTATTCTATTCCTTCAAGATCTTCTTGACTCAAGTGTTCAAAGACTTCTTCATCAAAGACTCCAGACACATCACATTTCAGCAACTGCTGAAATCATCTCTTGCTGGAGATCTAAAGTTACTGAAGACCTATCACCCTATGCAAAGCTATTCTTCCTGAACAATTGCAGATCTCAGGGGGAGCTTTGACAACATCATCCACTAGTCTTCTCTTAGACTGTTGACAGAGAAGAACAACAAACTCTTTTCTTTCTTTCTTTATTCTGCTGTAAAAGGGTTACTCAAAACTCCCTTCAAAAGTTTTGTGGTTGGTTTCTGAGACCTGATCAAAACTCAGTGGTGTCAAGACACCTGATCAAAAAATCTGGCTTTGGTTTTTGAGCACCTTATCAAAAGCTCATTGGTGCCCAGGACACCTGATCAACTATTCCTGCAGTGGATTCCTACCTAGGGTGGTAGAAGAGTGTATGTACCCAGGTTGATTGGGGAACCACTATAGATCCTTTTGTCTTCTAGATTGCTGTGTTTTTGCTTTGCTGTGTGTTGTGATTTTGTTTATTGCTTTCTTATCTTTTATTTACTGCAAGCACATTACACCTATACTTAAATCAAGTCTTCCACTGCAAATAATTTTTATCTGGAAAATTATTTTAATATACTCTATTCACCCCCTCTAGAGTAAAGGTAGAGCTTACCCTCACTTTCAGGGAGTCTACGCAACGCTTGGAGGAACGGATCGATGCTCGTATGGAAGAACTCAAGGCCTATTATCGCAAAATCTGAAAGGAAAGACACACGAGGAGATCGGCGGGTTGCAAAAAGCTATGGCTTCCGTGTCGCATTATCTCGCCCTGTAGGTGGGCGAGGGTTATGGATCGGGTGACCCGGCTCGGATCGGGGCGGGACTCAACGACACTGACGGCGCAACGTGATCGACGATGGCTCCGAATTGGCGCGGCATGGGCGCAGTTGTTGAGATTGTGTCACCTCACCGATCCGTGTGCCCTTTTTTATTCCTGTTTTGGGGGAGTCCTAAACATAGAAATACTTTATGGGGGGATATAATCTAGGGGATGTTCTTCCTATTTGGTTGAGCCATGTTTTGGCAACCCCATCCATATGTGTTCATCTCCATATATTGATGATTCTTGAACCTATTATAAATATGGGCCAGCCTCCCTTAGCCATTAGATTATTCGGTAATATACAGGACTAGTGAGAATTCAGAGAGGGAGAGCTTTGAGCTTTTCAGGCAGTTCTTCCGGCAAACGGCGGCAGTAGGCGGTGGAATCTGTCGTGCAAGGTTGCGGCGCATCTGGTCACCTCAGGCGAGACGACATCCGGTCGGCCACCTGCATTAGGCCCCAGAGGTTCGGCGGAATCAGGCGCAGTGATGGCGGCAGCAGGCGCAGAGGCGGTGATATAGGCAAAGCTAACAGAGGCGGCGCATCCAGTCACCTCAGGCGAGGCAACATCCGGTCGGCCTCCAGAAGTTGACTCCAGGCGTTCGGCGACCTCAAGCGGCTGATCCAGACGGGATCGGCATCAGGCGGCGGAAGCAGGCGGTGATTCCAGCGGGGAAGATAGACAGTATTTTTTCAGTGTTTTTTATTTTCTCTTGTTATATCTTGTAAACTCATCAGTTTTAGTGGATCTTTCTGGCGAGCTCTCCCTGTGGACGTAGGAGCCCAAACTCCGAACCACGTAATTATTTTGTCGTCTGGTTGTGCTTTCTTGGATTTAAATTTCGTTTATCATATTATTACTCATACTAGCTTCCGTTGCTAAATCAACGGCAAACTACCATAGTCGCAGATTCGGTCCCAATTTCACAACAATTGGTATCAGAGCCAGGTACGACCCTTCGGACCCTGGTGAGGAATAATGACAGCAAAATTTGAAGTCCCCAAGTACGACGGCAAAATTGACTTTGGTCTGTGGCAGAAACGGGCAAAAGTGGTTCTCATCCAGCAAGGTCTTCATAAGGCTCTCCTCGAAAAGGAGAAGTCCGGGAAGAAGGACGACGAGTGGGATGAGATAAATCTGAAGTCCATCAACACAATACAGTTGTGCTTGGCCGATGAGGTTATGTATAATGTAGTCGATGCTGAGACTACAATGGATCTGTGAAAGAAGTTGGAGGAGCTTTATATGTCAAAATCCCTCACGAATAAGTTGTACGTAAAGAAACAACTTTACAGCTTAAGGATATCGGATAACACTCCGCTTCTTGACCACATGAATGCATTTAATAAACTTATTTCTCAATTGCATAGTATGGACATTAAGGTCAAGGAGAAAGACCAAACTCTTCTCATATTGTCTTCACTGCAGAAGTCCTTCGATCATCTGGTCACCACGATTCTGTATGGGAAGGACACCCTAAAGATGGAAGAAGTGATGGCAACGCTGCTCTCGAACGAAACGAGAATCAAGTCGAGCCCTAAAGCCAACGAGGGCTTATTTGTTAAGAGCAAAGACCCCACCCGGTGTAGATCGAGAGGAAAAGGGAAGGAGGAAGACCGACCTAGGTTTAAGTTTGAGGGCAGGAATACGAAGCGCCACTACTGCAAGGAGGGGTACTGGAAGAATGAGTTCCTGAAGAGGAAGTTTAGAGAACAGACGCATGGGCCACATCAGGCTGCGGTGGCATCCGAGGATGAGAACGACGCCGACATTCTTCATGTCTCACCAAGCCTTGAGACCACGGGCTCCTTGATCTTGGATTCAGGATGCACGTACCACATATGCCCGAATAAAGAATGGTTCTCCAGCCTTAGGCAGTGTGAAGGTGGTCGTGTTTGTATGGGGAACGATTCAGAATGCGAGATTTTGGGAGTTAGTAGCATCAGGATTAGGATGTTCGATGGAGTGGTCAGGACACTCACCAACGTTCGGTATGTGCCCAAGTTGAGAAATAGCTTGATTACTCTAAACACTCTGGAGGCCGACGGGTATTCTTATACCGGCAACGGCGGATGTTTGAAGGTCAGAAGAGGCGCGCAGGTAGTCATGGAAGGAGAGCGTTCTGGTACTCTCTACAGAATGATCGGTACCACGATTGCGAGTTAAAGGGCAAGGAGAGAGGTCAGATTGCCTCTCAGGCTACAAGACACGGTAGTATATGTCTTTCAGGCTAGTTCCTCAGATCCTGGTTCCTATGGAAAAGCTTTAGAGAGCAGAGACCGCTCTAAGAGGAAAGCTAGGAAGGACCAGTGGAGGAACGAGGCAAGATTTGTGGAGAAGGAGTTCGCGCAGAGAAAGGTCCTTAGCGAAGATAAAAACTTCGCAGCCGTGGAGAAGGTGGGCAAAGTGTCATCTCAAAAGTGCCAGGAACCACAAGGAGAGCCATCTGGTTCAGGAGTCTCACCAAGAACTCAGGTTCACTCAGGAGAAGGTGGAGCTGCACAGTGCTAGTTGTCTTGCAAAAGACACGGTGTTTCGTGGAAGGATAAAGCACATCGGAGTGCACCACCAGGAGTCGAGGGAGTTCGCTGGTGGTGGAGGTGTGGAGTTGCGGAAGATCTCTACGGAGAATATTGGTGCGAACATGCGGACGAAATCCGTGATAGGATTCAAGTTCAAGAACGGTCTTGACTTGACACATTCTGATGCATGTTAATCGAGGTGGACCCCAGGGAGAGGGGGTTTGTAGTCGCTAGTAGGGGAGATCCAGGTTGGAGGTAAAGTTACATTTGTTAGGCTTCGAGGTGGAGTTCATCGCATGAGGTGTCAAGGTGGAGTTTGTTGATATTTTGTAACCTCACCAATCCGTGTGCATTTTTTATTCCTATTTTGGGAGAGTCCTAAACATGGAAATGCTTTATGGGGGGATATAATCTAGGGAATGTTCTTCCTATTTGGTTGAGCCATGTTTTGGCAACCCCCTCCATATGGTTTTATCTCCATATAATGATGACTCTTGATCCTATTACAAATAGGGGCCACCCTCCCTTAGCCATTAGATTATTCGGTAATATACAGCACTAGTGAGAATTCAGAGAGGGAGAGCTTTGAGCTTTTCAGGCGGTTCTTACAGCGAACGGCGGCTGCAGGCGGTGGCATCAGGCACGCAAGGTTACGGGGCATCCGGTCACCTCAGGCGAGGCGACATCCGGCCGGCCACCTGTAGTAGGCCCCAGAGGTTCGGCGGAATCAGGTGCGGTGATGGAGGCAGCAGGCGCAGAGGCAGCGATACAGGAGGAGCTAACGTAGGCGGCGCATCCGGTCACCTTAGGCGAGGCAACATCCGGTCGGCCTCCAGAAGTTGACTCCAGGCATTCGGCGACCTCAGGCGGGTTATCCAGGCTGGATCGGCATCAGGCGGTGATTCTAGGGGGGAAGATAGACAGTGTTTTTTCAGTGTTTTCTGTTTTCTCTTGTTGTATCTTGTAAACTCATCCGTTTTAGTGGATCTTTCTGGCACGCTCTCCTCATGGATGTAGGAGCCCAAACTCCGAACCACGTAATTATTTTGTCGTCTGATTGTGCTTGCTTGGATTTAAATTTCATTTATCATATTATTGCTCAGACTAGCTTTTGTTGCTAGTGTAATGCACCAAAAAACACTATAGGTATGGGAAGTGTTTTTATGGGTTTTGTAGCCCTGGGAATTTCCCGGAGGGAGGTCAAGGGCGTGTAAGGGGTGCCGACACGACTGTGACAAAGTTGACATGGGTGTGTTAACATTTCGTGTCCTTCTCTGGAAACTGGGCTGTGTCGAGAGGCGAGTACACGACTCGGTACACGGGTATGTCGTGGTCGACACGGCCGTATCAATATTTACACAGGCGTGTCAGGACACGTGTCCACTAAGGGTCTTGTCGGTTCCATAGGGCGGTTATGGAACACAACCACCAATACGGGCATGCCAGTTTGGGCGACACGGGTGTGTCACCTTGGACACGGGTGTGTCTCAACCCGTGTCTTGTTCTGGGTCGAAGATTTCGTGTGAGAACAGGGAACACGGCCAAGCGCACGGCCATGTGCAAAGCCGTGTTCGGCCATCTGAAATGATTTTCAGAGTTATTCTGGGTCGTTCGTTTTTATTAAATACGATCCAATGGCCCTGGCTTGCCTCCTGATTGTTTTAGGAGGGGAATCGGGAAGTTATTCCTCATTTCATCTTTGGCTTTCTCTTTCTAAGGAGAAGAGAGAGGGGAGAGTAAGAGGAGGTAGGAGAAGAGGAATCCGGCCGATGGTTGTGCTATGGTGGTTCAAATTGCGTGCCGAATTCAGATTCGCGGAGGCAAGAGCGTTGCGGTCCTTTCCAACCATGTACTTTTCTCCATGGCGCCAAACCGTGCTACAAGGGTAACGATTTTCCACTCGGACATGTGAAGTCCTTCTTTCCTGCATTTGTATAAGAATCCTCCACCAAAAGGTAGAACATGAAGTAATTCTCGTGGGATAGGTGGTTCATCCCTTGCTTTGTTGCATTAGAACCGGAAGTGAGTAGTACGGTTAGGCATTCTGTGTGAAGCCCATCTGAAAGTGAGTAGTACGGATTGGTGATGTTTTGTTTGCAAATCGGAGAAGACTATGTGTTCATTGATTGTTTGTATGGAGTCCCTTGGTAAATACCTGTGGCTTGGTACTGCAGGAAGTACTGGAGGAAGTCCAGGAAAATGTGAGAGTTGATACTTTGTGTTCAACTCGTGTGGTCATGAGTACCATGTTGTGTGTTGTTGGGCCGTTGTGCTGCAACTAAAAGCCTTGGTGGCGAACAGGCAAGGAGATGTTGTACCCGCGTCAGTCCGGTGTGACGACTGACGATGATGAGCAACGGGCAAGGCGGATTTGTACCCGCATTATGGTTGTCTAACCTTGGGTACTTAAGTCCCTATTAGAATCTCATAGCGAGAGTCTTAGGCCTGCGCGTCGTAAAGACTAGGAGTGCTCATTTTGGACCGTGAGGTAGAGAGACCTTGAAACGGTGGTGGGACCCTGGATTTTCCGGTACACCAATAAGGTTCCCTGAGTGCACGGAGCGTCGAGCCATCGTTCTGACGTTTATGTTATGTATTGGCTAGTGCGGTTGTGCACAACTGTGGTGGATTAAAGTATACATATGCTGGTTAATAAAATGCTTTACTGAGAAGGAATTCCACTGCCCCGTGCCAGGGGCAGGGTCGTTATAATTGGTCAGCTGAATGCTGACTGTTGCCCTTTTTTCACCTCTTGGTGGATGGTTTCTTGCAGGTGGAGCTGGCCCAAGCGGGAAATAGCGGGTTGAAGCCATGGTTGCGTTGCTGCCCTTGAAGGCTTTACTTTGCTTTACTCTTGTTCATGTGTGGCCGGCCTGCGTGCCGATGTTTGTAAATAACACTCTTGTTAAGAGAAACTTCTAAGGCCATAAGGTCACGTACCTTGTGTATTGGTTGTATTCATTCCTAATTGTTAGTAGTGGAGATTTCTTTTGTTGTACTTGAGTTCAAAGTTTCCAACCTTGAAAGTTCCACTAGAATGCTCTGTGTTAGGAATCATTGGTAGTTTTGATATTATATAGTAACCTCTTCGCCTGTTTGTGGAATATGGTGTGGGGTCCCGACCGTACCTTCTACTATATCCCATGTAACGGGTAGGGATGTTACAATTTGGTATCAGCTTGTAGGTCTTTCTCTTCCGAATTCGTGGGCGAATTCTTTTGAGAGATGGCGAGCATGTGTAAGTGTTGTCGTTATAACACAAAATGAACTCAAGAATGTCCATTTAGGAATAAAAATACACTTGTTTGCGGAATCTGTGTATTCCTTTTTGTAAGTTTGCCATTTTGTTTTGTCACTAAGTTGTGTTTCTTACACATATAGGTGACTATAAGTCATGCAGGACAGTCAGAACCCCAACGTTCCAATGAGAGTGCGGCACCAGCGGAGGTGCCCACACCTCCTCCTTCTGCTGAAACTGTTTGTATGATTATGGAGACGGTACTTATTGTGATGAATGCTTAGCAGGCTGGACAGACGAGGCCTGCAGCGGTGCCAATTCAGGCTGGGCTAAGACAAGAACCGGTAGAAGTGGTGGTTGATCTCCGAGCAGCAAATAAACAACTGAAGCGGTTCATCAGCTTAAATCCTCCAACGTTTGATGGGACCGGTTTGCCGGCCCAGGCGGAGGATTGTCTCTCGAGGATAAGAAGGATATTGACAGCAATCAGGGTTGAGGAGGAGCAGAAGGTAACGTTAGCCACTTTCCTGCTGGAGGGAGAGGCTCGGCTTTGGTTGGATGAGGTCGAACTGCATCACTTAGCAGGCAGGCAGTTAACTGAGGTCTCGATGGTGGAGTTTTCTCGGTTGTTCTTGGCAAAGCATTTGCCGATGCTGCAAAGGATTGGCATGGAATTGGAGTTTCAACGGCTGACACAAGGAGAAAAGAGCATGGATGATTATCTCCATGAATTTACACGTATGGGACATTATGCAGGATCTATCTTTGCCTAAGAGGAGCATAAGACCAGTAGGTTCTATGAAGGACTGCGGGATGAGCTAAGGTTTTTGCTCTCGAGTTCTATGAGCCAAGGATTTCAAGCGTTGGTCTGTACGGCTAGGTCTTTGGAGAAGGACTTGAAGAGGACACAGGGAAAGAGGAACTTGGCAGTGACAAAGCTAGAGTTCAAGATGCTGCGTCCGGAGAATTCTGGGTTCCGTAAGAGATGGGGAAAGAGGTCCAAATTTGCTTGACAAGCCCCTTCAGATGTTGTGACAGAGGCATCTTCTGGGTATGGTTCTCGAGCTTGTTACACGTGTGGAAAGCTGGGAAACTTTGCTCGTGACTGTCGCTCTGGCCCTCCAAAGGGCTAAAATAAGGCGGGAGCGTCGTATTAGGAGAAAGGGAAGACAGTGATGGAGTCTTCTGCATCGCAGGTGCTGCCCCGGGTCTTCAATCTCGGGCAACAGGAGGCTATCAAACAGGCTGACGTCGTCATAAGTACGGGTAGTTTGTAGTTTTACTTTGTGCCTTGTGCTGTGGTTGTTTTAATTTTGGTAATATAGGTTTTGTCCTTATACGGGACCATCTGGAAAGGGCGCTGTTCGATACAGGTGCCTCACATTCGTTTCTGTCTGAAGACTTTGTCTTACGAATCGGGGTACCTGCACGGACCATGACAGACAATATTAAGATGATCCTACCTAACAGATGTGTGTTGTGCGCGGATAAGTCGTGTAGTGTGGAAGTAAAGATAGGAAGTTGGGATTTCTTGGTGAACGCATTCGTGCTACCGATATCTGAGTTCGATATTATCTTTGGTATGGACTGGCTTTCAGAGCAGCATGTCATTATAAATTGCACTTCCAAAGAGGTTACACTGGGTCAAGATACCGAACAAGAGACTAAGTTAAATGGAATGCGAGGGATGAGTGGGATACTGTTATCTGCTCTCCAAGTTGTTAAGGCAGTTCGGAAGGGTGCAGAGTTATTCTTCACACTTATAGAGGTTGTGGAGCCTAAGGCCAGTATTTGTGAGGTGCCGATTGTATCAGAGTTTGCTGATGTGTTTATGAAAGATCTTCCAGGGTTACCACCCCAAAGGGAGATCGACTTCGCTATCGAGTTGGTACCAGGTGCGAAACATGTGGCCCGCTCGCCACATCGAGTAGCGCCAAAGGAAATGGCGGAGTTGAAGGTTCAGTTGCAAGAACTACTAGAGCAAGGCTACATAAGTCCAAGTAAGTCACCTTGGTGCGCGCCAGTTCTCTTTGTGAAGAAGAAGGACGGTAGCTTGCGTCTATGTATTGACTACAAAGAACTAAACAAGCTGACGGAAAAGAACAAATATCTGATTCCACGGATTGACGACTTGTTTGACCAGTTAGTTGGCTCGACTGTGTACTCCAAGTTGGATTTGAAGTCAGGTTATTATCAGTTGAGAGTTCTTGAAAGTGACATACCCAAAACAGCGTTCGGTATACGCTATGGTCACTATGAGTTCACGATAATGTCGTTTGGGTTGTCCAATGCGCCATCGTATTCATGGATTTAATGCATCGGTTGTTTAGGGAATACTTGGATCTGTTTATAATCGTCTTTATCGACGATATCCTCGTATACTCCCAAACAAAAGAAGATCATGCAAATCATTTGCGGTTGGTGTTGCACACCCTGAGGAAAACAAGCTCTATGCCAAGTTCTCTAAGTGTGAGTTTTGGCTGTCGTCAGTGGCTTTCCTTGGCCATGTGGTTAGTGGAGAGGGCATTGTGGTGGATCCAGCTAATATTGCTGCTATAAGGGAGTGGCATGTTCTTACTACTGTGGCGGAGGTCAGGAGTTTTCTTGGACTAACGGGCTACTACATGCGCTTCGTAGAGAATTTCTTGCGGATAGCCTTGCCTCTCACCACACTGACAAGGAAGGATAAGAAGTTCGTTTGGACGCCTGAATGTGCACGAGCTTTTGAAGAGCTAAAGAGTCGGTTGACCATGGCGTTAATTTTGACATCGCTATGTGGTTTGGATGGCTTTGAAGTGTATAGTGATGCATCAGGAAGCGGCTTAGGCTGTGTTCTTCTAAGGTTTGGGAAGGTGATAGCATATGGCTCACGCCAGTTGAAGGTGCACGAATGGAATTACCCCGTACATGATTTGGAGTTGGCGGCGGTAATATTCGCACTTAAACTGTGGCGTCATTATCTATATGGCATGAAAGTGGATATATTCACGGACCATAAGATCCAGAAGTATCTTGTGGATCAGAAGGATCTCAACATGCGACAGAGAAGGTGGATGGAGTTTCTTGGAGACTACACCTTTCAGATTCACTACACTCCCGGTAAGGGGAATGTCGTCGCGGATGTCTTGAGTCGTAGGACTCCGGCAAGGGCTAATTGGTTGCTAAGGCATGATGAAAGCCTAATTCAAGAACTGGAAGTCTTAGACATTTCTTGTGTTGACAAGGATTCCACTGCAAAGGCGTGTTTGAACTGGGCAGAGGTACAGTGTGACCTTACGGATAGAGTTCGGCAGGCAACAGAACTTGATTAAAGTCTACAACGGTTTGCAGCGGAGAGTTCAGATTCTCAATTTTCTTTTAAGGACGGCCTTTTGTGGAGAGACGGTCGTTTGTGCGTCCGAAGTAGGGGTAAAATTCGTGAAGAATTGATGTATGAATCCCACTTCACAAAATATTCAATTCACCCCGGGAGCACGAAGATGTATATGGATATGAAGAAAATATTCTTGTAGCCTGGAATGAAGAAGGATATAGCACATTATGTTGAGAAATGCCAGACATGTGCCTTGGTAAAGGCTGAATGCCAAAGGCCAGGTGGTCTTCTGAGGTCGTTGCCTATTCCTATATGGAAGTTTGATGACATCTCGGTGGATTTCATACATGGGCTGTCGAGATCGCAATGTGGTAATAATGCAGTTTGGGTGATTGTGGATTGGTTAACTAAGGTGTCACACTTCATCCCGAACCGGAAGGACGACTCAGTTGACAAGTTGGCAAAGTTGTATGTGGATAACATTATACGATTACACGGTATGCCCCGTAGCATCGTTAGTTATCGTGATGGGCATTTCACTTCGAGAGATTTGAGGCTAATTCACCAACTGTTTGGTACAAAATTGCATTTCAGTACAACCTTTCATCCTCAGACGGATGGTCAGACCGAAAAGACCAACAGGACGTTGGAGGATATGCTCCGAATGTGTGCACTAGATTTCAGAAAGAGTTTGGAAGATCATCTATATATGATCGAGTTCGCCTACAACAATAGCTATCAAGCTAGTATACAGATGGCGCCCTTTGAGGCTTTATACGGTAGGAAGTGTCATACCCCTTTGGCTTGGGTGGAGACTGGAGAATCGAAGTTGTACAAGCGAATATAAATGGATGATGCTAACTAAACTATTCGGTTGATTCGAGAAAGATTGTTGGTGGCTCAAGACAGGCAAGCAAAGTACTACAATGTCAAGCACCGAAACGTGGAGTTTGCTGTGGGAGATTGGGTATACCTTGAGATTAAACACTTCAAGGGCGTGTCAAGGATACGACGTTTAAAAAAGCTGAGCCCGAGGTATTTGGGACCGTTTGAAGTGGTAGAGTGTATTGGTGAGGTTGCCTATCGGTTAGTGCTTTCAACAGAACAGAGTGGTTTGCATGACGTGTTTCATGTCTCGGTATTGAGGAAAGCAGTGAAAGAGCCATCTCAGTTGGTTGGTGCGGATCGAGTATCTATCGATAGTGGGCTAACGACGAAGGTTAGGCCTTTACGGATCGAGGATACGGCGGTTAAACAACTACGAATAAAGCTGTCGGGATGGTCAAGGTCCGATGGGACAATTATGGCTGAGAGGAGTTGTCATGGGAACAGGAACAAGCCATGCGTACTGAATTTCCCGAGTTATTTTAGTAGTATTGTTGTAACCATTTGTATGAACAATAGTACATATTTGCATAGTATATAATTTTGTTTTGTGCTTAGTGAATTTCGAGACGAAATTCTAATAAGAGGGGGAGGATTGTAATGCCCAAAAAACACTATAGGTGTGGGAAGTGTTTTTATGGGTTTTGGAGCCCTGGGAATTTCCCGATGGGAGGTCACGGGCATGTAAGGGGGGCCGACACGGCCGTGTCAAAGTTTATACGGGCGTGTCAACATGTCGTGTCCTTCTCTGGAAATTGGGCTGTGTCGAGAGGCGAGTACACGGCTCGGGACACGGGTATGTCATGGTCGACATCGCCGTGTCAATATTGACACGGGCATGTCAGGACTCGTGTCCACTAAGGGTCGTGTCGGTTCCATAGGGCGGTTATGGAACACGCCCACCGACACGGGCGTGCAAGTTTGGGCGACACGGGCGTGTCACCTTGGACACGGGCATGTCTCAACCCGTGTCCTGTTTTTGGTCGACGATTTCGTGTGTGAACAGGGCACACATCCAGGCACACGGCCGTGTGCAAAGCCGTGTTCAGCCATCTGAAAAGATTTTCAGAGTTATTCTGGGCCGTTCTTTTTATTAAATACGATCCAATGGCCCTGGCTTGCCTCTTGATGGTTTATGGATGGCAATGGGGAAGTTATTCCTCATTTCATCTTTGGCTTTCTCTTTCTAAGGAGAAGAGAGAGGGGAGAGCAAGAGGAGGTAGGAGAAGAGGAATCCGGCCGCCGGTGCAGCTACGGTGCTCCGAATCGCATGCCGAATTCCGATTCCCGGAGGCAAGAGCGTTGCGGTCCTTTCCAATCGTATACTTTTCTCCATGGCGCCAAACCGTGCTACAAGGATAACGATTTTCCTCTCGGACATGTGAAGTCCTTCTTTCCTGCATTTGCATAGGAGTCCTCCACCAAAAGGTGGAACACGAAGTGATTCCCGTGGGATCGGTGGTTCATCCCTTGCTTTGTTGCATTAGAATCGGAAGTGAGTAGTACGGTTAGGCATTCTATGTGAAGCCCATATGAAAGTGAGTAGTACGGATTGGTGATGCTTTATTTGCAAATCGAAGAAGACTCCGTGTTCATTGATTGTTTGTATGGAATCCCTTGGTGAATACCTGTGGCTTGGTGCAGCAGGAAATACTGGAGGAAGTCCAGGAAAATGTGAGAGTTGATACTTGGTGTTCAACTCGTGTGGTCATGAGTACCATATTGTGTGTTGTTAGGCCGTTGTGCTGCAACTAAAATCCTTGGTGGCAAATGGGCAAGAAGATGTTGTACCCGCATCGGTCCGGTGTGACGACTGACGATGATGAGCAACACGCAAGGCGGATCTGTACCCGCGTTATGGTTGTCTAACCTTGGGTGCTTAAGTCCCTATTAGGATCTCATAGCAAGAGTCTTAGGCCTGCACGCCGTAAAGACTAGGAATGCTCATTTTGGACCGTAAGGTAGAGAGACCTTGAAACGGTGGTGGGACCCTGGATTTTCCGGTACACCAATAAGGTGCCCTGAGTGCACGGAACGTCGGGCCGTCGTGCCCATGTTTGTGTTATGTATTGGCTAGTGCGGTTGTGCATAGCCGTGGTGGATTAAAGTATATATATGCTGGTTAATAAAATGCTTTGCAGGGAAGGAATTCCGCTGCCCCGTGCCAGGGGCAGGGTCGTTATAATTGGTCAGCTGAATGCTGACCGTTGCCCTATTTTCCGCCGCTTGGTGGATTGTTTCTTGCAGGTGGAGCTGGCCCAAGCTGGAAATAGCGGGCTGAAGCCCTGGTTGCGTTGCTTCCCTTGAAGGCTTTACTTTGCTTTACTCTTGTTCATGTGTGACCGGACTGCGTGTCGATGTTTGTAAACCACACTCCTGTTAAGAGAAACTTGTAAGGCCATAAGGCCATGTACCTTGTGTATTGGTTGTATTCATTCCTAATTGTTAGTAGTGGACATTTCATTTGTTGTACTTGAGTTCAAACTTTCCAACCTTGAAGCTTCTGCTAGATTGCTCTGTGTTAGGAATCGTTGTTAGTTTTGATATTATATAGTAACCTCTCCGCCTATTTGTGAAATATGGTGTGGGACCCCGGCCAGACCTTCTACTATATCCCATGTAACGGGTTACAGCAAGATCGACGATGAACTACCGTAGTCGCGGATTCGGTCCCAATTTCACAACACACAGCAACCACCACCAGCGCGGGATCGATCCCGATAAGAGCTGGTGACTTCGAAGCAGGGCGTGTGACCTGGGGGCGGTTCTACGGCGAGCAGGGAGGTGTCAGACGGACTCCAGGCGCTCCGTTGGGGGGTCCGGGTGGCCTCATTCCCCATCCACGAGGCTGGATACCTCCAGGAGGGTACGAGACTGGCATTCCTTAGGGTAGCCTGTAACATCAAGGCTACCCAGGCCCAAATCTAGTCCCTACAAAGCCAAGAAGACAACATGGCATGGGCACGAACAAGGGTGGCAAGGTCAAGCAGCCCCACGAGCGTACATGCCTCCGAAATCGACGCACGTTAATTTCTCAAAGTATAACGGCGGGGACGCTCTCGAATGGGTACAGAAGGCCGAGCTTTTTTCAGCTATCAAGAGGTTCTGGAAGGCCAATGGGTTGATTTTTTTGGGCAAGGACTACGTGCCCTGGGCTAATTTTGTGGAAGGGTTCACCACCAGATTCGGGCCACTGGAGTATGAGGACTTTGAGGCCCTCCTACAGAAGTTACGTCAAAAGGGAGCAATGATCGAATACCGTACGAACTTCGAAAAGCTGGCAAATCGGGTATACTGGGAAGAGAAGATGTTACTCTGTTGTTTTGTCTCGGGACTGAAGGAACACTTACGTGATGAGGTTCAGGCCTATATTCCTCGCAGTCTGAACCATGCCATCTACTTAGCCCATATCCAGGAAGAGCGCTTCAACAGGCAGCAGACCCACACCATAGGGGGACCCACATTTCCACCGGCAGCCGTCAGGAGAGAGCCACTAGTGACAAGTAAACCTACTATGACATGATTATCTTGGGACGAGTTGCAGGCGAGGAAAGAGAAGGGATTATGTTCCAACTGCGATGAAAAGTTTGCGCCCGGACACAAATGCCAGAAGATACAGATTTACATGTTATAGGAGGATATGGAGGAGGAGCTCTCCCCCGAGTCTGAGTTTGAGGTGGACTTGGATTTGACCGAGTTTGGAGTGTCCATTAGGCGATGGAAGGTTGCAACGCCCCCCTCACTATGTTGATCGCGGGAAAGATTAATCAAGAGAAGGTGACGATTTTAGTGGATAGAGGGAGCACCCACAACTTCATTCATCCCGATGTGGCACAGCGGGTGAGACATGGGATCGATACGGGAGCTGTCTTTCATATCATGGTGGCAGATGAGAGAAAACTTTAGTGCGGAGGGGTTATGAAGGGGGTGGAGCTGTGGATATAGGGTTACTCAGGATGCACAGACGTATATCTTCTACCCATCAGAGGCTCCGACATGATGCTTGGGGCTCAGTTGCTGCAGCAACTGAAGAGGGTGAGCTTTGATTGGGATCAGATGACGATGGAGTTCGTACAGCACGAGAAGCAA
This sequence comes from Platanthera zijinensis, assembly GCA_039513925.1. Classification (NCBI taxonomy): domain Eukaryota; kingdom Viridiplantae; phylum Streptophyta; class Magnoliopsida; order Asparagales; family Orchidaceae; genus Platanthera; species Platanthera zijinensis. The sequence goes on from CM077089.1 coordinate 78,947,508, forward strand.
TACTGTCTAGGGGGGCTAAAATCTTTCCCAATGAAGGAGGTATTCCTTCGGACTTTGGAGCGACTTGAGAGTCAGGGCAGCACAATGGCAGTGATTATGGAGGTGACACCGGCTACCACATCCCCTCCAGTTGTACCCATTCGGATACAGGCGCTTCTGGCTCGATATGTCGATATATTTCATACACCCCGCACAATTCCACCACCGTGGTTCATAGATCATCAAATCCAGCTCAAGACGGGTGTGGAACCTACCAACATTCGACCTTATCGTTACCCGTACATCCAGAAGACCGAGATAGAGCACAGTGTTAGGGAAATGCTTACCGCCGAAATTATCCACCCCAGTACTAGTTCTTTCTTGTCTCTCATCATGCTAGTAAAGAAGAAAGACGGGACGTGGCGATTTTGTGTGGATTACCGTGGTCTGAACAGCTCAACTATTAAGGATAAGTTATCCATTCCTCTTATCGAAGAACTGTTGGACGAACTGCACGGCGCTCGCCTCTTCACCAAGCTCGACCTCAGGTCGGGCTACCAATAGATTCAGATGCGCGAGGATGACATACACAAAATATCTTTCCGTACGCATGATGGACACTATGAATTCCTGGTAATGCCTTTTGGGCTTACCAACTCCCCGTCCACATTCCAGGCCATCATGAACGAGATATTTTGTCCTCTTCTCCGCCGATCAGTGCTGATATTTTTTGATGATATCCTCATTTACAGTACCAGTTGTGAGGAGCACTTGACCTATGTCGAGCACGTGTTCACCATCCTCCGCCAGCACCAACTATATGACAAGCAATCTAAGTGTTCGTTCGGGTAAGAGGAGGTGGAGTACCCGGGACATTTGGTCTCCGCTAGCGGTGTCATGGCTGATCCCAAGAATATTAAGAGCATGCTATCGTGTACTCGTCCTCACACGGTCCGAGCATTACGGGGCTTCCTGAAACTTACAGGATATTACCGGCGGTTTGTCAAGGATTATGGCAAAATCGCTCGTCCACGACGCAATTATTACAGAAGGATGCCTTCCATTGGACGGACGAGGCGGAAGCAGCATTCTAGGCCCTCAATGGGGCCCTGACAACCACTCCAATTCTCTCTTTTCCTGATTTCAACAATGAGTTTGTACTGGATAGCAACGCATCCGGAGTGGGCATCGACGCGGTATTGATGCAGGAGGGTCGGCCACGGGCCTTCTATAGCAGGGCATTGGCTTCCCGTACTTTAGGACTCTCCACATATGAGAAGGAGATGATGTCAATCATTCATGCGGTGTACATGTGGCGGCCTTACTTGTTGGGATGACATTTCAAAATCTCTATTGACCATCAAACCATGAAGCACTTCTTGGAACAGCGGGTCTCCTCTCCGCTGCAGCAAAAGTAGGTGACGAAACTGTTGGGCTATGATTATGAGATTCTTTACAAACAGGGAAAAAAGAACGTGGTTGCTGACGCTTTATCCCGCCTACCGGAGAGCACCATCACCCAAATTTCTGGTCCCCTACTCGACTCATTAGATGATATTCAGGAGGATATCATGCAGGATCCGGCACTACGGGCCATTGTGAAGGCTCTTCGATAGGGGCAGATCACTACACTAGGCTACCGGTTGCTGAATGACATACTTTATTATTAGGACCAGGTGGTCATTCCTCCTAAGCCCACTTGGAAGATAGTTATGATGCACAGTTCAACTCATCCCCAGCCGGCAGCCATGCGGGCATACTCCGTACTCTTCAACGGGCACGGGCGATTGTTTTTTGGACAGGCTTATTATGCGACATCCAGCAGTTTGTGCAACAGTGCGAGATATGCCAGTGTCAGAAGTACGAGACGACCTCCCCAGTCATCCTGCTTACACCTCTGGAGATTCTGCACCACATTTGGGAGACAGTGTCCATGGATTTAATCAACAGGTTACCCAAGTCTAAGGATAAGTGTAACGTCCCGATTTGCGCTAGGCCCCTCGTGCGCACTTTTGAGTCAGGGGAACTGATTTAGGCTCAGAGAGTGCAAGCGATAAGGCGTGCACTCGTGGGGAAAAGAGAGGTTGGTCCTGTGTAGGACATGGGTAGAGACACGGGCGTGTCCCTACCAGTGTGCAATGTGCGTCAAGTTCTCGAGAGGTATTGAGTTCTCGAGAGGTGTCGAATAGTACTCGAGAAAGTGTGTCCCGAGCAAGACACGGGTGGGGACACGGGCGTGTCCCTACTCGTGTGCGTCGAGTTCTCGAGAGGTGTCGAGTTCTCGAGAGGTGTCGAGTTCTCGAGAGGTGTCGAGTTCTCGAGAGGTGTCGAGTAGTACTCAAGAAAGTGTGTCCCGAGCAGGACACGGGTGGGGACACGGGCGTGTCCCTACCCATGTGAGTCGAGTTCTCGAGAAGTGTCGAGTTCTTGAGAGGTGTCGAGTGGTACTCGAGAAAATGTGGCCCGAGCAGGACACAAGTAGAGACACGGGTGTGTCCCTACCCGTGTTTAATGGTGCTGAGTGGCTATGGCGCTGGGTAATTTTGAGATAGTGTTGAGTGGTGTGCCTCGAGAAGGATACGGGTAGGGACACGGGCGTGTCCCTACCCGTGTTCAGTGGCTTTAAGTCTGTCCAGATAAGGACACGGGTAGGGACACGGGCGTGTCCCTACCCGTGTGCCCCAAGGAAAATTAGACGAGAAGTTCCCTGAGTAGGACATGGGTGTCGACATGGCCAGTACCACCGTGCCACCTGGACACGGTACCGACACGGGCATGTCAGTACCCGTGTAGGAGCACAAAACGACAGTCGAGTCGTTTTGCCAGAGCAGGACACGGGTAAGGACACGGTCGTGTCCCTACCCATGTCACTTCTGTATAAAAGAGAAAAGGTGAAACCCTAACCTTTTCATCCTCTTTCCAAGTTCCAATTTCTTGAGGGAGTAGTTCTGAAGGGGAGTTCTTTCTGGAGCTAGCTTTGGAGGAGGAGAAACGTCACCGCCGTCAAGGAAAAAAGTGATGTCGCGGAGGAGGATGACAAGATCCATGGTCGAGGATGGTGTTACCGCTGGAAATTAGGTGAGCTTCCTCCCCTCTCCCATGTTGCTAGATCCATAGATATTCTTAGGCAAGATATTGACTCAAATGAGTCTTGATGTGTGAGGAGGAGGATTCTAGGAAGGCCTTGCTAGAACATGTGTTCTAAAGACTAGTCCTCTTCAACCCCCCCCCCCCCTTCCTCAAATGATGATGGGGGTGGATCTGTGAAAAGGAATGGCCTTGGGAGGGAGAATAAGGGTGGAGAAGCTTTTGGTGGTGATTTGGGGAAAATTGCTTGAGGAGGAAGATGAACGGATGCCGTTCATTCCGCTTCAAGATTCGTGCAAAATCTGTGTTCTGCATGCAGCGACCTTCTTGGCCGTTTTTGGGCAAGAAATGGTCGAACCTGGGTTTTTGACTAAACACAAAATTCGTAGCCACTGAAATTACCTTTCCAACGGGTGGTTACATGCCTTCGGGTGAAGCCTGTAGCCACAAGAATGTCCGATCGAAGTAAGGGTTGTAAACTAAGCGCACTGAATTTGTATTCTGTACGCTGCTGTCTTTGGAGCCGATTTTGTATAGGTTAGAGCCTGATCTGGGTTGCAGACTGAACAAAAAGTTGTATCCGATGGAAAGAACTTTCCGTATAGGGGTTACACGCACTCACTGGATTCCTGTAGCCACGGGAATCCTCGGTTGAAGTTGTTGTCCAGGTTTAATTCTGCACTTAAAGTTCTGGGTGATTATAACATGAACTTGGATTCAGTGGAATTAATGTTGCAATCTAATGCGAGGTTCGGGTGAACTCTTTTATAATAGCCACCGTAGTGTTACGAATGTTGATGCTTGTTAATTTTAATTCGTAATATGAGTGGTGATGCAAGCTTAAATTGAACGAAACGTCTTGATATAAATTGCTATATCATTTATGCGCATTGTATTTACTCTATGTGGAAATTGTTTGGGGTGACATGTAGATGAATAAACTATGGGCATATGTATGTTGAGTTGATAGAATGATGTTTAGTAGTCCAATGCTTAGAGTGTCGTCTACCTACGGGTAGCATTGTGGAAGGTTGTAAGTGTGGCGTTGGCCGTCACTAGTCAGAATGGGTTGAGATGAATAAACTGGACGGTTGGGCTAGTCCCTCGGTGTTCAGGTCCCGAGGTGCTATCCATGCCAAGTGGATGGTTAGGTTTGACCCTCGTGCTTTCTCTGAGGTTCCTTCCATGCCACGGTGTTATGGAATTGCATGCGGTGTGAGTCGACATGCGGTGTCGTAATCCTGGGTTAAGGATAGTGTGGCAGGTCTACGGGCTCGCCTATCGTTCCACCGATGGGAGTTGACGGATAGACTTTGGGCGGTTGGGCTTGCCCCTCGTGCTTTCTCCGAGGTTCCTTCCGTGCCAAGTGATCGGTTGGACTTGATCCTCGTGCTTTCCCGAGGATCCATCCGTCACACATGGCCAATTCGGGGCTAGGATCTTGGTGCACATCTACCCAAGTGAACCCGCTGGGCCGTAGTACGCATGGGCTCCGCTGTTGTGTTCTTAGCATTGAGGCATATGGAGGCCTAAGTGAACTAGTGTGAATACCCACTTAGTAGTAGAAATTCCCGTTCTACTGTCATTGTCTGGCCACGACGGTTGGCGCCTGAGAGGTTAGCTACCTGCTCGAAAAGTGGGAAATATCAGTCTGCGTCGACATAGCAACTACATGTGCGTGATCATGGGTGTGTCATTGCATCGCATACATAACATTGCACCTCATTATATACACAAGACCCTCATCGTATATGTTTGTATGGGCACTCTTATACGATGAGTTACTTACTGCTGAACAATCCTCAACTTATATGCTTGCATGGGCATCCATATAAGTTGAGTTACCTTTTGTTATAACTCTATATTCATATGCTGTAATAGGTTGTAGAAATACTAGAATAACTTATTACTTTATTATACTTCGTTTCATATACTTAGTAATACCGTACCTATACCACTTGCTTGTTTATACTCCTGCTTTATATAGATATATTGTACCATGTCCCTTTCTCCGCCCGGTGCCGAGGAGTCGCCGGGGGAGCGGATGTGAAGCCACTTAATCTTTATGACTAACAGTTGCTACGTCTTCCTTTTTAGGAGAAAACCCCACAGGTGGAGTAACAGGTGATGGAGCCGGTCAGTCAGGCCAGGATGACATGGCCTGAAGGGACGGTGTCATCGTTACCGCCAGTTACCGACATGAGTATATGAGAGTTTTGTTGTAGCCCTTTTGGGGCAACCTTATAGCTGTACTATGATTTTGTAGAAGCATGTGTAGCTTCTCTTTTGTATACATTTGGACTTAAAGCTTGTGTGGATTTGACTTCTTCATATTATTTTTTGTTGGGTTGGCATATATATGTATATATTGATATTGGTTGTAGCCGGTAGAATATGCGACTTGGGGTACAGACTAACCCGCGTGTTGGTGCTACCCCAAGGAAGCTGTTCTGGGCATAAGACCCCTCTCGTGCAGTGTTTAGTGTTCCGGGAGGGGGGTCTTACAATAAGACAGTCATACTGGTTGTGGTCGACAAGCTCTCTAAATATGGACATTTCTTGGCGTTGATCCACCCGTACACAGGCGAGTCAGTCGTTGATCTCTTTGTGCGAGAAATTTTTTGCCTCCACGACATTCCGCGCCCCAACATTTCCGACCGGGATCCTACATTTGTAGGCAATTTATGGCGGGAGCTCTTTCGATTACAGGGGACTTGCTTATGCTTCAGCACGGCGAATCACCCCTAGACGGATGGCAAGACAGAGGTTCTCAATTGGGGGTGGAATCATACCTTCATTTTTGTATGATGGACGAGCTGCGAGCCTGGACCAGTTGGCTAAACTAGACCGAATATTGCTTCAACACCTCCTACCACTTCGCCAGCAAGATGACCCAATTTGAGGTCATCTACGGACGTCCTCCCCACTCTTTGAGAAGCTATGAACCCGACAGCATAGCATTGTCGGCCGTAGACCGGGAGCTTCGGGACCGGGACCGCACTCTTGCCACTTTGCGTGAGAATCTCTGCACCGCACAAGATCGCATGAAGGCCCAAGCAGATAAGCATCACAAGGAAAGGGAGTTTGCGATTGGCGATGAAGACTTCCTCAAGCTCTGACCTTACCAACTGGTGTCTGTTGCCCGTCGGACGAACCAGAAATTGTCCCCTCTCTACTATGGGCCCTTTCGTATTCTCTGTCGTGTGGGGCCTGTCCCTTACACTTTGGCTTTTCCTAAGGGGTCACGTATTCATCGGACTTTTCATGTGTCCTTACTTAAATAAAAGATCGGCAGCGCAATTCAGGCCAGTCTGTTCCTGCCAGAGGCAACAATTGTGGGGACATTATGATCAATACCCGAGGAGATCCTAATGCTCAAATGGAAACTGTGGGGTACCGAGTACCGTCCTGAGTCCTGGTCAAATGAAAACACTTGTCTAAGGCACACAAAACTTGGGTCATTCTATTAGATTCATAGAGCTCTACCCAGTCTACCACCTTGGGGACAAGCTGGTTCTTGATGAGTAGGAGAATGTTACTGATACGGCCTAAACAGGTGTACGTATTACACGCAAGTGCACGTGCCGGATCAAATAATAAAGAGTGATTAAAGTTCGTTTCCACGGAGAGGCGGTGAATTTAGTGCTCGCAAGTACCAGTTATTCCATTTCTTTAAATCCAAATCAAATAAAATAGAGATTTGTTCAATACTATGATTAGCCTGCGAATGAAATTAGACTATGATTCGCTAAGAGAAAATACTTAGATATAGAAGAGATAATCTTGTATTATGATTTCCCAAGTCTAGTGTGACGAATCTTATGAAGATGACTTTGTGATAGTGAGTGATGACACGTCTTGCAACGATTTTAAGGGTGAATATCTGTACCTCTCGGTATCTGAAATTCCTAGCCTCAATTTCCCCCTCGGGAGAGACAAGTACCGCTTAAAGACCGAAAACAAAAGGTTCTAATACCAAGGGGAAATCTCTTTCTCCCTTCAAATACTATACCTGATCTATAACACACTTACGCAACTCCTCTCTCAAATTATGAAGCATAGTAAAATGACGACACCTTGGCCAAAAGTTTTCGAGAAAAGATTATAGATTCGGTAAAGACGTACATCAATCATTCACAAAGAAAAATTTAAGATTTCATCACACAAAAGACAAGGTACTTTCACAATACAAGATTAATAGAGTTTAGTTCATGACGGCGGAGAAATCACACATAACGGTTGGAGAGATCTTACAAATCATATTGAAAATTAACAATTAAGCGCGTAGGAATCCTTCGCTGAAGTCGCTCCCTCGATCAGCCCGGAAAATCTTCTCTTTTTCTCTAGCCGCTCCCTTGAAGGATGAGGATCTTTGAAAACCCTAGATGAAGATCTCTCTCTCTCCTCAAGATAATACATCAATAATTTCAGAATAATCTCCCATAAAAAACATCCAGCCCTTTCCCCAAGAGATGCGTCTTTCTGATTTTTCAAAAAAGGCGCAATATTTGAAATTTGAAATCTGAATTTCGTTCAGAGGTTGCAACCTAAAATTTGGAGGTTGCAACTTTTTTCCCAAGTTATGTGAATTGTCCAGATTTTGTTCCTCCGAGCAGATTTCTTTGGCATTCCTAGTAATAACATGGTGAAAAAAAGACCGAATTAGCCCCAAATCAAATAATTATGAAATTACCCTCATTTCTCTTTCATTTATACTAATAATTCCTCTTAATGCCAAATATTAAGTCAAAATACTGGGTTAGATAACTTCTTTTTGAAAAGTTATCACACCTCCACACTTAAACCTTTGATAGTCTCTAGCAAAGACAATTCCAATCATCAAAATTGAGTGAGAGGATGTAGTAAAAGTATATAGTTTTCATGATCCTTCTTCTCAAAAATAATTAAAGAAAATGCACTCAAGAGTTCTATTTAATCAAATGAGGATCTGTCACAAAATAATGGTTCGAAATAATCAAATATTTACTAGCTTGATGAAAGATAAAGATCAATTAAACTTTCTAGTGTGATGTGTGCTATCCTTTAAAATCATCACTCCTAAAAATTATTCTCAAAGAACTTCTTCAATAACTAAGAGAGAATGAAAATAGACCGAGTCTTTGACTTAACCTCTACTAGAGTTGGTAGTTTAATTTGAAAAGAAATCATGAGAACTTGCAATAGAAATGACCTTGGCTTGGTTAGGAGTGAAATGCGTTAGTAAAAGGTATTTCCCTAGTTAATATTCTTAATAACTCTCTCAACTATGAGATTCATCATTTTTTTTAATTAGCAACTTTTTTAGTCCATAGTAGGGATCATTCCAAGTAAATGTACACACACTCGGGCCACATATCACTATAACTCACACATTATTATTATTATTATTATTATTATTTTCTCTGTAATCATAGTTGGGATCATTCCAAGTATGCATATACATACTTAGGCCACATATCACTATGACACAATTCTTTTCTTTTCTTAAAAAGTCATAGTAGGGATCGTTCCAAGTAGGTGTACACGCACTTAGGCCACATATCACTACGACTCATTATTATTTTTTTGAACAATCACTCATAGTTGAATAGTTACTAAAAAATTACTTTAGGAGTGAGGAGAAATTACGCATGATAATCAAAGATTCAAGCTCTAAGGATAGTAAGTGATCAAATCAAATATTAGTGTGGCACAGGTTGATCAAAGGGAAATGGTAATCATTCTTACAAATCAACTAGACATCTCAATGCTTTGTTTACATCTCGACTCGGTTAATGCCAACCATTCCATCATTATTTTTAGAAGTCAGTGAAGATTAATTTTAGGAAGCAAATTCTTTTAAAGAATTGTGAGGATAAGAGAAATATTTAATAGAGCTTTTATCCATCTTACTAACTTTCAATCGAAGATTTGAACCATTAAGATGGACCATCCTAAAAAATAAATTCTTGATTAACCTACTCGTTAATTATATTGAGAAGTAGGACAAACTATTATTATAAAAATTACTCAACTCTCACTCAATTAGTAGGAGTATGCTACTCCCACCTCCACACTTTTGCCCTTTGCTAGTCCCTAGCAAAGAGACTCAATATCATCCGAATTCCTTTAAACTAGTCAGCATATGAATGAAACGAAAGAAAATAAAGTTGAAGTAGAAGTACTCCCCTAAGGTTGGATTGTTGGAAGGGTTGTCAAGAGCTTCTCATTGATGTTTACCATAACCTCCTGTATGCGCTGCCTCATCAAGCCCACTCAGTTAGTATTGCCTTGTACTAATATGCGCTACCGGAGTAATCTTACTAACAAGCAGCAGTACCCCAAATTCATTTGCATGCAGAAGTTGAATATTTTAAAATGACAGTAGATACGCGTTATTCTGAACCATATCATGGACCGACAGTATTGTATAGGAATGAATTGCAGACTATCCAGTTAGCACATGACCAAGGAAAGTAGGGAGCATAAAAGTGTAATTGTAAACTACGCAAATCTCGAATCAGCGTGACATAGAAAAGTATATGTTATAAGCTAGCAAATGTCAATCGTTCAATCCCAATGATAGAGTGCAATCAACCAAAAGAAAATAAATTCAAAGTCTAAAAAGACTAGCCGGAACACCAACACGGCACATCCATCACAGCACATATATTGTCCAAAAGTAAGCAGTCAGGGGGAGGGGGAGCATTTTACCCAGCATCAGCCCTGAAGTATGAAGACGTCATTCTTAGTGCTCACTGTCCTCCTCGCTGTCATCACCATCCTCGTCTTCCGCCTCAGACTCCTCTAAATCAGATTCCGTCGTAGCGATATTGGCGGGGTCGGCTCGTGTCCCGTCGTAATGAAGCAAATAGCCCTCAGAGTCAAATTGCGACTGAAGCCGGTAGGAGGGTGCCTCCACCGGGATCCTTGCAGCTCGCATAATCTTTTCCTGGTTCCGTAGGCTTTCCTCAAATCTAGACTCGAAGTAGATATGTTGGCATCGAAGGTAGGCCTTGATATACTCATCATTTTTTGTTGCAAGGCCTCGTTCTCCCGGAAACTTAGAATGTCCTATCACTAGCTTGATACGGGAGGCCGAGGAAGCGCCTTGAGGTGGCTCGGGCCGCATACCCTTCAACTGCTCCAAATGTGCCCTTCTCTCGGAAGATTCCTCGGCTACTTTCACATTTTTCTCTACCACTGTCTCAGTGATGTGATGTCCCACTGGTGTCACTACATCATCGACGGTGCGGACGACCCGTGCATGGCGACATAGTTCAGTAATGATAGTGGGGAACCATAAGTACTTGATGGTCGACTCGCGCGCCTTCAGCCAAATTAGCCGTGAGATTATGCGTCCAACATTAATCCTTACCGGTCGCATAATACTATAGACCAAAGCAATCCTATCGAGATTAACGTGGTTGAGATGTCGGGTAGGCAGGATGCTTGCATTGACAAAAATTAGCCACGCCTTGGCTTCTCGAATAAGGCACGTAGACTTCACCGCCTTCCGGTTCTTTGTTGCCCACACCGGGCCGCTTGCGTTGTAAATCACCGCCGTCATTTCCTCTAAGGACACCTTGTCTAAGAGCGTCGTTTGGTAATCTACAATGTCGTCATCCATTTCAAAGTAGCCATTGATAGCGACTGCAGAAAAATCGACTTTCTTCCCTCGCACTACCACCGTCCCTTCCATGTCTTCATATGTGTGTAGGTTTGCATAAAACTCATAGATCCACGACTTTATTGCCTCAGAGCGTGGGTGGATGAAAACTTCCCAATTTAATTGTTTCATTCGCTCAACATAAGGCACGCTCCATGCTCGTGTTTCCATCTGAAACCCGCGCTCATTAATAAATAGTGTGGATTGTATGACCTGAAACCATTGGCGGGCCTGCTCATTTGTGAATTTGGTCCAGGCACGGGCCACTTCCTTTCCCTTCCCCTTCTTGGATGATGACATAACCTAGAGTAAGTGAACACCAACCGTCGAAAAATTGGTGGCTTCCATATACAGGAGGAGTGAAGCACAAAAATAGAAAATGCAGGTTACCTTTTAGGACTCAAAAGTTAAGAAGTAGAATAGAGCTTCAACAACAAGGATGAGAAAAGGCTCCCCCACAAAGTGTATTGCACAGCAGGATGGCGCGGCCAAAGATTACCTCCCGGAAAGCCTATTCCAACCCCCTCGCCGCTGCAGGTCGGCTACGGTCGAAACGATGCCGCCCTCGATGTAGTTCGCCGCTCGCATGACCTAAAGTTTAGGTCGAAAATGAGGAGGTGGAGTCTCAGCGAATGCTGGGCTTATATCTTCAATCGGTTAAAGAAGGCGTCGGTTGGGTCGAACCGGACCAGACAAATAAACCTCTCCTGATTTTAATTGAGAGGAGGCAGCAAAAAAAAAGTTGCAACCTATTTTTTGGAAGTTGCAACACCACTAAACCGGTACAGAATTATTCTGGTTCAGTTGAACCGGTCCCTGTTTGGTTTTAATTCAATTGGACAACTCTAAACAGAAAAAAAAAAGGTTGCAACCTCGATTTCGAGGTTTCAACACTGAAATCTGCTCGAAAAGACAATTAGCTTTTTTTTCTTTTTATATGGATTCCTGGCGTCAAACACTATTGCAAAACTCAATAATAATATATATATTTTATTTTATTTTATTTTATCTTTTTTTTTCAAATACGCGCATAAAAATGTAAAAGATGGGTTGCCTCCCACCAAGCGCCTAATTTACTGTCCCGGCAGGACGGTACTAACTTACAGAAATCTTACACATGACGCCACTCGGTCATCATCGTCTTTCAGATATAACTTAAGTCGCTCGCCGTTTACTTTGAATTCAGACCCGTCACTCTCATTAATGATGGTCACTGCACCATATGGATGCACTATTTTAATTTTAAATGGCCCTAATTACCTCGACTTGAGTTTCCCAGGAAATAACTTCAAACGGGAATTGAATAAGAGGACCAATTTGACCCGACTCGAAGTGATTTTCCTTAATGCGTCGGTCGTGCCACTTCTTTGTGCGCTCCTTATAGATCCGCAAGTTCTCGTAAGTTTGCATCCGGATCTCTTCGAGTTCATTTAGTCACAGTAATCTCTTCTTACCAGCATTCTGAAAATCATAATTAATTTTCTTAATCGCCCAGAATGCTCGGTGTTCTAACTTGAGAGGCAAATGACATGATTTTCCATAAACTAGCCTGTATGGGGTCAATCCAATCGGTGTTTTAAATGCAGTGCGATATGCTCATAAGGTGTCGTTCAGCTTTTGAGACCAATCTCTACGGTTAACACTCACCGTCTTTTCAGGAATCTTCTTAATTTCTCTATTTGAAACTTCCACTAGCCCGTTCGTTTGGGGGTGATAGGCTAATGCGACTTTATGAGTCACCCCGTATTTACGTAGTAGTGCAGCAAAATGGGCGTTGCAAAAATGGCTTCCTCCATCGCTAAGTATTGCTCTCGGCACTCCAAATCTATTGAATATATAGTTCTTTAGAAAGTTTAGGACAACCTTAGCATCATTTTTTGAAGTGGCGATCACTTCTACCCATTTAGATACATAATCGACCGTTAGAAGGATATAACCATTTCCATTGGAATTTATAAATGGACCCATGAAATCTATGCCCCACACATCAAACAATTCAACTTCTAACTTTACATTCATGGGCATTGCATCGTTGTTTTTTAAATTCCCAACTCTTTGACATCTATCGCACTGTTTAACAAAAGAATTTAAGTCGCGGAATAAGTTGGGCCAGAAGAATCCTTCCTCTAGTACCTTCATGGTTGTCCTAGTACCCATGAAATGACCTCTATATGGGGAGTTGTGGCACTTTTCTAAAATTTCTCTCATCTCTCCCTCAGGTACACAACATCTCAGCACTCCATCGGCTCCAAACTTAAATAAAAATGGGTCGTCCCATAGGTATGACCGTACCTGGTGTAAGAATTTTTTTCTTTGTTGATATGTAAATTCGGAAGGTATAATATTGCTCACTAAATAGTTTACAACATCAGCATACCAAGGCGTAATACTCTCCGAAATAGCTAATAACTGCTCATCAGGAAATCTCTCTTCCACTTCAGAATGTAGTGTCGGCTGTGTACTCTCAATCCTAGATAAGTGATTCGCAACCGGGTTGTCCGTTCCTTTCCTATCATAAATCTCTACATCAAACTCCTGTAAGAGAAGGACCCATCGAATCAAACGTGGTTTTGAGTCTCGCTTCTCCATAAGATAACGGATCGCTGCGTGATCGGTGTACACTATAACCTTCGTACATAGGAGATACGATCGAAATTTTTCGAATGCGAATACCACCACCAATAGCTCCTTCTCGGTGGTAGTGTAGTTGGTTTGGGCCTCGATTAGGGTCTTGCTAGCATAAGTAATCGTATGAAATATCTTCCCCCGCACTTGTCCCAAAACAACTCCTACCGCGTAGTCGCTCACGTCACACATCAAGATAAATGGCTCTTCCCAATCAGGTGTTACTACAATAGGAGCGGTGGTTAACCAATATTTGAGCTCATTGAACGCTCTCAAGCAATCATCACTAAAAGAAAATTTTGCATCCTTCTCTAGAAGTCCACTCAAAGGTTTAGCTATTTTCGCGAAGTCTTTGATGAATCTTCTATAGAAGCCCGCATGTCCAAGGAAGCTTCGTAGCATTTTCACATTTTTGGGTGGAGGTAATTTTTCTATCACATCTAGTTTTTCTTTGTCCACCCCCAACCCAGTCCTGGAAACATGATGACCCAATACGATGCCTTCACGAACCATGAAATGGCATTTCTCCCAATTAAATACTAGGTTCGTCTCTACACAACATGTGAGTACCTTCTCCAAACACTTTAAGCACGCGTCAAATGATTTTTCAAAGATGGAAAAATAATCCATAAAAATCTCAATACCCTGGTCCATAATATCAGAGAAAATGGCAATCATTCAACGCTAGAAAGTAGCTGGTGCGTTACATAGAAAAAAGGGCATTCTCCTAAACGCGAAAGTCTCATAGGGGCAAGTAAATGTGGTCTTTTATTGATCAGCGGGGTCGATAGTAATTTGATTATACCCTGAATACCCATCAAGAAAATAGTAAAAATCATTCCCCGCCAATTTATCTAGGACTTGGTCGAGGAAGGGCAGAGGGAAATGATCTTTTCGGGTGGCTTTGATTAACTTCCTATAATCCATGCAAATCCTCCACCCCGCGATCGTCCTAGTGGAGACCATCTCTTCCTTCTCGTTCCTTATAACCGTCATCCCCCCTTTCTTGGGTACACACTGAACAGGCGAGACCCACGGACTATCCGAGATGGGATATATTATACCCGCGTCTAGCCACTTAATAATCTCCTTTTAACTACCTCTTTCATCGGTGGGCTGAAGCGGCATTAAGGCTCAATCGACCCCTGAAATGACTCCTCCAAAAGGATCTTGTGCATACATAATGAAGGGCTTATCCCACGGATATCAGCGATGGTCCATCCTATGGCCATTTTAAATTGCTTAAGTAGTTCAATTAGTCGTTTCCGTTGATCGGGTGTTAAGTTTGAATTTATGATGACCGGCAGTGTCTCGCCATCCCCTAAATATACATAAGTAAGATGTTCAGGAAGAGGTTTTAACTCAAGTGATGGTGGCTCAACGATGGACGGTTTAACTGACAAGGATTTCTCGGGCATCTCTAATGGTTCTGGCTTACGAAACCAAGCAATTTGCTTCTCGAATGCTTGTAAGCATTCTTGAATCACTTCATCATCCCCAGACTGGCCATCCTCCGTCAATAATTGATTCAACAAAATATCTTGTTCATCAGAAAGTTAACAAGGCATGTAATCGCATTTAGAAACTTGATTGACCATGTAACGTCCCAATTCGCGCTAGGCCCCTTGATTGCGTATTTGAGTCAAGAGGGCTGTGGTGAGCCCAATGGGGGTGTGGGTGAACAGGTGCGAACGTATGGGAAATGAGGAAAACAAGGCAAAATGGTGATTTTGGCCGACACGGGTATGGACACGGCCGTGTCCATACCCGTGTGCCTCATGCCAATATTAAGTTTCTAGTCAGAGAGGTACACGGGTATTGGGACACGGCGTGTCCCTACCCGTGTGCCGAGGACACGGGTCGAGACACGGCCGTGTCTCGACCCGTGTACCGCAACCCCGACACGGCAGAAAATGTTCTGGGATGAACACGGCCCTAAACACGGCAGGCGACACGGCCGTGTCACCTGAACACGGGTAGGAACACGGCCGTGTGCCTACCCGTGTCTGCGGTGTATAAAAAGGAAAAAAGTTGTGAAACCCTAGCATTTCATCCCCTTTCTTCAGCCTCGAAATTTCTGAGGGAGTTCTCTTGGCTGGAGGAGGAAGAGCTTGCCGGAGCCATCCTTGGAGGAATCGAAATGCCGCCGCCGTCAAGGGAAAAACAATGCCGCCGCGAAGGAGTGCGAGGCTCATGGCCGGCCATGGTGGTACCGCTGGACTTGAGGTGAGCTTCCTCCCCTCTCCCTTGGTGCTAGATCTATAGTTATTTTAGGAGAGACATCGACTCCATAGAGTCTTGATGGTGAGGAGGAGAGCTCTTAGGACAAGCCATGCCTAGGTTTTCTAGGCTTAGTCTCCCTCAACCTTCTCATCATTCAAAGTGGAGATGAGAGGGGTTTTCGTTGAGGGTTTGGCTTTGAAAGGAGAAATAAGGTTGGGTGTGAATTCTGGAGGAGTTTATGCGAGGTCGTTGCAAGGAAGAAGATGAACGGATGTCGTTCATCTCGCCTTAAGATGCGTGCAGAAATCTGATTTCTGCACGCGGCGACCTTCGTGGCCAATTTCAGAGGTGTTCTGGCCAAATCTGGGTGATCGACTCAACACGAAAGTTGTAGCCCTTGAAATTACCTTTCCAACGAGTGGTTGCTCGTTTCCATGCGATACCCGTAGCCACGGGAAAAGTAGTTCGAGTCCGCTGCGCTCGGGAATATTCCTGTACAGGAAACTGTTTCCTGTACGTATTCGAGTCAAATTTCTGGTATGTTGCGACCAGATCTGGGCGATCGACTCAACACGAAAGTCGTAGCCCTCGCGAATACCTTTCCAACGAGGGGTTGTGCGTTGTGATCGGATTCCTGTAGCTCCAGGAATCCCAATTTTGGTATTGGGCTATCCTATGTTAATGCACTTGTTAATTTATAATGCTAGCACTCTTGCAATGGTTGTGATTTGCTCATTTGTTGTCTTGCTCCCATATATCTATAATGTTGTTGTTACTATAATTCAGCATGGTTACTCATTTGGTTGTGTAATAAGGTATAACCATGTATTGGTAGAGAAATGAAGTGGATGAGAAGGCTAGAAACTAAGGGTTGAGAGTGGAATAAAATATATTTATATAGTTGGGAGTTGAACATATCTATTATGCGTAGTGTTGAGGTGAATTCATTGAATAGGTGGGCGTGAATATGATGAACACTATGTGAAGAGTACTTTGTAACCGTAATCCGAGCCCAAGGGGATTGTTAACAACCGATGCTTAGAGTTGAAGTCTCCCTACGGGTAGCATCGAGTGAGTTGTTTTGGGGCATGTGATGTGCGACGATTCATCGTGTCGCGATATTGAGATAATGACTGTGGCAAGTCTACGGGTTCGCCAGTCGTCACACCGATGGGAGCCAATGGGTAGACCTTGGGTGGTAGGGTTAGATACTTGGTGTCCATAACCCGAGATCTCCTCCGCGCCATGAGAACGGTTGGGCTTGCACCTCGTGCGTTTCCGAGGTTCCATCCAGTTCGAAATCAAAGGCCAGGTTGGGCTGTGTTCTTGGTGCACATTTTCCCAAGACCCCTTCTGAGCCGTAGTACGCTTGTGAGCTCCGCTGTTGTGTTCTTAGCGTTGAGGCGTACGGGGGCCTAGGATAGGTAGTGTGATACCACCTAGTAGTGGAGACGCCCGCTCCACTGTCGCCGTCTGGCCACGACGGACGATGCCTGAGAGGTTAGCTACCTGCTCGAAAAGTGGGAACTTCAAGTTTGTGTCGATATAGCAACTTGCATGTGCGTGCGCATGATTCGGTCATAGCATAACATTCATATCATGTCATTCATTGCATACACAAGATCCTCATCGTATAAGTTTGTATGGGCACTCTTATACGATGAGTTACTTTACTGTTAAGCCGATCCTTAACTTATAAGTTTGTATGGGCACTCTTATAAGTTAAGTTACTATTCTGATTACTTATACCTGCTGTCATGTATATAGATATTTGTAGAACTGCTAGTGGTGTAGCGTAGTTTATTCTCCACCATATTTACAGTCACCTGCTTGTTTACTTGTTTATATATATACATATTGTACCTTTGTTCCTTTCTCTGCCCGGTGTCGAGGAGTCGCCGGGGGAGCGGATGTGAAGCCACTTAGTCTTATGACTAACGGTTGCTACGTCTTCCTTTTTAGGAGGAAACCCCGCAGGTAGAGCAGCAACGGACTATGCAGCAGGACAGCCAGGCCCGGACGATAGGACCTGAGGTGGTGGTGCCATCGGCACCGTCAGTGACAGTCGTGAGTGTTTTCATGTAGCCGTTTGGCAAAACATTTCTAGACTCTTGTTCTTTTGTACAAGCCTGTTGTGCTTGTTATCTTCCGCTCTTTTGGACTTAAGCTTAGTTGTGAATTGAACTGCTTTACTTTTCTGTTATGGTTGGGTTGGCATTGTTTATGTGATATGGATTGTAGCCGGCGGAATAGGCGTCTTATGGTAAAGGCTAACCCGTGTGTTAGTGCTACCGCAAGGCGGCTATTTCGGGCATAAGACTCCCCTCGTGCCGTGTGTTGTGTTCCGGGAGGGGGGTCTTACAAATGGTATCAGACTTAGCCGATCTTCAACTAGAGCAGTCATGTAACAATGGGCCACTCCCGTTCGATTAGTCGGTTTGGGGACAAACCGACTTAGCGGAAGCAGTGGTGTGCCCATATGTAATTCGCACTAAGTTGTCCAACTTTGACATTAGTTTTAGCCAACCTGACCCTAATTTGTACCTTGCGTATAGGTCCCAGCGCAGGTGGAGCCGGTTGGGGGCACTCCTACCCCTTCCGTCCCTTCACAATTCCAGCAGTCGGAACTGGGACAAACGCTGTCAGCCATATTGGATGCATTTAAAGCCCAGCAAGCTCCGGTGCAACAACAAGTGCCAGGCTCCAACTGGTTGAGCACCTTCCGTGCCCTGTCCCCTCCTGCCTATCTTGGGACAAAATCGCCGGTGCGCACCGAGGAATGGCTTGATACCGTGCAGGAATTGATGGCTGGCATAAGATGTCCGAACAGCATGGCGGTGACATTGGTAGTGACGCTGCTAGAGCAGCACGCCAAAAGGTGGTGGAAGTCCCTCATGGGCTCCACCTTCCAAGGGCGGTTGTACACGGACATCAGTTGGAACGAGTTCACCGAGGCTTTTCTGGATCACTTCATCCCTTCTTCTGCTCGGGACGGACTTGAAGAAAAATTTCTGCAGCTGAAGCAGGGATCGAAATCGGTAACGGAGTACCAGAGGGAGTTCCAACACCTCGCTAGGTTTGCCGACTCCTATGATTGGGACGATAGAGGCTATGCGAAGTGCTTCTACAAAGGGTTGAGGGACCCCCTGAGGCAGGCCCTTTTGTTTATAGCCGATGGAAGCCTGGCAGAAATCATCGACATGGCAAAGAGACTGGAGGCGGACCACATGGGATGTGGCAAGAGACCTGCGGAAGGAGTAATTGAAGTCGGCCCTAGTAATAGAAGGCGGAATGATCATGGCAGAGGAAGGGGAAACCACAGAGGCGGTCGGTGGGTCAACCGAAACTATCGGGTGGAGTACCCAATTCCGCAACCACTACCTTTACCACCACCACCGCAGCAGCAATATTATCAACAACCTGGGGGCCGACGTGAGGTGATATGTTTTGAGTGCAACCAACCGGGGCATGTCCGACGAGTTTGCCCGCGACTGATCGGGGATGCTCCTATTGCTCCCCCTCCAGTAGCTCCACGGGGGCGAGGGCACATGCGTGGCCGAGGAAGAGGACCACCAGGGAGAAATCAAGGACATGCACGGGAGCATGTATTCGCATTGGATATGACTCAGGAGAGAAATCCGCAGGAAGTCATCACCGGTACGTGTAAAATTTATTAATATTATATGACTTGTTAGATTTACGATACAAATGATACGCGCAATTCTGGATAGTGATTACCCTTTTTGGAACCTAGGCACTGTCATGGTTAGCGGGAGGCCCGCCTATACGTTATTTGACACGGGTGCGTCTCACTCGTTCATTTCGGCGGACTTCGTGAAGGACTTGGAGGGAGTGCAACACTTCACGGGCACTACTCAAAGGGTGCGCCTTCCGGACGGCTCTGAGATGACGTCGTCAGCAAGTTGCGACTTCGACACCCTTATTGGAGGAAAGTTCTTTGAAACTCCGGCTACAGTGTTAAGAATCCCGGAGTTCGATCTCATCCTGGGCATGAGGTGGTTGAACTGGCACCACGCCAGGATCAATTGTGCGGAGAAGCAAGTTATGTTGAGGCATGAAGACTTGGAAGTCATCTTTCAAGGTATTAAATTCGCACCCCGTAAATTATTATCTTCAATCCAAGTTATGAAATCTCATATGGAAGGGGACGAGGTCTATGTAATTTGCTTCGAGTTGAAGAAATTGACATTAGAGGTCAAGGATGTGCGGGTGGTGCGCGAATTTCCCGAGGTATTTCCCGAGAAATTGCCGGGACTACCCCCGCATAGGGAAGTGGACTTCCAAATCAAGCTAATTCCGGGTGCCAAGCCCGTCTCGCGAGCTCCATACCGAATGGCTCCGAGGGAACTTGCAGAGTTTAGAGTCCAGCTTCAGGAATTGGTGGAAGCAGGGTTCGTTCGCCCAAGCTCGTCGCCTTGGGGAGCGCCTGTTTTGTTCGTCAAAAAGAAGGATGGCACCCTGCGGTTGTGCATTGATTATCGAGAGTTGAACCGGTTAACGGTGCGGAACACCTATCCCCTACCGCGCATTGATGAATTATTTGATCAATTGGTGGGATCGTATTGGTTCTCCAAGTTAGATCTGCGTTCGGGATACTATCAGCTGAGGATACAAGAAGATGACATTCAGAAGACGGCGTTCAGTTCGAGATATGGGTTGTATGAATTCACCGTGATGCCGTTTGGGCTCACAAACGCCCCTTCCGCCTTTATGAGCTTGATGAACAAGGTGTTCAGCCCTTATTTGGACATCTTTGTCATCGTGTTCATCGATGATATCCTAGTCTACTCCAAGACCGAAGCGGAACACGCCGAACATCTAACTTTAGTGCTGAGGAAGCTAAAGGAGCACACTTTGTTTGCCAAGTTCAGCAAATGCGAGTTTTGGCTTCGAGAGGTCGCGTTCTTGGGCCATGTGATTAGTGGGGCGGGGCTAGCTGTAGATCCGGCCAAGGTGCGGGCCGTGAAGGAGTGGTCGCCATTGAAGTCAGCGGCCGACATACGGAGCTTTCTTGGACTTGCCGGGTACTATCGCAAGTTCGTGAAAGGCTTCTCGAAGATCTCCCTTCCCCTTACTACGCTGACCAAGAAGGGTGTGCCGTTTGAATGGACACCCCAGTGCGAAGCTGCATTCCAAGAGTTGAAGGACAGATTGACGACTGCGCCCATCCTAGCTCTTCCATCTGGGAAGGAGGGCTTTCAAGTTTACACGGATGCGTCGTATCAAGGGATGGGAGCTGTGTTGATGCAGAATGGGCATGTGATCGCTTATGCTTCAAGACAGTTGAAGAAGCATGAAGCCAGCTACCCGGTGCATGATCTAGAGTTGGGAGCGGTGGTATTCGCCTTGAAGATGTGGAGGCATTATTTATATGGCGTCCACTGCGAGATCTACTCGGATCACAAAAACCTGAAGTACGTTCACACTCAAAAGGAGTTAAACTTGAGACAGCGGCGGTGGTTGGAGTTCTTGTGCGACTATGAATTCACCTTGAACTACCACCCCGGGAAGGTTAATTCCGTAGCTGATGCCTTGAGCCGAAAGGCACCGGGAACGAGCACGGAATCCCGCTTGATGAGGATGGAGTTAATCCAGACACTGCAAGAGATGGAAGTCACTTTGGTCTTTAAGAATCAATCGGAAGAGTATACCGAATATTTGGCCGCGATGAGTATAGTTTGCAACATACGAGACCGAATCCGGACGGAACAAAAGAAGGATGCGGCTTTAACCCCGGCTTTCAAGTCAATGGAGGATGGGACTACGGAAGAATACTCCCTAAAAGACGGCCTCGTCCATTTTCGTGGCCGGCTTTACATCCCCGAAGGTGACAACATTCGGGAGGATATTCTAAAGGAGGCCCATTGCTCCAAGTACTCGGTGCACCCGGGGATCGCGAAGATGTACACCGATTTGAGAAAGACAATGTGTTGGCCGGGCATGAAGAGGGATGTCAAGTACTTTGTTACTCATTGTGTGGCCTGCCAAGTGGTGAAGGCGGAGTGCAGAAGCCCCGGTGGAATGCTATAGTCGTTGCCCATCCCCGAATAGAAATTTGAGGACATCTCCATGGACTTCGTCCACGGGTTACCTCGCTCGCGCTCGGGGAATGATTCTGTGTGGGTGATAGTTGACCGGTTGACCAAGGTAGCCCGATTTATCCCAATGAAGAAGGAGGCGCAGGTGGGCGTCCTAGTGCGTCTCTTTGTGGAGCAATTTGTGCGGTACCATGGTGTGCCGAAGACGATCGTCTCCGATCGGGATGGTCGGTTTACTTCAAGAGAATGGAGGGTTGTACAGGCTTATTTGGGCTCACGCCTCGCCTTTAGCACAGCCTTTCACCCTCAAACGGACGGGCAGTCTGAACGAACCATCCGAACATTGGAGGACCTTCTGAGGTTGTGTGTGCTAGATAAAGGAGAACCATGGGAGAGACTCTTACCTCTCGTGGAGTTCTCTTATAATAACAGTCATCAAGCCATTATTGGAATGGCACCTCATGAAGCTTTGTATGGAAGGAGGTGTAGAACACCCTTGTCCTGGGTGCAAGACGAAGATCCGAAGACATTGGGAAATGAGTATATTGATGACACGGACGCGGTGGTTAGGTTGATCCGGGATCGAATGCTAGAGGCTCAAAGCCGACAGGCGAAATATTACAACGCAAGGCACCGTATGGTGGAGTTTCAAGTGGGTGATAAGGTGTTCCTGAAGATTCGACCGATGCACGGAGTGTCGCGGGTACGTGGAGTCAAGAAGCTCAGCCCAAGGTATGTCGGGCCCTATGTCGTAGTAGAAAGGATTGGCCCTCTGGCCTATCGATTGGAGTTACCACCGGAGCTGGAGAACCTTCACGACGTGTTCCATGTATCGTCGCTTCGGAAGGCTTTGTTGCGGCCTGAACAGTATATCCCCACGGCGGATGGTGCCGTGGCGTCTGATAGGTCTGTGCGACTGGAGCCGGTGCGGATCGTTGATAACGAGACAAGAACCTTGCGCCGCAAAAGTGTTCCCTTGGTGAAAGTGCTATGGTCTAATCATGGGAAGGAGGAGTTCACATGGGAGCCAAGGGATTTGATGCAAGGGCGCTACCCGGAATTATTTACCCCAGGTAAAAATTTTATTTGAAAGCATAGTTCCCTTTTATGTGTTTCACTCCCATAGCCTTACCCTGATTTCGGGGACGAAATCTTTTATTTTGTTTATAGGATTTGTAACGTCCCAATTCGCGCTAGGCCCCTTGATTGCGTATTTGAGTCAAGAGGGCTGTGGTGAGCCCAATGGGGGTGTGGGTGAACAGGTGCGAACGTATGGGAAATGAGGAAAACAAGGCAAAACGGTGATTTTGGCCGACACGGGTATGGACACGGCCGTGTCCATACCCGTGTGCCTCATGCCAATATTAAGTTTCCAGTCAGAGAGGTACACGAGTATTGGGACACGGCGTGTCCCTACCCGTGTGCCGAGGACACGGGTCGAGACACGGCCGTGTCTCTACCCGTGTTCCGCAACCCCGACACGGCAGAAAATGTTCTGGGATGAACACGGCCCTAAACACGGCAGGCGACACGGCCGTGTCACCTGAACACGGGTAGGAACACGGCCGTGTGCCTACCCGTGTCTGCGGTGTATAAAAAGGAAAAAGTTGTGAAACCCTAGCATTTCATCCCCTTTCTTCAGCCTCGAAATTTCTGAGGGAGTTCTCTTGGCTGGAGGAGGAAGAGCTTGCCGGAGCCATCCTTGGAGGAATCGAAACGCCGCCGCCGTCAAGGGAAAAACAATGCCGCCGCGAAGGAGTGCGAGGCTCATGGCCGGCCATGGTGGTACCGCTGGACTTGAGGTGAGCTTCCTCCCCTCTCCCTTGGTGCTAGATCTATAATTATTTTAGGAGAGACATCGACTCCATAGAGTCTTGATGGTGAGGAGGAGAGCTCTTAGGACAAGCCATGCCTAGGTTTTCTAGGCTTAGTCTCCCTCAACCTTCTCATCATTCAAAGTGGAGATGAGAGGGTTTTCGTTGAGGGTTTGGCTTTGAAAGGAGAAATAAGGTTGGGTGTGAATTCTGGAGGAGTTTATGCGAGGTCGTTGCAAGGAAGAAGATGAACGGATGCCGTTCATCTCGCCTTAAGATGCGTGCAGAAATCTGATTTCTGCACGCGGCGACCTTCGTGGCCAATTTCAGAGGTGTTCTGGCCAAATCTGGGTGATCGACTCAACACGAAAGTTGTAGCCCTTGAAATTACTTTTCCAACGAGTGGTTGCTCGTTTCCATTCGATACCCGTAGCCACGGGAAAGCTGGTTCGAGTCCGCTGTATTCGGGAAAATTCCTGTACAGGAAACTGTTTCCTGTACGTATTCGAGTCGAATTTCTGGTATGTTGCGACCAGTTCTGGGCGATCGACTCAACACGAAAGTCGTAGCCCTCGCGAATACCTTTCCAACGAGGGGTTGTGCGTTGTGATCGGATTCCTGTAGCTCCGGGAATCCCAATTTTGGTATTGGGCTATCCTATGTTAATGCACTTGTTAATTTATAATGCTAGCACTCTTGCAATGGTTGTGATTTGCTCATTTGTTGTCTTGCTCCCATATATCTATAATGTTGTTGTTACTATAATTCAGCATGGTTACTCATTTGGTTGTGTAATAAGGTATAACCATGTATTGGTAGAGAAATGAAGTGGATGAGAAGGCTAGAAACTAAGGGTTGAGAGTGGTATAAAATATATTTATATAGTTGGGAGTTGAACATATCTATTATGCGTAGTGTTGAGGTGAATTCATTGAATAGGTGGGCGTGAATATGATGAACACTATGTGAAGAGTACTTTGTAACCGTAATCCGAGCCCAAGGGGATTGTTAACAACCGATGCTTAGAGTTGAAGTCTCCCTACGGGTAGCATCGAGTGAGTTGTTTTGGGGCATGTGATGTGCGACGATTCATCGTGTCGCAATATTGAGATAATGACTGTGGCAGGTCTACGGGTTCGCCAGTCGTCACACCGATGGGAGCCAATGGGTAGACCTTGGGCGGTAGGGTTAGATACTTGGTGTCCATAACCCGAGATCTCCTCCGCGCCATGAGAACGATTGGGCTTGCACCTCGTGCGTTTCCGAGGTTCCATCCGGTTCGAAATCAAAGGCCAGGTTGGGCTGTGTTCTTGGTGCACATTTTCCCAAGATCCCTTCTGAGCCGTAGTACGCTTGTGAGCTCCGCTGTTGTGTTCTTAGCGTTGAGGCGTACGGGGGCCTAGGATAGGTAGTGTGATACCACCTAGTAGTGAAGACGCCCGCTCCACTATCGCCGTCTGGCCACGACGGACGACGCCTGAGAGGTTAGCTACCTGCTCGAAAAGTGGGAACTTCAAGTCTGTGTCGACATAGCAACTTGCATGTGCGTGCGCATGATTCGGTCATAGCATAACATTCATATCATGTCATTCATTGCATACACAAGATCCTCATCGTATAAGTTTGTATGGGCACTCTTATACGATGAGTTACTTTATGGTTAAGCCGATCCTTAACTTATAAGTTTGTATGGGCACTCTTATAAGTTAAGTTACTATTCTGATTACTTATACCTGCTGTCATGTATATAGATATTTGTAGAGCTGCTAGTGGTGTAGCGTAGTTTATTCTCCACCATATTTACAGTCACCTGCTTGTTTACTTGTTTACATATATACATATTGTACCTTTGTTCCTTTCTCCGCCCGGTGCCGAGGAGTCGCCGGGGGAGCGGATGTGAAGCCACTTAGTCTTATGACTAACGGTTGCTACGTCTTCCTTTTTAGGAGGAAACCCCGCAGGTAGAGCAGCAACGGACTATGCAGCAGGACAGCCAGGCCCGGATGATAGGACCTGAGGTGGTGGTGCCATCGGCACCGTCAGTGACAGTCGTGAGTGTTTTCATGTAGCCGTTTGGCAAAACATTTCTAGACTCTTGTTCTTTTGTACAAGCCTGTTGTGCTTGTTATCTTCCGCTCTTTTGGACTTAAGCTTAGCTGTGAATTGAACTGCTTTACTTTTCTGTTATGGTTGGGTTGGCATTGTTTATGTGATATGGATTGTAGCCGGCGGAATAGGCGTCTTATGGTAAAGGCTAACCCGTGTGTTAGTGCTACCGCAAGGCGGCTATTTCGGGCATAAGACTCCCCTCGTGCCGTGTGTTGTGTTCCGGGAGGGGGGTCTTACAGACCACCTCCATATTATCTTCCTCCCGGTGGGGGAACTTTAACGCTTTGGGTACGTTAAATGTTACTTGTTCGTCATTCACCCACATCGTTAACTCTCCCTTATACACGTCAATCAAAGTCCTACCCGTCGCTAGGAAAGGTCTTCCTACAATAATCGGAACTTCTCTATCCTCTTCCATGTCTAGAACGACAAAGTTCGCCGGAAATATAAATTTATCCACCTTCACCAACACGTCCTCCACTATCCCTTTTAGGTATGCCAAGGTCCGATCAGCTAGTTGCAAGGTTATGGAGGTTTTGGAAATCTCCCCCAAACCTAACTTCCTAAATATCGACAATGGCATTAGATTGATGCTTGCCCCTAGATCGCACAATGCCTTGCCCTCGAATTTGTATCTTATTGAACACGGTATGGTAAAGCTCCCCGGATCTTTTAACTTCGGAGGGAGTCTTTTTTGAAGGATAGCGCTACACTCCTGGGTGAGTGCAACCATCTCATTTGTTCCAAATTTTCTCTTTTTAGATAGGATGTCTTTCATGAACTTCACATAACTAGGCATTTGCTCTAAAGCCTCGGCGAATGGGATGTTGATTTGCAACTTCTTAAAAATCTCGAGAAATTTTTGGAATTGTTGATCGAGTTTGCTTTTCTTTAACCGTTGCGGAAAAGGTGGTGGTGGATAAATTATTGTAGCTTCTTTTTCCTTCTTAGCTTCATCAATTAGGTCTTTCTTCTTCTCTAACACTTCTACCTAAGGTTCCTTACTATTCCTATCTTGTATAGCCCCCTCATTAGGGATACAAGGACTCAACTCCTCTAATTCTTTTTCATTACTACCCTTACCTTGCTCTTTTAGTGGAATACTCTCCAACTCCTTACCACTTCGTAAAGTGACCGCCTTGCATTGTTGATTGTCTCCTTTCGGATTCTGTGTGGTATCCGTTGGGAGTGACCCTTGAGGTCTAAGGCTTAATGCGTTTGCGATTTGTCCCAATTGAGACTCAATCACACGAAGTGAACCCTCTACACTAGTAATGCGTGCATCTTTTCTTTACATGGATTCGATAGGGTCTCATCGGATAACTTTCTAGAGGGTCCTTGTTGATTATAATTAACGTTTTGAGTTGGACGTGAGTTTGAGTTAAAACCGGGCGGGTGTCCCACGCTGGTATTGTTCTTCCACGAGAAGTTAGGGTGATTACGCAAATCTGGGTTATAATAATTTGGAGCTAAGTTAATATTATTGTTATATCTATGTTGCCCTCCTATATAATTAATTTCTTCATTATAGCTAGGGATAGGGGGATTCGCAAGTTGTTCAACCGTGAATGATGGGTTCGGAGGAGGGGCTGTCATAATGCTATTCACCTGTGGGTTTATTTGATTATGATTTAATGTTAGTGCATCTAACCTCTTATTCATAGAGTGAAATTGGGTAGTGATTTGTGCGGCAAATGAACTAAGTTGATTGACTTGATATAAACCACCCATAGACGAAGAGGGTCCTTGTCGCTCAAATGACTGATAATTATTAGAGGATAATTCCTCTAAGATTGCATGTGCATCCTCAGGGTATTTACCCATGAGAGATCCACCCGCGGCTCCTTCTACTTGAATTATTGTAGGCGTTTGGAGTCCATTATAGAATGTCCACACTTATTGGTGCAGAGCCAAGCCATGATGAGGACACTTACGCAACAACTCCTTGAATCTCTCCCACGCATCGTAAAGTGTTTCACCATTCCCTTGGGTAAAGTTCATTATGTCCCTCATTAACCTAGCGGTTTTGGCGGGTGGGAAAAACTTGGCTATGAATTTCTCCACCACTTCTACCCAAGTAGTGAGACCATATTGGGAATCTAGCCACTCCTTTGCTCTTCCATCCAAAGAGAATGGGAATAAGAGGAGACGAATTGCTTCATCGGATGCGCCATTTATTTTAAATGTGTCGCACATATCCATGAAGGTTCGTATGTGGGAATAAGGATCCTCGTGGCTAAGTCCACTAAACTGTTTTTGCTGGACTAAATTCATCGCCATTGAGTCCATTTTGAAGTTGTTTGCCTCGATGGCGGGCTTAATGATATTATAATGTAGATCTCCCCTAAAAGGCATGTTATATTCTCTACAGGTTTTTCTAGCCTCAACGGGATGGCCATTCTGCTCTACCTGACCGTCTTGCCCTACGCCTTCTAGCGCATTTTCATTATTGTCATTTGGGTTTGGAGGATTTTGATGATTCATGATGACAACGTTTCTCTGTTCTAATAGAACAGTTCTCCTATTCCGTCTACACGTCCGCTCGATTTCTAGATTTAAAGGTGTAAGCTCAGGTGTTCGATAATGGGAAATGCACTACACAACAATCAGATGATAAAAACAAACAAACAATTAAAAAAGAAATAATAAAAAAGACAAAATTAGAGACTTGAGCTCTAAATACTCAGGTTTAGCTAATATTGCAAGAGAATAAACACTAAATTATGCACCTCCCCGGCAACGGCGCCAAAAACTTAATACGCCCTAAACAGGTGTACGTATTACACGCAAGTGCACGTGCCGGATCAAGTAATAAAGAGTGATTAAAGTTCGTTTCCACGGAGAGGCGGTGAATTTAGTGCTCGCAAGTACCAGTTATTCCTTTTCTTTAAATCCAAATCAAATAAAATAGAGATTTGTTCAATACTATGATTAGCCTGCGAATGAAATTAGACTATGATTCGCTAAGAGAAAATACTTAGATATAGAAGAGATAATCTAGTATTATGATTTCCCAAGTCTAATGTGACGAATCTTATGAAGATGACTTTGTGATAGTGAGTGATGACACGTCTTGCAACGATTTTAAGATTGAATATCAGTACCTCTCGGTATCGGAAATTCCTAGCCTCTAATTCCCCCTCGGGAGAGACAAGTACCGCTTAAAGACAGAAAACAAAAGTTGCTAATACCAAGGGAAAATCTCTTTCTCCCTTCAAATACTATACCGGATCTATAACACACTTACGCAACTCCTCTCTCGAATTATGAAGCATAGTAAAATGACGACACCTTGGCCAAAAGTTTTCAAGTAAAGATTATAGATTCGGTAAAGACGTACATCAATCATTCACAAAGAAAAATTTAAGATTTCATCACACAAAAGACAAGATACTTTCAAAATACAAGATTAATAGAGTTTAGTTCATGACGGCGGAGAAATCACACATAACGGTTGGAGAGATCTTACAAATCATATTGAAAATTAACAATTAAGCGACGTAGGAATCCTTCGCTAAAGTCGCTCCCTCGATCAGCCCGGAAAATCTTCTCTTTTTCTCTAGCCGCTCCCTTGAAGGATGAGGATCTTTGAAAACCCTAGATGAAGATCTCCCTCTCTCCTCAAGATAATGCATCAATAATTTCAGAATAATCTCCCATAAAAAAACGTCCAGCCATTTCCCTAAGAGATGCGTCTTTCCATTTTTGAAAAAAGGCGCAATATTTGAAATTTGAAATCTGAATTTCATCCAGAGGTTGCAACCTCAAATTTGGAGGTTACAACTTTTTTTCCAGGTTATGTGAATTGCCCAGATTTTGTTCCTCCGAGCAGATTTCTTTGGCATTCCTAGTAATAACATGATGAAAAAAAGACTGAATTAGCCCCAAATCTAATAATTATGAAATTATCCTCATTTCTCTTTCATTTATACTAATAATTCCTCTTAATACCAAATATTAAGTCGAAATACTGGGTTAGATAACTTCTTTTTGAGAAGTTATCAGTTACGCCCCTGAACATGACAAAGTTCTTTGGGTGTCAATATGCCCGCAGGAGGAAGAAGAAGACAGACGAAACCGGAGCTAAACTATCTGGTTTAGCCCCCACTCACTAAAGACTGTCGGCTTGGGGCAAAACCACCCTCGTTCAGCCCCGTATGGGAGGGGCCGACCAGCCCCTCTTGGGCCCGGGTATAAATATACCCGGGGCTCTCTCTTTTGGATAAGATGAGTATTATTAGGTATTTTCTTCCTTCCCCCTCCTCCAACCCTTATTTCTCTCTAGAATTCTCCCTAGTTCTCTCCCCCTCTCCAATTTCCTATCATAGAACCTTCCTGAAGTGTACATTTGTAGGCACCATGATATCTGAAGATAATTTCTTTAGAGTTGTTACACCCTTCGAAAAATATTTGTTTATAGTTTTTGATGTGTGCTAAAATCGTTCACTTACAAATCTAATTGACTTTATGAGCTAAAATTTGCAACATTATTGCCAAGCACGTCTCATGGACTAGTTCTCCTAGATCCATGCAAGCCATACTATTGTTAGAGTAATTGAAGCAAATCAATAAATATGATCTTCGACATCCTGAAAGAATCGAAAAATCTCACAAGATGTCCATTAAGAAGTTCCACAACCCATCTTGCTCTAGTTTTATGTGATGGCATGCGTGGATTACTTATTGATGATGATGAACTAGCCTCGTGCAACTGGCACCCTGCCGATGTAAATATTGTTGACCACAAATATCTTTAAGGTCGGGAAGCAATATTTGACGGTAATCTTGTTAATTGAACGGATGTCAACGCACATCCTGCAAGAGCCATCCTTTTTGGTACAAGTAACGTTGGGATATCGCAAGGGCTAAGGCCTTCACAGATGAAGCCTTTCTTCAATAAGTCTTCGACTTTCTCCCATATTATTTGGTGTTCCTTGGGGTCATGCAAAAATGGTGAAGGTTTGGAAGGCTAGCTTCGGGAATTAAATCAATCTGGTGTTGTATGTCCTACAAAGGAGGTGGATGATCGAGGAGGTCCTAAGTGACAATTGCATTGAATTATTGCAATAGTTCCTGCACTTCAGGAGTATCGGCCGTCGCTGACTCGCTTGTGGCGTACATCCCATAAAGAACGAGGGCCGCCACCTCTTGCACTTCCTCCATTTCCTGCTGAAAAAGACTAGCACTCGCTTGTATCACCAATAAGCTTTGCCCCATGCCTTGGGAAGGGGTAGATTCGGCTTTGTTTCGAACCCGGGCGACAATCTGAATTTTCTTGGAGTCCCATGTAATAAGATAATTAAGTCTAATTCTTCATGGCGGTTTTAGCACGCTGCGGGCAGAGGTTGTAGCGTGCACTTCCTTCAGTGTCATCACGGTGTCTCAGATCTTTATGTCGTAGTGCCTCGGCAACCGGGTTATCATCAATTAGCGGCGGCGCGGCATCAATCCTCCCCTACTCAAAATCACGTATCTCTAATGCGTGAGTGGAGAGATAGCGGCGGAGAAGCTCAACATCCAAACGTTGAAGCTCTGTCGCGAGTACCCAAGAGTCGTCCGAATGGGGGCGGTCACGCCAACGGACAAGGAAGCGGTAAGTAGTATCATCCGAAGTAGCGAACGGTTCCGCAGCGAGTATCATATCTGGAGTGAGAAATGTCCTGGGGAACCTAGGAAACATGTCAGTAGTAGGAGTAAAAGAAGGCAATGTACCATCTGATGTTATACCTGCGGGGACCAAAAGAGAGAGATCATCCAAACTACCACTCCCCAACCCATTAGAATTTTTAGTGGAGGGAGAAGACGACAGAGAGTTCAACTCAGGTGGAGGTAAAACAAACAGCGTCAAATCCGAGACATTAAAAATAGGGGAGATACCCCAATCAGCTGGCAAATCCAAAACGAAAGCGTTGTCACCTAGTTTCTTGATAATCCGAAAAGGGTCGGCGCGCTTCGGTGCCAACTTCTTAACAGTGCCAGATGGCAAGCGTTCGGGAACTAATCGGACTAGGACCAAATCTCCAACTTTAAAGTGCGACACCCTCCTATATAAATTAGCGTGTGTCTGATAAGACTCGTATTAAGTAGTCAAGGTAGCTCGTATACGTGCATGTAAGTCATGAATATGCTGGGCGAAGGATTATGTAAACTGACTTGTCTTGTACATTGGGGGAAACAACACCAAGTCAATAGGCACAGGGGCCTTGTATCCGTGAAAAATCTCGTTTGGTGACTGACCAGTGGACCGATTTTTGGAATTATTATAAGCCAATTGGGCGTGGGTAAGAATAAGATCCCACGTTACTTTGTGATCGCTCACTAGGCATCTAAGAAGGCTACCCAAGCTCTGATTAACCACCTCCATCTGCCCATCAGTCTGGGGGTGATAGGCAGAGGAAAACAATAACTTGGTACCCATTAGAACCCAAAGTGTCTTCCAAAAATAGATCGTATACTTAACATCTCGATCGGATACTATTGTCTTCGGCACTCCTCGGTGACTAACTACTTCTTTAAAATATAATTTGGCAATATGAGACGCATCGTTAGTTCTGGTGCACGGGATAAAATATGTCATTTTGGAGAACCTATCCACAACTACAAAAATGGAATCGTGACGTCGTAAAGTAGTGGGTAGGCCTAAGACAAAGTCCATGCTCACATCTTCCCATGGGATGGAAGGAATAGGCAACGGCGTATATAAACCGACGTTGGTTTTGGTGCCCTTGGATATCTGACAAGTACGACAACTACTCACCACTCGTCCTACCATTACCTTAAGTTTTGGCCAATAGAATTTTACTTCAACTAATGTAATGGTCTTTTCTCTACCAAAATGACCACTCAACCCTCTGCCATGCAATTCCCAGATGATATGGAGACGTAACGACGACTGCGGAATACATAACTTTCCAAGTCTAAATAGATAGCCGTCTTTAATGACGAAAGCCAATATGTTCGTGGGGGAGCTATCTTGGGCTCACAAATATACGTCCTGGAAATCGGGGCACATTGCGTACTCATCTTTGATTCGTTCGAATCCTACCACATTAACCTCCATAGTGGTGACTAACAAGGTTAAGCGACTAAGAGCGTCCGCGACTCGGTTGTCAGCTCCCTTAAGGTGTTTAAGATTGAAAGTGTATTCTTGCAAAAAAGGATACCCATTTAGCGTGGCGCATGCTGATCTTGTGCTGATCGTTGATGAATCATAGCGCCTCATGATCGGAAAGGATCACAAACTCCTTAGGGAGGAGATAGTGCCTCCAATGGTGTAGACAACGAATGATGGCGTAGAACTCCCTATCATAATTTGAGTAGTTTAATTTGGCGCCCGCCAAATTCTCACTAAAATAACTCACGGGGTGTCCCTCCTGACTCAAGACACCTCCAACTCCAATGCCAGATGCATCGCATGTAAGCTCAAATACCTTGGTGAATTCGGGGATACGCAACACCGGGGCTTCGGTCATAAGCTCCTTAATGCGATGGAATGCAAACGTGGCGGATTTCGTCCATGTGAATTCGCCCTTCTTCATGCAATCGGTAATGGGTGCCATAATGCTACTAAAATCGCATATGAAACGACGATAGAAGGTACCTAAGCCATGGAAACTACGCACCTCTCGAAGTTTACTAGGCTCGGGCCAGTCTCTAATTACTTGAACCTTTCCTGGGTCAACACGAATTCCATCAGAACGAACTATGTATCCCAAGAATTCAACCTCCGAAACATAAAATGTGCATTTCTTAAGATTCAGAAATAATGTTTCCTTCCTTAAAGTGGTGAGGATTACTTTGATGTGGGAGAGGTGTTCGGTGGGGGAGGTATGAAAGTCTCTAGTGTTGACTAAATCCACCTATGGGGGGGGCGAATAGATGCCGTGCAGTCTTTTGTGGAATTAAATGTACCTGCATAAATTAACAAACACAACACAGAAAACACACAAAGAGTTATAGTGGTTCCCCGATTTGGGTACGTCCACTTTCCCCCTTCGACCTATCTCCCACCAAGGGATGACTCAGTCACTTCTCCAAACGGATTGAAATCCAATCCTCACACTACGGAAGGAACCCTTCTAACAAAGGAGTCACAACTCCACTACCACGGGTTGCACCAAACCCTTACAACTAGGAATAAAAATTCCTTTACAATAAACCAAAATAGAATGTAAAAGAAAATACAAACAACGCTTTTGGAAATCCCGATGTCCTTCTTCGTTCTTTGAAGCTTGCTTGAAGATTACGAAGAATCCACAATCAGATTTCTCTCTTGGAGAGGATCTTGTCAAAATCGGCGGAGGCAAGTGATTGCGGCGACGATACTTTGTAGATCCAAACTTCTTGACGAGGCACGCAAGGTCTACGAATGATCTCAGTTGGATCAATCGTCTCCACCGATTCAGAATGAAGAACTAGTCTTGTTCAACGAATCGAGAGACAAGATATCTCAAGAGAGATGCGTGAGACTCTCGGCTTGCCTCGGTACTGTCGTCGGAAGATCAAAGAAGCACTGAGATCAACAATCAATGGCGACGACGAACCTACGAGCGGCTACAGGAGATCGGCAGTTTCCGCGATCGACTAGGGCACGGCGTCGGCTGCTTTTGATTTCGCGTGATTGAGTTACTGTAGAAGTTCGAAATACGTGTGTACATATATACCCTGATCATACCCTAAAAGACCGTTGTGGGGCCCACAAGGAGAAACCCTAACCCCGGCTGAAACAATGCAAAGCATCTTGGTTCGGTTCAGCGAATGAAGAAAATTGCCTAAGGCAAAATCGGCGAGAATCGTTGGTAATTCCCGTCGAAGTCGGCGGGAATCATTCACGATTCCCGTTGATTCTACCTTGGCAGAATTCCAGTTGGAAACCTTGTCAGCCGGAGGAAATCGGCGGGAATGCACACTAATTCTCGTCGAATCGGCGGGAATCACTAACGATTCCCGTCGAAGTCAGCAAGAATCACTTAGTGATTCCCGTCGATTCTGCCTTGGCAGAATTTCTATTTGGAAAACTGATAGCTGGAAGAAGTCGTCGGGAATGCAGACTGATTCTCGTCGAATCGGCGAGAATCACAAACGATTCTCGTCGAAGTCGGCGAGAATCACTTAGTGATTCCCGTCGATTTTGACTTAGAAGATTTTTCTCTTCCTTCCCTTGATGACTTGGTCTTTGACCCATCTTTGCTCCTTCTGCTCTTGATCTGCCTTAACCATGTACTTGAAAATAAGTACACTCCAATAGAGAGAGCACATGTGAGTCAACACACTGATCTGCTCAACGAGGGATTACGTTGCACAGACCCGTGTATATTGACCTACTGCACCCTGACATTGGTGTGTACTTAGCATGGAATAGCTGCAAGCACAACTTGATAGAAGATCATCAAATACATTGTCAATTCAACTTAGATTGTTCATGGGCTTCTTCAAATCAGGTTCATTGTGGATACAATACCCAACAATCTCCCCCTATTTGAAGAAGCCTAAACCCTACAAGCTAAGGTGAATAAAACAGATGAGAATGAAAATCATAAAAGCAAAATGCAGTTTAGACTGAAATCCATTACCATTCTCCTGAGAGCATACTTAGCCTTGACATCCACCTTAACCTTAGCCGAGAGGGTAATCTCCCCCTTTTCGGTTTCTGCAAATCTGGGACTTTACTTGGAGCGCAAAGCTCCCCCTCAATTCTTGCATTCGTGCTCGATCTTGAGTTCCTTGCTAATGCTCCCCCTTGATCCAAGAGCCTTGAGCCCTTCAGTATTCAATCTTCATTGTTCACCATACCGAGTTCAGTTTTGAAGAGACTGAACTTGGCCTCGTCTAGGGGCTTTGTGAAGATATCTGCAATCTGCTTATCCGTGGGGACATAGCAGAGAGAGATATCTTTGTTTTCGACATGCTCCCGACTGAAGTGGTAGCGCACTTCAATATGCTTTGTTTTGCTGTGCGACACAGAATTGTTCGCATATGATATTGCGCTTGAGGAGTCGCAATACATAGGAACTTCTCTGAACTGCAAATCATAATCTTCGAGTTGATTTCTGATCCATAGAAGTTGTGCGCAACAGCTGCCTACTGAGATGTACTCAGATTCAGCCGTGGAGGTTGCGACACAGTTCTGCTTTTTACTGTTCCATGAAATTATCCTTCTTCCGAGGAATTAGCACGTCCCGGAAGTGCTTTCCCTATCATCTCTGCTTCCTGCAAAGTCAGCATCTGAAAAGCCTATCAGCTCGACATCATTGTTTCTTGGGTACCACAAGCCAAGATTTGGTGTACCTTTAAGGTATCTAAGAATTCATTTTGCAGCAACATACTGAGATTCCTTAGTGTTCACCTGATATCTGGCACAAACGCATGTGAAAAACATAATATCCGGTCTACTAGCAGTAAGGTAGAGCAGGGATCCAATTATGCTTCTGTATTTGGTTTCATCAAAAGGTTTCCCTTTCTCATCCTTGTCCAGAGACACAGTGGATCCCATTGGAGTCCTCATAGAGATTGCATTTTCCATTCCAAATTTCTTGAGGAGTTCATTTGTGAACTTCGTCTGAGAAATGAAAATTCCATCCTCAGATTGTTTCACTTGAAGTCCCAAGAAATACTTTAGCTCTCTCATGCTGCTCATTTCAAACTTTCCTTGCATAAGTTATGAAAACTTCTTGCAAAGATTGTTGTTCGTTGAGCCGAATATTATGTCATCGACATAGATTTGCACAAGCAAAATCTTGCCTTTGACTTCCCTAAGAAACAATGTCTTATCTATTTTTCCTCTCGAGAACTTGTTCTCAAGAAAAAAACTAGACAGAGTCTCATACCAAGCTCGAGGAGCTTGTTTTAAGCCATATAATGCTTTATTAAGAAAGTAAACATGATTAGGGAATGTTGGATTAACAAAACCAGGGGGTTGCGCGACATATACTTCCTCTTTCAAATTTTCATTTAGGAACGCAGATTTCACGTCCATCTGATAGATAGTGAATCCTTTGTGAGAGGCATATGCCAGGAACAACGTGATCGCCTCGAGCCTTGCAACTTGTGCAAAGGTTTGGTCGAATTCAATCCCCTCCTCTTGTCTGTAACCTAGAGCCACCAGTCTGGCCTTGTTCTTAATGATGACCCCGTGTTCATCCAGTTTGTTTCTGAAGATCCACTTGGTGCCGATCACATTCTGATTATTTGGTCTGGGAATAAGCGTCCAGACGTTGCATCGTTCGAATTGATGGAGTTCATCTTGCATTGCCAATATCCATGATGCATCTTTGTTCGCTTCGTCGAACTTCTTTGGCTAAACCTGTGACAGAAAACTAAGGTGCAGAATCTCGTTTATTGTACCTCTACGATTTCTGACACCGTCACGAGGATCTCCTATGATCTGGTCTCTGGGATGATCCCTCACGTGTCGGAGCTCTAAGAGTCTGGCATCTGGAGCTCTAACAGCTTCTCGGGCTCCTCCCTCTTCGGGGAGAATTTCTTCATCCTGATCGTCCTCTTCTTCAGTTGGCGTTGAGGTGGAGACCTTGACGTACTTGGGAGATTCATCTTTAGCAGTATCATCTAGACTTAACTGTTCAAGCCTTGCACTTGCATCTGGGATTATTAGGTTGATCATTCGGATCCACAATTTGAAGTACGAAGGGTATCATGTACAAGTAGGACACTATGATTAGCATTATCTCTTATCCCATATACTTATTCCATAGCAAGCCTGGAACATCTCTTGTCTATGTCTCATCAGGTTCATGGGTACCCTGACTATCTTGCAAAAAAGAATTACCTTACCTTAGGAACCCAATAGGTATTGGGTCCTAGGTTCTTGTCAGCATAAAATACAACATGTCTTCCTACAGGATTTCTTTCAGGAAAGCTATCTCTTGCCAAAGGATGTGGACATACCCTTGCCCTTGGAACAGAAGGATTATGCCAAAAATCTATGGCAAAGTGACCCACTCTGCCACAGCACAAACACTCATGAATATTGTACCTCCTTTTCTTACCAGGTCTATTAACGGAGTTAGTATGACCCTAGGTCTGAAAGAGGCAAAGCTGGAACTGCTCTCAGATTTACCCTTTCCACCGAGTCTCGAGGGGGGTCTGATGGTGAACATGTGGTGAGTATCATGAGGCCTGGGGGATGGTGCTTTCTTTTCAGCCAGCACACATCCGGGGGCCCCATTGATGCTTGCTACATGTTTTCCAACTCCCTTTTCCTTTGTCCTAGGGTGGGAAGATGTTTTGTGAGAGCTGGTTCCAGCAATGTCATGAAGCGAGGGGGCTGAGGCCGTAAATACAAGCGGTCATGATGAGCCGTGTGTATTTTCTCATGAGTAGCCATAACAACACTTGCACTATGGGTGTTTCCACATGAGGGCCGATCATTCTTACAGTGACCATAGTTGTTCTTATGGTCATACCTGAAGGAATGATGTGTGCCCTTCCTACTCGGTGTGGGGGGGTCTGAAAACAGTTTCCCCATTTCTCCACGATTTTATAATTCGTGAGATCCACCCGTTTTCTCCCTTTCTCTTAATAGCATCTACCTTGGAAAAGTTAGATATTATTCTCTTCTCGGTCTCTAGAGAAAACTCTAGATCCAAGATCTTTGAGTCCTTCACCTTGATGGATTCCAATTGGAGGTCCATCATGGTCCTCAACTGAGAAATTTCCATAGCTTGTTTCTCAACAAGCATGTTGCTCTTCTGAAGGGCACTACGAAGGGAATAAAGAGTTTCAATCTTTTGATTGAAACTGTCAATTTCCCTTGCATCAATTGATGGACAAACCTCCAAACTTCTCCTGTCTTCAGGAGATACAAGGGGAAAGGAGCATTAAGAGGAAGATACCTGATCCTGATTGGGCTGATCAAGGTTAGAGTTATGGTCGGCAGAGACTGATGTTTCAGCTTCATCACAACTGCATTCCTCAATCTCTTCTTCAGTCTCTGATAGAGAAATGGGAGCCCTGATATTGACAGGTTGTTCTAGACTTTAATCTTCAGAGATGAGGACCCCCACATATGCTTCATCTTCTTGATGGCATTCATTCCAGGCAGTCTTCTTTCCCTCCATGAGATCAGAGATTGTTTCCCACATGGACTTTGCAGTCTTACACTTGTCCAATCTTGTAAGAGATGATCCTGACAAAATATCAGAGATGATCTGTCGTACCAGCTTGTCCAAGTTGAATAGTGAGAGCTCAGTTTCAGACATCTCTACGGTACTCTTAAGGATTTGGAGATCTTCTCTAGAGTCAGAAGCCTTCATGGGAATGAAGGGACCCTCTTCCACAATGAATAAAGCACGGGGGTCAATGGCTTCTAGATGAAACTGAACTCTCATTTTCCAGATGGGAAAATATTCTTTTGTGCATGCAGGCAGTCTCAGGGGAGAGACATCAGTATACAGCTCCATGCTTGAGTCTTGTTTTCTTCTTGACACTAGACACGGGATCTTACTCAAGTTGTTAACCTTATTAATGAGTAACCTCCCTCTGATACCACTTGAAAGTCTCTAGTGTCGACTAAATCCACCTATGGGGGGGGAATAGATGTCGTGCTGTCTTTTGCAGAATTAAATGTACCTGCACAAATTAACAAACACAGCACAGAAAACACACAAAGAGTTATAGTGGTTCCCCGATTTGGGTACGTCCACTTTCCCCCTTCGACCTATCTCCCACCAAGGGACGACTCGGTCACTTCTCCAAACGGATTGAAATCCAATCCTCATACTACGGAAGGAACCCCTCCAACAAAGGAGTCACAACTCCACCACCACGGGTTGCACCAAACCCTTACAACTAGGCATAAAAGTTCCTTTACAATAAACCAAAATAGAATGTAAAAGAAAATACAAACAACGCTTTTGGAGATCCCGATGTCCTTCTTCGTTCTTTGAAGCTTGCTTGAAGATTACGAAGAATCCACATACGGATTTCTCTCTTGGAGAGGATCTTGTCAAGATCGACGGCGGCAAGTGATTGCGGCGGCGATACTTTGTAGATCCAAACTTCTTGACGAGGCACGCAAGGTCTACGAACGATCTCAGTTGGATCAATCGTCTCCACCGATTCGGAATGAAGAACTAGTCTTGTTCAACGAATCGAGAGACAAGAGATCTCAAGAGAGATGCGTGAGACTCTCGGCTTGCCTCGGTATTATCGTCAAAAGATCAAAGAAGCAATGAGATCAACGATCAATGGCGACGACGAACTTGCCAGCGGCTACAGGCGATCGGCGGTTTCCGCGATCGACTAGGGCACGACGTCGGCTGCTTTTGATTTCGTGTGAATGAGTTACTGTAGAAGTTCGAAATACGCGTGTATATATATACCCTGATCCAACCCTAAAAGACAGTTGTGGGCCCACAAGGAGAAACCATAACCCCGGCCGAAACAGCGCAAAGCATCTTAGTTCGGTTCAGTGAATGAAGAAAATTGCCTAAGGCAAAATCGGCGGGAATCGTTGGTGATTCCCGTCGAAGTCGGCGGGAATCATTCACGATTCCCATCGATTCTTCCTTGGCAGAATTCCAGTTGGAAACCTTGTCAGCCGGAGGAAATCGGCGGGAATGCAGACTAATTCTCGTCGAATCGCCGGGAATCACTAACGATTCCTGTCGAAGTCGGCGAGAATCACTTAGTGATTCCCGTCAATTCTGCCTTGGCAGAATTTCTGTTTGGAAAACTGATAGCTGGAAGAAGTCGGCGGGAATGCAGACTAATTCTCGTCGAATCGGCGGGAATGCAGACTTGGTCTTTGACCCATCTTTGCTCCTTCTGCTCTTGATCTGCCTTAACCCTGTACTTGAAAATAAGTACACTCCAATAGAGAGAGCACACGTGAGTCAACACACTGATCTACTCAACGAGGGATTACGTTGCGTAGACCCGTGTATATTGACCCACTGCACCTTGACATTGGTGTGTACTTAGCATGGAATAGCTGCAAGCACAACTTGATAGAAGATCGTCAAATACATTGTCAATTCAACTTATCTTTTTCAGGGGCTTCTTCAAATCAGGTCCATTGTGGATACAATACCCAACAAGGTACTAAAGACTAGGATGTCGTCGAAATATACTACAACGAACTTCCCCATATACGGCCTAAAGATGTGCGTCATCATCCAGGAGAAGGTGCTAGGGACATTGGATAACCCAAAGGGCATCACAAGCCACTCATACAACCAATCCTTAGACTTGAATGCGGTCTTCCACTCATCCCCTTCTCGTATCCGAATCTGGTGGTAACCACTCCGTAAGTCTTGCTTCATAAAGATAGTGGCACCCGAAAGGACATCCAAGAGATCATCTAATCGCGGGATTGGAAACCTATATTTTATAGTAATTTTGTTGATAGCCCGGCTATCAACACACATGCACCAGGTGTCATCCTTCTTTGGGGAAAGGAGGGCCGGGACAGCACACGGGCTCATACTCGCCCTAATAAATCCCTTACGCAGTAAATCCTCTATCTGGGTTTGTAACTCTAGGTGGGCGGCGGGATTAAGCCTATAGTGGGGTTGGTTGGGTATGGACGATCCAGGGATAAGGTCGATGGCATGTTGTATATCTCTAAGCGGAGGCAACGACGATGGCAACTCATCCGGGTAAACGTCCCTAAACTCATCCAACAATACCCGTAGCTCTCGGGGTAAATCATCCAACACACTGCTATCAGTTTTGGTACCCATGAGAACGAGAGCGTACATCATGTCGTCAATGAAGGGGTCCTTCATAAATTCTTTCCTACCAACCAAGCTCAAGTACTTCCTCTCTACAGGGACGGTGGTATCCTTAGTCATCACTACCGATTCTTTTGGCACAGTCGGTCTCAAGGTGATGGTCTTGCCGTTGAATTTGAACTCATATGTGTTGGTGCGACCATAGTGCATCACATCACGGTCATAGAGCTAGGGGCGGCCTAATAACACATGACAAACGTCCATCGGCAGGACGTCGCACCAAACCTCATTCGTGTAGGATTTGAAAGACATGGGGACTAGGCATCGTTGGGTTACCTTAATAGTAACCTTACTGATCCAAGCAACCTGATAGGGGGTCAGGTGCAGATCAACAGTCAAGGACATACGTTTAACGGCGTTCTCAGAAACGGCGTTCACGCAACTACCACCATCAATAACTAGTTTGCATAGCTTTTCGCCACTCTTAAAGATCAGGGAAAATATGCTCGTCCTTTTCCAGTAGTCTACGGGACGAGGAGTGGTCAAAATACAACGCATCACCATAAGGCGGTGATCATCCTCGAAGTAACTAGGGACTCTGTCGGGGTCACTCTCCTCCGCGGCCTCGTACTCATAATCGTCAGGGTCGGTGGCCGGATCTAAGAAGGCTAGAGTTTTCGTCTTGGTTGGGCATTCGTAGGCATAGTGGCCTTGAACGCCGCAAGAGTAACAAGTGGTGTTAGCCTTGCTAACCTTCCCTATAAGAACACGCTCACTGGTGGGGTTCTTAGTGTTTCGAGCAGTGATCACAACAGACTTCGACTCGTGGTATTTGAACTTTCCCTTATCAGGATATATGGAAGAAGATGTCCCAGTGGTGGACTTGTTCTTCGTGTGAGAGTAACGAGAGTGAGCCTTAGAGGCTAAGTGTTTTTCAATGTCCAGGGCGACATTGAAAGTTGCGTTCAAATCCGTATGCCCATATCGCAAGAGCTTCCTTTGGATATCGGGGTGAAGCCCCTTTCGAAATCTAGATAAAGTGACTTCGGGGATCTCCTTCAAGTCACATCGTACCATACGGTCCTTAAGTTCACCCATATAGTCAGCTACCGAACTTGAGCCTTGCCGCAGGGTGGCAAGCTCATCGAACATCTGTGTCCGATGGTACGCGGGGACGTACTGATCGGTCAACAAATTCTTCATTACGGCCCATCCAATAATTGGGTCTCCGTTCCCAGTTCCTAGCCTACGCTCTTCATTCAACCAATAAGTTTTGGCACGACCAGTTAACTTCATCCTGGCAACTTAGACCTTTTGGGGGTCCGTGAGATGGTGCCAGTCGAAGTAACATTCCATATCCACCGTCCAATTAAGGAAGTTTTGTGGATCTCCCATGCCGTCGTAAGTGGGGGCCTCAATCTTGACGGCCCTAGTAATGTCAAACTCTCGCTCGTGGCGACGGCCTCGAGGGGGTACTCGTGGGGAGTCCCCATTAGAATCCGAATCGGAGCTCTGTGGGCGCCGGCGGAGCAACTCAACATTAGCGGGTGGTGGGGGTGGCCTAGCTTGGGTTTGTATGAACTGGGTTTACATGTTCCTAAGTTCAGTCATCTCGTTACGCAGCCCCGCTATGGCCTCAGTGTTGGGATCTACATGCTCATTCGCAGCCATCCTAGACGTAGACGGAGTCGAATATTCCGATCCTAGCCTAGTGCGCATTAAGGATTAGAAAAACCTTGTAAAGATGAATTTTCCTAGGGTTGTAGCTATACTGAAAATAAGATATTTTTATAGATTCCCAAAGTGACTGAAAGAGAGGGGATAAGATACTTATTACTCTAGAGGGGGGGTGAATACAGTATTCAAAAATTAAGAGACTCTAAACACTTCTCTTGAGCAAATTGCGGAATTGAAATATAAAAGCTTTAAACCTAAAGCCTAATCAGAGTGTAGTGAATAAACACAAGCTAACTGCTGTTTCAG
The DNA here is from genome assembly GCA_039513925.1 of Platanthera zijinensis. NCBI lineage: Eukaryota > Viridiplantae > Streptophyta > Magnoliopsida > Asparagales > Orchidaceae > Platanthera > Platanthera zijinensis. The sequence goes on from CM077089.1 coordinate 78,990,727, forward strand.
TTGAGCTTTATACCTAACACAGCAAATAGCAACCTAGTTATATCTATCACAGTCACAGATCAATGATTAAAGTAAACAACCAGACAACACAAGAGATTTATAGTGGTTCCCCAATTGGGTACATCCACTCTTCTACCACCCTGGTAGGAATCCACTACAGGGTTTTGCTCAGGTTCCCTGCCCCCATAAGATCTGCTTCAGGTAGATCTAGAAACCCTTCAGGCTTTTGATCAGGTGCCTAAGAACCAAACACAGGTTTTTGATCAGGTGCCCTACAACCAAAGGTTCACTTTTGAAGGGAGTAATAACCCTTTTACAGGAGGTTAAGGGGAAAAATGAAGGTGTCTTCTCTGTGTTCAGAGAAGCTAGTGGATTGCTCTGAGAAAATCAAAGCTCCCCCTGGCTTAGAGAATGTCCAGGAAGAAGCTTTGCTTTAGGGTGTAGGAACTCCAGATTACTTTAAAGCCTTTTCTGATGCAGCTTTGAAGAAGTCTCATGATGTTGATGGTTGTTCTTCTTCAGCAGCTTTGCAATCTGGGAGGAGAGTTCTTCTTGAAAGCTTGAGCACTGAGTGTTAATTTTCCTGAAGATAGGATGAACTCAGGAAACAGCAGAAGAACAAATTCTTTTTCTTTTTAGCTCTTGTTCTCTCACAGTTGTTTTGTTTGGTTTCTGAGTCTGTATTTCTACTATATTCAGCCGAATGCTTTAAAAGATAGAAACTTCTCTTATGTGAAACGGTCTCGAGCCCTGCACAAAAAGTCTTTCCAAATAATAGAATAAGACAAAATATGGAAACCTGTACCTGCAATCTCTCTGTCATTCCCAAAAAGGAATTAAGGATAAAATAAATATCCTTTCAATTTGACTTAACAAACTGGCACAGGAAACCAAGCCTAACGGCTATAAAACAGCTATACACAATCCACTCTTTCATTTAATAAAACAAACAACTTTATTCCGTCAAAAACCTTTTAAATCAATGCATAAGAAATATTGCAAATAAACAATAGAGTACAGGCATTCTAATAAGTAAAATATTTGAATAGAATATGATTTAAATAAGATTGAATATTACAGGAAAACATCTGAAATGAATATTGATAAAGTCAGACAGAAATTGTCGAGCAAAGAACAAAGATCGTCGATCTGGACAAGCAGATCGTCGATCTGAAGATAGAACAAAGTCTAAACAGAAATCGTCGACCTAGGCTAAACGATCGTCGATCTGAGCAAGCAGATCGTCGATCTCACTTCAGAGTACATATAACTCTGAGATCGTCGATCATCATTTGAAGATCGTCGAGCGACAATCGACTATCGTCGAGCACAATTCTACTAAACAGAATTTCTATTTATATCCAAACTCAACTATCCTATCTGGGTCTATCCTATGGTAGACTAACAATTAGTCTAACCATTTACCATAGATAAATCTTGGGTCAATAAAACCTAAATGAGATGACATGGCCCAAATCAAAAACTAGAGAACCAACAATCTCCCCCTATTTGGGTGGTGTCACTCAAACACTAACAGATCTAAGGTAATCAGATGAAAACAAAATCAGCAACAAATAAATCATCTAACATATTTAAATGAAATAGATAAGCAACACAGAAGTCACAATTGTTTATCAACAGAATCTGAAGGAAGAATAGAAGTAGTAGGAGAGAAGGAGATTTTCCTATTTGGATCATAAGCATCTTTCTTTGACAGCTTCAAGTCCTGCTCTCCAATGATCTTTAGCTCTCCAGCTTTTGGTAGAACAGCTTCAGGATGTTTCTCTATATACTTGGAAGCATCAAAAACCTCATAACTGACTTGAAATCTGCCCAGTTCTTTCTTTCTGTACTTTGATATGGTAGAGAATCCTGAGATATCTTTTCCTTCAGCTATAGCTTTCCTGATTTGTGCAGATCCAACCAATTCTAACAGTCTAGCCATTTTATAGTTAGGATCAAGCTCTTGACTTTCATAGGCATTCTCATCAGAAGGATCCAATGGATTTATAGTCTTGAATTTTATAGATTGAGTTAAGAAACTCTCAGTTTGCACTTGAACTGCCTTGACATTTATATCTGTTTGCTCTTGAATTATAAGACTGGATGGAGGAGAAAACTCAGCATACTTTTTGCTTGATTTATCAGAATATATAACTCTTTTTCCTTTGAAATTTGCTGGTTTGGCCTGAGCTGGTTTTGTCTTTGAAGGTGATCTAGAGGCTGGAGGAGGAGAGAAGGTGGGTTGTTGATATACAACTTCTTTAACTTGCTCTCTTTGAAAGTTTGACCTTTTAGACTGCCTCTGATCACTAGAACTACTTGGAGGAGGCTACCTTCCCTTTCTCTGATAGGTATAGGACTGATTTTGCCTGGCAGAAGGAGCAGAAGCTCTGGGAGCAATATTTCCTGAGGCACGAGCAGAGGGAGGAGGAGGAGGAGGACCTCTCTGAATTCCCTTGGGAGGAGGAGAGTACTTCCTGCTCTTCTTCCTTGCTTTTTGTTCATTCTTAGAGTACCACATCCAAGCCTCAAAATTCTTAGCTTTAGGATCAATTCCTTTCAAAATGTAGTAAGGAATATCATTATCTGGATTAGAAGGAGCTGGAGCTGTAGCTTTCCTTTTCTTTTGAACAGACCTTTTCTTTTTCTTATTACTATCAGAATCATCAGAATCTTCATCTCCATCCTCAGAATGAGATGGTTGAGGTTCTGCATACAGATCATCAATTTCCTTTAACATAGCTTCCTCTTTCTCTTTAGCTTGTAGAAGAGCTTTTTCTTTTTCTTCTTCTAGAATATCTTGGGCAAGGAGAGAGTCCAAATTTGGACCTGGGGTTTCATCCCAAAGAGTAGATGGAGCAGTTTCAGCTTCTGGAACTATAACTTGCATACTTTTAGCTGAAAGCTCTACTGATTTCCATTTATCTTCTAGGAAAGAGGTAATGATCCCTTCTAGATGTCTGGCAATTATAGGAGTGGAAATCTTCTCAAGACAAACTTTGAAAGCAAGCTTTGCTTCAGCTATTGTTTAGAAAATAACAAAGCTATCCAAAAACTGAAGGCACATTGGTCTATGGTAGCACACAATGGCCTGGAGAGGATCAAAATAACAAGGGGAGGAGATAGGATTATAGAGGTCTCCACAGGATGACTCATCATCTGAGTCAAGGAATGCATCCAGTTCCTCTTCCAAAACTAATGGAGCATCAGACTCTTCAACTATCTCTTGAACAGAATTTGGAACAACTGTATCTGGAACAACTGTATCTGGAGCTGAAACAACTGCCTCTGGAACTGAGACTGAAGGTCATTCTAACTCTGAAAGTCTTTCTAACTCCAAAGCAGGGCCTGAATCATCTTCATCAAGCATCTCCCACTGCCTAGGTTCAGTGAGAACTAAACCTAGGCCCCTAGATGAAGAAGGGACTGAAAGGGTGTAAATGGAGGAAGCAAGAGAAGAGATAGATAAAGCAAGAAGAGCAATGGCCTCAGCTATCATAGCTTTGATGGAAGGAGTTATGAGGTCCAGGACAGATGCAATGAATTCTGGTATAATATAAAAAGATGAAGGAATGCTAGAGGGGGCATAATCAGAATTGATGGTTGTCTGAGCAGGGGCTTCATCAAGTGGGGAATTGTGATGAGATGGATGATCATGAGTGGGTGATCGATGATTTGAAATATCTGGTGAGTGAGATGGATAAAGCAGATTGAATAAAGAATCTATTTTGAGATTGGGTAGCTCAGCTAGATGAGTTGGAGTAGGATAAGCAGGTAGTGATTGGTTTACAGGAGAAGAAGGAATTACAATGGAGGTGGATGGCAAGGAGGAGAAAGCAGGGATTTCTTCATTAGGGTGGGAAGTGTCTTCAGAAGCCCTTGTGCTCTCAGATGTTATAGAAGCAGACTTTGCCTTGGAGGGTTTCTGAATGACCCTTTTCCACTTAGCAAACAGGGATGAATCAATCCTTTTGCTGGCATTGATTGCTGTAGGAACAGAACCTAACAGCTGAGAAGCTTTCTGAGAGAGAAAGAACCCGATCAGCCTTCCTTGCGATACCTCTTTCTTATTGTTCTTCTTCCTGATCAAATCAAATAGCAGACCAGCCCAGTTGATTTCTTTCTTATTTACGAGAGCTGACATCAAGGCAAACTGTTGTCGGTTGATGTTGTCATGAGCTGAGTGCTTTACAAGCAGCACTTTTCCAACTAAATCCTCCAAAAACTTGAAACCAACAGATAGATTTACCTTCAAGAGCTTGGATGGGATGCCTTCTGCATGACCCATTTCCAACAGCATCCTTCCGTACTCAACAGAATCTTGCTCAAACTCATCAGAGCCATTCTTTAACTCAAAAATTTCAATTAGAATATCTGGAGTGAGAATTACCTCCACGCCACTGATTGATCCTTTCATCTCTTTGTCATCAGAAGACGATGTATAAACCCATTCCTTGATTTCTTCTAGGTGCAGTTTGAGCTTAGAGGACATAAGTTTCTTAAAACCTTGATCTTCACACAACTGCAGCATTTCCTGAAAAACTTGATCACTGGTACTGAAGGAATCGAAGTCAACAAAGAAACCAGCGTCGAACTTCATCACTGATAGGGTTGCTGAAGAAATCGTCATGGAGTAGATGAGAAAAAAAAATCGCAAGAAGAGAGGGAGAAAACGCGGGACGAGAGCTCGAAATAGTTCTGGAAGCAGAAAATGAAACGGCGAGCTCCGTCGGCGATCTTCAGACCTAAATAGATGATCATTTTAGAAATAAACAAAAGTCGTCGATCTCTGAATGAAGATCAAGAGAATCGGTCGTCGATCGTCAGTCGGCGATCAATTTCCGAAGCAGAGTCGTCGATCGACGATTTCTGTCTCTAAAGCCAAAGAGCTGTCGTAAACCAAGGGTCGACGATAAAGCTCAACCTGTTCGACGATCTTCGATCACCGTTCGACGATCTCAGAACAGATTTCAACTTAGCAGATTTTTCACTTAGTCTGATCCATTCATCATGCCTAGTTGATTCAAAAAGAATAGATGTTTCTGTTCATCTAAAGGCTTTGTGAAAATATCACTTCTCTGAAGATCTGTGGGTATAAACTCAAGATTTATCTTATTCTTGTCAACACAGTCTCTAAGAAAATGGTGTCTAATGTCAATGTGCTTAGTCCTAGAATGGGGCACAGGATTTTGTGCTATAGAAATAGCACTGGTACTGTCACACATGATTTTGGTGTTTCTGTGTGTGTACCCATAAACCAAGAGTTGATTTTGAATCCACAGAATCTATGAACAGCAACTAGAAGCTGCTATATATACAGCCTCTGCAGTTGAAGTTGAAACAGAAGTCTGCTTTTTGCAAAACCATGAGACTAATCTCTCACCTAGCAACTGACAAGTCCCTGAGGTGCTCTTCCTGTCAACTCTACAGCCAGCATAGTCAGCATCTGAGTATCCAATTAACTCAAATTCTGATTCAGTTGGGTACCAAAGTCCTAAATTTGGGCATCCCTTTAAGTATCTCAAGATTCTCTTAAGAAAAGTTAAATGAGATTCCTTGGGGTTGACCTGAAATCTAGCACATAGGCATGCGACAAATATTATATCAGGCCTACTTGCAGTTAGGTATAATAGGGAACCAACAATGGCCCTAAAATTTTTCTGATCAACAGGCTTTCCCTTATCATCAGAATCAATAACTATATTAGTAGCCATAGGAGTGTGCATTGCTGAAGCATCTGCCATCCCAAACTTCTTTACCAATTCCTTGGCATATTTAGATTGGGAGATGAAGATGCCATCAGCATCTTGTTTCACTTGAAGACCAAGGAAATAAGACAGCTCACCCATACTACTCATCTCAAACTTAGAATGCATCAGGTCTGAGAACCTTTTGCATAGTTTGGGATCAGTGGAACAAAATATAATGACATCCACTTAGATTTGAACTAACAGGATTTTGTCCTTGTGGTGCTTAATGAAAAGGGTTCTATCAATTATGCCTCTTACAAACTTGTGTTCTAATAGGAAGCTAGCTAGAGTCACATACCATGCTCTAGGAGCCTGCTTAAGTCCATACAGAGCTTTTTCCAACTTAAAAATATGTGAGGGATAAGTTGAAGAAATGAAACCAGGGGGTTGTTCAACAAATACCTCTTCCTTTAGCTCACCATTTAGGAATGCACTCTTTACATCCATCTGGAACACCTTAAACTTCATGTAGGATGCAAATGCTAGAAAGATCCTTATAGCCTCTAGCCTTGCAACAGGAGCAAAAGTCTGATCATAATCTATGCCTTCTTCCTGTCTGTAGCCTTGTGCTACAAGCCTTGCTTTATTCTTTATGATAATTCCTTGTGCATCCAATTTATTTCTAAACACCCATTTGATGCCTATAATCAGATGACCTTTTGGTCTAGGGACCAACTTCCAAACTTTGCATCTTTCAAACTGGTTTAGCTCTTATTGCATAGCAATGATCCAGTGGGGATCTTGCTCAGCATCTTTTATGGTTAAGGGCTCAACCTGTGAAAGAAAGCAAGCAAGCATCACATTTTGACTTAGTTGATGTCTAGTTTGCACACTAGTGGAAATGTCTCCAATTACTTGAGATGTAGGATGATCTCTAAGTGTGACATAATCAATTGGTGGAATGTGATCTTCAACAGCAGTTGGAATTAATTCCTCTAGTGGAATTGGATTGGCTGTTGGTACAGATGCAGTCACTTCTACCTGATCTTCATCACTGTCTGAATCAATTATCAGAGGAGCTGGTTGAATCCCCTGAGAGAGTTTCAGCTCATCCAAGTTTTTGCATAATTCAGGTACCTGCAAAGAACTACTAGAGGAAGTTTCCTTCTCTCTGTAAAACATTTTGGATTCATCAAAGGATACATGAACTGACTCTTCAATTTTCAAGGTGGATTGATTAAAAACCCTATTGGCTTTGCTTACTTGGGAATATCTTAAAAAGATTCCCATTGAAGCCTTTGCCTCAAACTTTCTAATGTATTCTTTGTTATTATTGTGCATGAAAACTACACATCCAAAAACTCTAAAATAATCTATTTTAGATTTCTTTTCTTTAAGCAATTCATAAGGAGTCTTTCCCTTAAGTTTATATATCAGACTCCTATTCAGCACATAGTTAGTTGTGCTAACTGCTTCTGCCCAAAAGGATAGAGGCATATTAGCATATGCTAACAATGTTCCTGCATCTTCAATCAGGGTTCTGTTTTTCCTTTCCACTACCCAATTTTGTTGAGGAGTTCTAGGAGCAGAGAAGCTGTGCCTGATACCTTCTTTCTCACAGAATTCTTGCATAAGAAGAGAGTCAAACTCAGTACCATGATCACTTCTGATCAAGGCAACTTGAGTAGAGTACTCAGTTTGTATACAAAGTAGAAAATCTGTAAGAACTTTAAAGTTATCAGATTTAGTTCTCAAAAAAAACACCCAAGTGAATCTAGAGTAATCATCTACAATAATTAGAGTATAGAATTTCCCTCCTAGACTCTGTACAGCTATTGGACCAAAAAGATCTAAGTGTAATAGGTACAGGATTCTTGGTGAATCACTTTTGTTTACAGCTTTGAAACTATTTTTGGTTTGCTTGCCTAGCTGACAAGCCTTGCATAGGCCTTCCTTCTTGTAGGGGCAAGAGGGCAAACCTCTAACAAGGTTGTATTTAGATAACCTGGATATATTTTTAAGGTTAATATGACTAAGCCTCTTATGCCACAAAGTATTGTTACTACTCACTTCATTAAATAAGCAAATTTCAGAAGAAGTGGAATTAAAGTCTACAAGATATATATTTCCTTGTCTAATACCTACTAGCACAGTTTTATTATCCAAAGTAATATTGCACTGAGTATTAGAAAACCAAACCTGATAGCCTGCATCACAGAGCTGACTTATAGAAATGAGATTGTGCTTCAGTCCTATGATATAAGCTACCTTCTTGAAAGTCACTGATCCTATGGTAAATTTACCATATCCTTCTGTCTGACCACAGCTGGAACCACCAAAGACCACTTTTGGTCCCAACTTGGCTTTGAAGCTTGACAGATTCTCTTTGTTTCCAGTCATATGCTTGGAACATCCACTATCCAAATACCACTTGTCCTGAGTGATAGGATAGGTCTTTACCTGTAATAAGATAGATTAAACATTGTGGACCCAGGTAACCTTGGGTCCATTGTTCTTCACATAGGAAAAATAAGAAATAAAAGAATATGCTGGTTGAGAATGATATCCTAAGGGATGAGATCTCCTAGGTGGAATAATCCAATTGGTAGACCTAGGGTTGCTATTAAACTTGTTTTCTATTAGCATTGTTGTAATTTTGAAAATTTAGTTCTGATCGTCGATCGATGTTCGACGATCGGTACCCAGATCGTCGATCTTGGTTCACAGAATAGAATTCTGGGTTCCACGATCGCCGATCTCTGTTCGACGACTCAGGCTGAGATCGTCGATCTCTCATTGCTAAGTTGTTATACTCAGCAGGTGAGTTCAGAGATCGTCGATTGTCGTTCGACGATGGGTTCAGCGATCGTCGATGGGCGTTCGACGATTTTTGTATTTCTATGAACTTCTGTTTCCTTTTGTCTCTCTTGATTTTATTTAAGGTTTTCATGGCTTTTTGAATAACCTCAGTGTTGTTTATTCCCTTTTTAGAAACAAACTTTACTGGAGTGGATAGATTGTATTCAAGGAGCAATGGGCGTTCACTAGGTGAGGCACCTAAGCCTAACTTATTGTTGCCTGTCTTAGTGTTGGTTGTGCTTGTGATTTCTAGCAGCTTAAGGCTTCTGCCATTAAGTGAATCTTCTAACCTTTTAGCTTTAGCTAGTTCTAATTTAAGAAATTTAATTTCTTCAGTTGATCTAGTGAGTTCAGCTTTCAAATTAATGTTTTCATTTGATATAGATTCTGATTCAGCTAGTTTTTCCCTAAGCAATTTAATCTCCTTTTCTGAGCTAAGTAAGTCTAAGCATAGAGTTTTAAATTTATGCTTGAATTCATCAGATGTAAAATCATAAGATGCAATTACCTGATCTTCATCAGATAATTCATCTTCAGTCATCTCTACAGCTAGGTTACTGCTGCAGGCATTGATTGCCATAAGGAAAATCTCCTTACCTTTCTTCTCTTCCTCATCATCTTCACTAGAGCTGGAAGAAGAAGAATCTTCCTCAGAATCACTCCAGGTCTTTGCAACAAGACCTTTCTCTTTCTTCTTGTATTTATGAGAAGATGTTTTGGAGTGGTGCTTCTCATGCTCCTTTTCTTTTCTCCATTCTTTATGCTTTGTCTCTGGACACTCAGGGAGAATGTGTTCAGGCTTTCTGCATCTATAACAAACAATTTATTTAGAAGGGGTTTTATCATACCTTGGCTTGTCATCATATTTTGATGACTTTCTTCTATTGTCTTTTCTGCCCATCTTGTAGAACCTCTTGGCAAAGAGTGCCATCAGTTCTTCATTTGATTGAGTCACCTTGGAATCATCATCAGCTTTAAGAGCAAGGGTTTGCTCTTTCCTTGTTGGAGTAGGAGCTTTAGCTTCAGCTTCAGCTTCCCTGGACTTCAGTACTTGCTCAAATGATTTGAGTTTGCCAAAGAGAGCTTCAGTTGAGATCTCAATTGTACTTATGGACTCCTTGATTGGCCAGATTCTGAAATCCCATGTGCTGGGAAAGCACGTCAGTATTTTGTCATTGACCTCTGTCAATGTGATCTCCTTGTCAAGTTTCCTCAGCTCATTAATGATGGAGCTGAGCCTTGTGTACATGGCTTCTACAGTCTCAGCCTCTTCCTTCTTAAAGTTTTCATATTGGGATATGAGGTTGGACCTTCTGTCCTTCCTCTCATCAGCTGAATAAGCTACAATCTGATTCAGTGAGTCCCACATGGCTTTTGCTGAGGTACAATCAGCCACTTTCTGGAATGTCTCATCAAACATAGTCTGGGCCAGAATATTCATAGCTTTGGCATCAGCTATCTTGGCCTTCTTATAAGTTTCATTGTAGTCTTGAGTTGGCACTGCACTGAGATTTGTAGATGTTGTAGCAGCAGCAGGTGGTGTTGGTGGCCCTGTTAAGATAGAGGAAAAAATGTCTTCATCAATAGAGTTCATGTAAAGTCTGATTCTTGCCTTCTAGATGCGAAACTTGGCTAAGTTGCATACTGGAGGTCTGGTGCTAGAATAATCTTTGTGCTGGGCCATGAATCTAATGTGAGTGAGTATGGTATCAAAGTATCTTATCACAAGATCTTATGGTTCAGGTGTTAGCCTGTACACCCAATCAACCTAGGAATGGTTAAGCTGTTGAATAACCAACCTCCCTCTGATACCAATTGAAAGAGAGGGGATAAGATACTTATTACTCTAGAGAGAGGTGAATAGAGTATTCAAAAATTAAGAGACTCTAAACATTTCTCTTAAGCAAATTACGGAATTGAAATATAAAAGCTTTAAACCTAAAGACTAATCAGAGTGTAGTGAATAAACACAAGCTAACTGCTATTTCAGTTGAGCTTTATACCTAACACAGTAACTAGCAACCTAGTTATATCTATCACAGTCACAGATCAATGATTAAAGTAAACAACCAGACAACACAAGAGATTTATAGTGGTTCCCCAATTGGGTACATCCACTCTTCTACCACCCTGATAGGAATCCACTACAGGTTTTTGCTCAGGTTCCCTGCCACCACAAGATCTGCTTCAGGTAGATCTAAAAACCCTTCAGGCTTTTGATCAGGTACCTAAGAACCAAACACACAGGTTTTTGATCAAGTGCCCTGCCACCAAAGGTTCACTTTTGAAGGGAGTAATAACCCTTTTATAGGAGGTTAAGGGGAAAAATGAAGATGTCTTCTCTGTGTTCAGAGAAGCTAGTGGATTGCTCTGAGAAAATCAAAGCTCCCTCTGGCTTAGAGAATGTCCAGGAAGAAGCTTTGCTTTAGGGTGTAGGAACTCCAGATTGCTTTGAAGCCTTTTCTGATGCAGCTTTGAAGAAGACTCAAGATGTTGATGGTTGTTCTTCTTCAGCAGCTTTGCAATCTGGGAGGAGAGTTCTTCTTGAAAGCTTGAGCACTGAGTGTTGATTTTCCTGAAGACAGGATGAACTCAGGAAGCAGCAGAAGAACAAATTCTTTTTCTTTTTATCTCTTGTTCTCTCACAGTTGTTTTGTTTTGTTTCTGAGTCTGTATTTCTATTGTCTTCAGCCGAATGCTTTAAAAGATAGAAACTTCTCTTGTGTGAAAAGGTCTCGAGCCATGCACAAAAAGTCTTTCCAAATAATAGAGAAGACAAAATATGGAAACCTGTACCTGCAATCTCTCTGTCATTCCCAAAAAGGAATTAAGGATAAAATGAATATCCTTTCAATTTGACATAACAAACTTGCACAGGAAACCAAGCCTAACGGATATAAAACAGCTGTACACAATCCACTCTTTCCTTTAATAAAACAAACAACTTTATTCCGTCAAAAACCATTTAAATCAATGCATAAGAAATATTGCAAATAAACAATAGAGTATAGGCATTCTAATAAGCAAAATATTTGAATATAATATGATTTAAATAAGATTGAATATTACAGGAAATCATCTGAAATGAATATTGATAAAGGCAGACAGAAATCGTCGAGCAAAGAACGAAGATCGTCGATCTGAACATGCAGATCGTCGATCTGAAGACAGAACAAAGTCTAAACAGAAATCGTCGACCTAGGCTAAACGATCGTCGATCTGAGAAAGCAGATCGTCGATCTCACTTCAGAGTACATATAACTATGAGATCGTCGATCATCATTTGAAGATCGTCGAGCGACAATCGACTATCGTCGAGCACAATTCTACTAAACAGAATTTCTATTTCTATCCAAACTAAACTATCCTATCTGGGTCTATCCTATGGTAGACTAACAATTAGTCTAACCATTGACCATAGATAAATCTTGGGTCAATAAAACCTAAATGAGATGACATGGCCCAAATCAAAAACTAGGGAACCAATAGTGACTAACACGTAGATCGTTAAATTTTTTTTTCGAAATTTCGCTGAAAATAAGGATTTCAGTCCGCTATTGGCAAACCACAGAATTTTTTTATTATTATTTTCTAGAGATCCGATTACCAACAAAGAATGCAGAGAGGATGTTTGCAACGTGGAAGTTGAAACGACCGCCTCTGATACCAAATTGATGTGGGGGTGACCGTGATACGGACGTGCGGGAACTAACGGACACCTAACCGTTACAGAATAAGAAATAAAGAGAGAGTGCTCTGACCAAAAGCGAACAAAAAGGGGTCGGTTGGCTCCCAAAATCCAGACTCGATACCACGTCCTTAGAACCTACCTCTCCAACAAGCACACAACTCGCCGTAAGCCGGACTCGATACAACGTCCTTAGGACCTACCTCTCCAACAAGCACACAACTCACCGCACCTACATAAGCATCTATTCATTTCAATATAAGCTGTTTCAAACATAGCAATAGTTTAATTTTGGAGCGGCGGAAAATTTCAAGAGCGATCGAAATTCGAGTCGAGATTAATTCCCTTGTTGGCACATAAAGTGCACCGATCGGAAGAGCAAATCAAGGCTGGGCCAAGTTGCGCTCCCGAGACGGATCTACCCGTTCCGAATAACAAGAGATTAAATAACAACAAATTCGATTTCAGATTTTGCAAGCGATGAATTTAAAAATCATGGAGAAAACGATGCGTGAAAAACCTCCACAAACTAAAGCATGAATCACACAAGGGGGAAGAGGTTACCCAACCGGGATTAAAGTTCACACAAGATAAGGTGGGAGAATCACACTCTCCACGGATCCGCCGACGTCACACCGAGGGGTTTACAACCTTCTTCCAAGGAGTCGCACCGTAGGAAGTCGCGCCGGAGTCACACCGAAACGGATGGAGGGAGCAAGGGGGCGGCGGCTTCACACCACAACCAAGGGGGGGCGGCGGCAAGGAGGCTCTCCTCTTGGCCAAATTCTCTAGGGAGAGGGAATTTTAGGTTTCAACTTTTCAATGCTTGATTCCTCATAATCATCTCCTTAAATAGGAGTTTACAACAAGCCTTAACCCTCCATGATGGAGATGTAATCTCATCCATCCGAATGGCTAAGTGCACACCAAAAATAAAATTTGTTCAAATGAAGAAAATAAAAGCATGCCATGAATATAAAATTATCACTTAAACATAGGATAATTTTATATTCCAAAAATATAAAATAGAGTTCATGAAATAAGATAATTAAGGCTAATTTTTCATGGCGGTTTTAGCACGCCGCGGGAGGAGGTTGTAGCGTGCACTTCCTTCAGCGTCATCACGGCGTCTCAGAACTTTATGTCGTAGCGCCTCGGCAACCGGGTCATCATCAATTAGCGGCGGTGCTGCATCACATTGAGCTCACTTGGATTTTTTGTGTTAGTCATACTTCATGCTCACCGCACCAAAATGTTGAAACCGAGAACCGGCTTCTATGGAGTCCGACCCTTAAAAAGGGGGTGACCGCACACTTACTTCTCCTAGCGAGCTTGATTGACTTAAGACTTAGAACTCGAAAACTAACCCAAGGCTCCTGCACGGAGGTCCTACCACACACCCGGAAGATCTTAGAGTGCTTCCCCTCCTTAGCCAGTGCATAGCTAAGAGCACCTCAAAAAGCGCTAGAAGATCAGAGAAAGAGAACTTGAAAGCTTGCCTTCTGAGGTACCCTCTTGGCTCTATTTATAGATTTCTGAAAGTGCTCTGCCAACAGCTCAACTTCACTGTTCCGAATGGATAAACGCAGCCCAAATCGGTCTGGCAACAATGCAAATCCGCTGTTTGGAGGGGATATTGGCAGACCAGTGGGGGCGGAATGGTAAAAAACATCACTGAGCGAGTAGTTCCAAAATTACAACTCGTTTGGGGTGGCGAGTGCCCGATTAGACTGGCACTCGCCGCCTTCAAAGGGCCCGGGGCGTGTGCGAGCCCGCTTGTTCTACTTGCCTGTCATCTGATATACCCCCAGCCCGGGAGAGCTGGATCCTAAGGCACTCGCCTCCCTCCCGACTCGCCCAAAGCTTGGAATCGCCTGGTCTGGCTCCTGCTGCTCCCACTCGCCGGATACGAGGTTGTACAATAGGAGTATGAAATGGCCTTAAGGCCTTACAAAATTCAAATGTCAAAAACTGTATCAATAATAAATAGAGCAACACGTCTTGGCACTCCTAGACTACCCCGACATGTAAGCCGAATTACAATGCACGGAACATAACATTCAGTCAAACAGAAACTAGTAAAAGATGGTACACTTCATGAGACTTAGGCCCGTTTGGCCAACGAGCTTGCGATCCTTGCCCTGTAAAAATTGGTTGTAACATGGGTCAGCCAAGGCTGACCTCAATTGTGTAACCAACACATCTCCTCCTAGCCGTCCCTAGCGGACCCCGAGGCACTACATCACCCTGCAGGTCAGGACTTCGTATGCAAATATATATAAACATAAGAGTACCAGGGATGGATGTCACATACATCAATTACGTTTCTAGGTTGAGTATTTAATAAAGAGGCCTATAATGCAACATGTGTGCATACCTGGGCTTCACCCAAGACACCCTATAGCGCGGATGAATCTAACATTTAATCACACATATCACTTCACACTCATCCGATACAGGTACTTCCAATTTCCCCCAACGGCATTTGATCCATAACACAGAACTCTTGCCTAGGCCCCACCGATTCGTGGGCCTCAAAACCCGGCTTGACTGCAAGCTCTGACTCACACGTCAGTTCCGTCACACAAACAAGACGATGTTAAGAACCCTTGCTTGACCCTGCCCGCATGTGGGCTTCATCGCCTGGGCTTGTCCAAAAGCTTGGTGTTCTCGTCAGTTTTCACAGAAGGGGACTTGTCTTACCGGGACACTCTCCACACATGACTTGCAATGTCACGGGCTAGCCAGTCGACCACAAAGACAAATTCGTGCCTTTGCACATCAATCAACCACATCAATTCTGTCCTAAATCACCATTTGTTCTCACATGAGACAAAGAGCATCGCAAATGGCATATTCGCCGCAATCAGATTTCTAGCAAAATCCATATAGTACACGTCATGCAACATCACTGAATCGGACAACCGGTTGCAATTATGGATTCACCCACAATGTCTAATTCACTAACGAAGCAGATTTCTAGTGCAACATCATGTCGGGGACGGACTCAATCGACCCGACGGCTCCTCTTTAACCATGACGACCCGAACCCCTCTCATTTAAGAAATATGGTGCCTAAATGCTTGAAAGAAAGCAAAATGAAATGGATGTCATGCACGCATCCTAAAAGCCATGGAGATCTCGATTTGCACGGATGAAAGTGTGCACCTTCAAGCCCTCTCCACGAATTCGGCCTTGGATCGACGAACGGAGCTCCGAAGCTTTGTTAATGGCAAAAGATGTTCTTCTTCTTCCACCTCACAACTCTCTCTCAAAACCCTAAAAGATGAGAATGGTTGGAAAGATGAACCCCACAGCCTTATATAAAGCTCAAAGACGGAGATTTCTAGGCCATAGGATCGAATTCTAAGAAGATCAAATGGCCAAGAATCAGCAGTTACGGAACTGTTTCCGTCCGCTACCGCCGGGTGGTAGCCACCTACCGTGCCGCGGTAGCGCACCGACCCGCCATCCTCTGCAGAACACCACACTACCGCCAGCGGTAGCGATACCGCCGCGCAGTAGCTTCCCGACGCCCTCGACGAAAAGGACTACCGTCGGGCGGTAGCTACCTAACACCGTGCGCTATCTACTCGACGATTCGTCTCGATGCTTTGGTCTCGACGAACACAGCCTACCGTCGGACAGTAGCTACCTACCGCCACGCGGTAGCTCCCAGAACCCCAAAATCCTGAAAAATGGGGTGTTATAAAGTCACTACAGAAGATCTACACGTCGACTTAAGGAAATCAACAAGCATACGAGTAATTTTTTGAAATGGATCTGTGAATACCAAATTAGTATATAATTATGATTATGAGATTTTAGTATCTAAAAGACAACACATTTCTTAAAGGGAAGGAAATTAAAATAATGCCAAATGTGTCCAAAGCTTTAAAGTTGTTAAAAAAACCATGTTGATGAAAATTATAATGTTTGGATCCAGTGAAAAGAAAAAAAAAAGCAGTAGGGATGATCAGGTTCAGATCTTATGAGAAGAAGATGAAGAAGCAAGGGAGGAAGGAATCAAATATAATGAAAAGAAGAAGAAGAATCAACAACAACAAAAGAAGTACACCTGTGTAGCGGAGGAAGGGGGTTGTATGTGGGATTTGGAAAGGGGCCGAAAGGGATGATTAAAAAAGAAGAGGAAGGAGCATACCTGCTAATCGGCAGTGAGGGTAACAATCATGACGCGTAGTTGGATGCAGGTTCAAAATGGATGGAGGTTTTGAATTCAAAAACTCCCAAATCGAGCACAAAACGTAAGAATTGCAGATAGACATCCATGAACCCCCCACAATTTTAATCAATTCCAAAATTTATTGATTTCCTTCCAACCAAACACCGTGGAATAATTTACTTGACCCCATTTTCAATTCATCTCCGTCAAACACTCTCGAGATGAAATAATTTTTCTGTCTGGAGCTCGTTTCCAAATTTCCATCATACATCAATAAGTTTTGGCCAAGTCTAATACGTTTTTACCCATAAAATTGGACTGAAGGGAAAAAAAAGAGGGAGGGACATAAGAGAATTGCCTTGACAACCTCTCAGAGTCAAATGTTTGCTCAGAGCAGACCCATCACCGAAAATTTTTCCACATCACCAACACAACTGTTTGTTTCTGCCACTAATAATTTTTTCTACTTCTCATCTACTAACACTTCTTTCCATCGGCATTGTATTTATGTTGTTCTCCCGTGTCTCCCTATTCTTTTCTCTTAGCTAGGAGGTTCTTGTCACCATAAAACTGAATATCTCATTTGCCCCTTCCACTCTTTTTTCCACTACGACTGTCGCAAGACTCGAGTACTTAAACTTAACCACAGTCATATGAAATCCTATTTTATTCGACCGAACATATTACTGGGTTTTGTTAGAAATAATTCGAAATATAAAATTTTCACTTGCGAGTGCCCACTGTTTCTATGTATTGTTAAAAGATTTCTTCGGTGATTGGCTTGCTTATCACCTCCATGTGCTCCACCTCTCTTTGACCCGACCTGTAACGCCCCTAGCTGATCCAACGTGACAATGTCACGGCTCCGCTCTAGGCGACGCTACCGGGCTGCAGCCCAAGCACCCCAACCCCTCTCCAGCCCACTAGCGGGTTGTTTGTGGTCACAACCTCCCTTTGATGAGTCAAACTCGATAGTCAAGCGCGCACCACGGGGACTTCCCAGGAGGTCACCCATCTCAATACTACTCCAGCCCGAGCACGCTTAACAATGGAGTTCTTTCAACTCTCATCACCAATTGAGGTGCAGCTCTTCAGCTCAGTTGGTGATTAGGAGTTGAAAGAACTCCATAGTTAAGCGTGCTCGGACTGGGGTAGTATTGGGATGAGTGACCTCCTGGGAAGTCCCCGTGGTGCGCGCTTGACTATCGAGTTTTCCTCATCAAAGGAAGGTTGTGGCCACCAACAACCTGTCTGTTAATGAAGAGGGGTTGGGGTGCTTGGGCTGCAACCTGATAGCGTCGCTTACAGCGGAGCCGTGACATTGTCACGTTGGATCGGCTAGGGGCGTTACAATAAAAAAGTGTACTTTTTATTGTAACATCCCCTTCCACCTTTCGTGACTCAATCACTAGGCCTTAGGAGGACCGTTACCGGGCTGTAGCTCAAGCACCCCAACCCCTCTTCAGCCCACTGGCGGTTTGTTGGTGGCCACAACCTCCCTTTGATGAGGCAAACTCGATAGTCAAGCGCGCACCACGGGGACTTCCCAGGAGGTCACCCATCACAGCACTACTTCAGCCTGAGCACGCTTAACTATGGAGTTCTTTCAACTCTCATCACAAGTTAAGCGTGCTCGGGCTAAAGTAATACTGGGATGGGTGACCTCCTGGGAAGTCCCCGTGTTGCGCACTTGACTATCGAGTTTGCTTCATCAAAGGGAGGTTGTGGCCACCAACAACCCTCCAGTGGGCTGGAGAGGGGTTGGGGTGCTTGGGCAGCAGCCCGGTAACGGTCCTCCTAAGGCCTAGTGATTGAGTCACGAAAGGTGGAAGGGGACGTTACACGACCTACCACTTTTTATGTATTAAGAGACACTTCTCTATATTTGACATGTTGAGGCTCCGCTCAAGATAGTCCACTAAGGTTCATCAAGTGTAAGAAGGCCTTATATAGTATCTACAACGTAGAGCTTTGTCCTAGAATGACACGAAACTCAATGGGTCATTCCGAGTCGGTCTCGACACGCGCGGACATATAATAAATATCCTAACAATCTCCTCCTATGTCTGTCGTAAACCTGATGTCAGAAAAATGGGTGGTGTGTGTAGTGTTTAACTAAACATGAAGCACTCACAACCGTGTCTGACACACTTGTCAAAATATATTGGACGTTAAGTAAAATAGTTGTATGTATGCATAAGAATAAATAGAAAAACTCAGCAGCATCATAATAAAGTCTAAAGTGCAATCACAGTACAGGTAACAGCACACCTAGTGTCTCATGACCAACTAAAGAGCAAGACAGTCCAAACAAAAACAAGTGAAAGTAAAGGAGTGCTAAAATAGTGTTCTAAGCAGAAGAAAAACCATAAGAATACTCTAAAAAACATCATCCATCAGATCATCCTTATCAGGATCCCAATCTACACATGCTCCTCCATCAACAACAACTCCTGTATTTTCCAACAGAGAAATGCATTTAGAATGAATCCAACTTTTGGAAAAGTACATGTATCTAGTTCTACTTGTAAGAACGTAGTACTTTATAATTAACTGGAGGACACCTAACAAAGAGTATCATAGGTTCTACCTCAGAATCCATTATCTGTTTTCAAAGAAACGGTCTTATGGACTTCTGGACACCGCAGCTGTATCTGTGTTCCTATGTGGAATGTCACGATTACTATTCTTTTAAAGTTAACTGGAACTTATCAAATATGGAATGGAACCAATCAACATGAGAAGATCCAAACCGAGTCAGATCGTGTTATCAAATGTGGAATAACACTCTCCTCCAAGGTAAGTTAGGCGAATCCCGATGAAGTTGTTAACATCAGATGTAGAATGAAACAACTTATCAGATTCGTACTCAGCAATCCCGAACATCAGCGGAGCACAGCACGCTTTCTTTGACAAAGGAAAGTGGGAAGAATCAAAATATTCAGACTAAGGCTGAACTTAATCGCCTAACCTTGAGCTAAGGCTGAACTTAAATCGCCTTGAGTCTTATTTCCCCCACTGTTTTGATTAACCGGTCTTTGGGCATTCCTTTCGTCAATAGATCAGCCAGGTTATCCTTCGATCGCACATCGAACAAAGTAATAACGCCTTGTTTTTTAGATAATTCAATAGAGCGTGTCTCAGTTGTACATGTCTTCTCTTAGTATTAAAGAGGACATTTTTTACAACTTGGACTGCTGCCTGATTATCATAGTACATGCTTAAGGAATTGACATGTAGCCTAGATAAGGGAATGTCTAGAATCAAATTCTTGATCCAGTCTGCGTCTTCACTAGCCGAAGCTAAGACAAACAGCTCAACTTCCATAGACGATAAAGCTATTCAAGTCTGTCTTTTGGATTGCCAAGCAACAACAGCTCCACCCATAATGAATATAAATCAACTCGTAGACTTACTGTTATCAACTTCTGAACACCACGAGACATCAAAGTATCCATCCACGGTAGGAGGGTAACCAGTATAGCACAGATCATGATCTTTAGTACCTCTCAGGTATCTCATCAGCCTATCTAGGACATCCCAATGCCCTTTGTCTTGGCTACTAGTAAAGCGACTCAGCATACCAACAAAGAAGACAATGTCTGGTCTTGTGCAACTTGTAGCGTATATGAGGTTACAAATGATCTTCGAATACTTTACTTAGTTAATGTTGGTCCCTTCATTCAGACACAACTTGACGTTTGGATAAAACGGTGTCTCTACAGGCCTACAGTCTTTATAACCACAGGTAGAAAGAATTTGCTCTACATAGTAAGCTTGACTAAGAGTAATGCAACTCTTGTCTACTTTAACTTTCATTCCTAAAAGGGTATCCATAAAACCAAGGTCCTACATGTCAAATGCTTTTACAAGAGTTGATTTAATATCACTTACTGCAGCAAGATCTGACCCCAGATTCAACATGGCATCCACATATAGGCATATGATGACTGTTTTATTTGACATTGAGCGATGATAGAGGCACTTGTATGAGAAACTTGACTGAAATCCAACGCTCTTTATCACTTGGTCAAATTTCATGTGCCAAATCTTAGGCGCTTGCTTGAGCTCATGGATTGATTTGTCTAATTTGCACACTTTCTCTTTTAGATCTTTATGTACATAACCTTCAGGTTGTGTCATGTAGATCTTCTCATCAAGCTCTCTATTCAAGAAGGTTGTTTTCGCATCCATCTGATGAACTATAAAGTTCTCGATAGAAGTTATGGGAAGAAGAATCCTAATAGTGGATATGTGACATACAAATGAATAGACATAAAAATAGTCAATTCCCCCCTGTTGTTTATAACCCTTAGCTACTGGACTTGCTTTATATCTGGCTATATACCCATCACTGTACAATTACTTCTTTAGTACCCACTTGCATCCTTGGACTTTACCTCCTTTCGGCAGGTCAACTAGATGTCAAGTGTTATTTTGTAGCAGCGAGTTCATCTCATCATCGATGGTTTCTTCCCACATTAACGAATCTCTAGATCTCATTGCTTCCTGATAGGAGAATGGATCATCCTCTAAGTGGTAGGTGATGAAATTCTCACCAAAATCCTTAGGGATTCTATCTCTTGTAGATACTCTAAGAGGAACATTTTTCACCTCTAGAGGTTGGGGGTAGTGTTAGAGGAGCCAGCTTCAGGTTCTATAGTAGATTCTGAAATCATATTAGTAGACCTGAAGACGGTCAAGCCATGATCTTTGATAAATTTATGTTTAAAGAAAATAACATCTCTAGACTCTATCACTGCATTAGTGGATAGATCCAGAAACCTGTCAGCTGCACTATCTTCTACACTAGCTTGATAAATGCATGTTGTTGTTCTAGGTCCAACCTTAGGTCTCTTAAGGTCTTGTATTCTCACATAAGCAATACAACCCCAAGTATTTAGAGTGTCATATCTACAAGGATGGGCATTCCATAACTCATACAGAGTTGAGTTAAGTTTTGAGGGAGGCACTCTATTTAGAACGTGATTTGTAGTTAGGACTGTTTCTCCCCAGAAGGAATTAGGCATACCAGCTGTAAGGAGAATAGAATTCAACATCTCTATTAAAGTTCTATTCTTACGCTTAGCGATACCATTCGACTAAGGTGAGTAAGGAGCCGTTGTTTCTGGGATTATACCCTCAGAGGCACAAAAGTTACTAAACTCAGTTGTAGTATACTCTCCTCCTCGATTACTTCTAAATCTCTTAATCTTTAAGTTTAACTGGTTCTCAACACGAGTTTTAAAGATCTTGAAGATCTCAAAGGCTTCATCTTTCGATTTCGATAGGTAGACATGACAATATCTAGAGAAATCATCGATGAAGGTAATAAGATACTTCCTTCCCGCTCTAGTGGCATGACTTCGAAAATCATAGAGGTCGGAATGTATCAACTTAAGAAGTTGTGTGCTCCTAGATACTGACTTGAAAGTATTTCTAGTAATCTTAGTTTGGGCGCAAACCTCGCACCTATTAAATCGAATAGAAAGATCTAAAGTGATGTTGTGACTCTTTGCTAGATCTCGCATTTTCTTGTACTGCACATGTCCAAGTCTATTGTGTAATAACTTTGGATCTATAAGAGCTGCTTACTTGATTAATGCACTCATTTTCTAGGCTAAGTGTATATATATCATTGATCATATACGCACAACCAAAATAATGTGAATTAACTGCTAAAGTTATTTTATTGTTTTGGGTTGTAAAACAAATACCAGTTTTATCTAACAAACTCATGGAAACTAGATTTTTGGTTAAACTAGGAACTACTCCAACATGCTTTAAAATTAATGTTTTACTTGAAGAGATGACCAACTCTGCTGTCCCAGCATGAGTAACCTCCGTCTCTCCTCCATTACAGTTTTCAACTTTGTCCTGGACTGCTCTGACCTCTGAGAGAAGACCTCTATCATTTGTGACATGACAAGTAGCACCGCTGTCTATCCACCACTCAGAAGACGCGTTGTGGTGACTACTCCCAATCATAGCCACGATGGACTTAGGATCAGAGATATCAACCAACATATTTGTAGTATTCTGTGGGGCTTCCTTCTTCTTCAGTCTGTGTATTTCAGACTTGAAGGTGATCCAATCAGGAGGCAGCTTGCTCAAAATCAGACTCGCAAACAGATTATCGACCATTTTAGACTGTTTGTCTTCCATCTTGTGACACATATGTTCTAGTTCTAGGAACTAGAAGTATGCGTTCAAGCGGTCCCAAATTTCTTTTGCGGTCTTATGTGCTCTGTAGGTCATGACAAGGCGAGAATTTAGGGAATTCAGCAGGTAATCCTTGCACAAATTCTCATATTTACTCCACTTATATTCGTCCACATTCTCACGAGTAGTGGCGAAATCACTCTGAACAGTATAAAAAATTTCTCTTTCCTTCATTCCTAGTTGAACTTGAATTTTCCAACTGAGGAAATCAGTGGCGTCGACGACTACAACTTGACGGTGTCGAGAGCGCTTTTCTTCGACATCGTGCTTTTGTTCTAAAAATAAATTAAAATTAGAACAGTATCACATGATCTGTACGATAATGAGACGATATCTTTGGATCTAATCCAGAAATAATAGTAGTTTGCTCCTCCTTTTCGGCTGGCCATAGTCGCAAAAAAATGATCCAATCACCGCGATCTCAGCAGTCAATTGATCTTGGGAACAAACAGAGATCCAAAGCATAAGAGGGAGGTACTCCTCCGCAATCAGCAATCGACACACAAAGATCCCAACATGGATCTGTGCAGGTCTTAGCCTTGGTATACCTTTAGAACTTGAGAGAATAGTCTTCTCTTAAATCATAATCATAATCTCCATCCCCATTAGACAATCACAGGAAGAAAACAGGATTCTAGATGAGAAATCGAGCAGAAAAAAAAAGATTAGTTGATCTGGTTTTCTCTGCACTGAACTGTGCAAAGAACTTTTTTATTATTATTTTGATCGGTTGCGTCACAGGAACCAAGAAGAAATTAGGGAAGGAATCCCTCTCAGTAGTAGCAGCGACTAGATCTCCGGCTGCTATGGTGAAGGCCGGATCTGCAACTATCAATGGTCACAGCACTGGGAACAAAAAAAATGGGAAAGAAAAACTATGAATCTTGTTTTCTACTCCCGATTTGCTCTAGAGAACAACGAAAGTGATTCGCAGAAAAAACCCTAGAGCGAAAAAACGAGAGCAGCAGAGAAAAATGAGAGCGGCCAGAAGATCGACTTGTTGGAGACGAAACGTGGTTCGGTGAACACCACTATTACGATCCTTGCAATCTGTGAGTTCCGACGGTGGAAAGAGGCACAAACATTTCTCCTTTGCGATCTGAGCAGAAAACTGTAGATCGATGGAAACTGGATTCGATCACCAGCGCAGCAAATCGTGAGAGAGCGAGGTGACGGAAATCAAAAATTGCGGACAAACTAGAGAAGTCAGAACGTATGGGTGCGAAAAACCTAAACGTGTATCTTGAGAATGTTGAGGCTCCGCTCAATGTAGTTCACTAAGGCTCATCAAGTATGGAATGACCTTATATAGTATCTCCAGCGTAGAGTCTTGCCCTAGAATGACACGAAACTCAATGGGTCGTTCCGAGTCGGTCTCGACACGTGCAGACATACTATAAATACCCTAACATGACCTACTTACTTATGACTTTTCCTTTCGCCCCAATTGCCTGAAGCATCTTTCTTTCGCTACCGTGGAGAGGCGTTGTCAGCATTGTGCTCGCTCCCACAAGTATCATCTCCTGCTCTGCCATTTCCTGATCTGATTCTTCTCTACCCTGGCGCTAACATTCCAAGCATTTCTAGTTCGTCCCCTGCTTTCTCCGTTTCCAGTCTGACAAACGCAACAGTATTAGCATTCCCGGCGTGGTATTCTCATTTCATTGAAGAAACCCTAAGCATTTTCTTGTGTTCACTCCCACATGTATTCTTATTTCACTGAACAATGTAAAAAGGTTGGCTTAAATAAAATTTGAGAAAAACTACTAGCAAGCATTGTGCGTGGCCTTTTTTGATTGGGAAAAAATGTTCACTCAGATGAATGGACTATTCAAGTGAAATGTGGGGCGCATAACCATTTAATGATTCATTTAGAAGCACATGTTACTATAGGACGATTGGATTGCGAAGAGAGAAAAAAGTTCATGATATGATTGCCTTCAATGTGAAACCAAGAAGTTTATTAACCATACTTTAAAAAGGAATGCAGAAAATCATACAGTGATGCAGACTATTTATAATGAGAGATATCAGTTGCAGAAGCAATAATTAAATGGTACCACACCCATACAATATTTGTATAAGTGCCAAACAAATAGTGGCTATTTGAGCTTTAATCGAGTTAATGAAGGGGTAACTTGGTGAGCTTGTTCTTTGCGCATCCGACTGTTATTCTACTAAGCAAAACATTTTATATTGTGTTTTTAATGGATTGTATGTACAAGACAAATCGGTACCTATCGTCATTATTATCGGTGGTTGGTGTTACATCTACTCAACAAACATTTTTTGCAACTTTTGCTTTTCTATCTGATGAATCTGAGACTAGTTACAGATGGACACTTGAGCATTTCAAAGCTATCTTGGATGAAATCTTTTTGCCAAATGTTCTTGTTACAGATAGATATTTGACATTGATGAATGTCATCAAATATAAATTTCCAAATGTCAAACATATTTTATTCCAGATACACGTGCATAGAAATATTGTCTAATTATAAAAAATATTTTAAAGATGGAAAAGAGTTCGAAATATTTCATGGTGCATGACAACGGTTAGTGGATGCAAGAAATGAGAACGAGTTCAATATAAAATACAATTATATTTTGAGTTCATATTCCACCTCATTCCATGATGTTGTCACTTACATATGCAAAACGTGGATCGACCCTTTGAAAGAATATTTTGTGTTTGCTTGGATTGATAAGTATTTACATCTTGGCAACTCAACTACAAATCAGGTAGAAGGGGGTCATAGTAAGTTGAAGAAATTTTTAGAAGTCTCAATTGAAAATTTGACAACTATTTGAAAAGTCATCAATCAAATGTTAAATATGCAACATGTAGAGAAAAAAAGAACGTTTGGGCAAAACTCCATTCAAGTTAGTCAAAAATTTAAGGGCACTTTGTATTCCGAACTCCTTGGACGTGTGTTATTAAATACATTGAAGTTGATTAAAGTGGAAAAAGACAACTACCACAAGACAAAAAATGTGCGTATTAATTGTCCTCATACAACCCGGTCCACGCTTGAGCTACCATGTGCTCATGAGTTAACACCATATGTCTCAGAAAACAATGCTTGTCCGGTATGGTTAATTCACAAATATTGGAAGCAATTGTCTTTTTCCTTAGAGAATGTCGAAATATCACAAACACAAGAGTCTGTCAATATGGGAGACATAGATATATCATTTGAGTTGAAGGGGATCATAAAAAGGTATAAAAACACAAATGAGTATCAACAAAAGGAGATTAGAAATAAATTACGTCAACTCAAAGATGACTACACAAATACCAAACACAGTACATCACTATTTGAAATTGTAGTGTCAGAGGGATAACTTTCACAAGGAAAAATGTCAAAGTTATCAAGGGAAAAAAGTAAGCATAAGAATAAATTATATGATAGAGTCCGTCGACAACTACCATCTTATATTTTAGAGCACTTGGTTGAGGTTTTGATGTACCCGCGAATGGCCAATGCGGATTTCATGTCATTAGTGAATCACTGAACATGAGTAATAATTGACAAGTTAGAGAAGACTTAATGAATGAATTGGTGAGAAGGGAAACATTATATGATGCACTTTTTGAAGGTCCTAGAAAAATGGAGTTAATCAACAACCTTGACTGCAAATGCTCGCCCGCATTGTTTGAAAAGTGGATGTCCATGTCAGATATGTGATTAATTATATAATCTTGCTATAATATTGGTGTGACTTTAATTTCACGAAATCAGAGTATGATGCTTCTACCATTGGACTCGATGCTTCCTCAAATCCCAAATAAAATTTTTATCGCATTTGTAAATGAACATCATTTTGTGAGACTATGCATAAAAGAAAGATGCTCATTGCCTCTACTATACTCCCCCTGGAGGAGGTATCATACAAACATAACAAGTTCATAAGAATGCATTTTCAACAACAAATCATAAAACGTAAAAAATTTCATTTCAATCTACATACACTATTAAATTAACATAAAATTGTACTAACATTGCTTAATTTTATTGCAGAGATTTTTTTGGAAGTATTAAAGACAAGCAACTTCATGAGAATGGATCATCGACAATATATTAAGAAAGATATATATTTTAATTTTAATTTCCTTAGCTTGTTAATTTACTTCAAAAATTTGTAACAATATTTTAATTTATTGCAGGGATTTTTGGGAGCAATTGAAGACGAACAAATTTTGGATTAACCTTTTTTGTAGTAAAAAACATGATAGCTAGTCTAATTTTTTAATGTTAAATGATATAGAATAGAGCACATTTATTTTTGAGAGTTTTTTTAATTTTTTTGAGTGATTTGCTAGCAATCATTTGGTAATCATTTGATTTTCAAATAGCCATTTTCAAATTTTATGATTTACTAGATGTAATGGTCTGCCAACAGCTAAAATGAGTTTGCTAATAATAGCACCCATATTAACCATGGGCTTCCAATAGCAAAATTTGGCTGCCCTTTAACCTATTTCCCAAAACTATTTCGTCTACGTCGGTTTTGTCGCCCGAGAAGTTGCGGTGAATTGCTGAACGGGATCGACCAGCACTCGCGCGTTCTTCCTCCTCTCCGGCATCGACTGTGAACGCCATCTTCTTCCTCCGCCGTGGACGGTGAAGGTAAGCTTCTTTCTCGGGCGTCTACGGTGAAGGACTTCCTCTTCAGGCCACTATGCTTGAGCGTCTTTTGTGCCAACCGACGATGAATTTTCGTCGTTTGGTTCTTCCTCTTCAGGTCTCTGTGAAGCTTCTTCCTCCAAACCTTTTCGTCCCAGTGTATTTCTCCTTCAGATCTCCCCCATCCGAACAGGTATAACCTAATTCTTTATTTTGTTCCACTTGAGGGCTGAGGCCTTAGCTGCATTATTGTTAATTTAGTAGATGTTTTAGTGTTTATTTGCTTATGCGAGAGCTTAATCATGCCTATTTTTTTAT
The DNA here is from genome assembly GCA_039513925.1 of Platanthera zijinensis. Lineage (NCBI taxonomy): Eukaryota > Viridiplantae > Streptophyta > Magnoliopsida > Asparagales > Orchidaceae > Platanthera > Platanthera zijinensis. The sequence goes on from CM077089.1 coordinate 79,018,318, forward strand.
TTTCTTGTGACTTGAAAGTTTTTTTAGCTTTTATATGTGTGTGTTTGTGTGTGTATATTGTGTATGTGTGTATGCCCGTATTTGTGTGTATAGCTGTGTTTGTGTGTGTATGTCTGTATTTGCGTGCATGAAAATTTTTGTGAGTGCGTGTATTGCTATTTTTTCATGGTTTATTATGTTTGGTAGATGCATGCAATTAACGAGTTTTATAGAAAGAGAAGATTGTTAATGAGAAAGTGGGCATTTGTAGTTGCTTTAGCTGCAATTGTTGTGATTTTGATGAAACACTGCACACTCAAGCTGTTTTGTTTCATGTGATTTAGGTATCTTTATTGCTTAAATATCAATTCCCACATTTGAATTCCATTTTGTAATCGAACATAATAGTTGACATTCAAGTCCCGTGCCTCAAAACCATCCTGCAAAAGAGCAACAAAATTGAGTTTTAGCCCAATTCCAAAACTTATGTGTCTTTGATTTTGGACCAAAACAAATTCCCTCCCCCGAAAACCCGCAAAATGAACGAAGCCTAACTAGGCACTTTTTTGAAAATTCTATGTGAGATATTGTGATGTCTTACTCTTCATTGAATTGTTTCATTTTCTCTTTGAACAGGTAGGTTCTGTTCATTAACAATGGAGAAGAATATGTACAGCATCATAATCCCTACCTAAAATGAGCGCCTCAACATTGCCCTAGTGGTCTATCTCGTCTTCAAACATCTCTGGTATTGCATTCCCCCCATTTATTTGTCAAGAATTTTAATTCTACTATACAATTATTTCTTCCTCTTTTTATAGTTGAAAAATTGAATGATTTTATTGCTTCTCCACTAGTTTCTTATGGGCGTTCTATATTCAGAATTATTATGTTAGGAAGAAGATGAAGGAGAAGAAGGAGATCTAAGGAGACTAGAGGAACTAGGATTAGGAGGATGAAGGAGAAATAATACCTGAGTAATATTTTGCATACCATCCAAAGAGGGGGTCCAGTATATTTATACCCGGACCCAGGGCTGGCCGGCCGGCCCCAATGGGCGCTGAACCAACTTGGTTCAGCCCCCCCTTAGGCCGAAACTCATGAAGAGGGGGTTGAACCAATTGGTTCAGCCCCGTTGTCACCTCTGTCACGCCTCAGTCGTCGCTTGTATTGCCGGCCAAATAGTCGGGCCTCGTCCGGGGGCATAACATTCCCCTCCCCATCAAAAACCAGCTTGTCCTCAAGGTGGTAATTGGGGTAGAGCTCTCGAAACTCCAGCAAATCCATCCAGGTGTTGTGCTCGATGCCGAGACCTTTCCACTTGACTAGTAGCTCAGGGCAGTACGCCGTGTCGCGGCTCTTCCACTTGATCAAAAGTACATCGTCAGGAAGTGGGCGCAGCTCGCCCCCGCTAGTAGCTTCTGGCAAATAAGGGCTGACTTGGATAGTATCGCCAATCTTACGCTTCAACATGGAGAAGTGAAAAGTGGGATGGATCCTGGACCCTTCAGACAGCGCCAAGTTATAAGCAACTGGTCCCACCCGTCGGGTGATCCGAAATGGACCATAATAACGGGGTGCCAACTTCTGATTCATCTGTTGTGCAACAAACAACTGCCAATAGGGGTGGAGCTTGAAGAAAACCTCGTCCCCCACCTGAAATTCCCGCTCGGTGTGATGTTTGTCCGCTTGTGCCTTCATATGATCATGTGCCATCCGGAGATTCTCCCGTAAGGTAGCAATTGTGTGGTCACGGTCACAGAGTGCTCGGTCAACTGCTGCAACTGCCATACCACCCGGCTCATAACTGCTCAGAGAAGGGGGAGGACGCCCGTAGACCACCTCAAGGGAGTCAGCATGCTGGCAGAATGATAGGAAGTGTTGAAACAGTATTCAGCCCAATACAACCAACTCGTCCACATGCGCGGATCGTCCATGACAAAGCAGCGGAGGTAGGTCTCTACGCCCCGATTCAAGACCTCAGTCTGACCGTCCGTTTGCAGATGGTGAGCCATGCTGAAGCACAGGGTGGTCCCTTGTAAACGAAAGAGTTCCCTCCAAAACTTGCCAACAAAAGTGGGATCGCGATCAGAGACAATCGCCTGAGGAATGCCATGCAGCCGAACAATCTCGCGAGCCAAAAGAGCAGCAACAGACTCGTCTGTATAGGGATGGCTAAGGGCGAGGAAATGTCTGTATTTGGCCAACTTATCAACCACCACCAAAATGACTGTCTTGCCCTTAGACCGAGGCAATCCATCAATGAAATCCATCAACACGGTGTCCCAAATCTGGTGCGGAATTTCCAAGGGTGTAAGTAACCCAGCCGGGGAGGTGGTCTCGTACTTCTGGCGCTGGCACACATCACACTGCTGAACAAATAATTGAATATCCTGCTTTCCCTTCCAAAACACATTGGCTCGTGCCCGCTGAAGAGTGCGGAGAACACCGACGTGGCCACCCATTGGGGACGAGTGGAACTCTTGCATCATGACCGTCCTCAAAACTGACTGGGAGGGGTATGACCACCCGACCCCGATAGTATAGCCGGTCATTTAGTAGATGATATCCTGGAGCGGCCTCACGCGCATGTCGTAGATCCTGCACAATAACCTACAACTCGGGGTCCCACTGGACCTCCTCCTGAATCTCATCGATAGCATCCAGCTAGGGCGTAGAAATGTGGGCTATAGTCCCCTCCGGTAAGCGAGACAAGGCATCAGCAACCCGATTATCCTTCCCTTGCCGGTAAATAATCTCGTAGTCGTACCCCAAAAGCTTGGTGACCCACTTCTGTTGGAGGGGGGAGGAAACCCGCTGGTCCAAGAAGTGCTTCAAACTCTGATGATCTATCCGAAAATTGAAATGACTATCCAACAGGTATGATCGCCAAAGGGCCACGACATGAATGACGGCCTGCATCTTCTTCTCATAAGCCGATAGTACCAGCGTCTTAGGAGCCAATACCTTGCTGTAAAAGGCAATCAGTCGCACTTCCTGCATCAACACAACACCCGATCCCACTCCGGATGCGTCCGTCTCCACGACGAACTCCTTGGTGAAATCCGGGAGTGCCAAGACTGGAGTCGTCGTCATAGCCCGCTTGAGCGCTTGAAAAGCCGCCTCATCCTGCCAAGAAAATGCGTCCTTCTTTCTGTAACAATTGGGTCAGTGGCCTGGCGATCTTCGCGTTATCATGCACGAACCGCCGGTAGTAGCCAGTAAGACTTAAGAACCCCCGTAGAGCCCGAAGGGTCTGGTGCCGCGACCAAGAGAGCATGCTGTCAATCTTGCGAGGATCGGCTTTCACCCCTGCGGCCGAGACCAAGTGCCACAGATACTCCACCTCCTCTTGACAAAACGAACACTTAGTCTCTTAGCATACAACTGGTGCTGACGTAAAATGGAGAAAATCTGATCAACATGGCGCAAGTGGTCCTCCCAAGTAGCACTGTAAATAAGGATATCATCGAAGAAGATGAGCACGAAGTGACATAGAAGGTCCCTTAAGATCTCGTTCATGTTTGCCTAGAAAGTGGACGGTCCACCCGTCAACCCGTTGGCCATCACCAAGAATTCGTAATGACCGTCATGAGTCCTGAACGCTGTCATGTGAACGTCTTCCTCCCTCATAAGGATCTGGTAATATCCAGACCGTAAATCCAGCTTAGTGAACCGTGTCGCCCCATGTAACTCGTCTAACAGCTCCTCAATCAACGGAATCAGAAACTTATCCTTTAGTGTGGCATTGTTCAGGGCACGATAGTCTACACAAAACCGCCAAGACCCATCCTTTTTCTTGACGAGAATGATCGGAGCCGAGAAGGAACTCGTGCTCGGTCGTATGATGCCTACATCGAGCATCTCTCGTATGCTGCGCTCAATCTTGTCCTTCTGCATGTGCAGGTACCTGTAGGGTCGGATATTGGGAGGCTCCGTCCCTGTCTTGAGTACAATCTGATGATCCCGAAATCGTGAAGGCGGAAGTGTACGTGGATCTTGGAAAATGTCCGCGTACTGCTCTACCATAGCCTGCATCTGCATAGGCACCTCAACTGGCTCCACCTCATCCGACCTCACCCCCAAAAGTACCGCCATCAAACTTCATGCCTCCTCGAGCTGTTGGAGACTGCGTAGAGAAATTTTCTTGACCGGTGAAGAAGTGAGACCTCGCAAACAGAATTGCTTCCCACTCTGTGAGAACTCCATGGTCATCTGGTCCCAATCGAAGGTGACCCTCCTCAACTGCTGCAACCACTGAACTCCCAGCACCATTTCCGAACCCCGAATGGGTAGAAGATAGACATCTATGGTTCCGATATACCCCTGCATCCGAACCTCCACTCCCTTCAGAACACCCTAGCACTGCAATTTGCTACCATCGGCCACCATGACCTGGAAGGCAGCCCCAATATCAATCAAATGCCCAATCTTCTGTGCTACATCTGGATGGATGAAGTTGTGTGTACTCCCGCTGTCCACCAGGATGGTCACCTTCTCCTGTCGGACCCGCCCCGCGAGCTGCATAGTAAGCGGAGGGTGGTTACACCTCTCCATGGCGTGTAGAGAGACCCGGAGCTCGGTTAGATCTAAGTCGCCTCCGAAATCCAGCTCCTTGGGACTCGACTCGTCATCCACCTCCTATTGTAGCATAAAGACCTGAACCTTCTGGCTTTTTTCCCCTGCTGTAAACTTCTCATCACAGTTGAAACAGAGTCCTTTTTCCTTCCGTGCCTGTAACTCACTCCAGGAGAGTCGCGTCACTATCGGACGTCCCGCTACCGGCAGGTCCTTCCTGGAAGTAACCGATGTAGTAGTAGTAGGCCTCACTATAGTGTGGGACCTGCTGCCTATTGAACCGCTCTTCCTGAATGCGGGCCAGACTGATGGCGTGATTCAGGCTACGGGGCATGTACGTCTGAACCTCATCTTTTAAGTGGTCCTTCAGTACAGTGACGAAACAACTGAGGAGTGTCCTCTCCTCCCAGTGCACCATATTTGCCAACTTCTCGAACTCCGTCCTGTATTCCATCACCATTCCCTTCTGACGTAATTTTTGCAAGAGAGCCTCAAAGTCTTCAAACTCCAGGGGCCCGAATTGAGCGGTGAACCCATCAACAAATTCTGCCCACGGCACATAATCCCGCCCCCGCAGGAACCATTGCGTCCACTGAAAAGAATCATCCTCCAAGTGGAAGGATGCCAGTTGTACCCACTGTACCTCAGGCTCCTCTTGATAGCTAAAAAACAATTCCGCCTTCTATACCCATTCCAAGGCGTCTCCTCCAGCATATCGAGGAAAATTCATGCGTGTCAGTTTCGGCGGCATGTACGACCGCTGACCGGCCTGTCCTCGCCACCCTGTCTCCTATCCAAATACCGGTGGTCTCCTTGGTTCTTCGTGTTCAAAAGGCATGCCCGGGAAGCCACGATTAAATTGCCCCGAAACCAGAGCACCACCCCACTGCATGTCTCCTCTTGCTGGATGAGGTAGCAAGCCCTCCCCTCCTCTATATGGGGGAACCGGCTACCCACCCCCTCTAGCGCCCAAATCTCCAACACCCGCTATTCCGAACCCACCACCGACTTTGCCAAACCCACCGGAGCCGCCGAGGCCTGCTCCGTACCCACCGGAGCCAAATCCAGATCCACTGGGGCCTTCGCTGCCTCCGCCGTCTGCGCCGTACCCGTCGGAGCCAACTCCAGTCCCCCTGACACCTCTTCTGCCTCCTGCGAAAAATCCCAGCCTGCCGACACCTCCACCCCCAGATCCGAAGCCGCTGCCGCCTGACATGCCCGATCCAACGCCGCCCGGGCCACCCCCGCCATCCCTGACCCTACCGACGCCCCCCTGTGCCCGATCTGACTCCCTGCGTGGCGCCGGCAGTTCTTATCGAGCCCTCCTGGCCGATCCGGTGCGGATCGGGTCCTCCACCAGGAGATCCGCCCGGATCGTCCTCCATCATAGCCTTACCCTTCAAGTTTTGTGCAAAAAATGTCATGATCTCTTCCATTCGGGTGTCGATCCGTTCTTCGATCCTTTGGTTGGAAGTTTTCACGTTCTCTTCGATTGCGGACACCGAATCCGTCAACCCCACGAGATTATCCTTTAGGGTTTCCAATCGGCCGACTTCCTCTGGCGTGTGTGTGGTTACCATGGTGGAGAAAAGAGCCCTCTGATACCAATTGTTAGGAAGAAGATGAAGGAGAAGAAGGAGATCTAAAGAGACTAGAGGAACTAGGGTTAGGAGGATGAAGGAGAAATAATACCTGAGTAATATTTTGCATACCATCCAAAGAGAGGGTCCGGTATATTTATACCCGGACCCAGGGCTGGCCGGCCCCAATGGGGGATGAACCAACTTGGTTCAGCCCCCCCTTGGGCCGAAACTCATGAAGAGGGGGTTGAACCAATTGGTTCAGCCCCGTTGTCACCTCCGCCGCGCCTCAGCCGAAGCTTGTATTGCTGGCCAAATAGTCGGGCCTCGTCCGAGGGCGTAACATATTAGCCCTTGGAATATTTATTGTTGGAGATTTTTTTCGCTGCGCTACCACCTTTGCTTGCGCTAAGCATTTCATATTTTGACACGTCGGATTACTATCCTCCCACATAAAATTCTCAACCCGCCTAACCCATTGAGCGAAAAAAGAACATTCCTGATATTCCTTTTCTAGAAAACAGTCTTCTGCGCATATTCCAAAAATCATTCTGTCAATCAAGAATGTAGAAATCCTTTGCAATTTTTTTGCTATTGATGCAACCGCCGCCGCATCCAAAATTGAATGATGTCATTATGCGTCGAGAATTTTTATTTATGCATTTAGTTTCACATATTTCTTTCATGAATTTATTTTCGTGCATTTCTTTCGTTGCGCACCTATTTCGATGTTGGCTCATCAGATTGACCGTCCGGTAAGATCTTGAATAAATAGGTCCTGTAATTTTAGTCGTTATGGCGTAACAAACAAGCTCAAACATTATTTAAATTGCATAAATTTAAAATTTAAATTCAAAGACGGGAGAAATAAGAAAAGTTTTGTTTAGTCGTAATAAGCAATTGAAAGAATTATTTTGGAAAGAAATATTAGAAGTTGTTTATGGAGAAAACCAATTTTGGCAAGAATAAAATTAGAGGCAAAATTCCACTCTATTTAAACAGTACAATATTTGTAGTAGGGGAGAAAAATTAGACAGGAGGGATTAATCTCTTGATTAATCTTTGCCTCCCCGGTTATTCCCTCCCGACAAATCCCGTCCAAACGTCGGTCCCGTCTTCGACGTCAACCTCGTAGGGGTCATGCTTCTCCGTCAGCGCTGACAACGTAGCTGATTCCTCAGCCCGACGGCGATTCTGTGGCCGCTGTCGCCGCCCTAAAACCCCGACGCCAATGGTGCCCCGCCAGAGAAACGCTCTCACGCCTGCAACCGACCTCCACTCTAGGCGGATCGTTTCCTTCAAACCAGCGCCGGTGGCAGTAATCCCCTCCCTCCCGTGGTCCTTCCAGTCTACCCTTTGCTAGTTGATGTCGACTCCAGGCCTACACCTAGCAACCGGCCGACAGCAGCCCCTTCCCCACTCTTCTGCAGAAGAATTTGGGACAGATTGTCCCCTTGTGGTACTCTTCCCAGTTCTTGCTCGCATTAATTAGCTTTAAATTTATGCAACATTTAAATGTTTAAGAGCTTGTCCCGAACGTTCAACCGCCATTATTACCGTTATTTATCATAAGTTAATTTTGTGATGTGCTCGTGGATGTGCGGATTTCGCTACGATTCAACTCACAATTCGTTCGAGGGGTCGTACTCAAATAAAAGTTAGCGATCTTGTGAAAATTATCGGTCAGAATTATTTTTAAGCGCAAAAGATTCGGTTTTGAGCACTCTGGGTCTCTTTAAAACTAAAATCAACTTTTTTGTTAAAATTCCTAATCTTATTTTATAATAAACAAAATATATTTTGATTAAAAATAGTTTATTTTTGGAAAACCCTAATCCGAGTTGACATCAGCTATCATTAGCGATGGGAGTGACACGTTTGATTGAAGATTATCCATTTTATACTAAAATGAATTATTACATAGTTTGAGTTAAGTACTCTCTATCATTGTCAGCGTGAAGGCATTTTATTTTAAGGGAAAACTTAGTCAATATTTTATCCCACAAATTTTGAAAATGAAGTTCAAACTGCTTTTCATTAAGTATACCTAAGTCATACGAGAAAAACTTCTATATAAATACCATAGTAGAGATGACCTAACAAAGTTGGGATAGAACAAGAACCCTAGACATCTGAATAAAGTAAATCAGAAGGTGCAATAATTCATTTATCAATATGAGGCACATAGCTAATTCTAAGATATTTATCAAAATAACAATTAACAAAACTCACAAGCAAGATGGGAATCATTGCCCAATTCAAGATACATCCAATAGAGAGTAGAGGCAGAGGCAGAGGTGACCACAATGATAGTGGATATCAAAAAACTCGGTAGGAACAACAAAACATGTAAGGGGTGAGATTTCATCTAGTATATACACTCCTCTCAGCTTACCTTTACCAAACCCAACAATAGGGAAATTTGTCCCATTCGCAATACTAATGCAAGCCTCACTATGAGTTTGATACAAATATAAGATATCTTAAGTGCTAGTGAGGTGGTCATAAGTACCTAAGTTTACCGGCCAACAAATCGAGCACTGAGAGGTACATGCTAACTCGATAGTCTGAGATGCAATAACACTATGTATCAAAGATTCAATCCGAAGAGCCGGATGTCAATGATACTCTTCTTCAAAGGTCTTAATCCATAGAGTTCTGAATCCAGAGATAGTGTCAACAGGATAGGTGGGACATGATGATTGAGAAAGAGACTTTATGGCCCATTTCAAGTTTCCCATGGATTGCCCAACAAGTGTTTTTGGTGTGGCCATGGCGATCGCAAAGACGGCGGTGTATCGTTTTGGTGTCACGATCACAACTAGTACAACCTCCCTGACCACTTCCTATACCACCAAAGGAGGCAAGGACAATCAAATAAGTAGAGGAATCATGCAATGCAGGTGGAGAAGTATTGATGTGAATTTAGCCGTGGTCAGACAATGATACATAGTTGTAATCGGCATGGTATAAGGGCCAACCATCATTTTGTTCTTGGTCATAAAATAGTTTGAATCTAGATCATTTAGTATCCAAAGTAGAACAAGGTGCTCCCACTGGGCCTATGTTTCTCCATAGTGAAGGAATTTCTCAAAGATCCAAGATCTCATAAGCAAGTACCTTCCACTCAGCAAAGTATTATGTGACTAATCAAGCTCCTTGCTTTAGTTCAACCATCGTCAGGTAGAGTTCACAAACGCAACTGAGGTTATTGGCCCGAGAGAACATAATGTGTAAAATATCTCATAGCTCCTTAATGTTGTTGCAATTTTGGACTGATGGATCGATATAACTCAACAAAACTACAAAATTTCTACAATCATCACTTTACTGATCCTCATCTTCTTGGCTTTAAGAGGCATACGTTAGGAGTTGGGAGAGGTGGTGCACATGGAGAATGCCAAACCGAAATATAATTATGTGTTTTTTTCATAACAAGAGTTGGACGAAGTAAGAATTGTAGAGCCAAGTCTGGCATTTAGAGGAAAGGTATTGTGGTAATTGTTGGGTTTTCTATATGACACAATACTTGTGCGCAACGGAATAAAGGAATAAGAAAATCCCAAATAGTTCGGATTTAGCGATATACATTGATCAAGAAGAAAGTGCTGTAAAATAAAATTACCTTTGCGGGATTGAGTCGATACTCAATCTAGATGTTCCAGAAGATCTGCCGATCACTTAGCGGCTAGAGTCCTTAGTGCAGAATAGTGTCCGCACCTCTATAGAAGATCCACACGAACGAGAGAACCCGTAGACTCTTTACGAACAAGATCTAAGTTGGGAGTGGACACTCTGCGTCTTCACGGATTGCTAGGTCCATTACAGAAGAGGCGGCGATGACACTTGCCGGAATCAGTCTTGGCGACAGCGACGGGATCGGCAAAGGCAGAACAGTTTCCGTCGGCCTTTTAGGTCTCGGGTTTTCGCACAGTTCGGCTCGTGTGCTTAGACAGAATCAACCTATCAAGTCCCTGAAGATAAATCCTAAAATCTTCTATTTATACCCAAAGGACTAAACAGAACAGCTCGTCGCTATTCGCAGACCCAAGACTTGGAATACAGCGTTTCGACCAGACAACCCTTGTCTCGACAAATCGTCGAGTATCCAAAACATATTCGACGAATTGTCGAGTATACATAACATACTCGATGAATCGTCGAGTATCCATAAGATACACGACGAAGATGTTGAGTGATCTCAAAGCACTCAACGCTCTCAACGCCAAACCCGTCGAATCAACATTTGACTCGACAAAAACGTTGAGTGAATTCAACACACTCAACGCCTAAGTGCCAGATTCGTCGAATAAACCTTTGACTCGATGAAGGTGTTGAGTGAACCCAATGCACTCAACGCCTAAGAACCAAACTCGTCGAATCAACACCTTGACTCAACGAATCGTTGAGTGAACTCAACGCACTCAACGCTTAAGTGGCATACTCGTCGAATCAACACTTGACTCGACGAATCGTTAAGTAAACTCAATACACTCAACGCCATCATTCGACGAGTCAACACTTGACTCGATGAAAACGTTGAGTAGTCTCAACGCACTCGACGCTTTCAAAGCTTTGTTGAGCTAAGTCATTTCCACTCATCATATGAGTATAGCCAAACTAATCCAATTTCCCAATTTCTCCAAACATTCTTATGTGCGAGCCTGAGAGGCTCATACTGTGTTGGCAGTGAGACTACCTGCTTGATCACCTCCAGATCACAATAGTAACACCAACAGTCTCCCACTTGATCTTGAAATTATCAAACAAAAACTTCACAAATAATGAGCGGAATCTTGCAATGCATCATTGCTCCCCAAATAATAAGATTTTAGAACTCAAAAGCCATCGTGACCATTGTATCAGTGTTGTCATGTCCCTTCGTCCCTTACATTCAGATATAACTAAAGGTATAGACCGTTTCACCCTCATAATTATTCAATCTTAGTTTCCTGATCTAGAATGGACTTCCAGAAATTGGTGAGCCCAATATCATATATTGACTCAACCAAGCATGACCGTGCATTTCTCAGTCCTATTCCATCAATGGGCCATTGGATGCAACTCCTGTCATATAGGAGGACAAATCTCATCTCTACTCACACGCAAACACCTAAATGATTCGTAACGTACCCAATAACCACCTTTATCATCCAACTTTCTCAAGACTGGACTCTTGATAGCATCAAAGCACGCTCTTCCTCACTCGATGAATGTTGTGACTTCAGGTCAAAGGACCACAAACACCATTTCCACTTGAGCCATACTTGTGATATGTTCATATAGCAATCCATAAAGTATTCTTATGGTGGGTCTGTGCAGTACAACTTGTTCACTAACAAGTACCCATATGATGACTTGATATCACAATATCATGATCTGTGAGAACCGGTCATCAGTCAACGCACATGCTAGTCTTAATATGTCATCATCGCCCTTAGCTTCTAAGATGACACTTGACTAGGGACTATTTAATAATGAAGCTTCTAATAACATAGGCTCTCACATTCAAGTCACCACTTGATTTCTATGGAAGCAAACATTTTAAGGGCATTTATTATGTTAAATTACTCTATCATAATAGAAATAAATTTACAAATAAAAGAACTTGCCAAAATATATGAATGAAATGTATACAGTACTCTATTCATCAAATGAATTATTACGGCCAACAAAATATAATCCACAAGACTCCAACTAGAGCTGATCATTAAGGTATTGTATACACATAGATCTAACATGACAATCATGCTTTTTTTGTGCGAGAGGCTTTGCTAGTGGATCCGCAATATTCTCCTCAGCCGACACTCTGCAAATGCTCACATCTCCTCGATCGATAATCTCTCAAATAAGATGGAACTGCTGAAGTATATGCTTGGAGCGCTGAAGAGATCTATGTTTCGAAGCAAGTATAATTGCACCGTTGTTGTCACAGTAGAGAACTATGGGATGAACAATGCTAGGAACTACATCTAACTCGCCGATGAATTTCCTAATCCATACAGCCTCCTTCACCATATTTGCTGCAGCGATATACTCGGCCTCAGTTGTAGAATCGGCAACTCTCTCCTGCTTGGAACTCTTCCAGATAATAGCACCTCCATTTAGGCAAAATATGAATCCTGACTGAGACTTTGAGTCATCCCTATCATTTTGGAAGCTAGCATCCATGTAACCTCTTACAACGAGCTCTTCCTCTCCAACAAATACCAAGAACGTATCCTTAGTCCTTCGCAAGTACTTCAGGATATTCTTGACGGCAATCTAGTGACTTTCATCGGGATCAGACTAAAACCTGTTAGTCATGCTCAAGGCATAAGAGACATCAGGTCGAGTACATATCATTGCATACATGATTGACCCAATTGCCGAAGTATATGGAATCAACTTCTTGCGGTCCTTATCTTCACAAGACTTAGGACACTGGTCCTTAGAGAGACTCACACCATGAGACATGAGTAAGAATCCTTTATTTGACTCAAGCATGTTAAACCGTTTCAACACCTTATCAATGTATGTACTTTGGGTCAAACCCAGTAACTTCATTGATCTATCTCTATAGATCCTAATACCAAGTATATAAGTCGCTTCACCAGAGTCCTTCATAGAAAAGCAGCTCCCTCGGTTGTTCTTAACAACTTGTAGGGTCGGTTTGTCATTCCTGATTAGCAGTATGTCATCTACATACAATATCAGGAAGACAACAATGCTCCCACTAATCCTCTTGTAAACACACGGTTCATCCTCGTTCTTGATAAAACAAAACTCTTTGATAATTTCATCAAAACGAAGCTTCCAATTTCGAGAAACCTGTTTTAATTCATAAATGGATCTCGTCAGCTTGCATATTTTAGTGGCTTCACCTGGAGATACAAAACCCTCGGGTTGTGTCATATACACTTCCTCAAGGAGGTTTCCATTTAGGAAAGCCGTTTTGACGTCTATCTGTCAGATCTCGTAATCATAATACGCAATAATAGCAAACAGAATTCTGATAGACTTAACCATGATAATAGGGGAAAAGGTCTCGTCATAGTCAACACCATGAATTTGTTTGAAACCTTTGGCCATTAATCACCCTTTGAATGTCTGTACATTCCCATCCATGTCGGTCTTCTTTTTGATGACCCATTTGCACCCTATGGGTCGTACCCCTTCAGGTGGTTCCACCAAGTTCCAAACTTGGTTTTCATACATGGAGTTGACCCAGAAAACACTTTTTCATGTTCATTATCAAGGGAAACAATTTTTATGTTCAACACTTTTTCCCTATGAGCCTATATTATTTTATAAAAATATACAAGGTTCTGATTAAGAATTTGGTCTGCATATAGCAGATCAAGGCTCATCCTGCGACCAGGATCGCGCTAGACCCGGAAAACTGCCAACACTTCCCCACAACGGATCAACCACGGATCTGTTGTGGGGGGCACATAAGAGGAGGCGGGGGATGAACGGTGGTGATCTATCCCACTGGAGATGAAGGCGATGACTCTCTGCCACTACCGGCCGGCCACTGCTAGACGCCAGCGCTGCCCCCGATCGACTCGTCAAGGGCTAGCGAATCTCTGGGATATGGTCCAATGGCCTGCCACTGCCGGCCATCGCCGAAATTTGTGAAATTGAGAGAAGGGTTGCGGCGCTCTGCTCCCAGCGCCACCGCGTCACCGCGTCACCCTGCCTCTCTGGTGACTATCTCAGCCACGAAACCACCCCCGACCGGCGCGCCGGGGGCAGAGCTCCTCTCCGGTGGTGGCTCGGCGACTTGCTGCCGCCGGCCGCCATCGGAGTAAAAGCAGAGCATTCCTCTGTTTATCGGGTGCCGCCTGAGCGGTGCTTTCCAGCGGCACCCCGGCTTTCCACCACCCCGGGTAAAAGTATCCCCTATGGACTGGACCTTCCCCAGCGCCACCAACGGCGCTGGGAGGGGATAGCTTCCTATGACCTCCACCCGACCAGGAGCATGGGTCGGGTGTTGCCGGCGGCGCTCCGACCGCTGGGAGGCCCATGCATGACGTCCAAAAAATTAGAATGGGGAAGGGTAGAAGGTTCCACCTGTGCTGGAGAAGCTTGGGAGGGCCCTGACCGATTTGCCATTAGAGGCGGCAGAGAGCTTGGCTCGGGTTGGCTTTTCCCAGCGGGTTAGGGTTCCAGTGAGGGCTCCTTGAGCTTGTTTGGGTTGGTGAGGAAGAAGGCAGGGGCATGGATTTTTATAGGCTTGGGGAGGGTGGTCATCCCTCCACTAGCCAATGTGGGATTAATCCCATGAGGAGGAGGAGCTCCTCTCCTCTCCTCCACTTGCTCAGACCAGGTGGCAGCATCCTAGGGTACCTAGGTGGTATCCATCCAAAGGGGGAAAAAAGCTTGGTGGGTTTGGGCTTAGGAGTGAGGAAGGGGGGAAGGGGAAGGGTGGTTGGTCCTTACCTTGGCCCATGGCCCATCTCCACTTCTACTTAGTTGTCTTTATGGCCCAAGGGTGAAGGGAGACAAGGCCCTTCCTAAGCTATGGAGAGGAGGTGCCCACCTCTTTGAGGAAATTTTCAAAAAATGGAAATTTAGGGGGGTTTGACCAAAGGCAACCCTAGGTTGGGTCCCCCTTGCTGCTCAAAGTCAAAATAGGTCCAAGACATCGGGAGTTAGGTCAAAGTTAGGGTGTCATATCATAATTTGTGTGCACGCTTTTCGGTGCATAATTATGTTTAATTTGACCACGGGTTGACCACCCATCACTGAAATTAACTGGAATGTACTCAGTTGACTTCGTAATGACCATACAGGTCCAATGCCACTGACCGGGGTCGAATCAGAGTTCGTTTGCTAATTATCCAAAATCTGCACGCCGCGACGCGCTAAAACAGTCAAATTGCTGATATTCATCGTTAGACTTCGAATTGCGACACAACAAGTTCCAGTGAGTTCGTATTGACTATACGAAGCCATAGGAACTTACGGAATTAAAATCGGAGTTCTCTAGGTCATTTTCTGAAAATCTCGTTTTCGCGATGTTTTACAAGGAATGACCCTACTTATCATATGACCTCGGAGTTCAAGGGAACGAGTTCCAATACACTCGTATTGATTACACGAAGCCATAAGAACTTATAGAACTCAATTTGAAGTTTTCTAGCTCTATATACCCTGCTTAGGGTTACCTCCTGCCGGATGTGGGTCGTGAGTAGAGGTTCGGGTCACTTTTATTGGGCCCACTAGGGTTCTGGTGGCCCAATAAAAGTCAGGATGTTACAAGTCATTGTCAGTCTATCCTTAATCTTCTTGAAGTCTCTAGTGGCGGTGGGGGTCCACTGGAACTCTCCCTTTTGAGACAGCTCGTGAAGGGGTCCATGATCGTACTAAACCCCAGGACAAACCTCATATAGAAGGTGGGAAGTCCGTGAAAACTACGAGGCTCGTGGATGTTCGCCAGCGCATCCAATCACGAATGGATTTGGCCTTCTCAGGGTCAACAGATACTCCAATCGAGAATATAATAAATCCTAGGAAGTGAACGAACTCAGAGAAGAATGAGCACTTCTTTAGATTGACATACAGTTTCTCTTGGGGGAGGGTGCCAAAGAGAAGCCTCAAATGATCGAGGCAGGCAGCCTGAGTCTGACTATAGATTAGTATGTCATCGAAATACACAACCAGAAACTTTCCCATGTAGGGTCGCAACAACTGTGTCATAACTCTCATGAACGTGCTCGGGGCATTGGATAGCCCAAATAACATGACTAGCCACTCATAGAGAAAGTCTTTGGTCTTGAATACGGCCTTCCACTCATCTATCTCACGAACTCGTATCTGATGGTATCCACTACGGAGATCGATCTTGGAAAAGATTTGTGCACCAGACATAGTATCCAGTAGATCGTCGAGTCGCGGGATCGAGAAGCGATACTTGACCATGATCTTGTTAATGGCGCGACTATCGATGCTCATCAAGGGTGGGGACCGCACTTGGACTCATACTCTCACGAATGAACTACTTTTGAAGAAGCTCATCAACCTGCCTTTTGAGCCCAGCGTGCTCATCTAGATGCATACGATAATGGGGCAGGTTCGGGAGAGAAGCCCCCGGGACTAAGTCAATAACATGTTGAATATCCCGTGGGGGAGGCAGCTCATCGGGGAGCTTGTCAGGCATAATGTCCGCAAACTCACCTAAAAGGGGACGCACTGCTAGTGGGTGGTCAACAGGGGTGTCCTCAGTGGCCTGAGTAGTGACAACCACGTAGATAATTTCCGACTCAATACTATCCCGCAAAAACTCACCTCGACTCAAGAAATGCAGTGGCCTCAAAGCGCTCATACTCACAGATAGCTCAACCACACCCTTGGATCTTTCCCAAGGCTGGGTGGGCGTCAAAGTAATCTTTCGCCCCTTGTCATAAAAACACACATGTTTGAAGGACCGAAACACGTGACGTCACGATTAAAAAGCCAGGGCGGCCAAGTAACACATGAGTGACGTCTATGGGAATAACATCACACCAGACCTTGTCCTGAAATGAAGCAATAGTGATCGGGATGAGGCAACACTGGGTGACCTGAATCTCCATCTTATCTACCCAGACGACACGATAAGGGTGGGGGTGAGGCTCTTCCTTCACATGCATATGGTCAAGCCCCTTCCGGGCCATGATGTTCACATAACTCCCACTGTCGATAGCCAGCTTGTAGGGACCGCCTACGCTAGGAAAGTTTGTCTAAAAGATGGTAGTGCATCACCAATCCTCATCTACACGGGGGGGGGGGGGGGGGGGGGGGGTAGGAGGCGTCTAATCACACCCACCTATAACGATTTCTCAGCGTCACTTTCCCAACCTTCTTTGAAAGTGGCCTTACTTTCTTTCGTGGCCTCCTCATCCTATTCCAAATCCTGCTCCTCACCCTCAACTAGCAGCTTCCGCATGGGCCACTGCGCCGCCACATGTCTTCTACCAGAACATCTATAACACAAAATGCCCCCAGATCACAGGCCATCAGTGGTTATGGCTTTTCCCTTCGCATCCGCGAGGATACGTGAGGGTGAAGTCGTGGTGGTGTGGGGCGAAGCGGGTTTCCTAAAAGTCGAGGACTCTGTCCGAGAATTGAACTGCCTCATGCTAGAAGATCGGAGGTACTGCTCGTACTTAAGAGCGAACTGAAATATCTATTTGACCGTCTCTAAACGATGTGGAATCAACTCTCGCCGAATCTCAAAATGAAGACCCGCCTTGAAATGAGAGGCAGTGACAATAGGCTCTTCTGAGACGTCACTCCTAATGACTAGCTCGTCAAAGCGAGCCATATTCTCGACGGAAGTAAGTGTTCCCTGCGGTAAGTTCTGTAACTACTCGAATAACTGGTCTCGGTAGGAGGCGGGGAGGTATTTCTCGCTCAACCTTTGCTTCATCTCATCCCATCTGGCGATGGGGTAATACCCATCTCTCTCCAACGCTCTCTCGACGCTAATCCAGAATACCTTATCCTGTCCAATCAGCTTCATTTTCGCGAAGCGAACACAATGCTCGTCACTCATGTCATACCACTCAAAATAGTGGTACATGTCCAAGAGCCAATCGTTGAAGGCTTTCAGATCTAGACGACCATCGAACGAAGGGGCATTGAGTCGAATATGACGAGTGATGTCATGGTGGTGGCATCCTCTCCGTGGGTCGGGATAAGCCTCGGGATAATCATCATGGATGTAGTCGTATCGAGCGGGTGGGGGACCATGCTCTCTCTAACCCGGGGGATAATATTCATCGTGGTGATGGTCACGGCGTCCGTGTAGGGGCACACGATCTCTAGGGTTAGGCTGAGTTTGACGTGACATATGGTACTCATCACGCTGATGGGGAAGCCTATCCCGTACCGGGGCTTGCCTATGATCTACCACAAAATCAGGATTTCGCCTTACCGACGGAATTGGGGCTCGATCAGGAATATCATGACGGTGGCATTCTGCTGGAGGCTGACCATCTCTCAGACGCTGGTCATGGCATGGAAGAGCATCATGGTCGTCCTCAAGTGACTCGTCATGCTGAGTTGGAGTGTCCCAAACATCTTCTAAGTGGTCTAAACAAAGATTCACCTCGACAAGATCATGACACACATCGTTTAACTGGGCACCAAAAGCGTCAAACCGGTCTAGGATAAGGCGCTGAAACTCAGTAAATGTGGCGCCCAAATTCGAGCTCGTCATTCGGTCACCGGTGATTTGCGGATCTACCACGCTTTTTCCAAGGATCCTACCATTACGGAGCATGCAAATTGCCTAACCTCCCTCTGATACCAAAATGATGCAGGGTAGGCTAAGGGTGCACAAAACCTAGGGCTCTAGGTATAAATGCAATGACGTCTCTGTTGGGTACATTGAAAAATATGTACCAGATTTGGAGAAGCCTCATCTTACTCAATGATATACATCAATTTGTATTTGATGTATGTTTGAGTTACTTTGTGCAGGTATAAGATTTGCAAAGAATTTTTCTTAGTACAAGTGTCGACACTTGTGAAGAATTGTGTCGACACCCACCAGAAGTTGTGTCGACACCAGGAGCAAAGTTGTGTCGACACCCATAAGTTGTGTCGACACTAGAAGAAAAGTTGTGTCTACACACAGGCATCGTGTCGACACTTGAAAAAGAAGTTGTGTCGACACCCAGAATTGTGTCGACACTAAAGGCAGGAATTGTGTCGACACCTAAAGCAGAAGCTGTGTCGACACCCAGGAGTTATGTCGACACCAGAGGAAAGGCATGTGTCGACACTCAGGAGTTGTGTCGACACCTGAAGAAGGTTTGTGTCGACAGCTAGACACACACTCAACGCCATCTTACTGCAACAGCTATTCTGAGTCAGAAGGCTTGTGTCGACACTCACTCAACGACAGCTATATATACACTCAACGCCATTTGTCTGCAGCAGCTAAGTCAAGACCAGAAGCAGTTATGTCGACACATAAGACTTGTGTCGATGCACACTCAACGACGGTTGGACATACACTCAACGCCATCTGTCTGTAGCAGTTATGTCGAGACCAAGAGTAGTTGTGTCGACACATACAAACATAAGATGTGTCGAGTAGCAGAAGGATGACTATGTCAACACATAAAGTGTTATGTCGACACCACCAAGACTTGTGTCGACACTTAGTCTATTTGTGTCGACACATATGATGCAATCTGCTGAGTAGTTCATGCTGACTTATAAAATCATTAAGGAAACAACTGTCTTGACTGGTGACTCGACAACTGTCATTACCAACAGGTCTGACACCTTTGTCAGAGCTGTCAGAAGGTTGTTACAAACCGAATCAGCCGGTAACCAGGAGAAATCTCTATATAAAGGACTGATCTGTGACAACTTAAGAACAGAGAACATAGACAAAAATAAAAAGTGGATCATCTAAGGAAAGTTTTCAACAAAAAGAAAAGGGGTAACCCTTAAGTAGACAGATTCTAAATAGTCTGCAGAGAAGATTCAGATCTCATTCTGAATTCAAGGAAGGAGCTGACAGAAGATCAACTTCTACATCAAGAAGGGTTCAACCTTATTTTGTTCTATCAAGAAGCTTTGAAACAGCTAAGTCAGGTTGGATTGAAGATTCAGTTCATTCAAGAACTGATCAAGAAGCTCTCAACTATAGAGTAATCTATCTGGTGATATTTCTGTTTCTCTCAATTACTAAATTACTTGTAGGATCTTTTATTAGATCTGAGTTGTAAGCCTATAATTATAAAGGCTGAGGTAGGGTTGTATGCCTGAGGTGTAGGACTATTGTTAGTCTGAGTTGTAAGCCTAGTTATAAAGGCTGAGATAGGGTTGTGGCCTGAGGTAGGATTCTTGGAAAGAATCTGAGGTAGGACTTGTATAAGTTTGAGGTGTAGGAACCATCTGGTACTGAGTTGTAAGATCAATGGATCTGAGCTAGTGGAAGGAAGTTGTGTTGAATCCAATTATCTACTAGATAGGCGAAGGGGGAAAGTGGATGTACCCATACCTTGGGGAACTACTATAAATCTGGTATATGCTGTGCTGTGTTTGTTATGCTGTGATTGTATGTTCTGTGTTGTGATTAGAACCTGTTAAATTGCCTAAAATTCTTAAAGATAATTAGAACCTATTCACCACCCCCCCTCTAGGTGTTTAGGCTCTTGAGTCTTTCAAATGATATTAGAGGGAGGTTCCTCAAAGTTTGACCTAACAGTCTGAGTGAATCTCCATGACAATTGTCAGATTTCAAGAATGGGTTCAAATGAGAATAAAAAAGAGTTAGGATCTATGAAACTGCTTATCTATAGGAAAGAATGATTTGGCATTTGAAAGGAAAGGGTTAGATTGTTTATGGAAGCATCTGATCCAAGAATCTACATTACAGTTCAAGAAGGCCCCTTCATTCCAATGAAGGTATCAGTTCTTGATGCAAATATTAGAACCCCAAAGAATTATTCTGAAATGACAAAGGATGAGATCATCCTGGCAACACTTGACAAAAGAGCACGGAACATTATTGTAAGTGATATAGATGATGCTATATTTTAGAATCTGGTACATTGTAAAACCTCCAAAGAAAAGGGGGACACCCTGATTGTCTACATGGAGGGAACAGAAGAAGTTAGATAAGATAGAAAATCTATGCTGAATCAGGAGTATGAGAGTTTTAGACAAGCCAAGAATGACAGCATAGTTGAATGCTAAAAGAAATTCTTCATGATTGTAAATGAGTCGATGACTTATGAAAGAGTGTTCAGCACTTATGAAGTGAATAACAAGTTTTTGAGATCTCTGACAAAGGATTGGGACACCAAGATTTGTGTCATAAGAGAGGTGGCCAAGCTGGCAGATACACCTCCTCCCACACTATTTGGAAAGCTGCTTTCATATGAAATGCAGCTTACAGCTAGGAAGGAGGAAGAGAAGTGCAGCAGATCTGAACACAAGGAAAAGTCAGTTTCCTTAAAGGTTGAAGGCACAAGAAAGGGTAAGAGAAAACCTCCTTCTCCTCCCAGAAGGAGTGCTGAGGTAGAAGAAGGAATTCCTAACATTGCCTCATCAGACAGTCACACCACTGATGAGGACTTTGCAGCCTTCACAAGGTAATTCCAAAGGTTCATGAAAAAGAAGAAGTGGAGAACCAGACCTTCTACATCCCTTTCCAAGGATGAGTATTACAAGAAAAAGAAGACTCCCAAAGAGGACAGGTATGCTTTTAAACCTAGTAAACAATCTAATTCTAAGATTGATTGCTATTATTGCAATAGGCAAGGACATGTCATAGCAGAATGTCAGGACAAGAGGGCTGAATCAAAGGACAAGAAGAAGCAACAAATGAAGGGCAAGAAGGAGAAATTCTTTGTTGCCCATAAGCAGAAGAGTTGGACAGACTCTTCATCATCAGGATTAGGAGAAGAAGAAGATGCAGAAGCATATATTGGGCTATTCTCAACTGAAGAGGATTCTAAGGAGTTAGAATTCCTACAAATGCTGGAATCCATAAATGGAGTGGAAGAATATTGCAGTAGAGGGCTGATGGATCAGTCAGAAAATGATCAGTGCCAGGATCAGCCCGGTCCAAGCAAGGTATACAGTTCTCCCTCAGCTTATGATTATTTCACTGGATCAGAATCAGAAGAATCTGCATCAAGAGATGTGGATGGTTTTGAGTCTGAAGGG
Source organism: Platanthera zijinensis (assembly GCA_039513925.1). Classification (NCBI taxonomy): domain Eukaryota; kingdom Viridiplantae; phylum Streptophyta; class Magnoliopsida; order Asparagales; family Orchidaceae; genus Platanthera; species Platanthera zijinensis. The sequence goes on from CM077089.1 coordinate 79,040,115, forward strand.
GATGTACACCAACTCATTGATGAGTATGGTGGGTTTTTGCAAGCTCTAAAGAGAAGCATGCTTCTTATCAAGGAGCAGGCCAAGGAGATTGAATCTCTTAAGCAGGCAGCATCTGAATCAGCTAAGCTGATTGATTTGAAACTGAAAAAAGATTTCCAAACTGAAGAACATAACTATTATTCAGATGAGCACAATCACTTTCAAATAAAATCATATCAAGAATCTGGAGGCAAGACTCCAGAAAGAAAGAGAGTTAGTGGCTAAATTCTCTAAGACAAAATCTGTCTCACCCTTAATAGACAATTTCATTCCTCAGAAAGGAAAGACTGGTCTAGGTTTTAAGGGAAGAACTAGGGCCACCAATTCTCATGGAAAAGGTAAGGCCCCAGTTCAGCCACTAGCCTCTAAGCCCCCTATTTTCTTTAGGAAGGAGATGCTACCTACTAACAGGCATGACCATGAAATTACTCATGGTCACTGTGAGTATGAAGATCACATTGGTAAGTGTGCAAATGCTAGCAGGCCACTCTATATGCAAGCCTATCAGGTTCAAAAGGAATTCTTAGGATTTGTTGCTCCAGCACCTACACTTAACATGACTGCTGGCAACAAGGTTGTGAAGTCTGTACCTAAGAGAAGGTACAACAGGTTTGAGTGTTGGTGTTGTGGCAAGGTAGGCCACTTTACCATGGATTGCTGGTTTAACACAAGTGTTAAAACCAAGAGTAGTTTACCTATCAGAAAATCTGTAGGTAAACAGGTTATTTTCCAAACTAACAAGAACTAGGACGCAATAATAATTTGGGTTCTAAGGATGAGTGATTATTTATTTGATGCAGGAGAATCCAAGTGGCCATACTCATATATGGTACTTGGATAGTGGATGTTCCAGACACATGACTAGAACAAGAAGTATGTTGATGGACTATGCACCCATAGAGAATGGTCCCAAAGTCATCTTTGGTGGATCAGAAAAAAGAGACATCAAAGGATTTGATAATATTTCTAGTGACTCAATTACTATCACTAAAGTGGCTTATGTGAAGGGTTTAAAACATAACCTGATTAGCATACGTCAACTTAGTGATCTTAGTTATGACATCTCTTTCCATAAAAAGGAGTGCCAAATTAAGAGGTCAAGTGATCAAGAGATCATGTTGACTGGCACTAGGAGAGGGAATGTATATTGTCTTAATCTAGATTGTGAGTATAACAACTCACGCATTTACTTAGTTATAGGTGAGAAAGCTTCACTATGTGTCAAATGGCACAAGAGGTTAGCTCATCTGAACTATAAGTCTATAGGACTGCTGTTTAGCATGAGTTTAGTGAGGAATTGGTCCTCAAGTCAAGTGTAGTAAAGAGGGAGTGTGTTCAGCTTGACAAAAGGGCAAACAGACCAAGTCCTCTTTTCCTGCACTTAATACCAAAGATTCATTGAGATGTCTATATCTCTTGTATATGGATTTGATTGGTCCTATGCCAGTTCATAGTCTTGGTAGGAAAGTATACACTTTAGTTATTGTGGATGATTATTATAGATACACATGAGTTTTCTTCTTGAGGCAGAAATCTGAAACCCCTAGTTTTTTCCAGACTTTTGTTAAACAAATTCAGAATTAATTCAACAGTTCAGTGGTCAAAATCAGAAGTGGCCATGGAACTGAATTTTAGTCTGAATGTATGAAAAAATTCTGTGAAGAATTTGGGATTCATCAGGAGTTTTCCTCGCCAAGAATACCTCAGCAAAATAGAATTGCTGAAAGAAAGAATAGAACTCTTATTGAGGCAGGTAGAACTCTACTTAGTGACTCTCTCTCCCTGAATATTTCTGGGCTGAGGTAGTAAATACTGCTTGTCATGTTCTCAATAGAGCATCCATAAATAAGAAACTTAAGTTGACTCCCTATAAAATTTTGAAAGGCAGAAAACCAAACATTTCTTACTTCAGAATTTTTGGTAGCAAGTGTTATGTCCTAGTGAATGGTAAGCACTACCAAACAAAGATTGCTGCCAAATCCCTAAAAGGGATATTTGTTGGGTACAACAATAATAGTATGGCATACAGGGTCTACAACTTGTCTACCCAAGTTATAGAAGAGTCAGTCCATGTTGTTTTTGATGAGTCTAGATTGATTAACAATGAATTGTCTAGTTCTTCAGTTAGTTCTACAGGTCTAACAGACAAGCTGGACAAGATGACCATCAATGATGAAGCTCCTGCTAGGATGGATGATGTAAAAGATGCATGTTGTCTAGGGGAGAACAAAACCCACTAGATGATGAAGACAATGAGGAGCATTAGGAGGAGGAAAATGAAAAAGGCCATGAGGTAGACAGGTTTCCTCTAGCCAAAAGATACCTGAAGGATCATCCAGCTCACCAGATAATTGGTGATGCAAGTCAAGGTGTTCTAACAAGGAGCAAAAGCATGAACACTGTTCTATATTCTAGCCTTTTTGTCACAAATAGAACCCAAGAAGTTTGAATAAGCCATGCAGATACTAACTGGGTTGATGCTATGCAAGAAGAGCTAAATCAATTCAGAAGATGCAAAGTCTGGGAACTGGTTCCTAAACCAAAGGATCACAACATTATAGGAACCAAGTGGATCTACAGAAACAAACTTGATGAGAATGACACCATTATCAAGAACAAGGCAAGGCTAGTAGCAAAAGGCTACAAACAAGAGGAAGGGATTAACTTTGATCAAATCTTTGCCCCAGTAGCAAGGTTGTAGGCTATAAGGATGTTCTTGGCCTATATTGCCTATCAAGGGTTCAAGGTATATCAGATGGATGTAAAGTCAGCATTTCTGAATGGTGACTTAAAAGAGGAAGTCTATGTTGAGCAACCCTCAGATTTTATAGATTCTCATTATCCTGATTATGTATATAGGCTTAAGAAAGCTCTATATGGTTTGAAACAAGCCCCTAAGGCTTGGTATGAAACCTTGTCTACTTTTTTTATTGAGAATAAATTCTCTAGAGGAAAGATAGACAAAACTCTATTCTTTAGGGAATCTAAAGGCAAGATAATCCTAGTCCAGATATATATTGATGACATTATCTTTGGATCTACTGAAAACAATCTTTGTAGAAAGTTTGTCAAACTTATGCAAGGAAAGTTTGAGATGAGCAGTATGGGTGAGCTGAAGTTCTTCTTGGGACTTCAAATGAGACAGAATGATAATGGATTATCCATATCTCAGTCTAAGTTCACCAAGAAGTTGATTAAGAAATATGGTATGGGCTCAGCCTCCACCATGAAAACTCCAATGGGAACAAGTATGCCTATAGGCAAAGATGAGACAAGTAAACCTGTTGATGAGTCTTTGTATAGAGGGATAATTGGCTCCCTACTCTACTTGACTGCTAGTAGACCTGACATCATGTATGCTACATGTGCCTGTGCTAAATACCAAGCTTGCCCAAAGGAATCTCATTATACTGCAGTTAAGAGAATCTTGAGATATCTTAAGGGCACACCTAATCTTGGTCTTTGGTACCCTAAGAATAGAGATTTCATACTAACAGGTTTCTTAGATGCAGATTTTGCAGGATCCAAGAAAGACAGGAAGAGTACTACAGGTACCTATCAATTCCTAGGAGGAAGGCTGCTGTCATGGTGCAGCAAGAAGCAGACCAGTGTAGCTATATCAACAGCTGAGTCTGAATATGTAGCTGCAGGCAGTTGTTGTGCACAATTATTGTGGATAAAGCACCAACTGGAAGATTATGATATCAAGGTAAGTAGAATTCCACTATTTTGTGATTCTACAAGTGTTATTTCTATTGCTAAGAATCCAGTATCACACAGTAGAACCAATCATATAGAAATTAAGTTTCATTTCATAAGAGAACATGTGGAAAAAGAAGATATTAATCTAGAATTTGTAAATACCAATAATCAAATTACTGATTTTTTTACAAAACCTCTGGATGAAACTAAATTCAATTATTTTAAAATTGAATTAGGTATGATTAACCTAGAATAGGTTAGCACAAGTATTCCTAAGTAGAATAAGTCAGTAGAAAATTTCTCTGGAAATTTGTCTAAGAACAATGTTTGTGTCGACACAAACAAATTTTGTGTCGACACAAACAAATTTTATGTCGACAAACTCAGTATGTTGTGTCGACAAAGAAAAAGTATGTGTCGACACAGAAACAATATCTGTGTCGACAAAAGAATAGGTGTCGACATAACTCTATCGAGACTTTAAGTTAGCTGATTTTTGTATCGACACACAAAAAACAAAGTCGATACTCTGTGTCGAGTCTTAACCAGTCCATGTCAACACTGACATTAGTATGTCGACACATAGACATGTCGACTAAACCTAAGTATTGTCGAGACCTAGTCTTATCACTAAGGCGCGTCTTTTGAACTCCCCTTTAGACCAAGACTATAAATAGGTGAAGCCAGAATCTGGTCGACTACGCCTTCAGCTTTCTCGACTCTAGACCTTGTGTCGACATAGACCTTCTCTTCTCTTCACTTCCATCTCTCTCTCCCAACAATGGTGCCTCATCAAGATGACAAAGTGAACGAAGGCTATGAGCTTGTTCGTGAAGGGTTCACGATAGCTTCAGAAGAAATTCAGGGTGTCATTTCCCTAATTTAAGAAAATGAATTGGAATTCTTGGTCTCAGAACCAACTAAGATTTATTTGGAAGACGGAGGTCATGGAATTTTATTCTTCTACAACTGTGGACACAGAAGGGAATACAATCAAAGCCACTGTTCAGGATTCCCGAGTGAATTAATATTGAAGACTATCAGGAAATCTCTCCAACTTCCAAAGGTTAAGGATGATGATGACATACTACCATCCATGATAAAGGATGCCTTAAGCTGGTGTGGGATGAGCCCTGATATCAAAGTTGGATCATCCATTACTCGGAAAGGAATGAATTCACAAGGAAAGTTTCTGTCAGAAATAATAGGCAAGGTAATTTTGTGTAAAACTGGTGGACATGATAGAATTTCAGTCCACATGTTTAATCTAATGACAAGGGTCATATTCAAAATGAAAACTGACCGGGCAGCAATAATGTTTGATAAGATTCAAGAAGGAATCAAGAAACCAAACTTGGGTAGGATCCTAAGTCTATGTTTATCTTCATTAATACAAGATGTAATGAACCAACTACAAGGATCCAAAATCAACCACATGAGGAGAATGGATGTGAGAATACTTTCTAAATGGGATAGGGTGTTGACAAAGGAAGTATCTACACCACAAAAATAAATAAAGAAAGATAAAAAACATAAGAAAGTTATTCAGCAAGAAGAATCCTCTAGTGATTCAGAAGAGGAAGTAGTCTTCAGCTCAGATGAAGACCAGCAACAAATGGAAGCCCAAGATCAAGTGGAGGGCAGTGAGCCCCTGGAATAACATATATTCTCAACTCCAGGATGAGAAAACCCTAAACAAATTGAGCTGCCTGCCCAAGGGGGAGGCATTGCTGAAGATGCCCTAGAGAGTTAATTAGCTGCTACTAATGTTATGGATATAGTATCAGAAATCAATAATGAAGCTCAAGACAATGTTGAGAAAGATGCTCAGGATGAGCAAGTAAGTATCCCCTTTCTAGAGAGGTCCCTAGAAAAAAATCTGGATGTCCAGGGAAAACCTTTTGTTATTCAAACTAATCTTATTCCTCCTATACAGGTGCAACAAGAGTTCACTATGGAAGAGCTCTTTTCTAATTTACCTGATGCAAGAACTGAGGGGGAGCAATCCAAGATTGAAAAGGATTTGTCAAGGACTAAGGGGGAGGAGCTGCTACATGTCCCATCTACTAAGGAAACTGTTGATATAGAAAGCTCCTCATAACCATCTGATCATGAGGAAGCCACTATGGCTATGAAAAGAAAAATTGTTGCAATTAAGAAGAGGAGCTCAGGATACAAAAAAGCATTGCAATCAGTCACTCAACAACCAGCTCTAAGCATGGATTTCAGTGCATTACTGGTCCAATTGCAAGTTATGTTGGATGAGCAAAGGAAGTCTCTAGAAACATATATGGATGAATCCAATAAAGAACTGCAGTTTCAGCTGGCTCGGGACATTAAGTCTATCAGGTTTGAAGTTAATCTACACAAGAAGGAGAATGCAGATTGTTTCCATAAGGGAGGCAATGCTGTAGTTTATTTAGCTGAGCAACAAAAGCTTATCAAGACTGAGATTGAGGACATTGCTACAAAGCAAGGGTATGTTTTGGAAAATCAATTCAGGTCCAATGAAAATCTCAAAGACTCTCATGAAGAAATCATCAAAAAGCTGGGAAGTATCAACACTGATTTGAAATCAGAAGTTTCAAAACAAATTCAGAATGATCTAGCTAAGTTGCACAAACAGCTATTACCACTCAAATTCATAAATTTGGAGTTTACTACAGAGAAGGGGTTGATAATCTAGAAGGTCAAGTAAGATTCCACAAGAATGATCTTAGAGATCATGTTGAAAGAGAAGTCATAAAGGGGGAGAGGTTGTTAGTCAAAGCTAGTTCTGACCATGCCAAATGGGTTTCCAATACCATCAGAGCTACTCTTGGCTTCCCTCCTTTATGTGATGATGACAATGTTGCTGAATCTGGAATTCAACCTGCTAATATTGAAGGAGATCAGCCTGAAGTTGCACAAGTCATTTACCCTCCTACTAATTTTGACATGGTTCAACAAGAAGTGCAGACAATGTACAGTCCTTCACAAGAGGCACCAAAGATTATCATTGAAAAGGTAGAAATGTCTGAGGCTGCCAAGCAAGCTCAAAAAGAGGCACAATTATCCAAGAAAAGGTTTAGAGAACAGGCTGAGTTAAATCCAGACTTTGAGCAATGGAGCCCTACATCAAGGAATATCATTTTGACTGCATGGAAGACTGTTAAAGATAAGACCCATGACAGGGATAAGTGGTATTCTGAGCAGGAATGGAACAAATTTCAAGCTAGGCAGGAAGCCATTCTTCAGCATCGAAGGAGTGCAAAAGCTGGGAAGTTATCTACTAATGCTCTAGAGCCTAGCAGGTACTTCCCCAAGCTTTTTCACTATTTTGAAAGGCAAAGAATAAAGGCTGAAGAACAAAAGAAGAAGGATCTCAAAGGGAAGAAACCTGCTGATGATAAAGACCCTACTATGCAGGCAAAGATTCAATCAGAAAAAGGCATAGTGATTAAGGAGCCTAGCCAATCATAGGATAGATAGGCTTAAGTATAGAACAATGTAACTTTTTGTTTTTTTTTTAAGGAAAACCATGTAAACTGGTGTATTTTCTGATTAATAAATAAAATTAGCTTCTCCATTAATCTTAGTTGTTTACATTGTTTTTATGTTATCTTGCACTGAATTGTATGTATGTATTTTGTTTATGTGCTTTATTATGAGATATGTATATCTTTGACTAAGGGTTATGACTTCTCCAAATAGGGGGAGATTGTTGGGTACACTGAAAATATATTCCAGATTTGGAGAAGCCTCATCTTACTCAATGATATACAACAATTTGTATTTGATGCATGTTTGAGTTACTTTGTGCAGGTATAAGATTTGCAAAGAATTTTTCTAAGTACTAGTGTCGACACTTGTGAAGAATTATGTCGACACCCACCAGAAGTTGTGTCGACACCAGGAGCAAAGTTGTGTCGACACCCAGAAGTTGTGTCGACACTAGAAGCAAAGCTGTGTCGACACCCAGACATCGTGTCGACACCTGAAGAAGAAGTTGTGTCGACACCCAGAATTGTGTCGACACCAAAGGCAGGAATTGTGTCGACACCTAAAGTAGAAGCTGTGTCGACACCCAGGAGTTATGTCGACACCAGAAGAAAGGCATGTGTCGACACTCAGGAATTGTGTCGACACCTGAAGAAGGTTTGTGTCGACAGCTAGACACACACTCAACGCCATCTTACTGCAACAGCTATTCTTAGTCAGAAGGCTTGTGTCGATACACAGGACTTGTGTCGACACTCACTCAACGACAACTATATATACACTCAACGTCATTTATCTGCAGCAACTAAGTCAAGACCAGAAGCAGTTGTGTCGACACATGGGACTTGTGTCGATACACACTCAACGACGGCTGGACATACACTATGACCAAGAGCAGTTGTGTTGACACACAGGACTTGTGTCGATACATACAAAAAGAAGATGTGTCGAGTAGCAGAAGGATGACTATGTCAACACTTGAAGTGTTATGTCGACACCACCAAGACTTGTGTCGACACTTAGTCTATTTGTGTCGACACATATAATGCAGTCTGCTGAGTAGTTCATGCTGACTTATAAAATCATTAAGGAAACAACTATCTTGACTGGTGACTCGACAGCTATCATTACCAACAGGTCTGACACCTTTGTCAGAGCTGCCAGAAGATTGTTACAAAACAGATCAGTCGGTAACCAGGAGAAATCTCTATATAAAGGAATGATCCGTGACAACTTAACAACAGAGAACAGAGACAGAAATAAAAAGTGGATCATCTAAGGAAAGTTTTCAACAACAAGAAAAGGGGTAACCCTTAAGTAGGCAGATTCTGAACACTCTGCAGAGAAGATTCAGATCTCATTCTGAATTCAAGGAAGGAGCTGACAGAAGATCAACTTCTACATCAAGAAAGGTTCAACCTTATTTTGTTCTATCAAGAATCTTTGAAACAGCTAAGTCAGGTTGGATCTGAAGATTCAGTTCATTCAAGAACTAATCAAGAAGCTCTCACCTATAGAGTAATCTATCTGGTGATATTTCTGTTTCTCTCAATTACTCAATTACTTGTAGAATCTTTTATTAGATCTGAGTTGTAAGACTATAATTATAAAGGCTGAGGAGCCTATAATTATAAAGGCTGAGGTAGGGCTGTGTGCCTTAGGTGTAGGACTATTGTTAGTCTGATTTGTAAGCCTAGTTATAAAGGCTGAGGTAGGGTTGTGGCTGAGGTAGGGTTGTGGCCTGAGGTAGGATTCTTGGGAAGAATCTGAGGTAGAACTTGTATAAGTCTGAGGTGTAGGAACTATCCTGTTCTGAGTTATAAGATCTGTGGATCTGAGCTAGTGGAAGGAAGTTGTGCTGAATCAAGTTCTCTACTAGATAGGCGAAGGGGGAGAGTGGATGTATCCATACCTTGGGGAACCACTATAAATCTGGTGTATGCTGTGCTGTGTTTGCTGTGGTGTGATTGTATGTTCTGTGCTGTGATTAGAACCTGTTAAATTGCCTAAAATTCTTAAAGATAATTAGAACCTATTCACCCCCCCCCCCTCTGGGTGTTTAGGCTCTTGAAATAAGTCTTTCAGTCTCTCTAGTATGACCGTAAATGCAATGTGGCCGTCAGTCATGGCGACAAATAAATTGGAGCAATAAAATTTTTCTTTAACACTACGCAAATATTCGAAATTGAAAGCAATTAAATAATTCTACAATTTTATAACGGCTTTCCTCCGCTCGAAAGGCCAAAGGAAAGCGCGCGGCGAATAACTCCACCTGCAAATTATTAGCGTACTGAAACAATTTCTTCTAGCAAGAATCACAACACATACATTTATTCACCAATGCAAATATCAAATCAAATAAGCCAATACCACAAAAAAACTCACAAAATAGCGGGCTGAACCTAGTCACTGAAGAATTAGGATCCGGGTGTGTAGATCAGCGATCGGAGGTAGAACCGGCGGCGAGACAATGATGATGGTGGCTGTCTTTGGCGGTAAACAATGAGATCGGACAAGAAAATGGTGGATCAGCCCACGTATAAGTAGATCCAGGCCGAGGAAGGGTAGATATGATATGTAAGAGTGGATTCGGGCCAAAATGGTAATATGAGCGGAGGGAAATGACGGATCGACGGCTGAAATTCTCAGATCTAGATTGATCTTGAGAATAGGAGTTGTTTGGTAGTGGATCCACTGAAGGGGATGGAGGTGGTTATCGGTTAAGGTTAATGGGGCTTGGGTGGTGGCCGGTTTGAAGAGGGGGCAGCCGACGGCTCGCTGGAGGGTGGGGGAAGGCCGACGGCCTTGAATAGGAGAGGGGAGGCGACGAAACAGTGAGGGAGAGGGGGAGGCTGCTGGAGTGCAGCAGGCCGGTGGTTTTGGGGGGTGTTTGGTTGGTGGTCGGCAGCTGGAGGTAGGGTTTGAGAGGTGAAAAATAAGGGCAAGGGTATGGGGTAACTTTGGGGGAAGAACGAACACCTAGGAGTCGTCATCTAGGGTTCCGCGGCGTCGGCACCGGGGAGGGATCGCTGGAATCCGGGAATGAAATTCTCCAAATTCTGCAATGACTGAATTCAGCCCCTACAACACCTATTTATAAGAAAAGAACACACTAGGGCTTCACCATCAACTACTATGATTGGCCTGTAGGATCGGCCCCTAAATACATGAAAATAAACTCAAAAAATAAACTAATATATGTTTTTGACTCGCGGCAACGTGCCAGACGCAACCGCAAAGTCAGATTAGCGATCCGATCAAGCCTTCCTGTGCGAATTAATCAACGTGGGTCCCTCCTTGCGGTGAACCCCTCCAGGTGCATGATTTGATGGATCCCCATCACAAAGAAAATTGAAGCAATATTTTTAGGCTTTCCACCAGTGGATTTGATTCATAATAATTTGAAGTGGTAATAAGGAGACCAAAGTGTAGAAATAACGACAACGGGAGTGGAATGATTCGCAAGGTCGCCGGGCGGCACCGCAGCACTTTCGCCATTGCTGCCTCGGTCGGTGTCGCCGGGTGATCCCGTGTTCGTTACCTCGCCCTTGTCCTGTGATCGTGGCCGTCGCGCATACACCCTCCATGGTGGCTCGCCGTCATGCAATTCGGTAACACTCTCCCTCCTCTCTCTCTCTCTCTCCCAACTCTCCCCCCTCATGCTCTCTCTCATGATCTAATGGTCAATATTCAATCTTTGGTGTGCCTCCAAATATCTATATTCCCTTATATATATAAGATAAGATATATATACACACACACATTTATATTTATATATAAGGATAGCTAGTAAACTTTATCATTTAATGAAGTTAAATCCATGTGGCTATTGTATAATGACTAGAAATGATAATGGTTTATAAATTATAGATATATGTTTTACTAATATGTATGCATGATTAGAGTTCTAATCTTCGAGGGTTTCACACCACTTCGATTTCCTTGGGCGGGACAACCAGAGCATTGAATTCTGGTTGAATCAAATGCTTTTATTTTATTATATCACAAAGTGTTGATCTGCAGGGTGAGGTAATTCCTCAGGTTTGCTAGGAGGCCCGGGAGGAGGCGTAGTTGTTACTGCATTGTTGGTTAACTTGCAGCTGACCCTCATTTACCTTTCATTGAAATTATTTCGAGGGCATAGTGCACATGGCTAGACATAACCACAAAAACGAGATTGTTAAGAGCCGCATTAAATGTTCTATCAGCTTTTTTACCTTTCTTTTGATGGATCGGGCCTAGTGCCTAGAATATATTTTGTTGAATGTTTTGTAACGGTCATAAGGCCTTCAATACATTTTTGTTTTAGGATAATATAATTGTATACCTTATGGACACTCTTATAAATGTTGTTCCCGTTTTAATGTACTATGTGATGTTGGGATATTGAAGTTTTTTTATTGTACTATTTTGTAGTACTTTATTTGTTTAAGTTGTTTTTTGTGGGGACCAATCACATCATTTTATATTGAGGATACATATGAGGTGACATTAGGTCTCAGTGAAAGGTCTCGGCGAGAGATGCAGAGGGACAAGAGACTGCTCATGTGTGGTGGAGTTGGGAACAGATCTAGGCGAGGGCGCAAGGATATGTTCTCGCACTGATACCGTATTAAGTCCTTGAAATCAAAATTTATTATATATATTAATCCATCACAAGTCCATTGTCACTCCCTTCTATTTGTACTATAGAGGGGTTGCAATAAAAATCCCATTGTAGATGTGTGACTAGAGAGAGAGGGAAGCAAATAAATGGTCCCTCATTGGGGCACATGGACTGTAACACCGTTAATCATGTTACCGATTAGGTTATAAAGTCCCCGAATGAACTGATATATGCATGTTTGCTTGGGTTCATATTTACATGTAAGCATTCATCTTCTGTTGTATTTCATCCTCTCTTTTATTGCAGGCTTGTACGCTGTTTTAATTCTGCTTTTTATAGCATGCGCTCAATTTTTTTTCTCATTCTATTAGAATCTATTACTTTCCAAAAAATTATATGATGTTTTAATGCTTTTCCATCATATGGAGCATGGATTGATTATTAAAAAAATTGTTTCCTGCAGAAGAGGCCTAAGATGCATCTATTCCAAAGGAATTTTCCCAGGTAATTTTGTTTCCTGTATAATATCTTAGTTTCACGTTTTCCTCTTTCATTTCTTTATACATGATAGGATTAATGCGTACTTTACATTTAATGTTAGATCTCTGTAACTTCAGTGTATACTACAGTTACGCTAATATTCATTTGAAAACTGTATTCATTCCAGCTTTACAGGATACCAATCTCATTTTAAATAATGCTTCTTTCTGAATTGAAGCTCGCAGCTGTGTTGGACGTTTTCCCCATGTACTCTTATTTTCCCCTTGTCTGAGAAAGTAAAAACTCTAGTTAGAAATATTGTTTTTTTGTATTTTTTTTCCTATAATTTCAATGATCTATCGTTATCCTGGATCCAAGTGATGATCTAGTTTATTTGTTTATGATCAGCTTATGCATGCCAGAAGCTTTATTAGCCTATATCATAATATATAGCCATGCATGTATTGGGCCATCAATTATCATTGTTAGATTAGCACTCCCGGGAATTTTACAGGGTGGTGACACTTCCTAGGCGTGTCATTATTCCCAATCCATACATTGGGCCCCATCTAACTGATGAGATAGTCCCGGATCCACTCCAGGCAGAGCTTAACAAAGGCAGGATCTGGGCATGATTGAGGGGATTGCAACCATTGAGGCAATTGAAGAGAATGAAGGAGTTTTTGTCATCTTGGGAAGGAGTGATTAAGAAAATGAGAAGATGGAATAATTAAATACAAGGAAATAAATATGGGATGTTGGTAGGTGTATGTTATGTGCTTGCAGGAGGGATAGACGGAGGTGGAGAGTGTACAACCTTGTGTTCGCTGAGTGAGCCCCTCCGAGAATTCCAGGGGCTAGAGGGCTCCATGGCCCAAGATGGTCGAGAAGGCGGGTTGAGGCAGGCGAGAAGGGCGGATGAGGTAGGAGAGAGGGGTAGTTGGGCCCGCACTCGCCCCGCGGCCTGAGGCACGCGCGCAGTCCGCGTGTGCGATCGTCTATGAGCACTCGCGCAGGGTTGCATTTGAGTAGGGGGCGAGTACCAGTCTCACTGGGCACTCGCCCGAGGCCAGGGATAGACGGGTGCTCTTATTCTCACCTGAGCATTCTCCTCTCCAAGGATGATTTATGTTTTGGCATGCTATTAGCCATTCAGAACAGCGGAGTTACGTTGTTGCCAGACTAATTTGGGTTGCGTATATCATTTCAAAACAACGGAGTTACGCTGTTTGCAGACGAGACTTGGAATTCTATAAATAGACCCTGTGAGTGGAGGGGATGAAGTTCTTTTGCCTTCCTCCTCCTCAGACTGTTTTTGGTTGGCTTCGAGTGCCCTCCAAGGTACCCAACACATCTTGACTCGGGAGGGGAAGTGCTCTTGAGATCTTCCGGGTGTGTGGTGGGACCTCCACGCTGCAGCCCATAGTCAGTTTCCTAGTTCTGAGTGGCTGGTCAGGAGCTCAAGTTCGGGAGAAGTAAGTGCAAGCTACCCCCTTGGGTCCGAACTCTCGTTGAGACCAAGTTTTGGCTTCAATATTTTTGGTGCGGTGAGCGTAGACCGTACCTGGCAGAGGAAAATCTTGAGCTAAGCTTCATGGCTAGAGGCGAGGAAAGAGCTGGCTCGGGTGGTTCGCCACCCCCGACGAGTGGTGTCACGATCAGGATGCTGGAAGAGTTCAAGAGGGAGGTCCTACAAACCATTCATCTGGCATTCGCCGCGAGGGGCGAGTGAGTTACGCCTTCTGTCCCGGTAGTCGCGACCCCGTCTCTGGGCGAGAACGCTCCTGGCCAGCGACCCGGGAAGGAGGTCCTGGTTGAGAGCGGCGAGAGGGATCTCGCCGGGCGGGAACTTTTCCCAGGGTAGGCGAGTGCTGATAGGGTCAGCGAGCCCCAAGCGCGAGATGGTTCGGCTCGCCTGGTGGGTGGGGGAAGCCCTTTCAGTGAGTTGATCGTCTCGGCCCCGGTTCCAGAGGGGTTCAGAGAGCCAGAGATGTCCTACTACACGGGCAGAGATGATCCGGTGCAGCATATCCAATGGTTCGAAGATGCCGTCTCCATCAGACAGATGTCGTACGCCTTCAAGTGCCGACATTTCGCCATCAATTTGAAGAAGAAGGCCAGGGACTGGTTTCACCAGCTCCCTACAAGCTCCATCTACTGCTTTCAGGATTTGTGATGCAGGTTCCTCTTAAGGTTCTCGACGTCAAACAAGAGGAAGAAAAGAGAAGAATGTCTGTTCGCGATCAAGCAAAAGCCGGAGGAGACGTTGGGGAGCTACGTCGATTGGTTTCAAGAAGAGATCCTTTTGGTCCAGGAGATTCCAGGGTATACCATAATGCTCGCTTTCACCCTGGGCCTGAGGCAGGGGTTCTTCAGCTTGGAGCTGAAAAGAGTGCCACCCCTTTCCTTCGAAGAGTTGATGGAGAGGGCGGCAAAAGAGATAGAGAGTGAGATGGTAAACCCAGCGTTCGCTAAGAAGCTGGCCAAGTTGGCGGAGGATGAGGTGAAAGAGAAAGGAGCAGGAAGGCAGCAGGAGGTAAGAAAGAGGGAAGAATCCCGAGGTCAGGAGAGCCAGGGACAACAACAAGGTTGGGGGCGTCAGGAGCTGAAAAAACTGTTGGCTTGGAGACCCCAGAAGGGGCCTGCCCAAGGGCAGGGGTGAGGATTTCAGGTGGGGAGAATTACTGCGGAGGTCAGGGGAGGTTCAACCCACCAGTATGGAGGCAAGGTAAGAGGCCATCCCTTCCGCCGCAGCATCAAGCGATGGCGATCGCTCGGGGAAGGGGAATGAGAAGAGGAGCTGGAAGAGGAAGGAGAGAAGGGGGCAGGGTGGCGTTTTCCTTTTATGACTTCCATCAGGAGGAAGGTCACGCGACGACCACCTGCCCAGAGTTTCTGGAAATGAGGGAAGCCAGAGGTCAAGTTCAGCAGCAATCGCCCGTGAGGATAGAGGAAGTTCTGTCGGGAGGAGAGGAGGATAAGTGCGAAGACTGGGCTGATGTAGGCGCCCGTGGAGGGATTGGGGTGATCAATGGTGGAGTGGGAATCGAAGACACCCGCAATGGAAGCTTCCAGACCATGTACAGGAGGAGCGTCGCCACGACCTCCCAAACCCCACCACCGGAGGAGAAGATCGCATTCTCGTCGAAGGACATGCCCGACCGTGAAGATCCATTTTGTGACGCCCAGGTGATCCAGATGGCGATTGAAAATTACACGGTCTCCCGAATTCTGGTTGACAATGGGAGCTCGGTGAATGTGATCTTCAAAGGGTCCTTCGAGGCGATGATGGTGGAGGCTAGGAGGGTGTTGGCCTCGGATGTGCCGTTGTTTGGATTTTCAGGGGAGAGGAAGGAAGTCGTAGGATGAGTTGGGCCTCATGTGACGCTGGGGGGTGTTGAGGAATTGTCGGTTTGTCATCGTTGATGCTTCGAGCAGTTATAACGCCATCTTCGGGCGTCCCCTCATCAGAGCTTTTCGCTGCATCTCATCCTCATTCCATTAATGCCTCAAGTTAAACAGTGGGGGGGTCCAAGTCTGGGTCAGAGGGAACCCAAAGGTGGCAAAACAATGTTATGTAACTGCCGTCAACATCATATCTTGGATGGCGGGGGCAGAAGAGTTGGGAAGAGAGTTGAGAACGCAAGAGGAGTCAGGATGTGAGGCATAAGTGGTCGGGCAAGAAGTCGCTGAGAGGTCGGAGGCGCCGAAGGTTGTGGTCGAGATGGTGGAGGGAGGAGATGAAGGAGAGGAATGTGCCCATGAGGATATGGGAGTGGAGTTGCAGGGGTGTCTCGCCGAGGCGATGGAGGTTGAAGAGGCAAAGGTGGAGGAGGTACTGACGCAGGGGCATAAGTTGGGAAGTGAGTGGGAGCAGTCCAGGCTGGAGCCAGCAGAGGGGGTGGTGGAGATGGAGGTTGTCACAACCCGCATTTTTCCAACAATTTAATTATATCAGAGTAAGGGAAAAATACGCGTCATGATGTCACGCCGTGCAGGGGATAACTGCAGACATTCAGGCAAGACTCCAAACTCTACAGTTTTAAAAGAAAACATACATTATTATGAATGAAATCAAGTTTAAGTTATGATGATTGCCGTATCCCTCGGCTCAGTGGATCATCTAGTCCACGATTCTAAATATAATTTATACGCTTGCATAATATACTTGTTTAATTTGACTCTAACATCCTACATGAGTATAAATGTCCCCGAAAAACAACTCATGTTAAACAGACTCTAGATTTATAATAAGTATAAGAAAAGTCTTTACGCTAATCAGGAAAATAGTGACTTAGTTTTAAAAGAAATTGCATGGATGCTTTACTAATAATAGGTTTTTATAAGTTTAAAAATATCTAACATGCAGTCATAGCAATAAATCATCCCAGAGAGCAAGTAATCTAAACCAAACATAAGAAAACGACATCAGCTAGCAAGTGCCAAAAATCAACAATCCTGTGGGCGTCAACAACCTGACACGAACCCACAGTACAAAGTATGTCTGAAACTAGGAAAGGAAAACTGAAACAACAACTACCTCGCTACGGCGAGGGGAAAAAAACCACAGCCAACACTGCTGCTTCAAGGACTCCAAAACCGGCTCCGCTACCTGCTATTGCTCCGAACCTGAGGCATTCCAAAGACAGAACACCTCAGCAAGAGGGAACAAATGGTGGCAGAAAAAGTACGTAAAATAAAAAAAAGGTCAAATGGGGTACCAACCCAAGACCAACAGTACTTAAGTAAGGCATCGAACAAGAAAAGAAAGAAATACATACGTGAATCGTCACGTACTCCAACAAATACATCAGATTTCTCAAGGATAAAAGGGAACAAAAATAAGTAAAAACATAAGGAAGAAATTTAACTACCTTTACTAAGCACCTGTGGTCGACTCTACCCAAAAACACGGGCGAGGTGGTCACTCAACTGGACACATCCCTCACGAATAATTTATCCGCTTAACTGCGAGGGAGTCTCATACTCTCCACCATACACCGCAGATGCCCAAAAAGAATACGGGCGAGGTGGTCACTCAATTGGAGACACCCCTCACGAATAATTTATCCGCTTAACTGCGAGGGAGTCTCATACTCTCCACCATACACCGCAGATGCCTAAAAACCCGGTAGACTTCCACAAGGTACAATAAAGAAGTCAGACAACACAGATGTTGTTTTATCCACTAACTCCCGCAATTTTAGAAACCCAAAGAAACCACAACGCATAAAGCTCGAGACTTGGCTCGTCAGATTCTAATTGACACTTCTAGTTTCACGACATGGTTGATCAACCCTTAAGAACGATTTACAATCCTAAATAACTCTAATCCGTTCAATAACGAAATCTAAGGCGTTTAAAGCCATCAATAGGACACTTCAAGAGCGATCAAACATATCCGGACAAAAATCGAGTTCACCATGACAAAACGTTACAACCTCATGTGATCATTGAGAAGGTTAATCATAACAATAATTTGGAAGAATAAGTGTAGAAAATTTTAAGGAACATGAAAACATAGCCGTTACCATCAAATCGGACAAGGAGAAACGAGGGGAAACCACCACTTGCCTTGGTTTTACCGGAAAAGTCCTCTGAATCACTCCACATCGTAGATCGGGGCAAAAGGATTTATGACGTCGTGGCGTTACTGATCGACGTCAACCTATGATCGAATAGATCATTAACTGATCGAGTGAGGCTACCACGCAGGTGATCGAACAAATCATCAATCCTTGGCAGGGGATATCTATTCTTAATGGTCACCTTATTCAATTCTTTATAATCGATGCAAAGCCTCATCGATCCATCCTTCTTCTTTACGAACAAAACCGGAGAACCCCAAGGAGAAGAACATGGTCTAATAAAACCACACCTCAGCAACTCATCGAGCTGAGTACGCAACTTATCCAACTCACGCGGAGCCATACGGTATGGTGTCTTAGCAATTGGGCGAGTACCTGGCTCGAGGTCTATCACAAACTCTATCTCCCTTTCAGGAGGAAGTCCTGGAAGGCTATCAGGAAAGACATCTGAAAACTCTCGCACCACAGAGACATCTTCAAGACGTGGTGTAACAAAAGCTGTTTTCAGAGCAGAAATAGAAACTAAAAATGCCTCGCAACCAAACACTATAGCACGACAAGGACGTACCGCAGAAAAGACAGGGGAAACTCTGTCCTGAAATCCATAGACGCTCATAGGTTGGCCGTCGTCCATCCTGCAATCCAATCTCTTAGCCTTGCACGTGATGACCACATCATACTTGGACAGCCAGTCCATGCCCAAAATCACATCAAAATCAGCCAGGTCTAAAATCATCAGATCCGCAAAGGCCAGAAAATTTCCAAGATGAATTGGGCATCTCAAAACTCCTTGATTAGATATCACCGAATCACCAGAGAGAAGCTTGACGTTGAAGGAGTCTCTCAATTGATCCACATCCAGACGATGTTTATCAACAAACCTCCGGGCCACAAAGGAATGGGTGGCACCCGAATCGAAAAGAACGCGCGACCACCTATTCCGCACCTTAAACTCCCCTAAAACCGTAACATACATAACTAAACGAACGATAACTAGGGCAACAACGATAAATAATAAGGATATTTTAAACTTGGGCTAACCAGATATCACTTGCGTAGAGGTTTGAGCTTCGTCGCTGGTCATCACGTTCAGCTTTCTTTTTCCTTTATCCAGGGTTGGTGGCAGCAGCAAAGCTCAAAGCGGGGCAGGCTATAGTGGGGACTGAGCCCGGGGGCACGAAGATTTCTGGTGTCCCTTCTGCCATCACGGGAAGCAAGTCCTTTCTTTCATCCAGCACCGACTCACATCATGACCCTTCGTTGCACAGAACGAGCACAAGCTCTCCCTTGGGTGCACGTTGGATGGCATGCACCTGCTGCGGCCTCAGGGTGGCAGTCCTCTTGAAACACCTTTCGTAAGGGTGGCCAGGACGACCACAGAAACTACACACTTCCTTACCTTTCTTCTTCGAAGAAGGGCCAGATGCCCTGGAGTTACCATCCTCAACACCTTTTCTCTTATCTTTCCTCACCGCAGCACCTCGATTCTTGGCATTTTCAATCGCCTCAACTTTCAATGCGGCTTCCACTGCCTCAGCAAAGTTCTCTGCTCTATAAGCGCATGCCAACTGCTGGACATCGCTTCTTAGTCCTCCAAAGAATCGCTTAAGTCTACCCTCCTCCGAAGCTACCAAATCGGGGGCAAATCTGCTCAACTTGCTAAACTCAATCTCGTTATCGCTCACTGTGAGCTGTCTCTGCTTCAGATGCAGGAAGTTATTCATCAAATGGTCCTGCTCGACCGAGGGTAGAAACTTTTCAACAACATTTTCTTGAAAGACTCCCAAGAACATCCTTCCTTCAGACTCTTCTTTTCACGAATCCACCAGTTCTTTGCCAATCTTTTTAGCTGGTAAGCTCGAATCATTACTTTCTGGGCTTCTACAATCCCGGAATATGAAAACATCTTCTCAATAGAGATGATCCAATCATCTAAAACCATAAAGTAAGCACTCCCGTCATAGGTAGGAGGTCTCAACTGCTGGAAATGCGAGATAAAGTTCATCTCCGGTGGTATCGTCACTGGGGACACCAGAGGGCAGGAGTATCGGGTATAGCTTGGCCCAAGACAGGCTCTTGCACTAAAGGTTGTTGTGCGGGGGCGGCAGACAACAAAGACTGAATTTGCGATTGTGTCGCAACCAATTGTCTCGACAGAGCCTCATTGCTTTGACGCAGACCCTCGATAATCGCATCACTTTGCGCACCTGATGACTCACCCTCCGACTGGGGAGTTGACCTCATCGCAGGACGCTTTGGTAGCATTTCTAAAAAGCAAACGAACAACTCAACAAAATCCTAGCTTATGACAAAGCAAAACGATTAGTTCAGACCATTCTTAAAAGACACTTGCTTAAGCTGCAACTTGCTCAGGGAGTTTATAATGATGATATGTCCTATTTAGGATGATATCATATCATCTTATTGACTCATGTGCCTATGATATGAATTTATGGATTCTTTATTCTTATTTAAAATCATGTGTGTACATGTGTCATTATGTAAACCTTAACTTAGCACGCGTGCTTATGCGATGATATGCAATGTATGCAGTGCTATGCATTCTAAAAAGGCCTTAATGCATGCATGAGCGGCGTACACATGAAATGTTATGCATATCATACTACATAACATCGCATGCAACGGGAAAGGAAAACGTGCTAATGGGCATTCATGTGGTGAGGTTATGCATCCCGTACTACATAACCCTCACATGTTGCCATATATGGTGGATCCATATACAAACACATATTATGCATCCCATACTACATAATATGCCCCGTATACTTCTTATCATGCTATGAATGTAGTGACTATGCTTCGGTTAAGACGTACTGATAACACATCGGTGTGTGTATGAAATGTCACTAAACAACTAACACTAACAAGGGAAGGTTGCCCGACCAGTTGTCAAGCAACCTCCCTCTGATACCAACTATCACAACCCACATTTTTTCAACAATTTAATTATATCAGAGTAAGGGAAAAATACGCACCGTGATGCCACATCGTGCAGGGGATAACTGCAGACATTCAAGCAAGACTCCAAACTCTACAGTTTTAAAAGAAAACATAAATTATTATGAATGAAATCCAGTTTAAGTAATGATGATTGTCGTATCCCTCGGCTCAGTGGATCATCTAGTCCACGATTCGAAATATAATTTATACGCTTGCGGAAGATACTTGTTTAATTTGACTCTAACACTCTACATGAGTATAAATGTCCCCGAGGAATAACTCATGCTAAACAGACTCTAGATTTATAATAAGTATAGGAAAAGTCTTTACGCTAACCAGGAAAATAGTGACTTAGTTTTAAAAGAAATTGCATGGATGCTTTACTAATAATAGGTTTTTATAAGCTTAAAAATATCTAACATGCAGTCCTAGTAATAAATCATCTTAGAGAGCAAGTAATCTAAACCAAACATAAGAAAACGACATCAGCTAGCAAGTGCCAAAAATCAATAATCATGTGGGCGTCAACAACCTGACACGAACCCACAGTACAAAGTATGTTCGAAACTAGGAAAGGAAAACTGAAACAATAACTACCTCGCTACAGCGAGAGGAAAAAACCCACAGCCAACACTGCTACTTCAAGGACCCCAAAACCGGCTCCGCTACCTGCTATTGCTCCGAACCTGAGGCATTCCATGACAGAACACCTCTGCAAGAGGGAACAAATGGTGGCAGAAAAAGTAAGCAAAAAAAAACAAAGGTCAAACGGGGTACCAACCAAAGACCAACAGTACTGAAGTAAGGCATCGAACAAGAAAAGAAAGAAATATTTACGTGAATCGTCACGTACTCCAACAAATACACCAGATTTCTCAAGGCTAAAAGGGAACAAAAATAAGTAAAAACATAAGGAAGAAATTTAACTACCTTTACTAAGCACCTGTGCTCGACTCTATCCAAAAATAAGGGCGAGGTGGTCACTCAACTGGACACACCCCTCACGAATAATTTATCTGCTTAACTACGAGGGAGTCTCATACTCTCCACCATACACCGCAGATGCCCAAAAAGAACACGGGCTTGGTGGTCACTCAACTGGACAATCCCCTCACTAATAATTTATCCGCTTAACTGCGAGGGAGTCTCATACTCTCCATCATACACCGTTGATGCCCAAAAATCCGGTAGACTTCCACAAGGTACAATAAAGGAGTCAGATGGTTTTATCCACTAACTCCCGTAATTTTAGAAACCCAAACAAACCACGACGTATAAAGCTCGAGACTTGGCTCATCAGATTCTACTTGACACTTCTAGTTTCACGATATGGTTGATCAACCCTTATGAACGATTTACAATCCTAAATAACTCTAATCCGTTCAATAACGAAATCTAAGACGTTTAAAGCCATCAATAGGACACTTCAAGAACGATCAAACATATCCGGACAAAAATCGAGTTCAACATGACAAAACGTTACAACCTCATGTGATTATTGAGAAGGTTAATTATAACAATAATTTGGAAGAATAAGTGTAGAAAATTTTAAAGAACATGAAAACATAGTCGTTACCATCAAATCGGACTAGTAGAAACGAGAGGAAACCACCACTTGCCTAAGTTTTACCGAAAAGGTCCTCTGAATCACTCCACGTCGTAGATCGGGGCAAAAAGATGCGGGAGGAGTTAAAATCTGAAGAATAACGGCCAAAAAAGAGGTTAGAGCCGAAAACCCCTAACAAGAAAACTCAAGGAATGGGGAAAAATTTACCACGATAGCGTAGCTCTCGGCGAGTGCTTTTCGGATCTATGTTCGGTTGAAGATTTCGAGCACCGGAGCACCGTCGGCGGCCACCGGAAGATTTACGAAAAAGAAACTCTCTCTCACTCGCTGCTCTGGTTCGAAAGAATAATATCGGAGAAGATGAAGTTCGTTTCTAAAACCTAAGTCTAAGAATATATATATATTTATGTTTATAAAAAGTTTTGTCAAAAAAAACGGGTTATTACGAGCGGTTTCGCGGGAATCGAAAATAGGGGTCTAAGATGGCTTTCAATCGAAAAGTAGTCAACATAAAGGTTGTAGATCTCGTCGACACAAACAAATTTCATGTTGACCATTTTTTGTACGACACCATTTTGACCCTCAAAACGGTGCCCGAACTCTGACTGTACAGAACCACTCGAGTGGAATGGGTCTACTCGAGAAGGAGAAGTCTACTCAAGAAGGTGACTCGAGAGGGAGGTAAATACTCGAGATGGAGACTTGGGAACTCGAGAGAAACATCTGGAACTTGAGAGGATAGGTATAGAACTCGAGTGAATTAATTCTACTCGAGAGAGAATACTTAGAACTCTAGTGGATCAAGTCTACTCGAACTTGACATGAGTTGCTTTGGGAAAATCAAAAATAGGGGTCTAAGATGGCTTCCAATCGAAAAGTGGTCAACATGAAAGTTGTAGATCTCGTCGAGACGAACAAATTTTATGTTTACTATTTTTCCATACGATGCCGTTTTAACCCTCAAAAATGCGCCGAAACGTAGACTATACATGACTACTCGAGAGGAATGGGTCTACTCGAGAAAGAGAGCAAAGTACTCGAGAGGAACGCATAATACTCGAGTAAAATCACTAGGACTCGAGAGAATTCAATATTACTCTAGAATAAAACAATAATACTCGAGATAAATCAATAGTACTAGAGTAGATCAAAGGTACTCGAGTAGAAATCAATAATACAGCTTATTTACGAGCAGTTTTGGGAAAATTGAAAATATGAGTATAAGATGGCTTCAAATCAAAAGGTGGTCAACATGAAAGTTGTTGATATCGTCGAGACGAACAAATTTCATGTTTACCCTTTTTTGATACGACGCCGATTTGACCCTCGAAACGGCATCCGAGCGAAATCTGAAACGGGCTACTCGAGAATGCAGAGGTGATCTTGAAAACACAAAACATCATCAAAGATGGAGAAATCTTGGAGAGTTCCAAGTTCAGCCCTTTTGCGGATGCACTGGAGTGCGGGATCAGATGACTGCAAATCCTTCACCTGCTCTACCCATAAAGGACTAAAAACCTCTTCATGACCCTCGGGTGCGATGGATATGCCCATCCAACCGAGGTCATCATTCAAGGCTCCAAGAATACCTAACATGGGCGTACAAGCGGCGGCAGAAGCATGTCGGCTCAACGCATCTGCCAGTGAGTTGACTTTACCAGGAACATACATGAGCTACAAATCGTAATCCGCTATGAATTCAAGCCAACGCCTCTGCCGAAGATTGAGATCCTTCTTAACGAAAATATACTCAAACTCTGGTGGTCGGTGAAGAAGTGACACTTCACGCCATAGAGATAATGACGCCAAAGCTTCTAGGCAAACACCACCGCAGCGATCTCCAGATCATGAGTGGGGTAGTTGCGCTCATGAATCTTCAGCTGCCTCGACCCATAAGCGATAAGATGATCCTCTTGCATCAGGACACAACCCAAACTAACTCAAGAAGCATCCGTATAAGCTGAAAAGTCTAACCTCTCTGACAAAAGAGCTAAAACTGGTGCTGAACACAAACGTTGTTTCAATTCAGAAAAAGCCTGCTCACACTGATCTGACCACTCGAACCTGGCATGCTTTTGAGTTAGCTTTGTCGGAGGAGCAGCAAGAGAGGATAAATCCTTGACGAAACTCCGGTAATAGCCAGTCAAACCAAGGAAACTGTGGATCTCAGTAGGGGTAGACGGTCGCTTCTAGTCCATAACTTCGGAAATCTTGGCCGGGGCAACAGAGAGTCCATCACCAAAAATGACGTGGCATAAGAAAGCAACACGATCTTACCAAAACTCATATTTCACCAGCTTGGCATAAAGTTAATGCTGACGAAGGGTGGGGAGAGTAAGTCTGAGATGGGCTCCATGCTTCTCACGAGTCTTGAAGTTGACCGTGATATCCAATAAAAACGATGATGAACTTATCCAGATACTCACGGAAGACATGATTCATCATATCCATGGAAGCGGAAGGGGCGTTAGTCAACCCAAAATACATCATCAAGAATTCGAAATGTCCATAACGAGTCCGGAAGGCCGTCCTAGGAATGTCGGATTCCTTAATCTTCAACTGATGGTAACCCGATCTTAGGTCTATCTTGGAAAAGACGGTACTGCCTTTAAGCTGATCAAACAGGTCATAAATGCGCGGGAGAGGATACTTATTCTTAATGATTACCTTATTCAGATCCCGATAGTCGATGCACAATCTCATGGATCCATCCTTCTTCTTAACAAAGAGAGCGGGGGCTCCCCAAGGAGAAGAGCTGGGACGAATATACCCACGCTCGAGCAACTCATCTAACTGCGATCTAAGCTCCTCCAGTTCACGCGGTGCCATATAGTATGGAGCTTTAGATAAGGAGCGCGTTACAGGCTTTACCTCAATAGAGAACTTTACATCTCGATCAGGAGGCAACCCAGGCAACTTGGCGGGAAACACGTCAGGAAACTCAAAAGTAATCGGGATAGACTCGAGTTGAGGAGAGGTAGCGTCTGAATGCAAAGCATACACAAAAAAAAATAGAACATCCTTGGCTAAAAAGCCGAGTGATGCGACAACAGAGATTACCTTCAGGTGGTTGTAGGTGGTCTGAACATGAATGTTGTAGTCCTTGTCATCGATACTGAGATTGACCCTCTTTGCCACACAGTCCAGCTTCACTCGATACGTCATCAGCCAATTCATACCCAAGATTACGTCGAACTCTGTCATATCCAGAACTATGAGGTCAGCGACGAATTGCAATCCACCAAGCAAGATCGGACAATTGAGAATGCCTCTAGTTGAGAGGTGCTGATGACCGGGCACAAAAATCTCAAAAGGAACCTCAAGTGACGAAGTAGGCTAACTATATAAGTTCACAATATGACTCGCAATAGAGGAGTGAGATACATCAGAATCAAATAAGATTTGCATCCACTTATTCTTGACCCTAAAACTCCCTAAAAAGGAAAATCATAACGCATTTCAAGATTATTCGGTACTTAGACACGTCAAATTAAGAATTGCAGTAAATTAAAACTCTACACAAAGTGTACCAGAGATGACGTCGGTAGATGTGAGCGCCTTGTCCTGAGTGATGACGTTCAACACGACCTTGCCCTTCTCTTGGGCTCCAAGAATAACCTACAGAGGCTGAGCGGGGATCAGACTTTCCTTTACGCTGCAATCTTTGGCAAAGTTCCCAACCTGCCCACATCTGAAGCAGGTATTCTGCTTGCGGCGACAGTCTTTCACCAAGTGACCCGACCTCTTGCAGTAAGCACAGACGGAGGAGGCAGAGGCAAGCGTCATTTGTGGCTGTTGAGCAGGAACAACCATCTTCTGCATCTTCAGGAGGAAACGACAGACTTGGGCGATATGGCCAACCTTGTGGCAGAAAAGACACACCTCCGTGGACTTGGAATCTTTCCCCTGAGGTGGAGCACCCTTGCGCTTGTGGTCAGATGCAGCGGCATTGCTTGTACCATGCTGGATTTTCTTGGCGGCATGATCCAGCTCAATAGCTTTAACCTGCAAGGCAGCTCCAACAGTCTCGCTGTAGGTGGTGGCGCCATAGGCTACCACATGCTGACGTAAATCATGACGGAGGCCTTTCACGAAACGGCTGATCTTCTTGGACTCATCAGGCGCGAACTCTGTGGCAATGAAAGATAGGCGAGAGAACTCTATCTCATATTCGGTCACTGTCCTGTCAGGCTGCTGAAGGGACAGGAACCTCTTAGCTAACTTGTCTCGCTCCACAGAAGAGGGAAACTTCTCTATGAGCGCGTCCTTGAACTGTCCTAAGGTCATGTCGGAAGAATTGGGGAGACTACGGCGCTGAAGCCACCAGGTGTACGCATCCTCGGTTAGCTAGTAGGCTGTAAGAAGAACTTTCTGAGTATCAGGAACTCCAGTATACTCGAAGTGTTTCTCCATCTAGGAGAGCAACTCAGAAATGACGAAGAAATCTAAGTTTCCATTGAAAGACGGTAGATTTTGCCTCTTGAATGCCAACGTATCTGCCATCACTACAGGAGGAGCACCCAGACTTGACACGAGCGGGGCCACTAGGGTGGCAGCAAGCAAGCCAGTTCCAAAACCAGGTGCAGGAGGGGTGGATCCAAGGACGTTGGTAATAGTAACTCCAGCTGTTCCTGCGTTGCTGGAATTAAGGGTTGGATCAGGAGTTTGACGATCCTCTTCCAGACGAGTGAGGCGTTCGAGAATCTGCCTCAGCAGCTGGTCAATGATGTCTCCAGGAGCTTCCTTAGCAGGTGGGGTAGCCTTCTTGCGCTGCGATCGCTTAGGCGCCATCTAGAAAGAGACACAAATGAATCGAATAAGAGAAATAGTCGAACTAAATAGAAAGGGTTGAAGTAGAAGTTATAGCATTTTTATACTATTGGATAAGTAAGTCATGCATTAGTTACAACATTTTCATTGGACAACTCTAGGTAATGCTCATATCGCATGCAATGTCAAAAAAATTTATAATTTCATGTGTGTACAATCACCATCTGTTGTTCTTAGTTTAACACTTGTGCAATTAGTTATGTTATGCATGCAATACCATTATGCCTAGAATGCATTCCTAACAATGTTCATGAATAAATAGACATGACATGTTAAGCGCTCATATCACTTAACATGTCATGCATATTATGATTCTAATGCTAACACACTTGTAAATATTAAACCGCCCATATAATTTAATATTCACAAGCGGTGTGTATCCTAATGGGAATTCATATGCACAAAAATGTTAAGTTTTCTCATAACTCCTTAACATTCATGTGTATACTACTCATGCTTATGAGTGAGTGTGTGCGTGTTTCAGCCGCGAACAACAGATAATGACGAATGTGTGAAGTGATGATGCATGTACATATATATAAAAAATAAAGTTCAAAATATTTGATAATTTCAAAGTACTTCATTTGTTTGGAGCAAACATCCCTCTGATACTAACTGTCACGACCCGTCTAATAACAACCATCAGAGTGCGCTACGGGCGGGTCGTGATGCCACAAACATGGGTAAAGGAAAATTCCATGTCTGTTAGGAGGGATAAAAATTTAAATTTAGTTTTAAAAAAATAATTAACTTTGAAGAAAGGAAAATTCCATTTGTTTTGTTTTATGTGCGGAAGCTTGAATGAGACAGTGATGCACATGCACTTTGATAAAATCTCATGATACACACACAGCACCGATACAAAAGTAAATGCAATGACTAAAGAAGTGAGCATGTCATTAATTTATTATTGTGGTACAATAATGAAAGTCTACGAGTTGTCCATGAAACAGAAGAAAATGACTGATAATACTAATACATGATATCAAAATCCAATAGTAAAGGAAACATATACATATAACCTGGCTACACCACAACAAACAAAGTAAAACTCCAGGAATACAGGAACTTAGTACTGAATAGCTCAGGAAGAAGGCGGCGTAGTCACGGAACCTATGACAAATTAAAACAAGAAGGAAAATGCCTCAGAACTTAGGATATAAACAGTGAGCAGGTTAATTAATTTAAAAAAAGAGCAGAAATAAACAGACATATTTGGGTACCATTTTATCTTGTAGTAAAGCTAGTAAACATGCAAACAACAGAGTCAACAAAAATTCGTAAAATTGTTAGGCTACTCCGGTGTTTAGCCTAAAATCATTCAAGTAATATTGTAAGCCGTAATCGATGAAGTGTTGTAGGTGTTCCAGCAGGCGCACATGATTCACACTCAGATCCGCGTGAAAGTCTTGTTGGAATTGATATCCTGCTTGCCGTGACCAAGCCAGCAGACAGTGCCCCGGTTAGACGCTACATTTCAAGGATTGCTTACGACCACAGAATTGTTTTAAGTATCTCATATTTTAGTGACACTCTGTCATATTATATATTGTCAAAAAAATATGTCGGTTCAGAGGTTATCAAATAACATGTGTAATCATAGAAAACAGGTACAATGACTAAATCCAATGTTTGCAAGTGAGATGAGGTTCTCTACTTGCCTTAAGGCGAAACCGAAACTGACGGTGACAGCTAAGCGGCGCAAAACAGGCCGAAGGCTCTATCTGAACCTGTTCAAGACCCAAAAATTAAAGAAACATTCGCCTTAATGAGGCTTTTTACGCTTGACTAGGCATTGCTAATCGCACAACACATCAAAAGAGGAGTTAGAAAATTTTACCTCCCTCAAGAATGAGGGGAGAGGGAACTATCATGAGGAAATCGGGGTTCTGGCAGTGCTTAGGTTCAGAAAACCCTAAATTGGAGAGGTCTTGGAGCAATCCCACCGCTAGATCCGATGAGCGGCATCGAAAACACAAATAAAAATTGGGATTAGACGGATATACGACAAACACATGAAGGGTCGACGAAATTACATCGTTTGGAGCATAAAGAAATTACAACAATATCTAGAAAAAAAATCTGGAATGAGGGGGAAATGAGAGCTTCTTACCCAAGGAACCAAAATCGGACTCAAAAATCCGAGGAGAGACGGATACGAGTAAGCCCTAAGTGACCCACTTCTGATCTACAAGCCGAAACGAGGAGAAGCTAGGGTTTCTGGATCAGAGATAAGGGAGACGAAGAGGGCTTGTATACAAGCTCTTGTCCAGGAGCAGTCTTCAAGTATCGAAGAATATGTTCGACAGCCTAAAGATGAGAGATACGTGGCTCATGTATGAATCGAATGACAACTCCAACAGCAAATGATATATCAGGTCTAGTAATAGTGAGGTATATCAGCTTTTCACAAGACGACGATAATACTCTTGATTCAGAAGGAGCAAATCGGAGTTCGAGGCATGTGCACAAAGCTTGTGATTGATATCCATAGGAATGTCAGCAGACTTGCATCCAGAATAGCCTGCATCATGAAGTAAGTCAAGAAAGTACTTTCTCTAAGATAACACAAGCCCATCAGGTCTCCGAGCCACTTCGAGACCAAGAAAATATTGAAGGCTTCCCAAGTCCTTTGTTTGAAACACAGTTACTAGATGTTATTTGATCATCTGTATTCCTAAAAGACCATCTTCTGTAATCAGAATATCATCCACATAAAACAAAAGAATCGCTGTGCCTGTTGGACGATGATGAGTGAACAGAGAGAAGTCGGCCGAACTCCGAGTGAACCCAACAACACTAACGGTCTTACTAAATTTGTCAAAACATGTCCGAGGAGTCTTTTTGAGACCATATAGAGACTTCTTCAGACAACAGACAAGAGACTCCCCCGTGTTCTCAAACCCGTGAGGTTGCTGCATATAAACGGTCTCCTATAAATTGTCATTAAGAAAAGCATTTTTGATATCCAGTTGGTACAATGGCCAGTGGCGGTGAACAACGAGAGAGATCAACACACAAACTGTATTGAGTCTAGCAACTGGAGAAAAGGTCTCATCATAATCCAGACCTTGTTGTTTAGTGAAGTCGCGAACTACTAAATGAGCTTTCAAATGGTGAATCGTCCCATCTGAACCCTGTTTGACGGCAAACACCCACTTACATCCCACACAAGATTGTCCAGGAGGAAGTGGGACCAAATCCCAAGTGTGGTTTGCCCAAAAAACAGACATTTTCTCGTCCATAGCTACCTGCCACCCGGGATATTGAAGAGCCTCTTGCACAAATTAGGGGTGGGAATAGAAGGTAAAGACATAGCACTTTGTCGGAGTTCCGGAGAGAGACAATGAAAAGAGACATAATTTGTCATCGGGTGGGCAGTGAAACCTGTTGCCGGATCCGCCGGCTGCAATACATCATTAGAGGAGGGCATCTCTCGTAAGGTAGTAGATTAAGAAGGACGTCGAGTGTACACACGGATGATATGTGGTTTAGGTGGGATTGGTGTTGGAAGGAGAGGTGTTGAATGAACAGGGATAGCAGACCACAGAAGAGGAGGCGGAAGTGGAGAATTAGCTGGTTGAGAGTAATATGGCTGATCTTCGAGGAATGTGACATCAGCAAAAGTAACAACCTTGCGATCTTTGGGAGAAAAATAAACGTAGCCCTTCTAGGTCCGAGAGTAACCTACAAACATATATTTAGTAGCACGTGAAGCAAGTTTGTTAGTGGATGGGACAAGATGATGAACAAAGCACACGGAGCCAAACACGCGAGGGGTGATGGAGAAATGAGGTTTGGAGGGAAAAAGAAGATTGAAGAGAACCGCAAAATTGAGAATGGAGGAAGACATGCGGTTAATAAGAGTGCAGGCGGTAGAAACCGCAAAATTCCAATATTGTTTGGGTACATTCATTTGAATCATAAGAGAGTGAGTGACCTCAAGCAGGTGACGATTCTTGCATTCAGCCACGCCATTTTGTTGGTGGGTATAGATACAGGAGGTTTGATGGATGATCTCAAACTCAACACATAAGTGTGCAAATACATGACTAGTGTATTCACGGGCATTATCGGTGCGGAGAGTTTTAATTTTAGTGGAAAATTGGTTGCGAGTTTCAATGAAAAGTACGGAATACATCAGATAATCCAGAGCGTTCACGAAGGAGATACAGCCAGGTCACCCGAGAGTAGTCATCTACAAATGTGACAAAATAACGATATCAAAAAACACTAGCAATTTTGTAGGGTCCCCACATATCTGAGTGTACTAGATCAAAGGGAACAGAACTCCGAGTAGTATGTGGTGAGAACATAGACCGATGATGTGTCCCATAGATACAAGGATCACACTTGAATTCTTGGAGGGAAACTTCGGGGAGAGATTTTTTGAGTATGTTCAAAGAAGCGTGACCAAGATGCCGATGTCAATCAACAGAGCTAATAGAGGACAACACCGTTGGAGTAGAGGGGTCAAGGAGATAGATACCATTTGACAGATGCCCTCTTCCGATGATAGACTGTGTCTTGCGATCCTTCACAACACACAAGTTGGAAGAAAAAATTACATCACAATCAAGTTCAGTAGTGAGACGACCAATAGAGAGAAGGTTGAAAGGAGAGCCCGGAACATGAAGGGCAGAGCGAAGAGTGAGGGAGGGAGTAAGGTGAATATATGCCGTGCCAGAAACGGGAATGGTGTCCCCACTAGCAATAATAATGAACTTGGGATGCACTGAGTTCAAATATTATGGTGGTTTTCGTGAGGTAATGTGGTGAGAGGCACCAGAATCCAAAATACAGGAAGAGCTATAAGCAATGTAGGAGGTACCACCATCGGAAATAGACACCACAAAACTCGGAGGACAGTTGATCATCTTGCAAGGAACAATCTGCAGCGGGCACAAGCAACGACTGAGAGAGGCCGCAGCGGTCACGGTGACAACGCACCAGCGACAAGAAAGTCCACAACCAGCGCGGTAAGAGACAGGCTCCAGCGGTCACAGTGTCAACGCACCTGCGGCAAGGAAGGTCACGACCAACGGTTAGAAGAGAGCTCACAATGGAAAGAAACAAGCCGCGACGGTAAGGAAGCACCCCCCATCGGCTAAGGAAAAACAGAAGCAATGCGGCTAGGATCCTGAGCTGCAGCGGTTGACCATAGCGGGAAGAAGAAGCCCGCAGTGGTTAGAGGAACGACGACAAGAATCCTGGGCGGGCAGCGACCAGAAGAAACAGAGTCCGGCAAACAGGCACTAGACCGTGGGGTAAGAAGCAGACCGCAACAAGTGCAAAGGCCGGGCGGTTAGAGGCAGACCGCACCAAGAAAAACCCGACGAATAGGAAGTTAGAAGCAAACCGCAATACTAGACGCGAACAGGCACCAGTCCGTGTGGTTAGAAGCAAATCGCAACAAAATCGGTAGAGGCAGTCCGTGCGAATAGCCATGCGAGCCAAGCGATCCGAGAAGCGCAAATCAACAAAGCAGACGGCAAGAGAAGAGCGATAAGGCAAGGAACTCCTAGCGACAAGAAGAAGACCGCGCGACAAGAAGGCTCTGTAGCAGGGGAGAACTCCTTGCGACAAGGGCGAAAGGAATCCTTGCGACAAGGAGACCGCGCGGCAAGAAAAGAAGCTGCAGCGATAAGACCGAGAAGAGGACATGAGGTCGCAGCGGACAGGGACAGGTCGCAGCGGGTAGAACAAGAGGCCAGTCGGTTAGATCCGGGTAGATCTCACCACGGGAAGAGGGGAAGCCGCAGCGGGTAGAGAGCAGCCCGTAGATAGGGAAAAGACGCCATAAAAAATCCACCAGACGGATAGACCAAGCCGCAGGAAGAAGGAAAACCGGAGGAAGCTCGGAGAGGTTAGAAAAGTAGCCGCACGAGAGTAGGGTCCACTTGCCAGAGAGCGGAAGGCCTATAAGAGGAGCGTAGAAGAGAGAGGAGGTCGATCCACGGGAGAGAGAGATAAGAGGCGGTTAGAAGGAACAAGGCCGCAGAAGCTATGCGGTTATGCAGAACCACAGACCGCCTGGTTAACCGGAAGACTGAGCGGTTAGAAACAAAACAGGCCGGACCATTCCCTTGATACCATGTAGAAAATGGTTCGAACCTTGTATATACTTCTTGAATACAAAAAAAAAGTATGAGTACAAATATATAGGAGAGAAGAGAGTAAGCTCTAGCTATACAAACAATGTGAGACTAAACACTAAATCCTACATGGGCCAAATTAATGGGTCAATACATCATTTTTCCTAGTATTTTATAACCGAGTGTAAAATGTATTTATGTATTTTTGTTATTAGTGTGTAGATTTCTCTCTTCCTCAATAAATATCCTTGTAGCCCATTCTTTTAGCAAGGGAATATGATACACACATTGAGTTGGGCGAAAAGCATGCATGGACATGCCAGGTTTATAGCTGTCAGCCTGTCACGGTGGGAGAACCAAAGAAGACCACAAAAAATAATAAATGTTCATCTTGCATGAAGAATAATTATCTTTTATGAGATTATTTTGTATTTTCACATTTCTATTTTGAATTTCATATTTAAAGATTTAAATTTCATATTGATTACCTTTTTATGACTATATAGTTTTAGTTATATGATCTTTTTACGGGTATATATAATAGCCTTAGTTGTAGGATCTTTTTTTATTTTTATATAATAGCCTTGGATGCATGATTCTAGCTATCTTGAATTAATTTGAAAATAGCCTTGGTGTTGGATTTTCTCTCTACTTATTCCTCCTCTTCTTCCTCAAGTCTTCACCATTCGTATGACCTCATTGGCATTAGGAGTTTATTCCCTCGATATTACTTGGTCCAACCTGCCCTCTTCTGGTCGGGATTTTCATGGACGGATGCTCCTTGTGCAATCCAACTATGCCACAGTCTGCCCTCGCGCCTCACTTATCCAATGGCTCTCCGCCGGTTCACCGTGCCCTCTTATCAAATGAGGTTTTTCCATCCACTCAACACTGTTTATGCCAATGCTTCATTCGATTACCAACACCCAAGCTGATGCAGATGCCTTCATCGCTGTACAACCCTGTATCAGGCGAGTGGGTAGGCAGGAGCCATACTCGCCAAAGCCAAGCAGTCCGAGTCCCCTTGGAGAACTCGGCAGGGGGCGAGCTCGGCAGGAGAGATTTCGGCAGGAGGAGTGAGTTCGGCCGCGGCAGATCCTCCCGGCAGGATGGGATGTTTTTAGAAGAGCGAGCTTGCACTCGCCAGAGCCCCAATCGTCAGGCTCTGACCGACCACTGAACTCGCGGCATGCGACCAGGGCAGGCCTTCCCGGCCTTGGCATTGAGTGAGGCCCTCCCACTCAGCGCTCTCAGCGCCCTCCCGGCCTTGGCGTTGAGTGAGGCCCTCCCACTCAACGCTCTCAGCGCCCTCCCGGCCTTGGCGTTGAGTGAGGCCCTCCCACTCAACGCTCTCAGCGCCCTCCCGGCATTGGCGTTGAGTGAGGCCCTCCCACTCAACGCTCTCAGCGCCCTATCGGCCTTGGCGTTGAGTGAGGCCCTCCCACTCAACTCCCAGTGCCCTCCCGGCAGTGGGTCGGCAGGAGCCATACTCGCCAAAGCCAAGCAGTCTGAGTCCCCTTGGAGAACTCGGCAGGGGCCGAGCTTGGCAGGGGAGATTTCGGCAGGAGGAGTGAGTTCGGCCACGGCAGATCCTCCTGGCAGGATGGGATGTTTTTAGAAGAGCGAGCTTGCACTCGCCAGAGCCCCAATCGTCGGGCTATGACCGACCACTGAACTCGCAGCATGCGTCCAGGGCAGGCCTTCCCGGCCTTGGCGTTGAGTGAGGCCCTCCCACTCAGCGCTCTCAGTGCCCTCCCGGCCTTGGCGTTGAGTGAGTCCCTCCCACTCAACGCTCTCAGCGCCCTCCCGGCTTTGGCGTTGAGTGAGGCCCTCCCACTCAACGCTCTCAGCGCCCTCCTTGCCTTGGCGTTGAGTGAGGCCCTCCCACTCAAGGCTCTCAGCGCCCTCCCGGCCTTGGCGTTGAGTGAGGCCCTCCCACTCAACGCTCCCAGTACCCTCTTGGCCTTGGCGTCGAGTGAGGCCCTCCCACTCAACGCTCTCAGCGCCCTCCCGGCCTTGGCGTTGAGTGAGGCCCTCCCACTCAACGCCCTTTGGTTTTTGGCCCCAGCACTCGGCAAGTAGCAGGCGGGTAGGACCAGCCGAGTTCGTACTCGCCAAGAGGCCGAGCAGAAGCGGCGCGTGCCAGCTCCGCCAAGCACTCGCCGCCCTTGCCGAGTAGAGACTGTTGAGGGGTACTCGTTGTAATGCCCCGAAACTAATAGGGTGACGGGTAGTGTTTTGAGCCAAATATGTGTTTTGGCAGGGGTGACACGGCCTGGGACACGGGCCTGTCCCAGGGCGTGTCATGCTCGGGTTAAGTGTTGGCCGCGCGGTCATCAATTTTGGGGTCGACGATCGTCGAAAGGCTGAACACGGCCTAGGACACGGGCGTGTCCAAGGGCGTGTCAGTCACTCGTCGAGTGTGGTGCACACGAGCCATGACACGGGCACAGAAACGGGCGTGTCACATGTGACACGGGCGTGTCTGGTGCCGTATCACAGGCTGTGTCCTTCTCGGGTTAAGAATGTTGGTCGTTGCACACGGGGGTGACACGGGTCGTGACACGGCCGTGTCGCATGCGACACGGGCGTGTCGGAGGCCGTGTCGAATGCCGTGTGCTGGTTATCGAGTCGGTCGAGACGGCGAATGGATGATACGGCCATGCACACGGCCGTGTTGCAACCCGTGTTCGGCCTAGATTTTGTAATTTCAAGCCTAATCGTGGCCGTTCGTTTCCTTGGCTTTGGATCCAATAGTGGGGGGCTATTCCTGAGAGGTTTTGGCCGGGATTTAGGGCTAGAATCCCTCATTTCATCCAAGTGAATCTCTCTCTAAGTTTTAGAGAGAGGGGAGAGCAAGGTGGAGGAAGAGACCAAGATCCGGCCACCGGTGGAGCGTCGGAGCTCCGAATCGCGATCCGAGTCCAGATCCGCGAAGGCGACGCCGTTGCGGTGCTTTCCAACCGCGTAGATTTTTCATGGCGCCGCGGAAGAACCCAAGGGTAACGATTTCTCATCCTAGGGCATGTGAAGCCCTCTTTTCCTTTGCATAGGAAGCCCTCTCTCGCAAGTGAGCGAAGAGTTGGAGCGTTCCTTGGGGTAGATATGTGAAGTCCCCCTTGTATAGAGTCTGTATGCGAAAACGGGCATAGGCATTGTGTGTGAAGCCTATCCGGACAAGTAGAGCCGGATCGGTGATGTTGCATTGCATATGAACCGGGGAAGACTCCGGATTTGGGCATTTTTCGGGTTTTCTACGTGGTAGATTGCAGCAGGGAGCCTTGGAGATTAACTCCAAGGTGCACCCGGAAAACTGGGCAAAAGCGAGTTTTGCCAACACGAAGGGCGGGGAGCCAACGTGAACATAACCAGGTTATGTGATTGTTGTGGAGGAAACGGGACTCGGTGAGTCTTGACCTGCGCATATGGCTTAAATTGTCATTGCGGAATGAGCACGGGTCAGGCGGAACCGTACCCGATCTATGTCGTTCGGTGGGACCGTTGGCATGGATGAGAGTCTTCGGCGGTCTATGACTTAAATTGTCGTGACCAAGGCCATGAAGACAAAATGCTCATATGATTGGCCGTCCAAGGGGCGGTGGTGGAACGGGAACGTCTATGGCTTGAATTGACGTGACGTTGGCCGGTTCGTCATGAATGTGCCCGCGTGCACGAGGTGTGTGGCCGTGCGAGCCTACGCCTGTGATGAAGTGTGTTTACACTATTTTATTGCCTATACTAATAAAGTGCAGGGAAAGAGCATCGCCGCCCCGATTTTGGGGGCGGGATCGTTATAATTGGTCAGCATAGCTGACCGTTGCTTTTGTTTACCACCGGGCGGTGGATTGTGGCTTGCAGGTGCTGCGGAGCCGAGCGGGAAATAGCAGGCTAAAGCCCAAGTTGCTGAGCCGGACCTCGAAGGCCTAATTTTGAGTGTTTCATTGTAATCATGTGTGGCCGTCCTGCGAGCCGAAGTATGAAAACACTTTTATGTCAAACAAACTGTGTAAGGCCTTAAGGCCATTTCTATTTTTGTGTATTGAAACATTCCTGCAGGTGTTATTGTAGTGGACATTCATGCTCTTTGGCCGGGTTCTTTCGTCTTGCAACTTAATTTTAATGCTTCCGCTAGGTGCTTGTGTAGGACGTGTAATTAGTTGAATGGTTTCAACGTGTAACCAATCGGTCTGTCCGTAGTATATGGCATCGGGCCCCGGCCGGACCTACTGCTATATGCCATATGACGGATAGGGGTGTTACAAATTGGTATCAGAGCCATGGTTTCGATCAAACTTAAATGAATTCGTGGGCGAATTCACTTTAAGGGGTGGTGAGCACATGTGTGTGTGTCATTGTTATAACATGAAAAGAACCCATGAATGTCCACTTAGGAATGAAAATACACATGTTTGAGGAACCTGCGTGTTCCTATAATTGCTGTTTGCAATAGTTTTTGGTCGCTTATCGGTGTTTTGTAGGATTATAGGTGACCAGAAGTGGTGCTGGACCGTCGGAACGGCCAGGTTCCGAGGCAAGCAGCGCACTAAGTGAAGCGCCTGCAACACCTCGGTCTGCCGAGACCATTAGGTTGGTGGCAGAAGCTGTCTTTGCTATGATCAACGCGCAACCTGCAAGGAAGGTGCAGCAGCCTGCTCCTGCGGTGGAGCAAGTGCCGCTCCAAGCGGCGGAGCCTAGAAGGATTGAGCAGGTGGCGGTGGAGCCGGAGTTGCCTCGGAGAGCAACTGAGAGACAGCTTAAGCATGTGATGGGCTTCCATCCACCGGTGTTATCGGGAACAGGAACCCCGACCCAGGCTGAAGATTGGCTCTCAAGAGTCAATAGGGTGATGACAGCAACAAAAACGGAAGAGTGGCAAAAGACCACAATAGCGACGTTCCTATTGGATGGGGATGCAAGGTTATGGTGGGAAGGTCTCGAGCTACACCAGTTGAGGGGAAGGCCGTTGGCCGAAGTATCTATGGAGGAATTTTTGAGACTGTTCATGGCTCGATACCTCCCCTCAGCGCAGAGGATCGCACTAGAGAACGAGTTCCAAAAGTTGGTGTAAGGAGATAGCATCGTAGACGAGTACCTCCACGAGTTTACTCGATTGGGGAGATATGCTAGCGCTACCTTTGCCGACGATGAGCGAAAGACGAACCGCTTTTATGAAGGGTTAAGAGATGAGCTGAGCTTGCTACTGTCGGGGCCTATGGCGCAGGGTTTCCTAACCTTGGTCAACTCAGCCCGGTCCTTGGAGAAGGACATGAGAAATGTGCAAGCTAAGAAGGAATCTGGTGGGAAGAAATCAGAGTTCAAGGCGCCGACTACGTCGAAGTCGGGCTATCGAAGATTCTACAAGAAGGCTAGGACGTTAGGTCCAGCTTCTTCTACAGGTGCCTCGGGGGCAACTACCAATCGAACCCCGGGCGCTTGTTTCACGTGTGGAAAGATGGGGCACTTTGCCCGCAATTGCTGGAGCGGACGCTCAAAGTCCGAGAGAAAACAAGGAGCTACCTACGAATAGAAGGGCAAGGCGGTGGAGTCAACCGCGTCCCATTATGCTCCGACTCAACCTAGAGTGTACAATTTGGGCCAGCAGGAGGCCATTAAACAAGCTGACGTGGTGACAGGTACGAGTTAATTTATAGCAAGTTAACTTTAAATATTGTTGTCTATTGCTTGTTAGCCTAATATTGTTTGCATAGGCTTTGTTTTGATTAGCAATAGTCCGACACGGGCACTGTTCGATACGGGAGCTTCACACTCCTTCTTGTCCGAAAATTTTATATCGCGCATCGGAGTCCCTTCTTCGATGGCGAAGGACAAGTTGGATGTGCTGCTACCGAATGAGTGCTCGATGCGTGCGGACAGAGTGTGCGCCGTGAAGGTTCACATAGGGAGCCAAGAGTTCGACTTGCTAGCGTCATTGCTGCCGCTAGTAGAGTTTGACGTTATCTTTGGGATGGATTGGCTTTCGGAGCAGAAGGCTTGGATTGATTGCGCCTGGAAAGAGGTCAAGCTGGGTGTTGGACGGGAGACAACATTCGAGGGACTCAAGGGGTCGAGCAAGACGCTGATATCTGCTCTTCAGGTGGTAAAGGCAGTTCGTGCTGCTGCAGAGCTGTTCTTCGCAATAGTGGGGGTTGTGGAGCCAAAGTCCACGTTGGATAACATCTCCGTGGTTTGTGAATACCCCAATGTGTTCCTGGATAGTCTTCCCGGGGCCCCACCGCAGCGAGAGATTGATTTCACCATCGAGCTCGTGCCGGGTGCCAAACC
Organism: Platanthera zijinensis; assembly: GCA_039513925.1. Lineage (NCBI taxonomy): Eukaryota > Viridiplantae > Streptophyta > Magnoliopsida > Asparagales > Orchidaceae > Platanthera > Platanthera zijinensis. The sequence continues at coordinate 79,079,745 of CM077089.1, forward strand.
AGTGTCACGTGCTCCATATAGGTTGGCGCCGAAGGAAATGGCAGAGTTGAAAGTTCAGCTAGAGGAGCTAATGGAGCAAGGTTATGTGTGTCCAAGCTCGTCGCCTTGGAGCGCATCGGTCCTCTTCGTTAAGAAGAAAGACGGGAGTATGCAGCTGTGTATCGACTATAGAGAGTTGAACAAGCTGACAGAGAAGAACAAGTACCTGATCCCGAGGATTGATGATCTCTTCGATCAGTTAGTCGGATCGTCGGTATATTCTAAGTTGGACTTGAAGTCGGGGTACTATCAGTTGAGGATCAGGGAGTGTGATATCCCGAAGACGGCGTTCAGCACAAGGTCTGGGCATTTCGAGTTCACGGTCATGCCGTTTGGACTGACGAATGCGCCATCAGTGTTTATGGACTTGATGAACAGGACGTTCCGAGATTTCCTGGACCGCTTTGTGATCGTCTTTATTGACAATATATTGGTGTACTCGCAGTGTAAAGAAGATCACTTCAAGCACTTGCATCTGATGTTGGAGACTTTGAGGAGGAATGATCTGTATGCGAAATTCTCCAAGTGCGAGTTCTGGCTACCCTTAGTAGCATTCCTTGGTCACATTGTCAGTGGGGAAGGTATAGCGGTGGATCCGGCGAAGATCATTGCGATACGGGAGTGGCCTGCATTGTCTTCTGTTGCGGAAGTCCGTAGTTTTCTCGGGCTTGCCGGATATTACAGGTGCTTCGTAGAGAAATTCTCGCGGATAGCGCTACCTCTCATGAAGTTGACAAGGAAAGATCAGAGATTCTTGTAACCGCAGGAGTGCGTGCAAGCTTTTGAGGAGCTAAAGAGACAGTTGACCACGGCTCCAGTGCTTAGTTCGCCGAGTGGGACCGAGGGCTTCGAGGTTTATAGTGACGCCTCAGGTAGTGGTTTGGGATGTGTGCTGTTGCAGCATGGGAGCGTGTGTAACACCCCAAAAATCTCAAAATATGTTTGTACACAATTTTGGGTTGGAGGCTGTTAGACACGGCCTGGGACACGGGCGTGTCCCAGGGCGTGTCGGGTGTACACGGCCTGGGACACGGGCGTGTCCCAGGGCGTGTTCAGGCTAGTCGACGTTTGAGAGTCGACGATCGTCGAGCCTGGGACACGGCCTTCGACACGGGCGTGTCCCAGGGCGTGTTCGAATTAATTTTCGAAATTGGCCTATTCAAGTCAGAGCAGGACACGGCCTTGAACACGGCCGGGAACACGGGCGTGTGAGGCTGGACACGGGCGTGTCAGTTGCCGTGTTCCGACCCGTGTACTGGTTTTGGAGATCGGTGAGTACCATGTAACAGGAGACATGGGCGTGTCTCATGACTGACACGGGCATGTCAGGTTCGACACGGGCGTGTCGATGCCCGTGTTCTCGATTATTTCAGTCGGTGCGACTGTCGCGTGTGCCGCTTAAGGGTACACGGCCTGTGACACGGGCATGTCACAGGCCGTGTCGGCCAAAAGAAAAGGGAATTTTCAGTAGATCTTGGCCCTTCATTTTCTTTAAGTAGAATCCTGTGGCTGGTGTTCATTCCTGGGCTGATAAGGCCGGGAAAGGAGGAAAAGAGGGCTCATTTCTAAAATCATACTCTCTTTCTAAAGTTTAAGAGAGAGGTGAGAGCAAGGAGGAAGAAGAAGTGGAGTCCGGCTGCCGGTGGTGCTACGGTGGTCCAAATCGCGAGCCGAGTTCGGATTTGCGAAGGCAACACTGCTGCGAAGGCTTTCATCCGTCTCAAATTTCTCTCCATGGCTCCGAAGCGAACTCCTAGGGTAACGATTTCCTGCTTGGACATGTGAAGTCCTTAATTCCTGCATTGCATAGGGAAAACCCTTCCCCGCGAGTGTGCGGTGGGTTGTGGCGTCCCTTGGGGTAGATATGTGAAGTCCCCCTTGTTAGAGTCCGGAATTGGAGTACGGATCTAGACATGCTGTGTGAAGCCCATCTGGACATGGTCTGGATTGGTGATGCTTGGTTGCATATCGGAGAAGGCTCCGTGATGATTGCTTGTATGCATGATGGATAAAAGTACTGGAGGAAGTCCAGGAAATTATGAGAGTTGGACTCTCTTGTGGCCGTGAGTGCTATTGGTGGAAAGTTGAGCCGTGAGGCTGCAACTAGGAAATGGTGGAACGGGCAAGGTGAAACTGTACCCGCGTCAGTCCAGGCGTGAGTCTGACGGTGTGAGCAACGGGAAAGGTGGATCTGTACCCGCGTTATGGTTGTCTAACCTTGGGTGCTTAAGGCCCTGTTAGGATCACATAGCGAGAGTCGACGGCCGGTGAGCCGATCAGACTAGAATGCTCATAGTGCGCCGTTATGTCTGGGACCTCTGAACGGTGTGAATGTGCCCTGAGTGTACGGAGCGTCGGGCCGTCGAGCCGACGTTTGTGATATGTGACGGTGCGGGCGTGCACGTCTTGCTTGAATGGCTATATATCATGTGGATGAATGTTATGCAGGGATGGAATTTCGCTGCCCCGTGCCAGGGGCAGGGTCGTTATAATTGGTCAGCTGAATGCTGACCGTTGCCCTGTTTTGCCACCGTTTGGTGGATTGGTTCTTACAGGTGCTGGAGGAGCTGGTCCGAGCGGGACTTAGCGGGGTGAAGCCCAAAGCTGCGTTGCTGCCCTCGAAGGCATTGTTTTGTTTCTTTTGTTCATGTGTGGCCGGCCTGCGTGCCGATGTCTGTAAACCACACTCTTGTTAAGAGAAACTGTTGTAAGGCCTTAAGGCCAGACTCTTTTGATGTATATATATACATTCCTATGTTAGTGGACAATGTTGTTTATCTTGAGTTCAATAATTCAACCGTGAAGCTTCCGCTAGAATGCTCTGTGTTAGGATGCGTTGGTTATGATATTATTTCGTAGCGTCTCCGCCTGTTTGTGGAATATGGTGTGGGGCCCCGGCCGGACCCTCTATTATATTCTTCTTGACGGGTAGAGGTGTTACAATTTGGTATCAGCTTGTTGGTCGATCTCTTCCGAATTCGTGGACGAATTCTTTTGAGAGGTGGCGAGCACGTGTCAGTGCTGTCGTTATAATACTTAATTTTGAACTCAAGATTGTCCACTTAGGAATGCAAATACACTTGTTTGTTGAACTTGTGTATTCTCTTTGTATGATTGCCGTTTTATTGGTCGTTAACCTGTGTAATTTACACATATAGGTGACCAGAAGTGTTGCGGGTCAGTCCGAACCACAACGTTTTGTTGAGAGTGCGGCACCAGCCGAGGTGCCCACAACTCCTCCATCCGCTGAAACAGTCCGTCTTATCACGGAAACGGTACTTGCTGTGATGAATGCTCAGCAGACTGGGCAAGCACGTCCTGCAGTGGTGCCAGCGCAAGCTGGGGTACGGCAAGAACCGGTAGAAGCCGAAGTTGATCCGCGGGTAGCAGATCAACAATGGAAGCAATTCTTGAGCTTTAACCCTCCGCAGTTTCAGGGGGCGGGTACACCTGCCCAAGCAGAGGATTGGCTTGCAAGAATTAAGAGGATTATGAGAGCTATCAGGGTTGAGGAGGAACAGAAAGTCATGTTAGCCACTTTCCTACTGGAAGGAGAGGCGCGATTGTGATGGGATGAGATTGAACTGCATCACTTGGCCGGCAGGCAATTGGCAGAGATTACAATGGAAGAATTCTCTCGGTTGTTCTTAGCACAACATCTGCCGATGCAGCAAAGGATATCGATGGAAATGGAGTTCCAACGGTTAGCACAGGGAGATCGAAGTGTGGATGACTACCTGCATGAGTTCACCCGTTTGGGAAGATATGCGGGCTCGATCTTCGCCGAAGAAGAGCGTAAGACTAGTCGGTTTTATGCGGGACTGCGAGATGAGCTAAGGTATTTGCTCTCGAGTTCTGTGAGTCAGGGATTCCAAGCCTTAGTCTGTATGGCTCGTTCTTTGGAGACGGACATGAAACGGGGGCAAGCAAAGGGAAACTTGGCGGTTGTGAAGGCGGAGTTTAAGCCGCCGCGTCCGGACAAGTTTGGCTACCGAAGGAAATGGAATAAGAAGTCTAAGTCTTCTGGACAAACTCCTTCTGCGACTGTGACGGACACATCTGGGAATGGAGCTCGTGCTTGTTTTACGTGTGGGAAGGTTGTACACTTCGCACGTGAATGCAGATTTGGTCCTCCAAAGGGTGATAAGAAGACGGGAGCGTCTTATGCGGAGAAGGGGAAGGCTGTGGTGGAGTCTTCTGCCTCGCACGCGCAGCCCAGGGTCTTCAACCTTGGACAACAGGAGGCCATTAAGCAGGCTGATGTCGTCACAGGTGCGCTTAAGTTTTAATGTTTTTACTTTTGGTGTGCTGTGCTTGTTTTAATTGTCATGTTATAGGGTTTGTCCTTATACGAGAGTATCCGGCGCGAGCACTGTTTGACACAGGTGCTTCACATTCGTTTCTGTCTGAGGACTTTGTCTTGCGTGTCGGGGTGCCTATCCGGACCAAGACAGACAGTGTAAAGGTGTTGTTGCCTAACGGATGTTTGATGTGCGCGGATCGATCTTGCGGTCTTGAGATCAAGATAGGAAGTCGGGAGTTCAAGGTGGAAACACTAGTATTGCCGATCAAAGAGTTTGATATAATCTTTGGTATGGACTGGCTTTCAGAGCAGCGTGCCTGTATTGATTGCACTTCAAAAGAGGTCACACTTGGGCAAAATACCGAACAAGAGACCAAGTTCATTGGTATGCAAGGGATGAGTGGGATGTTGTTATCCGCTCTCCAAGTTGTTAAGGCAGTTCGGAAGGGTGCGGAGTTGTTCTTCACACTCATAGAGGCGGTGGCGCCAAAGGCCAGTGTGAGTGAAGTGCCGATTGTGTCGGAATATGCGGATGTGTTTCCAAAGGACCTTCCGGGGTTACCTCCCCAAAGGGAAATTGACTTCGCTATCGAGCTGGTGCCGGGTGCAAAACCCGTGGCCCGTTCGCCGTATCGGGTAGCGCCAAAAGAAATGGCCGAACTGAAAGTTCAGTTGCAAGAGTTTTTGGAGCAGGGTTATATACGCCCAAGTATGTCACCTTGGAGCGCGCCTGTTCTTTTTGTGAAAAAGAAAGACGGTGGTTTGCGACTATGTATTGATTATCGCGAACTAAACAAGCTGACGGAGAAAAACAAGTATCCAATTCCTCGGATCGATGACTTGTTCGATCAGCTAGCAGGCTCAACCGTCTATTCAAAGTTGGACTTGAAGTCCGGGTATTATCATTTGCGGATTAGGGAAGGTGACATTCCCAAGACAGCGTTTGGCACACGTTATGGTCATTATGAGTTCACAGTGATGTCGTTCGGCTTATGTAATGCGCCTTCGGTTTTCATGGATCTCATGCATCGAACGTTCCGCGAATACCTGGATTTGTTTGTGATTGTGTTTATTGATGATATCCTTGTATATTCACAATCGGAGGAAGATCATGCAAACCATTTGCGATTAGTATTGCATACCTTGCGAAGGAATAAGCTGTATGCCAAGTTCTCAAAGTGTGAGTTCTGGCTCTCGTCGGTGGCTTTTCTAGGCCATGTGGTAAGTGGAGAGGGCATAGCGGTGGATCCGGCTAAGATAAGTGCCATTCGGGATTGGCCAGTGTTGTCTTCAGTGGCCGAAGTCAGGAGTTTCCTTGGACTGGCGGGCTACTATAGGAGGTTCGTGGGGAACTTCTCCCGGATTGCTTTGCCTCTGACTACGTTGACGAGAAAGGATCAGAAGTTCGTTTGGACGCCGGAGTGCGCACGAGCTTTTGAGGAGCTGAAGAATCGTTTGACCACGGCGCCCGTGTTGACGTCGCCATGTGGTACAGATGGATTTGAAATATACAGCGATGCGTCAGGAAGCGGCTTAGGCTGCGTTCTCCTGCAGTTTGGCAAGGTGATCGCTTATGGTTCACGTCAATTGAAAGTGCATGAGCGTAATTACCCCGTCCATGATTTGGAGTTGGCGGCGGTGATCTTTTCGCTAAAGTTGTGGCGGCATTATCTATATGGCGTGAAAGTAGATATTTATACCGATCATAAAAGCTTAAAGTATCTGCTCGATCAAAAGGAGTTGAATATGCGACAAAGGAGGTGGATGGAATTCCTTGGGGATTTTACATTCGACATTCATTATGTTCCCGGAAAGGGAAATGTGGTCGCTGATGCCTTGAGTCGTCGGACTCCAGTACGGGCAAATTGGTTGCGGATACATGATGAGCGGTTAATCCAGGAGTTGGAGGCCTTGGAGATATCTTGTGTGGAAAGAGATTCTTCAACTGAAGCAAGCATGAACTGGTTGGAAGTTCAATATGACCTTGCTGACAGGGTTCGGCGGGCAACGGAGTTGGATGAAAGTCTCCAACGCTATGCAAAGGAGGGATCTGGTGATCAGTTCTCCTGGGATGATGGCTTGTTACGAAAAGATGGCCGATTGTGCGTCCCTAGTGCGGGTAAATTGCGAGAAGGGCTGCTATATGAAGCGCACTTTACAAAGTATTCAGTTCACCCTGGGAGCACAAAAATGTACAAAGACATGAAGAAACTGTTCTGGTGGCCTGGTTAGAAGGACATAGCCGCGTATGTGGCTAAATGTCATACTTGTGCTTTGGTAAAGGCAGAATGTCAACGGCCGAGTGGTTTCCTGAAGTCGTTGCCGGTTCCGCAATGGAAATTTGAGGATATTTCTATGGATTTCGTGCACGGATTGCCGAGATCTCAGCGTGGCCATGACTCAATCTGGGTGATTGTAGACCGGTTGACAAAGGTGGCTCACTTCATACCAAACAAGCGGGACGATTCAGAGGAAATGTTGGCAAAGCTCTATGTGGAGCAGATAGTTCGATTGCACGGTGTTCCCCGGAGCATCGTAAGTGACCGAGATGGGTGTTTTACTTCAAAGGATTGGAGTTAGTTCATCAAATGTTGGGCACGAAGTTAGCATTCAGTACGGCTTTTCACCCGCAAACGGATGGCCAAACTGAACGAACCAACAGAACGATGGAGGATATGCTCCGTATGTGCGCCCTGGACTTCGGTAAGAAGTGGGAAGAACATCTTGTTATGGTGGAGTTTGCCTATAATAATAGCTATCAAGCGAGTATAGGCATGGCCCCATTTGAAGCGCTGTATGGTCGCAAGTGTCGTACACCGCTAGCTTGGGCAGAAACTGGCAAGACTAAACTTTTAGGCAAAAAGGAAGTCGAGGATGCTACCTCAACAATACGCTCTATTCGAGAGAGGCTCCTAATAGCCCAAGATCGGCAGGCCAAGTATTACAATGCTAAGCACCGGAACGTGGAGTTCGCGGTGGGTGACTGGGTCTATTTAAAGATTAAGCCCTTCAAAGGCGTATCTCGGATCCGGCGGTTGAAAAAGCTAAGTCCGCGCTACCTTGGTCCGTTTGAAGTGGTGGAGCGAGTTGGGGAAGCTGCCTATCGGTTAGCTCTTTCATCGGAATTGAGTGGATTGCATGACGTGTTTCACATCTCGGTGTTACGCAAAGCAGTCAAGGATCCAGCTCATATAGTTGACAATGATCGAGTGCCGGTTGAGTATGGGCTAACGACAAAGGTGAAGCCTATACGGATAGAGGATCGAGCCGAGAAACAGTTGCGGAACAAAGTGATTGGGATGGTCAAAGTCCGGTGGGACAATTGTGGCCGAGAAGAGCTAACATGGGAGCGCGAGCAGACCATGCGAGCCGAGTTTCCCGAGTTATTTTCGTAGCTTGTTCACTCGTTGTATATGTAATAGAAATATATAAATGTTTTGTTATTTTCTCCCTATTGTCTTCAAATTTCGGGACGAAATTTTATTAAGGGGGGGAGGATTGTAACACCCCAAAAATCTCAAAATATGTTTGTACACAATTTTGGGTTGGAGGCTGTTAGACACGGCCTGGGACACGGGCGTGTCCCAGGGCGTGTCGGGTGTACACGGCCTGGGACACGGGCGTGTCTCAGGGCGTGTTCAGGCTAGTCGACGTTTGAGAGTCGACGATCGTCGAGCCTGGGACACGGCCTTCGACACGGGCGTGTCCTAGGGCGTGTTCGAATTAATTTTCGAAATTGGCCTATTCAAGTCAGAGCAGGACACGGCCTTGAACACGGCCGGGAACACGGGCGTGTGAGGCTGGACACGGGCGTGTCAGTTGCCGTGTTCCGACCCGTGTACTGGTTTTGGAGATCGGTGAGTACCGTGTAACAGGAGACACGGGCGTGTCTCATGACTGACACGGGCGTGTCAGGTTCGACACGGGCGTGTCGATGCCCGTGTTCTCGATTATTTCAGTCGGTGCGACTGCCGCGTGTGCCGCTTAAGGGTACACGGCCTGTGACACGGGCGTGTCACAGGCCGTGTCGGCCAAAAGAAAAGGGAATTTTCAGTAGATCTTGGCCCTTCATTTTCTTTAAGTAGAATCTTGTGGCTGGAGTTCATTCCTGGGCTGATAAGGCCGGGAAAGGAGGAAAAGAGGGCTCATTTCTAAAATCATACTCTCTTTCTAAAGTTTAAGAGAGAGGTGAGAGCAAGGAGGAAGAAGAAGTGGAGTCCGGCTGCCGGTGGTGCTACGGTGGTCCAAATCGCGAGCCGAGTTCGGATTTACGAAGGCAACGCTGCTGCGAAGGCTTTCATCCGTCTCAAATTTCTCTCCATGGCTCCGAAGCGAACTCCTAGGGTAACGATTTCCTGCTTGGACATGTGAAGTCCTTAATTCCTGCATTGCATAGGGAAAACCCTTCCCCGCGAGTGTGCGGTGGGTTGTGGCGTCCCTTGGGGTAGATATGTGAAGTCCCCCTTGTTAGAGTCCGGAATTGGAGTACGGATCTAGGCATGCTGTGTGAAGCCCATCTGGACATGGTCTGGATTGGTGATGCTTGGTTGCATATCGGAGAAGGCTCCGTGATGATTGCTTGTATGCATGATGGATAAAAGTACTGGAGGAAGTCCAGGAAATTATGAGAGTTGGACTCTCTTGTGGCCGTGAGTGCTATTGGTGGAAAGTTGAGCCGTGAGGCTGCAACTAGGAAATGGTGGAACTGGCAAGGTGAAACTGTACCCGCGTCAGTCCAGGCGTGAGTCTGACGGTGTGAGCAACGGGAAAGGTGGATCTGTACCCGCGTTATGGTTGTCTAACCTTGGGTGCTTAAGGCCCTGTTAGAATCACATAGCGAGAGTCGACGGCCGGTGAGCCGATCAGACTAGAATGCTCATAGTGCGCCGTTATGTCTGGGACCTCTGAACGGTGTGAATGTGCCCTGAGTGCACGGAGCGTCGGGCCGTCGAGCCGACGTTTGTGATATGTGACGGTGCGGGCGTGCACGTCTTGCTTGAATGGCTATATATCATGTGGATGAATGTTATGCAGGGATGGAATTCCGCTGCCCCGTGCCAGTGGCAGGGTCGTTATAATTGGTCAGCTGAATGCTGACCGTTGCCCTGTTTTGCCACCGTTTGGTGGATTGGTTCTTACAGGTGCTGGAGGAGCTGGTCCGAGCGGGACTTAGCGGGCTGAAGCCCAAAGCTGCGTTGCTGCCCTCGAAGGCATTGTTTTGTTTCTTTTGTTCATGTGTGGCCGGCCTGCGTGCCGATGTCTGTAAACCACACTCTTGTTAAGAGAAACTGTTGTAAGGCCTTAAGGCCAGACTCTTTTGATGTATATATATACATTCCTATATTAGTGGACAATGTTGTTTATCTTGAGTTCAATAATTCAACCGTGAAGCTTCCGCTAGAATGCTCTGTGTTAGGATGCGTTGGTTATGATATTATTTCGTAGCGTCTCCGCCTGTTTGTGGAATATGGTGTGGGGCCCCGGCCGGACCCTCTATTATATTCTTCTTGACGGGTAGAGGTGTTACAGCGTGATAGCTTATGGATCGCGTCAGCTAAAAGTGCATGAAAGGAACTATCCGGTCCACAACTTTGAGCTAGCGGCCGTAATATTTGCACTTAAGCTGTGGAGGCACTACCTATACGGCGTAAGGGTCGATATATATACCGATCACAAGAGCCTGAAGTACCTGTTGGATCAGAAGGATCTTAACATGAGGCAGAGGAGGTGGATGGAGTTCCTGGGGGACTACACCTTCAAGATTCATTATGTACCTGAGAAGGGCAATGCGGTTGCTAATGCGTTGAGTCGCAGGGCTCCCGCCCAAGCCAATTGGTTGTCGGTGCATGATGAGCGGCTAATACGGGAGTTGGAGGAGCTTGAGATCTGTTGCGTTAACAAGCAGACGAGCGCCAAAGCAATGTTGAACTGGACAGAGGTTCAGTATGACCTGGCTGACCGGGTTCGGCAGGCATATGAGTTAGATGACTCCATGAAGGAGCTTATGGAGACAGCATTGGATGGGTCAAACTCCCAGTTCTCGGTGGAAGATGGGTTGTTAAGGAAGGACCATCGGTTGTGCGTCCCAAGCGGGGGTTACCTACGAGCAGATTTGATGTACGAGGCTCATCATACCAAGTACTCAATCCACCCAGGGAGCACAAAGGTGTACCGTGACCTCAAGAAGCGATTTTGGTGGCCGGGGCTTAAGAAAGACGAAGCGTTGTTTGTCGCTAAATGCCAAACGTGCGCCTTGGTGAAGGCGGAGTGCCAAAAGCCGGGAAGATTCTTGAAGTCCTTGCCTATACCGGAGTGGAAGTTCGACGACATATCTATGGACTTTGCGCATGGGTTGCCAAGGTCGCAGAAGGGGAACGACGTCATCTGGGTGATCGTCGATCGGTTAACTAAGGTGTCGTATTTCATTCCGCATAGGAAGGACGATTCGGTGGAGAAGTTGGCGAAGCTTTATGTGGACAATATAGTTAGACTGCATGGTGTGCCTCGCAGCATTGTGAGTGATCGCGATGGGCGTTTCACGTCAAATGATTGAAGGTTAGTGCAGCAGATGCTGGGGACAAAGTTGAAGTTCAGCACAGCCTTCCATCCGCAGACGGATGGACAGACTGAGAGAGTCAATAGAACGATGGAGGACATGTTACACATGTGTGTTCTAGACTTCGGGAAGCATTGGGAGGACCACCTGTATTTGGTGGAGTTTGCGTACAACAACAGCTACCAGGCGAGTATCCAAATGGCGCCCTTTGAGGCCCTATATGGTAGAAAATGTCGCACGCCATTGTCTTGGTTAGAAATGGGTGAGGCAAGGTTGTACAAGAAGCAGGAGGTGGAGAGTGCTACCTCGTTGGTGCGGATCATTCGGGAGCGCTTGTTGATCGCTCAAGACAGGGAGGCAAAGTATTACAATGCCAAGCACCGGAACGTGGAGTTCGCGGTAGGCGATTGGCTATACTTGAAAGTGAAGCCGTTCAAGGGGGTTTCGCGGGTGAGACGCTTAAAGAAGCTGAGCCCAAGATACCTTAGACCTTTTGAGGTTTTTGGAGCGAGTCGGCGAAGTGGCATACCGTTTGAGGCTATCAGAGGAGTTAAGTGGGCTACACGATGTGTTCCACATCTCTGTATTGCGGAAGGCGGTGCAAGAGCCTTCGCAGGTGATCGCAGTTGATCAAGTGCCGGTGGACGAAGGGTTGACGACTAGGGTCAAGCTCGTTCGTATCGAAGACTCTTAGGTCAAGAGGCTCCGTAACAAGGAGATCCGGATGGTCAAGGTCCGGTGGGATAATTGCAGTCGGGAGGAACTCTCTTGGGAATGGGAGCAAACTATGCTGGAGGAGTACCCGGAGTTATTCCACTCAGGTACCGCTTAAAGTTTTCCGTTTTCTTTCCTTTAGTAATTTCGTGGGCGAAATTCTTTTAAGAGGGAGAGAGTTATAACGCCCCGAAACTCAATAGGGTGACGGGTGGTGTTTTGAGCCAAATATGTGTTTTGGTAGAGGTGACACGGCCTGGGACACGGGCGTGTCCCAGGGCGTGTCAGTCACTCGTCGAGTGTGGTGCACACAGGCCATGACACAGGCACAGACACGGGAGTGTACATGTGACACGGGCGTGTCTGGTGACGTGTCACAGGCCGTTTCCTTCTCGGGTTAAGAATGTTGGTCGTTGCACACGGGGGTGACACGGGTCGTGACACGGCCGTGTCGCGTGTGACACGGGCGTGTCGGAGGCCGTGTCGAATGTCGTGTGCTGGTTATCGAGTCGGTCGAGACGGCGAATGGGTGACACGGCCATGCACACGGCCGTGTTGCAACCCGTGTTCGGCCCAGATTTTGTAATTTCAGGCCTAATCGTGGCCGTTTGTTTCCTTGGCTTTGGATCCAACGGTGGGGGGCTATTCCTGAGAGGTTTTAGCCGGGATTTAGGGCTAGAATCCCTCATTTCATCCAAGTGAATCTCTCTCTAAGTTTTAGAGAGAGGGTAGAGCAAGGTGGAGGAGGAGACCAAGATCCGGCCACCGGTGGAGCGTCGGAGCTCCGAATCGCGATCCAAGTCCAGATCCGCGAAGGCGACGCCGTTTCGGTGCTTTCCAACTGCGTAGATTTTTTATGGCGCCGCGGAAGAATGCAAGGGTAACGATTTCTCATCCTAGGGAATGTGAAGCCCTCTTTTCCTTTGCATAGGAGGCCCTCTCTCGCGAGTGAGCGAAGAGTTGGAGCGTTCCTTGGGGTAGATATGTGAAGTCCCCCTTGTATAGAGTCCGTATGCGAAAACGAGCATAGGCATTGTGTGTGAAGCCTATCCGGACAAGTAGAGCCGGATCGGTGATGTTGCATTGCATATGAACCGGGGAAGACTCCGAATGTTTGGGCGTTTTTCGGGTTTTTTACGTGGTAGATTGCAGCAGGGAGCCTTGGAGATTAACTCCAAGGTGCACCCGGAAAACTGGGCAAAAGCGAGTTTTGCCAACACGATGGCCGGGGAGCCAACGTGAACATAACCGGGTTATGTGATTGTTGTGGCGGAAACGGGACTCGGTGAGTCTTGACCTGCGCATATGGCTTAAATTATTATTACGGAATGAGGACGGGTCAGGCGGAATCGTACCCGATCTATGTCGTTCGGTGGGACCGTTGGCATAGATGAGAGTCTTCGGCGGTCTATGGCTTAAATTGTCATGATCAAGGCCATTAAGACAAATTGCTCATATGATTGGCCGTCCAAGGGGCGGTGGTGGAACGAGAACGTCTATGGCTTGAATTGACGTGACGTTGGCCGGTTCGCCGTGAATGTGCCCTGTGTGCACGAGGTGTATGGCCGTGCGAGCCTACGCCTATGATGAAGTGTGTTTACACTATTTTATTGCCTATACTAATAAAGTGCAGGGAAAGAGCATCGCCGCCCCGATTTTGGGGGCGGGATCGTTATAATTGGTCAGCATAGCTGACCGTTGCTTTTGTTTACCACCGGGCGGTGGATTGTGGCTTACAGGTGCTGCGGAGCCGAGCGGGAAATAGCAGGCTAAAGCCCAAGTTGCTGAGCCGGCCCTCGAAGGCCTAATTTTGAGTGTTTCATTGTAATCATGTGTGGCCGGCCTGCGAGCAGAAGTATGAAAACACTTTTATGTCAAGCAAACTGTGTAAGGCCTTAAGGCCATTTCTATTTCTGTGTATTGAAACATTCCTGCGGGTGTTATTGTAGTGGACATTCATGCTCTTTGGCCGGGTTCTTTCGTCTTGCAACTTAATTTTAATGCTTCCGCTAGGTGCTTGTGTAGGACGTGTAATTGGTTGAATTATTTCAACACGTAACCAACCAGTCTGTCCGTAGAATATGGCGTCGGGCCCCGGCCGAACCTACTGCTATATGTCATGTGACGGATAGGGGTGTTACACTCGCCCCGTAATCCGTGTGGTGTTTTTACCATGTTGTCCCCGCTGGTCTGCCCATAGCCAGTTAGAACAACGGAGTTACGCTGTTGGCAGACCCAGTTTGGCTGCACATAGCTGTTTAGAACAGCGAAGGTTGGCTATTTGCAGGCCGTTTTCAGAAATCTATAAATAGGACCCAAAGGGTAACTCAGGACGCACACTTACTTGTTTTCAGATCCCCTTGCGTTCCCTGAGGTACCTTAGCCCGGCATTTGGTTAAGGAGGGGAAGCGCTTAGTGATCTTTTGGGTGTATGGTGGGTCCTCCGCGCCGAGCCCTTGGGTCCAGTCCCAGTCAGTCCCAGTTCTCTCTTCTAGTTTTCGAGCTCGCAGGAGAGAAGTAGGTGTGAGATCAGCCCTTCCCCAAGGGTCGAACTCCACAGAGACCGATTTTCGGTTTCAATATCTTGGTGCGGTGAGCGTGGAGCGTGGTCAGCACAGAAAATCTTCGACAAGCACAATGACCGGAGGAGAAGGACAAGGATCAGACAGGACCGACTTGTCGCTCCCTCCCCCTCTCGCCACCCTGGGGATGCTCGAGGATTTCAGACAGGAGGTGCTCGGCATGGTCCGATTCACGCTCGACGTACGTGCCGAGAGCTCGACTCCGGTGATCCCAGTCCTCGCCGATCCAGCACTCGGCGAGGTCGCGCCCGCCAGGCGAGCTGGGAAGGAGGTCGCCGAGGAAGGTCGGGGTGCTGAGCTCCCTGGGAGAGTTCTCTTCCCAGGTTCGGGGAGCGGCGGCAGGCTCGGCGAGTTAGGGGAGCGAGTCCCCCCGACTCGCTCAGTGGGGGGAGGTAGCCCCTTCAGCGAATTGGTATCTCCTGCCCCAGTCCCGGATGGGTTCAGGGAACCCGAGATGTCCTACTACACCGGGAAGGGGGACCCAGTTCAGCACGTCCAGTGGTTCGAGGACATGGTCTCGATCCGACAGATTTTGGATGGCTTCAAGTGCAGGCTCTTTGCCATCACCCTAAGGGAGAAGGCAAGAGAATGGTTCCACCAGCTACCGGTCAGCTCTATCTACTGCTTCGAGGACCTGCTCCGTGGATTCGTGTTGAGGTTCACGACCTCTAAGAGGAAGAAGAGGGAGTCGGAGTCCCTGTTCCGCATCAAACAAGGGGTGAACGAGACCCTGAGGAGCTACGTTGACCGCTTCTAGGAAGAAGTCACTCAGGTTCAGGAGATGCCGGGACACACCCTGATGATGGCCTTCACCTTGGGGCTACAACAGAGTTTTTTCAGGATGGAGTTGAAGAGGATCCCGCCTCTCTCCTATGAGGAGTTTATGAAGAGGGCGGCGAGAGAAGTCGACGGGGAGGCGTCGAACCCGGAGTTTGCTCGGAGACTAGCCCGGTTGGCTACGGAAGAGGAGAGGCCCAGAGGGGGCAAAGGTCAGGAGGAAAGGAGAGCTGAACCCCAGCAGAGGGAGCAGCAGCAACAACAACAACAACAGCCCAGGTTTGGATGTCAAGAGCCGAATCAACGGCTGGGGTGGAGGCCGGAATGGCAAGATCAGGGGGGAAGAAGAGGGTTCAACAGAGGGGACCGCCGCCATCGAGACCAGGACCAGCCATACCCTCAGGGAGGGTGGCAGGCCCAGAGGCCGCCTCTTCCCGACTAGGAACAGGCTATGGCCATAGCCATGGGGGAGAGAAGGAGAGCAGCGAGGAGGAGGAAAAGGGAAGTTAGGGTGGAGTTGCCTTACTGCGACTTCCATTAAGAGGAAGGGCACGCCACGGCCACGTGCCCGGAGTTTCTCGAGATGCGAGGAAACAGGGAGCAGCAGCGGCAATAGGAGCGCCAGGAGGTGAGGATTGAAGAAGTCCTGTCGCGCTCAGAGGAGGATCGGTATGAGGACCAGATGGATGTGGGGACTCGAGGAAGGATCGGGATGATCCACGGAGGGGCCAGCGTGGAGGCTTCCCGCAAGGCAAGCCTCCATACCATGTATCGAAGGAGCGTTGCCTCCACGTCCCAGATCCCGCCCCAGGAGGAGAAGATCACCTTCTCAAGGAAGGATATGTCGGATCACAAGGATCCATTTTGCGATGCGCTGGTCATCCAGACAGCCATCGAAAACTTCACCACCGCCCGGATCCTCGTTGACAAAGGGAGCTCGGTCAACGTCATCTTCAAGAAGGCATTCGATGCGATGAAGGTGGAGTCGAAGAGGGTGCTTGCCTCGGACGGACCCCTGTTCGGGTTCTCGGGAGAGAGGAAGGAGGTGGAAGGAGGAGTGTGACTCCATGTCACCTTGGGGGGAAGTCCCGCACCTGGAAGTTCGTCATCGTAGACTCCCCCAGCAGTTACACTGCCATCTTCGGGAGGCCCCTTATCAGCGCCTTCCACTACGTTCCCTCGTCCTTCCATCAATGCTTGAAATTCAACATCGATGGGGTCTAGGTCCGGGTTCGCGGAGACCCTAAGATAGCTAGGGAGTGCTATGCCACCGCCATGAACTCCATCTCATGGCAGGGGGGTGCCGAGGAGATGGGGCAAAGTATGGAGGAGGCAGAGCGGGAGGTTGGTTGGGAGGAGACGAAGGTGGAGGTGACCCGCCCTACGGAAGAGGAGATGGAGGAAGTCCAGAAGATGGCTAATGCAAGGGCCATGGAAGAAGTCGAGGGAGAGGTCCTCGCCCCGGGAGGGGAGGATGCTGGAGAGTGGGTTAGCAGTCTTGCCTGGAGGCGACGGAAGAGGTGGTGGAGATGGAGATTCTCACCCTTGGAGGTAGGGTGGAGAAGGTTCACGTCAGCGAGGGGCTGACCCCGGAGGCTCAGGACAGGATGTTGGAGTGTATCCAGAAGAATGTAGACGTCTTCGCCTGGAGTGCCACGGAGATGGCAAGAATTGACACAAACGTGGCCTATCATCGCCTCAACCTGGATCCGGAGGCTCGCCCCATTTAGCAGAAGAAGAGGTCCACGGCAGACAAATTGGCCGAGCCAATTCAGGAGGAGGTGGCCAAGCTCCTCAAGGCCGGTTTTGTATCTGAAATCCAATACCCCGGCTGGGTCTCCAACGTTGTCATGGTTAAAAAAGGAGACGGCCGGTGGAGAATGTGTATTGATTTTTCTTTACTTAATAAATCATGCCCCAAGGATTATTACCCATTGCCTCGGATCGACGCGCTGGTTGATTCAGCCGTCGGTTTCCCTATAATGAGTTTCCTAGATGCTTTTTCAGGTTATCATCAGATCAGGATGCATCCCCCCGACATCAAAGATGTCTCCTTCATCACAGGGGATGGATGCTATTGCTATAAATTGATGCCCTTCGGGCTGAAAAATGCAGGGGAGACTTACCAAAAGATGATGGACAGGGTCTTCCGAGAGCAGAAGGGAAGGAACCTGGAGGTGTACGTAGACGACCTCATGATAAAGAGTCTGGATGTCGACTCCCACCTCCAGGACTTGGAGGAAACCTTTGCCACTCTTCGAAAATACAAAATGTGGCTGAACCCCTTGAAGTGCGTCTTCGGGGCAAGTAGAGGAAAGTTCTTGGGACATCTCCTCACCCCTGCCGGCGTAGAACCCAACCCTGACAAGGTGAGGGCGATTATGGAGTTGGGATCGCCGAGGAATGTCAAGGAGGTACAATGATTGACAGGAAAGTTAGCAGGGTTGAGCAGGTTCCTCTCCCGGGCTGGAGAGAAGTGCTCCCCTTTCTTCAAAACTCTGAGAGGAGGCCAGAGGTTTGAATGGACCCCAGAGTACGAGGAAGCATTCCAGGCCTTAAAGAGGCAGCTGACTCAGGCCCCCCTACTCCAAGGGCCAAAGGAGAGGGAAGATTTGTTCTTGTATCTAAGGGTCGGGGCGGAGGCCCTGAGCTCTGTTCTGGTTCGAGCGGAAGGAAAGAGACAACTGCCAATTTATTATGCGAGTCGGGTGCTAAGAAAGGCAGAGCTTTGGTATCCTATCTTTGAGAAGTTGGCCTTTGCTCTTATCATATCGGCCCGGAGACTCCGACCCTACTTACAGGCACACTCAATCCGGGTGGTGACTGACCACCCCCTCCGCAACATATTCGAGGGGGTTGAGCACTCGGGTCGATTGGCCAAATGGTCGGTAGAGTTGAGCGAGTTCGACATCTCCTTTGTCCCTCGCCTCTCGATCAAGGCGCAAGCAATGGCCGACTTCCTGGCAGATTATGTGGTGGAAGTGGCAGAGGCGGAACTCCCACACCCAATCCCCTGGAAGGTGATGGTGGATGGCGTGTCAGGAAGGCACTCCCTGGGGGTGGGGGTGATCTTGGAGAGTCCACATGGGATAAGGATCGAGCAGACGGTGGTGGTGCACTTTCCCATTACCAACAATCAGGCCGAGTATGAGGCAGTGATCGTGGGGCTACGCTTGGCAAGGGAGTTAGGGGTATGTGATGTGGAGGTACTCACTGACTCCATGGTAGTGGCCTCTCAGATTAACGGAGAGTTTGAGGCAAGGGAGCCAACTCTGCAACTATACTTGGCAAAGGTGAAAGGGGTCATCGGCACGTTCCAGACTTTCTCCATCCGACACGTGCCCAGGGAAGAAAACGAGCAGGTAGATCAACTGGCGAAGCATGGTCCCCAGGTGGGAGGTACCATCACCGACCTGTTCCACCCCTCCATTGAGGAGGGAGAACTGATGGAGGTAGAACAACACCCCTCGTGGATGGACCCATTCACAACCTTCCTGACCACGGGAGAGTATCCTGAGGGGATGGACAGGAAAAAGATCAAGCACAAATCAGCGTACTATCTCATGCGCGACAGGAGGTTGTATCGAAAGACCCTCTCGGGGATGCTGGCACGCTGCGTAGCCGAGGAGGAGATCCCGAGGATCTTGGAGGAAGTCCACTCCGGGGAGTGTTGAAGCCACTCTGGGAGTCGGACGTTGGAAGGAAGAATCGTCAGGCAAGGGTACTTTTGGCCGACCCTGAGTCACGACGCGACAAAGTTCGCAAAAGAATGCCATAAGTGCCAACTATTCGCCCCCCTTCAGCTGTAACCAGCCCAGTGCCTCAGGAGTATCACAGCCCCCTGACCATTTACAATGTGGGGGATGGATTTTGTACAACCTCGGGCTCACGGGAGGGAACTCAGCAGAGAGGGGATTAGAAGAATCCTCAAGAGGAGACAGGGCCCTAGGCGAGAGGGGCCCAAAGCAAAGACCACTCGCACTAAGCGAGAGGGGCCTAAAGGTGGGTCCACTCGCCCTAGGCGAGAGGAGCCCAAAGCTGGGTCCACTCGCGCTAGGCGAGAGGAGCCCAAAGCTGGGTCCGCCCACGATAGGCGAGAGGAGCCCAAAGGTGGGTCCACTCGCGCTAGGCAGGAGGAGCCAAAGTTGAGTCCATCCGCCTGACAGGCGGGGGTCAAGGGAAGATTTTCTATATGGTGATGGAGGGTCTCGCCCGCGAGGTGGTGCTTTCAGCAGCAAGGTGGTCCTCTCGCCAAGCACCGGTTCGGCAGGAAGAGATAAGGCCGGTTCAGCAATTGGGTGGGAACCGGTTCAGTTGGCAAACGGTTCATCCTTTTTAGCCTTTCTTACTCTTTTACTCTTGGTGGTCTACTCATAGCCCTTCAGAACAGCGGAGTTTGGCTGTTGGCAGACCCAGCCCAGGGTATTTAGGTAATTTCACAGGTGCTTGATTTGGTTATTTGCAGTTCGAATCCTGAGGCCTATAAATAGACCGGTAAGGTATCTGAGAAAAAGGGTGTGGAACCTTCTTTTTCTCTCTTACTCAGGCACCTAGCTCAGCATTGGCTA
Source organism: Platanthera zijinensis (assembly GCA_039513925.1). Classification (NCBI taxonomy): domain Eukaryota; kingdom Viridiplantae; phylum Streptophyta; class Magnoliopsida; order Asparagales; family Orchidaceae; genus Platanthera; species Platanthera zijinensis. Next base: position 79,099,284 of record CM077089.1, read on the forward strand.
GAGAGGGGGAGAATTTCCAGTTCTTCCGGGTAAGCGGTGGGACCTCCGAGCTGAAGCTACCGGTCTGTTCCTTTGGGAGTTCTGTTAGGAGCGTGGCTCAAAGAAAGTAAGCGTGAGCTGCAGCCTTAGATCCGAGCTTTTAGGAGAAACCAGCTCTGCCAGTTTCAACATTTTTGGTGCGGTGAGCGTGGATCGCAGCCTACGCCGAAGAACTTTGGATCATCTCATGGCAGGAGATCTGGGAGGAGGAGATGAGGGCGGGGGAGATGAGGGCGGGTCCCAAAACCCAGGAGGATATGTTGGGAGAGAAGAATTCATGGCGTCCATCGGGGGGATCATGGGGATGTTGCAACAGATCTCGCAGCGAGGCGAGTGCGTGACCCCCCTACCTCAGGCGCCGGGCCTCTCGCCTCCGGAAGGAGCCGTCTCGGCAAGGTTGGGCGAGGATGAGCCAGGGGGCGGCCTGGAAAGGAGAAGATGGTGGAAGGAAACGGGCGAGATCTGGCAGGAAGGGAGTTGTTCCCCAGCCCGGCGAGCGCCGTCTCGCCAGTGGATCTCGTCGGGCGAGTGGAGACGGCGAGACCCCTGGCGAGAGGGTCCCCCTTTTGTGAGCTGGTTCTTTCGGCTCCCATCCCGGAGGGATTCCGTGAGCCTGAGATGGTTTATTATGTGGGGAAGGATGATCCCCTCCAACACTTGCAATGGTTTGAAGATGCGGTCTCCATCAGGCCGATGACGGATGCATTCAAGTGCCTCCTTTTTGCGATCACCTTGAAGGACAAGGCCTGGGACTGGTTTCATCAACTCCCGGCAGGGTCAATATATGGTTTTGAGGACTTGAGTAGGAGTTTCCAGCTGCGCTTCTCGACCTCGAAGAAGAGGAAGAAAAACCCGGAGTCCATCTTCCTGATCAAGCAGAAGGCAGACGAGTCTTTAGCCCAGTACGTGGATCGCTTCCAAGAGGAAATCCTGGACATTCAGGAGGTGTCGGGATTTGCTCTCCAAATGGCCTTTACTGTAGGTCTCAAGGAAGGCTTCTTCAAAATGAGCCTCACCAGGAAGGCACCCTTATCATTTGAAGGGTTGATGGAGAAGGCAGCCAAGGAGATAGCGATGGAGGCAGCAAACCCGGCTTTTGCCAAGAAACTAGCAAGGTTGACGGAGGTAGAGTCCAGAGAACTAGGAGGAGCGAGGCAGCAGGAAGGGAGGAGAAGGGAGGAGCCAAGGGGGCCGGCACATCAGGAGTTGGGTTGGAAGCAACCGGAAGGCCCGGTTCAAGGGCAATGGAGAGGTCTTCCCCCGGGGGGAAGGAACAACTATCAGGGAGGATAAGGAAGGTTACCACAGCTGGGGTGGAGACATGGTCCTAGGCCACTCCCACCCCCGCCTTAACAAGCTATGGTTATAGGCCGGGGAAGAGGAAGAGGAAGAGAGCGAGGAAGGGGAGGAGCAGGAGCAGGGAGAAGAAGGAATCACCAAGAAGGGAGGCAGGAGGGGGAAGTAGCTATGCCATTCTGTGACTTCCATGAGGAGGAAGGTCACGCGACAGCTACTTGTCCAGAATTTCTAGAGCTGAAGGAGAGAAGAGGAGCGGGAGAGCAGCAGCCACCAGCGCGGATAGTAGAGATGACCGGAGTGGGGGAGGAGGATAGATGTGTAGATCGGTCAGATGTGGGGGATAGAGGAGGGATCGGGGTGATTCATGGCAGGGTGGGAATCGAGGCCGCCCGAAAGGCCAGCCTTCATACAATGTATCGTCGAGGTGTCGCCTCGACATCGCAAGCCCCGCCCCCGGATGAGAAGATCACCTTCTCCAGGAAGGACTTGCCAGATCACGAAGATCCATTCTGCGACGCGCTGGTGATTCGGACGGCTATCGAGAATTTCACGGTATCAAGGATCTTGGTGGACAATGGGAGCTCGGTTAATGTTATCTTCAAAAAGGCATTCAATGAGATGAGGGTGGAAGCCAGGAGGGTGTTAGCAGCGGACGGACCGCTGTTCGGATTCTCAGGAGAAAGGAAGGAAGTAGAGGGGGGAGTCGGTCTCCAGGTAACTCTTGGAGGGCTGTCCAGGAACTGCCGTTTTGTGATAGTGGACGCTCCCAGTAGTTACAACGCCATCTTCGGGCGCCCCTTGCTTAGTGCCTTTAGATGTTTACCCTCATCTTTTCATCAATGTTTGAAACTCAATTCGGGAGGGACCCAGATCAGGGTAAGAGGAGATCCAAAGGCGGCCCGGGAGTGTTACGTGATGGCAGTAAACACTATCTCTTGGAGGGGTGATGCAGAGGAGTTAGAGAGAAGACTGGAGCAGGAGGAGCAGGAGGAGAGTAGAGTTGAGGAGTTGGGAGGTGGCATTGCGGAGGAGCCAGTAATGGCAGGGGAGTTAAGGGTCGGAGGAGAAGGGAAAGAAGTGAGAAGGAGGAAAAGAAAGGTAGGAGAGATGGAAGAGTTAGTGCTGGGAGGAGGCCCTGTACAAGTGGAGGAGAGGTTCGTAGAGAGAGTAAACATGGCAGTGGAGGAAAAAGAGGGAGGAGAGCAAGAGCTCGGAAGCCAGGAGGAGGGGCTGGGGAAGGAAGAGGAGGTTCCGAAAGATCAGGAGGAAGAAGAAGAGCCCTCGAGGCTGAGGGCTGCAGTCGAGCTACAGGAGGTGGACATCTTAAGAAAAGAAGGAAGAAAAGAAAAGATCAAAATCAGTGGAGAGCTTGGCCTTGAGGACCAAGAGGAGATCCGAAAATGCGTGCAGGAAAACATTGATATCTTTGCTTGGAGCGCGGCTGACATGCCAGGGATTGACGCAGATGTGGCATGTCATCATCTCAACCTTGACCCCAAGGTTCGTCCCATCCAGCAGAAGAAAAGGGCCATCGCTTCCAGGATGGCCAAGCCTACCAGGGAGGAGGTGGAAAAGCTGCTCCAGGCAGGATTCATATCAACAAACAAGTATCCGGGGTGGGTGAGCAATGTTGTAATGGTAAAGAAGGGGGAAGGGAAGTGGAGAATGTGTATCGACTTCTCTCTTTTGAATAAAGCATGCCCCAAGGATTGTTACCCTCTGCCTCGAATCGACGCGCTGGTTGGTTCAGCCGTCGGTTTTTCACTAATGAGTTTTTTAGATGCCTTTCCAGGATATCATCAAATACGCATGCACCCTCCGGACATCAAGGATGTCATCTTTATCACCGAGGATGGATGCTTCAGCTATAACATGATGCCTTTTGGGTTGAAGAATGCGGGGGCGACCTACCAACGGATGATGGATCGAATCTTCCGAGAGCAAAAGGGACGGTACCTCGAAGTCTACGTGGACGACTTAATGATCAAGAGCCAAGATCTCAAGTCTCATATTGCGGATCTTGAAGAAACGTTTGCAACTGTAAGGAAGTACAAGATGAGGCTCAATCCGTTGAAGTGCGTATTCGGGGCCAGTAGGGGAAAGTTCTTAGGACATCTCCTCACCCCATCAGGAGTAGAGCCTAACCCGGATAAGGTAAGGGCTATCCTAGAACTGGAGTCTCCAACGAATACCAAAGAGGTCCAGCGTCTTACCGGCAAGTTGGCGGGGCTCAGTAGGTTTCTTTCCCGAGCAGGAGAGAGGTGCTCACCTTTCTTTCGAACATTGAGGGGGGGAAAGAAATTCGAGTGGACCTCCGAGTGCGAGAATGCTTTTCTGGCCTTGAAGCAGCAGCTCACCAAGGCACCGCTACTCCAAGGTCCGAGAGAAGGAGAGATTCTATTCTTGTACCTAGGAGTAGGAGTAGGAGCAGTGAGTTCGGTCCTCGTGCGGGAAAATGGTAAAAAGCAATTCCCGATTTATTATGTAAGTAAAGTCCTCAAAAAGGCAGAACTAAAGTACCCTATCCTAGAGAAACTAGCCTTTGCCCTCGTTATCTCAGCCCGAAAGCTCATGCCATATTTTCAGGCCCATTCCATCCAGATCGTGACGGACCACCCTCTCCGCCATATTTTGGAAGGGGTGGAGCACTCAGGGAGGTTAGCTAAATGGTCGATAGAACTCAGTGAGTTTGATCTTTCTTATATCCCTCGGATGGCTATCAAGGCACAAGCTGTAGCAGATTTATTGGTAGATTATACGGTGGAGGTCAAGGAGGCCGAGACGTCTCCCGTAGTAGCTTGGGAGATGCTGGTAGATGGGGCCTCGGGAAAGAATTCTTTTGGAGGAGGGATGGTTTTGGTAAGCCCTGAGGGAACACGGATCGAACAGGCCCTGAAGGTTCATTTCACCCTCACCAACAATCAAGCGGAGTACGAGGCCATTATAGCAGGGCTGAGGCTGGCTCGTAAGCTCGGTATACAAGACATCAAGGTCTCCACGGATTCTATGGTAGTGGCAGGGCATATAAAAGGGGAATTTGAGGTAAGAGAGCCCACCCTCCAGTTATACTTAACAAAGGTAAAGAGGATCATTGGGCAGTTCCGCAGTTTCTCAGTTCAACACGTCCCAAGGGAGGAAAATACTCGGGCAGACCTGCTCGCCAAGCACGGTCCTCGGGCCGGAGGAACCATGACAGAGCTCTTTAGGCCCTCCATCGAAGAGGGAGAACTGATGGAAGTAGATCAGCAGGGATCCTGGATGGATCCATTTACCACCTACCTGACGACGGGACGTCTGCCTGAGGGAGAGCTCGAGAAGAAGCAAGTCAGGTACAAGTCGGCGTACTACCTGCTGAAAGAAGGGATCTTATATCGTAAGACGTTGTCGGGTCTGTTGGCTCGATGCGTATCCGAGAAGGAGGTCGCAAGGGTGCTGGAAGAGATTCACTCTGGAGAGTGCGGTAGCCATTCCGGGAGTCGGACCTTGGAGGGAAGGGTGTTGAGGCAAGGCTATTTCTGGCCCACCCTTAGGAGGGATGCCGAGGAATTCGCAAGGAAGTGCAGGAAGTGCCAGGAATTTACTCCTCTTCAGCTCCTCCCGGCCCAAAGGTTGCGCACGATTACAGCTCCATGGCCCTTCGCCATATGGGGGCTAGATCTGGTGGGTCCATTCCCTCAAGCCAGTGGCCAGAGGAGGTTTCTGCTGGTCATGGTAGACTATTTCTCAAAATGGCTGGAGGTGAAGGCATTGGCAAAGGTGACGTCTCAGGTGGTCAAAAGTTTCGTATGGGGAGAAATCATCTGTAGGCATGGGCTCCCTTTGGCCATTGTCACAGATAACGGACCGCAATTTGCCAGCAGGGAGTTCGTGGATTTCTGCGTACGACTAGGTATAGACCTTCGGTTTGCTTCAGTACATCATCCTCGAAGCAATGGGCAGGTGGAAGCCGCGAATAAGGTCATCGTGAATCTCTTAAAGAAAAAGGTAGAAAACTTGAGGGGAAGTTGGGTGGAGCAGCTCCCCTCCGTCCTCTGGGCTTTGAGGACCACGCCAAGTTCCGCCACGGGAGAAACGCCATTCAAACTTTCCCATGGCTCCGAGGCCGTCATACCTGTTGAGTTCGAGGTTGAGTCACCCAGGGTAACTGCGGCGAGGAGGGGAGATGAGGAGTTGCTGGTAGATAATGGGGAAGAGCAAAGGCTCTCCCTTGACTTGGTGGAGGAGCTTAGAGAGCTGGCATCTATCCGGCAGAAGGAGGTCAAGCGCCGGATGTCAAGATATTTTGATAAGCACGTCAGGACCAAGCAGTTTGAGAAGGGAGACTTGGTCCTCAAGAAAGTGGATGCAGCAGGAAGAGGGGCTTCTGTAGGGAAGCTCAACCCCAACTGGGAAGGTACTTTTATTGTAAAAGAAGTCTTGAAATCAGGAGGGTACCACCTCCAAGATGTAGACGGGATGCCCCTCGATCGCGCCCGAAGCGGCGACGATCTAAAGCGATTTTATCCTTAATACTTTTGTTTATGTCCATTATCTATTCTTCTTTTCATTTTTCCAAACTTGGCATGGCCTTCTGGTACTACCATACAATTTCAAGTAGCTGTCTTCTCAAAGCAAAAGGATTTTATTTTGGAGAGGAGACCCCGAGAAGACCCGCTGTCCAGGCTACCATCGAGCTGGCAGGTCTGTAGGCTCACTCGGCGGTTGGAGTTGATTTTGGAGAGTTGACCCCGAGAAGACCCGCTGTCCAGGCTACCATCGAGCTGGCAGGTCTGTAGGCTCACTCGACGGTTGGAGTTGATTTTGGAGAGTTGACCCCGAGAAGACCCGTTGTCCAGGCTACCATCGAGCTGGCAGGTCTGTAGGCTCACTCGGTGGTTGGAGTTGGTTTTGGAGAGGAGACCCCGAGAAGACCCGCTCTCCAGGCTACCATCGAGCTGGCAGGTCTGTAGGCTCACTCGGTGGTTGGAGTTGGTCTTGGAGAGGAGACCCCGAGAAGACCCGCTGTCCAGCCTACCATCGAGCAGGCAGGTCTGTAGGCTCACTCGGCGGTTGGAGTTGATTTTGGAGAGTTGACCCCGAGAAGACCCGCTGTCCAGGCTACCATCGAGCTGGCAGGTCTGTAGGCTCACTCGGTGGTTGGAGTTGGTTTTGGAGAGGAGACCCCGAGAAGACCCGCTGTCCAGGCTACCATCGAGCTGGCAGGTCTGTAGGCTCACTCGGCGGTTGGAGTTGGTTTTGGAGAGGAGACCCCGAGAAGACCCGCTGTCCAGGCTACCATCGAGCTGGCAGGTCTGTAGGCTCACTCGGTGGTTGGAGTTGGTTTTGGAGAGGAGACCCCGAGAAGACCCGCTGTCCAGGCTACCATCGAGCTGGCAGGTCTGTAGGCTCACTCGGTGGTTGGAGTTGGTCTTGGAGAGGAGACCCCGAGAAGACCGCTGTCCAGGCTACCATCGAGCTGGCAGGTCTGTAGGCTCACTCGGCGGTTGGAGTTGATTTTGGAGAGTTGACCCCGAGAAGACCCGCTGTCCAGGCTACCATCGAGCTGGCAGGTCTGTAGGCTCACTCGGTGGTTGGAGTTGGTTTTGGAGAGGAGACCCCGAGAAGACCCGCTGTCCAGGCTACCATCGAGCTGGCAGGTCTGTAGGCTCACTCGGCGGTTGGAGTTGATTTTGGAGAGTTGACCCCGAGAAGACCCGCTGTCCAGGCTACCATCGAGCTGGCGGGTCTGTAGGCTCACTCGGTGGTTGGAGTTGGTTTTGAAGAGGAGACCCCGAGAAGACCCGCTGTCCAGGCTACCATCGAGCTGGCAGGTCTGTAGGCTCACTCGGTGGTTGGAGTTGGTTTTGGAAAGGAGACCCCGAGAAGACCCGCTGTCCAGGCTACCATCGAGCTGGCAGGTCTGTATGCTCACTCGGCGGTTGGAGTTGGTTTTGGAGAGGAGACCCCGAGAAGACCCGCTGTCCAGGCTACCATCGAGCTGGCAGGTCTGTAGGCTCACTCGGCGGTTGGAGTTGGTTTTGGAGAGGAGACCCTGAGAAGACCCGCTGTCCAGGCTACCATCGAGCTAGCAGGTCTGTAGGTTCACTCGGTGGTTGGAGTTGGTCTTGGAGAGGAGACCCCGAGAAGACCCGCTGTCCAGGCTACCATCGAGCGGGCAGGTCTGTTGGCTCACTCGGAGGTTGGGTAATGGGCAGCATATGAGTGGTGGCTTCCTGCAAAGATAACCCATAATTTGAGCAAAGGCAGAGTCCTTGTCCTAAAGGTAAAAGAGGGGGGAGGAGTCGGTCCCTCAAGATCCACTCCCGCCAGGGGTGTCCAGGGGCAAGGCGAGTGGAAGGGGCACAATCCCCGCGCTACTGCGGCGAGGACATGACTATTCGCACCTAGAGTAAGGGGTCTGCTCTTCGACCAAAGGGCGAGAAGAAGAGTATCCTCGTCTCGCAAACGAAACTAGTTATAAGAGCGATTCGAGACCCACTCGCGCCAGGGGTGTCCAGAAGCAAGGCGAGAAGAAGTGGTACAATCCCTGCGCGAGAGCAACGAGGGTCCGCCCACTCGCACCACGGGTAAAGCTATCCCCTCTATCGGTAGGAGAGATTAGTCGTGATCCCGTTCCGCAAATAAAGAAAAAGGTAGGCGTATAGGAAAGATGAAAAGAAAGACGAGATGTCCTAAACACAAAAATATATATATACGAAAAAAGGCCGTAGTACAAAATGCCTCAGTACTAAGTGTCCAAAAAAAAGGGGTATACAAAAGAGCTGAAAAATAATTCTTCTATTCTTCCGCGCTGGAGGACGGGCCGTCTTCCTCCTCGCCATAAATCTCGGGTACCAGGTCGCGGGCAGTGACCTCCTCGCAGCCTTCCCTGATGACTTCCATCTCCTTCATCATCTTCACGATTAGCTCGGCGGTCCGGATATTGGCGTCTTTGCAGAGTTCCACAACCTCAGCATGAGAATAATGAGAGGGAGGAGGTTGGGGAATCACCACGCGAGAAGGCGAGAGAGCAGCCTCCTGAAGTCGAGTGATCTCGGACTCCATGCCTTTAACCTCCCCTTCCAGAGTGGCTATGCGCGAGTGCATCCTGTCGGCCGTCTCGGCATCCTGCGAGAGGTTTATTTATTAGAGGGAGTTGAAGGTAGACAAAGAAAGGGAAGGAATCAAGAGTGGAAAAAACTCACCACACCACCCCGAGCCTTGGCGAGAAGGTTTTCGGCCACGACCAACCGTTTCTCGAGGTCCGTAGACTTCTCACGCTCGGCCGCCAGATTCGCCTCTGAATCCCTCCAGCTTTTGTTATTGTAAATCAGACGGCGCGAGACCTGGTGCGAGAGCTCCAGCGAGCGCAACTGGGATTGCGCAGCCCTCAGGATCAAGTCCCGCGAGGGGGGCTCAGCGGCGGGTTCTCGCTCTGAGCCACCGTAGAGGCCAAAGACCAGAGAAAATGCATGAGTCGTAGGTTGGTCTCGCTCTATCCAGGGGGGAAGGAGGGTAGAGATTGAGACCCGGTTCGCCTCCTTGTCCCATATCAGGGTTGGCTCGCCAGCAGCATCCAGGATCACAGGGCCCATGTTGAAGTTCAGATGGGTGGAAGGAGCCGGGCGGCTGGAGGAGCCCACCTCTCGAGTAGGAGATTTAGAGGGGAGGTGGTCAGCAAGAGGATCAGGTTGACCCGTCCCGCCAATCGGCGAGACGGCCCGCTGACTGAGAAGCCAAGAAGGGGATTGGGGAGATTGTGACCCCAGAGAGATGGGGGATAAGGATCCCAACACGTCTACCATCTCAGCAGGAACTTGCTTCGCCTTTCCCGAAGGAAGAGGTGCTCCTTTCTTGACCTTTGTTTTCTTTGAAGGACTCTGGCGAGATGGGGCGGAGCCTTCGGCAGGTCTTTTCTTCAGGGAGGGGGCAGGTTTTCTCTCGCCGCCTCAGCTGCCATCGTGGCAAGGGCGACATCTTTGGAGGGTTTGATGTTGCTTTTGTAAGGCGGGCGGGCGGGAACATTTCTTTCTCCTGGAAAAGGCGAGACGAGGCGTTTACAAATATTATTCGTTAGACCTAGATGAAAATAAAGGGCCCCAGCATTTACCTTCGCCTGGAAGCACAGGAAGGAGGGAGTCGAGGCCCCGCCTCAAGAACTGAACTTCGAAGTTCTTGCCAATGAAAAAGTCGCAGAGGAGCTTGTCCGTGCCGCTAACCTGGGGAGTGGTGTAGAACACCTCGGCTGGTGACACGGGCGCCAGCGGGATGCCTCCCATGTTGCCGCGAATGAAGACAAAGCGAGTAAGCCAGTGATGGTTCTTGTTGGGCATCTCGCAAACCTTGAGACCCTGCCTCGTGAAGTAGGACACGCCGTCGGCGTTGGCATGGTAGACAAAAAGCTTGCGGAAGGAGTTCAGGCTGAATTCGATTCGCTCCCGGCGCATGTAGCAGGCAAAGGCAACAAGTACCGAGATAGCGTTTGGATTCAGTTGCGCAGGGACAGTCCCAAAGTATTTTAGAACCTGTTTCACCTCTGGCCAGAGGGGCAATCTCAGCCCCGCCTCGAAATGCGGGACAGGGAAGGCGAGTTCACCAGGATAAAAGGTATTGATCGACTCGCCCACCCTTGGAGGGCGTGACTCAAAACCCTCCGGCAAGAAATCACGAGTGAAGGCGCTGTAGTCCTCCTCGGAAATCCGGCCGGGAGGAAATCATGGTCACCAAACCGCCTCCCGCATCGGCTTCGCCCTTCGCCTTCTTCAGCCTTCTTTTTCCCCATTCTAGGCAAAGAGAGCGAAAGGGGGATGCGAGAAGAATAGACGAGACGAAGCGCCGACAGGATCTGCTCGTGAGGGGAAGAGGAGAAAGAGGCAAGGTTTAGGGCGCCGAGATAAATCTAGAGCATGATCCGGGCCCCAGGGATAGGGGGGTATTTATAGCCCGTTGGGTAAAGAGAAAAAATACGAAGAGGCAAAAAAAAATATATGGTGTAGAGGAAGGGGAAGAGGCGGCCGTCCTTTTCTCTCTCCTAACCTCGATTGGCGTAATCTAACGTGAGTCCCAAGCCGGGGGCGAGACAGCACCATAAAAATATAGTAAAAAATGGTTTAAGCATAGATATGACACTATCAAAGAAACTACTAAAAGGGGTTATTAAATTGTTTGTCCCGCATATATCAAGCAGCCCTATTCGTTAGATCTAAAGGGTTCGGGCGATAGCCGCGAGAGGAAGCATTATTACAAAACACAGAACAATGCCGAAAATGAGGGCGCGAGGCGGCGCGAAGGATTCAATCCTTCTGCCATCGCCAGCGCCCCCCCCCCCCCCCCCCCCCCACCGCGAGACCTCACGCAGGGAGGACGGTGGGGGAGGTGAAAAGCACGAGCCGCATCTACGCCGCGACGCGCGAGACGGAGTTGTTGGTCGACCTCATTCAGAATCGCCTGGGGGTCGGTCTCATCCATCTCAATATCAGCGTCAATTTCAGAAGTCAAGCGAGCAACCTCCACCTCCAACTAATCAATCTGTCGGTCAGCCGCTTGCTTGTCTTTCTCCAACTCTTGGATCATGATCGCATGTTTTCGAAACATCTCGGCCACCCTACGCTTCATCTCCAACGGATCCATAGGGTCGCCAAGGTAATCTTTGATCTCGTCCATAGGAGGAGGAGGGGAGGAGACTGCTCGCCTCGGGCGCTCCTCAGTAGGCGAGTCCTCGGTAGAAGAGTCTACTCGCACGTCTGCAAAGCTAAAACAGAATAAGGGCCGTAATCAAAGGTGGGCAGCAAGAGAGGCCGAAGCCCAGGGCAGAAGATTCCTAACTAGAGTGGCGGGAGGTCCCAGCGACATGGGAAGGCTCGCCATTTTTCCCACCAAGAGTAGAAGGAGGAGTGGAAGGAGGAGACGAGACAGAGTTTAGATGGTGGTCGGCGAGATGAGTTTGTGTGCTACCAGACTGATGGGGGGTGCATGACTTTTCTGAAAACCAACAGCAAAAGGAGCAATGAAAGATAGATAGCGAACAGTGGAGGTATACAAGGATCTTACCTCTTTTCCCTTGGGAAACGATGTTATAGGAGGGATGCATCTCTCCGGGGGATCTGGTAAGGGTCCTTCCGACGGGGGAACAAGATCAGTTGTTCTCGCCTTCTTCGGGCGAGAGGAAGAGGGCGGTGGTGAGGAAGAAGTACGAGCGGGAATTAGGTTTAAGGCCTCCGCGCTCGCCTTGTTCCGCTAGCGCACCAACGCGATACGATCACAGAAGTTTTTGCTAAGAGACATAACAGCGAAAGTAAAGGGGGCTAAAATGAAGAGAGGAGGCCTGTTGCACTCGGGAAGGATCCCAGTATTTATAGACTCAGGGGGGGAGAATCCCACACGAAAAAGATTCCGCTATAAAGTCGCTGAGATGACGTGAGCCTCGGTTGGACTTTTCTTTTCGAGCTTGGACAACCCCGAAAAGAGCGAGGATTGTGTACAACCTCGGGCTCATGGGAGGGAACTCAGCAGAGAGGGGATTAGAAGAATCCTCAAGAGGAGACAGGGCCCTAGGCGAGAGGGGCCCAAAGCAAAGACCACTCGCACTAAGCGAGAGGGGCCTAAAGGTGGGTCCACTCGCCCTAGGCGAGAGGAGCCCAAAGATGGGTCCACTCGCGCTAAGCGAGAGGAGCCCAAAGCTGAGTCCGCCCGCGATAGGCGAGAGGAGCCCAAAGGTGGGTCCACTCGCGCTAGGCAGGAGGAGCCAAAGTTGAGTCCATCCGCCTGACAGGCGGGGGCCAAGGGAAGATTTTCTATATGGTGATGGAGGGTCTCGCCCGCGAGGTGGTGCTTTCAGCCGCAAGGTGGTCCTCTCGCCAAGCACCGGTTCGGCAGGAAGAGATAAGGCCGGTTCAGCAATTGGGTGGGAACCGGTTCAGTTGGCAAACGGTTCATCCTTTTTAGCCTTTCTTACTCTTTTACCCTTGGTGGTCTGCTCATAGCCCTTAAGAACAGCGGAGTTTGGCTGTTGGCAGACCCAGCCCAGGGTATTCAGGTAATTTTACAGGTGCTTGATTTGGTTTTTTGCAGTTCGAATCCTGAGGCCTATAAATAGACCGGTAAGGTGTCTGAGAAAAAGGGTGTGGAACCTTCTTTTTCTCTCTTACTCAGGCACCTAGCTCAGCATTGGCTAGAGAGGGGGAGAATTTCCAGTTCTTCTGGGTAAGCGGTGGGACCTCCGAGCTGAAGCCCCCGGTCTGTTCCTTTGGGAGTTCTGTTAGGATCGTGGCTCAAAGAAAGTAAGCGTGAGCTGCAGCCTTAGATCCGAGCTTTTAGGAGAAACCAGCTCTGCCGGTTTCAACAGATTTGGTCGGACCCTTTCCCCAGGCCAGCGGTCAAAGGAGGTTCTTGTTAGTCATGATCGACTATTTCTCCAAGTGGATGGAAGTCAAGGCGTTGGCCAAGGTGACCTCCCAAGTCATCAGAAACTTTGTTTGGGGGGAGATAATCTGCCGACACGGTTTGCCTCAGGCCATCGTTACGGATAACGAGCCGCAATTCGCTAGCGCCGAGTTCATCAACTTCTGTGAGCAGCTCGGGATTGATCTCAGGTTCGCCTCGGTCCACCACCCAAGGAGCAATGAGCAGGTGGAGGCGGCAAACAAAATCTTCGTCAACCTCCTCAAAAATAAAGTAGAAAACCTGAAATGAAATTGGGTGGAACAGCTTCCCTCAGTTCTCTGGGCCCTCAAAACCACACCCAACACGGCCATAGGGGAAACTCCCTTCAAGCTTTCCCATGGGTGCGAAGCGGTGCTCCCAATCGAGTTCGAGATCTGAATGCCTCGGGTGGTCGAGGCAAGCGAATGTAGGGAAGAATGGAGAGCTGAGAACGAAGATGAGCTACGGCTCTCCCTTGACGTGGTCGAAGAACTGCGGGACCTCTCTGCCATCAAGCAAGAGGAAGTGAAGAGGAGAATGGCCAAGTATTTTGACAAGCATGTCAGAGTCAAGCAGTTCGCGAAAGGGGACTTGGTCTTGAAAAAGGTGGATGCTGCAGGGAGGTCAGCCGCGGTGGGGAAACTCAATCCCAACTGGGAAGGGCCATACATAGTGCAGGAGGTCTTGAGGTCGGGAGGGTATCGTCTCCGGAATGTGGAAGGCGAGACCCTAAATCTCACCTAGAATGGTGACGACCTAAAGCGTTTCTACCCCTGAGTCATGTAAGTTCTATTTTGTGGAATAAAATCTCTCGGAATATTCATGCTCTTAATGTCTTGTGCAATTGAAGGAACGAGTCTATCCCAGACCCCGAGTAGATCCCGCTGTCAGACTCTCACCTAGCTGGCAAGGCTGGAAGGCACTCGAGGGAGTCTGACCCAGACCACGAGCAGATCCCGTTGTCAGGCTCTCACCTAGCTGGCAGGGCTGGATGTCACTCGAGGGAGTCTGCCCCAGACCACGAGCAGATCCCGCTGTCAGGCTCTCACCTAGCTGGCAGGGCTGGATGTCACTCGAGGGATTCTGCCCCAGACCCCGAGCAGATCCCGCTGTCAGGCTCTCACCTAGCTGGCAGGGCTGGATGTCGCTCGAGGGAGTATGCCCCAGACCCCGAGCAGATCCCGCTGTCAGGCTATCACCTAGCTGGCAGGGCTGGATGTCACTCGAGGGAGTCTGCCCCAGACCACGAGCAGATCCAGCTGTCAAGCTCTCACCTAGCTGGCAGGGCTGGATGTCTCTCGAGGGAGTCTGCCCCAGACCATGAGCAGATCCCGCTGTCAGGCTCTCATCTAGCTGGCAGGGCTGGATGTCACTCGAGAGAGTCTTCCCCAGACCCCGAGCAGATCCCGCTGTAAGGCTCTCACCTAGCTGGTAGGGCTGGATGTCACTCGAGAAAGTCTGCCCCAGACCCCGAGAAGATCCCGCTGTAAGGTTCTCACCTAGCTGGCAGGGCTGGATGTCACTCGAGGGAGTCTGCCTCAGACCACGAGCGGATCCCGCTATCAGGCTCTCACCTAGATGGCAGGGCTGGATGCCACTCGAGGGAGTCTGCCCCAGACCATGAGCAGATCCCGCTGTCAGGCTCTCACTTAGCTGGCAGGGTTGGATGTCACTCGAGGGAGTTTTCCCCAGACCACGAGCAGATCCCGCTATCAGGACCTCACCTAGCTGGCAGGGCTGGATGTCACTCGAGGGAGTCTTCCCCAGACCCCGAGCAGATCCCGCCGTCAGGCTCTCACCTAGCTGGCAGGGCTGGATGTCACTCGAGGGAGTCTGCCCCAGACCCCGAGCAGATCCCGCTGTCAGGCTCTCACCTAGCTGGTAGGGCTTGATGTCACTCGAGAGAGTCTGCCCCAGACCACGAGCAGATCCCGCTGTCAGGCTCTCACCTAGCTGGCAGGGCTGAATGTCACTCGAGGGAGTCTTCCCCAGACCCCAAGCAGATCCCGCTGTCAAACTCTCACCTAGCTGGCAGGGTTGGATGTCACTCGAGGGAGTCTGCCCCAGACCCCGAGCAGATCCCGCTGTTAGACTCTCACATAGCTGGCAGGGCTGGATGTCACTCGAGGGAGTCTGCCCCAGACCCCGACCAGATCCCGCTGTCAGGCTCTCACCTAGCTGGCAGGGCTGGATGTCGCTCAAGAGGAGGGGGGGTAAAAAACCTCAGCCTCTCCCGAAATTATTGAGGATCATTCTCCCAAGGGGGGAAGACCCTTACCAGCGAGCTAGAGCTTGCAGGCCCAGCTCGACAGAAAGAAGTCGAGCTCCAGCAAAGGCACCCCCATCCCCCCTCCCCTTGAGTTTTATTTGTGAAACACTTTGGAAATTTCGATTCGGCATCATCGAGGAAAGGGAGTACTCGCGCGCGAGCTGGGCGGTTATGAGCCCAACTCGGCAGATGTTCTGACCCTGGTTAACCTGGGGAATGGACGAGCTCCCGGACTCGCTCGCGGGCACAAATCCTAGGCGTGCGCTCTAACGACGAATCCTGTCCAAGAAGAATCCGACAAAAAGGACTCGCGGGCGAGTGCTTCACGAATGGAAGGTTCAAGGCAAAGAAGATAACAAAAAAAAGAGGAGAAAAATTCATTTTTCATTAAAGTATAAAATAGTTACAAGAGGAGAGCTTGCCTCAGCAAGATTACAAAAGGGGTGAGAGAATGTACAAAGAAGGAAAAATAGAGAGGAGGAGGGGGAGTCAGCTCTCGCCCCTCCCCCGGATGTGCGATCCGCATCCGCTCTGCCGGAACGACGATTCTCGAAGTCTTTGCCGAAGAACAGGTCAAGACTATCTTCCTTCTCGCTCGGCGGCGTAGGCGGGAACAGGCTCGGCATCAGGTCTCGGACTGTGGCCTCCTCGCAGCCCTCCACCAGCACCCCCATGTCCTTCATGATTTGCAAGGTGCACTAGGCAGAGGCAATGGAGTTGACCCGCAGTCTTTCAACGACCTCCGCCTCGCCAAAGACCCTCGGACTGTTGAATGTGAAGGGGGGCTCGACGTTGCCTGGAGGGAGGAAATCCTCCGCCTCGCGAATGACCTCACCGTGAAGTCTTTTGTTCTCTTCTCCCAGCTTCGCATTCTTATCCTCCAACTCGGCGATACGGGCCTCCAGCTCGGCAGTGCGAGCTTCCTGCACAACGGAGCGAGCGCGGAGCTGGCAGTTCTCCTCTTCCAACCCAGCAGCGCGAGCCCGCAGCTCCCCGGCAGCCTCAGCATCCTGGGGCAAAGGTTGGTAAGCAAGTTGTGAAGCTAGAAAATCCTAAGGAAATTGAGAGATGATGGCCAATGCTTACCAGTCCGCCGCCACCCCTGGCAAGCAAGCCCTCGGCAATGTCGAGCCTCCTCTCCAGGTCGACGACCTTGTCCTGAGCCAGGTCACACTCCTGCTCCGCCTTCTGCAAGAGATGGCTGAGGTTGAAGCCGCGACGAACCACCATATGGTGGAATTCTAGCGCCCGCATATGGGCCCGCAGGCCCTCGTGGCCGAGTTGGCGCAGGGTCATGCGCTTGTAAGCCGCGGCGTACTCGCGGCCATAGAGGCTGAAGCCAAGCGCGTAAGCCTGGCCTGAAGAAGGCTCGAGGTCGGCCCAGGAGGACTACAGGGTGGAGATAGAGGCCCGGTGAGCGGACTCGTCCCACTGGACCACGGGCTCGCCGGCCGAGTCCTTCCACCTCCCCCTAAGGTCGAAGAGGTGATGGTTCTTCGGTGGGCCCAGCGCGCGGACTGGGGCTTTCTTGACGGTAGAAGCAGAGGGCTCGCCTCCCTCCGTCTTCTTGCCCGTAGTCTCCTTCAACGGGCTCCCCGGCGACCCGTCCGGGGTGGTCTCCGGCGAGCTCATATACTTGGGCTGCTGTTGTTTCGCCCGAGAAACCACCACCGCCTTTAGTTTCTTCTGCGGTGGATGGCAACGAGGCGACCTGGATCCCGCGGGATCAGCCCGCTTCTTGCTAGAATGCTTGGGCGATGGCAGCTCATCTCGGCAGGCGGCTGCAGCCGCCTTCTCGCGGGAAAGCGGGTCGGCGAGTACCCCTTGATCCGCAAAAGGCGGGTTCTCGGGAGTCAACCGCTCTCCTGCAGAGAAAAACTTAGAAAAGTCCCAATGGATCTGGCGAGATCTGATAAAGAGGAAGGTCGAAAGATATACCTTCTCCGGGAAGGACGGGGAGGAGCGAGTCGAGACCCCTCCGAAGGAAGGCGACCTCGAAATCCTTCTGAAGAAAAAACTTGTGGAGGTTGGCGTCGTTGCCGGAAACGGCAGGAGGTCGGTATACCTCCTCGCCTTTTTGTTGTGGAGAGTAAGGGACGTTGCCAAGGTCGCCCTTGATGAAGATGATCCTGGTCATCCAATTATGGTGCTTATTCGCGATCTCGCGCACCTTGATGAAATACCCCCCAAAGATGGTGATCCCATCGGGAGTTGCCTTATAGGTAAAGAGATTCCTGAACATGGTCAGGTTAAACTCAATCCTCTCTCGCAGGAGAAAACTCGCGAACGCCACCATTATGGCGATGGAGTTCGGGTTCAGCTGCGCGGGCACCGCACCGAAGTATTTCAGGATCTGGAGGATCTCCGTCCAGAGCGGCAGGCGCAACCCCATCTCGAAATGCGAGATGGGGAAGGCGAGTTCGTCGCGGTAGAAGGTGTTGATGGCCTCGCCCTCCTTAGGCCGCCGCGCTGAAAGTGAGATAAAGATCTATCTAAACTCTAGAGGGGGGGTGAATAGAGTATTTTTAAAATAGCATTACAATTTAAACAAATAAGACAATTAAGATTTAATTTATGTATAGGTGTAAGGTGTCTTACTAGATAAATCAAAACTAAGAGAGCAAAAAGAAGAATCACAGCACACAATAAAGAAAATACTCAAGCAACCAGAAGACACAAGGAACTATAGTGGTTCCCCAAAAACCTGGGTACATCCACTCTTCTACCACCCTTGGTAGGAATCCACTCAGGATGAGTTGATCAGGTGTCCTGACACCAATGAGCTTTTGATAAGGTGCTCAAAAACCAAACTAGATTTTTTGATCAGGTGTCTTGCCACCACTGAGTTTTGACAAGGCTCTCAGAACCAAACTCAGAACTTTTGAAGGGAGTTTTGATAACCCTTTTACAGCAGGAAAAGAAAAAGTAAAGAGGTGAAGTTGTCTTCTCTGTTCTCAAATCAAATGAGAGAAGACCAGTGGATTATTGATGATGTCAAAGCTCCCCCTGAGATGTAGAATGGTTCAGGAGTGAGAGCTTTGCTTTAGGGTGATAGGTCTTCAGAAGCTTCAGATCTCCAGCAAAAGATGATTCCAGCAGATGCTGAAATATTTGGTGTCTGGAGTTCTTGATGTTGAAGCTATGATCACTTTTCAGTAAGCCAAAAGGATTGTTCTACTAGTTCTTCAAAAAAATGATCACTTGTTGTCTGTCACTGTTAATCTTCTGTTGTTGTGCTATATGTTCTATATTCTTGACTGAAGACAAAAAGGAGGATCTTATTCTCTGAAAAATTCCTTGTCAAAGATAGCCGTTGGCAGTAATAAATGTCTTCTATAAAAGTCTTGTCTTCTAGAGGAAAGTCCCATATTCCAAAAAGAATTCCTTGAAACTTGCTCCAGAATAAAGAAAAACGACTGGCAGATCTCTTGAAATAAATGCTGAGAGAATTCAAAAACATTCCAAAGACTGACAGAATTTGAATCCGTAGAAACGTCGATCTCTCAGAAGATCGTCGATCTGAGCTCTACGATCGTCGATCTGAGCTCAGAGATGGAATAAGATAAACAGACAGAAAACGTCGAACTGAGCTCGAAGATCGTCGAACTGAGCTCAGCAACCTGGAGAATAAACTGAGGAGAGATCGTCGACCTGAGCTCGAAGAACGTCGACCAGAGCTCAGCGATCTGAAGAATAAACTGAGGAGAGATCGTCGACCTGAGCTCGAAGAACGTCGACCGAAGCTCGACGACTTTAGCAAAGGTTGAGCTCAAAGAGCGTCGAACGGAGTTCGACGTTCCGTCGACCTAAGCTCGACGATAATTGTCTTTGCCTCAGCTTGAAGTCTGATTCCTTGAATGATCCTGGGGGCAGCTCAAACCTAAATTCTAAGCCCTAGACACATTCTAATGTTGACCTTTAAAACTATACAACTAGGTCAAACTGGTTTCCTAAGACAAACATAGTGATCCTTACCCAAATTAGTAATAGGGTGTTCCAACAATCTCCCCCTATTTGGGTTAGGATTACTATTTACAGACAAAAATAGGAAATAAATAAGCATACAGACAAAACAAAAGCTAAACCAATCAGTGCAAGAAAATGTCATAGCAGCATTGCAGATCACAGATAAAATATCAGCAAATATTCAGAGGTGGATGTTTGTTCAGCTTACACAAATCACTTCTTCTCAGTTCCTCTTTTAAACAAAATTTCCCTGTTAGGATTGAAGGCTTCTTTCTTTGATCTTCTGTCATCTTCTGCACCTAAGGAAGTTTGAGATCTAGGCCTTGGAACTATAGCCTCAGGGTGCAGCTTCATATAATCTTCTGGATTAAAGAATTTCCTTGAAGCATATCTCTCTAGTTCTTTCTTTCTTTGATCTGATAGGGTTGTAATGTTGGAAATGTCTTTGCCTTGCTCTCTGGCCTTTTTTATTTGATCTAGAGCAGCAAGCTCTTTCATTCTGGCAGTCCATGACAGAGGGTTGTTCTCAGGATCCTCAAATGGAACAGGAGGTTCATATCTGTTGATAGACTCAGAATCAGTATGAGGAGTCCTGGAGACAACTGTATCTTTTAGCCTATAAGGGAAAGGTCCTGAAGTAGATTCAATATGACCTTGTCCTTCCCTTTGTTGTCTAGAATATGTTCTGTAATCTCTTTGCCTTCCTCTAGACTGATATCTCTTAGATTGATATCCTCTTTGAAATTGTTCTCTTGATTGATGTTCCTGAGAAGTTTGGGAAGAGCTTTGCTTTGAAGCAGAGGATGGAAGAGCTAAGCCTCCACAAGATCCTGAATCTGGAGGAGGAGGAGGAGGAGGTTGAAATTTAGAAGATCCTTTTTCATATCTAGCCAATTTTCTTCTTTTCTTCATATCTTTTAATTGATTTTTAGAGAATTGCATCCATGGCTCAGAGATTGGGCAATCATGCAAAATATAATATGGAATATCATTTGCATCTTTGGCTTGAGCAGGAGGAACTTTCATCATGGCCTTGCTTCTGGCCTTCCTTTTCTTGGCAATGGTACCAGAAGAGTCATCAGAATCAGTGTGAAACTGATCACTTTCTGAGCTTTGGGGTCTATCATATAAATCATCAATGCTCTTAATATATTTCTCTTGTAATTTCAACTGATCTGGAGTCAGGGTAAGAGCAGCAACATCAGAAATTTGAGCAGAAGCAGCATCAGGAGTTGGAGCAGAAACAGCAGCAGATTCTTCCAGATAAGTAGCAGGTTCTTGAGTAGCAGTAACCTCAATAACAGAAACCATGTCAATATCTTCTGATACACTTGTAGAAACAGCAGTAGCAGCAGAGATGGAAGCAGCCACATCCACAGCCTTGAAAGAATTTACATATGAGGCAATTAGGCTGGGATCACAAACAGAGATAGGCATAATGGCCTTAGTCAAATCTTCAACTTGTTCAACTGGCAGAGAACTGAAGAAAGCAAGATAAAAATCTGAAAGCAATTTCTGGAGATCCACTGCAAATGTTGGAGCAGGAACTGCTTCATAAGGCATCTCCCCCTGCCTGGATTCAGTGGGAGCTGGATTAAGGCACCTAGAAGAAGTAATTGCCTGAGAGGAGATGAAGGTGGAGAGCTTGGTAGACAGCTCCTGAACATGTGTCAGGAGTGGAGCTAGGGTGGTCTCCAGTAATGAGGTTAGCTTGGGAGCTAGCAGCTCATATAACCTATCTGCCAGGGCTGAGAGATCTACATGATCAAGAGGGGCTTGAGTAGAGGTAGGAGAGAAAGTTGTTGGAAAGATGTTGACTGGAGCTGATGGAATGGAGAATGTGGAGGTAGGAGGTGAAGGAATGGATGGTCTAGGGGCAGGAAGTGTTGAGATTGATGTAATTTGGTTGGGGAAGGATGAGATGGTAGGGGAAAAAGATGGTTGAGAGAGGATGTCTTGAAGAATTTGTTGGAATGAGGAAGTAGAGGGAAGCTCAGGAGGAGTTGAAGGAGGATCATCCATGAAGGAGTCATCTAAGAGAGAATATGATGAAGTGGTGGCAGGAGGATAGTAGTATAAGGGATGGAATTGCTCTGAGGTAGATGCTGGAGAAGGTGAGATTGGTGATGAGATTGTAATTGGGAATGAGATGGCTATGGTGGTGATTGGTGGTGAGGATGAGATGGCTGGGGTAGAGACAGCTGGAGGAGGAGAAGAAGCAAGCAAAACTTCTGCAGGGGAAGAGACCTGAGGAAGAGTGACTAAGGCAGTCCTTGTGCCTGAAGCAGGAGTTGATGCAGCAGCCCTGTTGGGGTTAATAATCTGCCTGTCCCACCTGCTGAAGAGGGCACAGGTAAGTCTCTTGGATGCATTGATGTGCATCCCACTTGAGGTCAGCAGCTCAGGGCACCTGGAGTGCATGTAAACCCCCAAGATCCTCCCAAAGCTTACACAGCTTTTGCTCAGCTTCTTTTTGATCAAATTGAAGAAGATGGACCCCCAGTCCAGATGTTTCTTGTCAACCACAGCTCCCATTAGACAGAACTGATGTCTGGAAATGGTGTCATGGGCTGAGTGCTTTGCCAGAAGCACCTTTCCCACAACATCAGCCAGAAATTGATATTCAATCGACAAATTCTTTTTCAGCAATTTTTTAGGGTTCTCAGCAGAGTGACCCATTCTATCTAGCATTGCATCAGACTCTTCTTCAGATAATTCAATAGAGTCATTTCCAGTGCTGAGGTTGAACACTTCTGTTAGTAGGGCGGGGGACAATGGTACCTGAGTCCCTTTGATAGAGCTAACTACAGAATTCTCATTCTCAGTTGAGGCAGAAAAACACCATTCCTTTATCTCGTCTGCGGCGATCTTCATCATGATGGACATTATCTGAACTAACTGTTGTTCTCGAAGCAGATTTAAAATGTCCTTGAATCTCTGGTCGCTTCCATCGAAAGAGTTCATGTCGATGTCGAATCCTGTGTCAAATTTCATTTTTGAAAGGGCAGCAACAGTCAGAGCCATCTGTACCTGCAAAGATTGAACAAACACGACCAAGTGTAGAAGGTTTGGAGGGAAAAAATTTGCAGAGAGTATGATGGCGTAAACGACGAGCGGCGGCCGAATAATGATTTTATATTAGGGTTCGACGCAAAAAAGGAAGGATCGTCGACCTCAGATCGACGATCAGGACTCCTGAGGGAAGCTGAAAGGTCTTCAACATCGTAGATCTCAGTTCAATGATCTAGTTCGACGATTTCTGGGAAAAACGTCGAGCTCAGTTCAGAGACAGAAACTATCCTACAGACACAAAAGGAGATGATTTTTTAGCCTAATCTTGGTATGTTTTTAGCTTTTCAAAATCTTGTAATTTAGTTTAGGCTTCCTCCATCTAACATGCCTAACAGATTTAGGAAGAAATTGTGTTTCTTTTCATCCAGAGGCTTGGTGAAAATATCTCCCCTTTGCAAATCAGTAGGGATATATTGAAGTTCAATTTTGTTCTTCTCTACATTATCCCTTAGAAAATGATGCCTAATCTCTATGTGTTTTGTCCTACTATGGAGGACTGGATTTTATGCAATGGAAATAGCACTGGTGTTGTCACAAAATATTTTTGACTCCTCTAAGTTGTAACCATAGTCTAGGAGTTGGTTTTGTATACATAATATTTGTGAACAACAACTGCCTGCAGCTATATATTCAGCTTCAGCAGTTGAGGTTGACACAAATGTTTGTTTCTTACAATACCAAGAGACAAGTCTATCACCAAGGAACTGACAAGTTCCACTGGTGCTTTTCCTGTCTATTCTGCATCCAGCATAATCAGCATCTGAGAATCCAGTTAAGTCAAATGCTGAGTCTTTTGGATACCAGAGTCCTAGATTTGGACAGCTTTTAACATACCTAAGAATCCTCTTAACTAAGGTTAAGTGTGACTCTCTAGGGCTAACTTGAAATCTAACACATATACATGTAGCAAATATTATGTCAGGCCTACTGGCTGTAAGGTACAATAGAGAGCCAATCATTGCTCTATATGTTGTCTGATCAACTGGTTTCCTTTGTTCATCAGCATCCAGTACAACATTGGTAGGCATGGGTGTTTTCATACATGATGCATCAGACATACCAAATTTCTTAACCAGCTCTTTTGCATACTTGGTTTGAGAAATAAATATGCCTTCAGCATGTTGTTTGACTTGCAATCCTAAGAAGAAGGATAGCTCACCCATGCTACTCATTTCAAATTTAGAGTGCATAAGCTTGGAAAACATTTTGCACAAGTTTGAATCAGTAGAACCAAATATAATATCATCTACATAGATTTGTACTAGTAGGGTATGAGACTTATGGGTTCTAATAAAAAGAGTTTGGTCTACTCTCCCCCTAACAAAATCATTTTTCAGCAGAAAACATGCTAGGGTCTCATACCATGCTCTAGGAGCTTGCTTGAGACCATATAATGCTTTGTGTAGTTTAAAAACATAATCAGGATGGGTTAGAGAGATAAAACCTGGAGGTTGTCTGACATAGACTTCTTCTTTGATCTCCCCATTGAGAAAAGCACTCTTGACATCCATTTGATAGACTTTGAATCCCTTGTGAGCAGCATAAGCCAGAAAGATTCTTATGGCTTCTAATCTTGCAACAGGTGCAAAGGTCTGGTCATAGTCTATCCCTTCTTCCTGAGAGTACCCTTTAGCAACTAGCCTTGCTTTATTCCTTACAATGATTCCTTGATCATCCAGCTTATTTCTGAACACCCATTTTGTTCCAATAATGGGATGATCTTTTGGCTTAGGCACTAGTTCCCAAACTTTATTTCTTTCAAATTGATGCAACTCCTCTTGCATTGCAACAATCCAGTGTGGATCTTGTTCTGCATCTTGAATGGTTTGAGGTTCAATTTGAGAGAGGAAGCAAGTGTGCATCAGGT
The DNA here is from genome assembly GCA_039513925.1 of Platanthera zijinensis. Classification (NCBI taxonomy): domain Eukaryota; kingdom Viridiplantae; phylum Streptophyta; class Magnoliopsida; order Asparagales; family Orchidaceae; genus Platanthera; species Platanthera zijinensis. The sequence goes on from CM077089.1 coordinate 79,123,196, forward strand.
TCTGGTTGACCTGATTTCTAGTTTGCACACCAGCTGAGATGTTTCCAATTACTTGAGAAATTGGATGATCTCTTGTTGTTACTAGATCAACAGGGGGTGTTGATGGTTCACCAACCTGTGTTGTTGTGTCCTCTTGTGGAACAACAACTGGTTCTTCAAGAAGATTTTCTTCCTGATGGTGAGCAGCTTCTTCATCTTCACTACTGTCATCCTTTTGTGTAACTTGTAATCTATTCATGTCTTCAGCTAGAGAGTGCACCTGCAAATGTTTTATGGTAGAAGCATTCTTCTCCTTGAAAGACATGTTAGCTTCATCAAAAGTAATATGGACAGATTCTTCTATTTTTTGAGTAGTTTTATTGTACACCCTATAAGCTTTACTGATCATGGAGTATCCCAGAAACACTCCTTCATCAGCTTTAGCTTGGAATTTTGCAAGATATTTCTTGTCATTATTATGGATAAAACAAGTGCAACCAAAAACTTTAAAATAGCCTATTTTAGGTTTCTTCCTTTTGAGCAATTCATATGGAGTCTTGCCCTTTAGTTTATGTATCAGGCTTCTATTCAACACATAGTTGGAGGTGTTCACTGCCTCAGCCCAAAAGGATAGAGGTAGGTGAGCATCTGCCAATAATGTAGTTGCAGATTCAATGAGTGTTCTATTTTTCCTTTCAGCTACCCCATTTTGTTGAGGAGTTCTAGGAGCTGAGAAAGTATGCCTGATCCCTTCACTTTGACAGAACTCTTACATGAGAAGAGAATCAAACTCTGTCCCATGATCACTTCTGATCAGGGCAATGTGAGTGTTGAACTCAATCTGAATGCATTTGAGAAAATCTGTCAAACACTTAAAGTTATCAGACTTCTTCCTCAGAAAGAATACCCATGTGAATCTTGAGAAGTCATCTACAACTACTAAAGTATAGGATTTCCCTCCTAAGCTTTGTACTGTAATGGGTCTAAAAAGATCCATGTGTAACAGATACAAAATCCTAGGTGAATCACTCTTATTAATTGATTTAAAACTACTTTTAGTTTGCTTGCCTAATTGACAAGCCTTGCAGAGTCCTTCCTTCTTGTAGGGGCCAGAAGGCAGTCCTCTGACAAGGTTGTCCTTGGATAGCCTAGCAATGTGTTGGAACACCCTATTACCATTTGGACCAGGATGACTATACTTTTATAGGGATTTTGTGTTGTGACCTCCTTGTTGTTATAAAGGTCACATAGGCTAGTTAGAGTAATCTTCAGCTCGACGTAGAGTCGACCTCTGCTCGACGCAGAGTCGACCTCTGCTCGACGCAGAGTCGACCTCAGCTCGACGTGGAGTCAACCTCAGCTCGACGTTCCGTCGAACCCAGTTCTGCTTACAGAAAACACTCTCTGGCCGACGTGTGTCGTGCTCAGATCGACGTTTTATTGTGAGCTCGACGCTTTCCAGACTCCCGTCATTTTTGAATAGGAATTCAAATTCCTTCTGTCAGACAATTAATGCTGAAGATTTATTGGCCGTTACAGCATATCTGGTGCATGGCTCAAGGAATTTTCTAAGGAATGTCTGCCTGTCATTTCCTTTGAGGCATGGACATTTAAGGAAAGCATTTAATGCTGACTTCCAACGGCTATCAAAGAAAAGGAAGAAGAAGACTCAGTCATATTATTCATTCATTCATTTTTTCATATACAGAGAATATACAGAGAGACATATAACAATACAGGACTTCAGTTGTTCTCTGTGTGATATTGTTTTGAAAGCTCACTCACAGGAATTCTGATTGCTTCAGACATAACCATCCAACCTTCTTGGATCATCTCTTGCTGGAGCAAATCAGATCTTTGAAGACCTGTCACCCTTGTGCAGAGCTCTCCTTCCTGAACTTCTTCTTGATCTCAGGGGGAGCTTTGACAACAACTACAGATCCACTTTTGCTTCTCTCTGCTTGTTGATAGAGAAGACAACATCATTCTTTTTCTTTTTCTTTCTGTACAGGGTTTTAACTCCCTTCAAAAGTTACTTTTGGTTTTGCTGAAACCTGGTCAAAATCAGCTCCTTTGGTTTGTGAGAACCTGGTCAAAAACTCTCTGGTGCTCAAGACACCTGATCAACTCATCTTGAAGTGGATTCCTATCAAGGGTGATAGAAGAGTGGATGTACCCAGATTTGGGGAACCACTATAGCTCCTTGTGTCGTCCGGATTGCTTGTTTCTTTGTGTTTTGCTTTGTGCTGTGAATTTCTTTTTACTCTGATTATTTGCTATAGCACCTTACACTAAGTAAAGTCAAACTTTCTCTGCACTCAAGTTTTTATTTGCAAAATTATTTTAAATAACTCTATTCACCCCCCTCTAGAGTTAGGATTGATCTTATCTTGCACTTTCAATTGGTATCAGAGGGAGGTTGATCATTCATACAGGCTAACACCTGGATCAAAAGATCTCTGATAAGATCATTTCTCTCAAAAAGGGTTATTTCTTTTAGTTTTACTTATCTTTAAAACTCATGGCACAAAACAAGGACTTTGCTAGCACCAGACCTCCTATGTGCAATCTCTCTAAGTTTGCACTATGGAAGGCAAGGATTAGACTTTACATGAACTCTTTTGATGAAGACATTTTTAATTCTGTGTTGACAGATTGTCCAAGACCTCCCACAGGAACAAGTACATCAGCTGTTCCTCCTCCTTCAGGAACTGATGCTGACATAAAAAAGTGGAAGGCAGCAGATGCTAAAGCCATGAACATTCTGGCTCAAACCATGTCAGATGACATTTTCCAGAAAGTAGCTGATTGCAATACTGCTAAAGAGATCTGGGAAAAACTTTCAGAAATTGTATCAGGTTCTGCAGATGAAAGAAAGGATAGGAGATCCTATCTCATCACCCAGTATGAGAACTTCAAAAAGGCAGAGTCTGAGTCAGTTGCTGACATGTACAACAGACTGAGTCTAATCATCAGTGAGCTTAGATCACTAGAGAAGGACATATCTCTCACTGAGATAAATGACAAGATACTGACTTGTTTCCCTAGCTCTTGGGACTCAAGAATCTGGTCAATTAATGATGGAAGAAATGTCTGTGAGTTATCCATAGAAGCTCTTCTAGGAAAGCTCAAGAGTTATGAGCAATTCATTAAGAAGAGAGAAGAATAGCAGAAGACATCCACACCAACAGAAAAGGTTGAGAAAACCATTGCCTTCAAGGCACAGGAAGAACAACCTAAAGAAAAGGTGTTGGGAGATGAAGAGCTTATGAGCCTACTTGTCAAAAGGTTCAATAAGCTGAATAAAAAGAACTTCAGAAGATGGTCATCCAAAGACAAAGACAAGCCAAGGTATGACAGATCTACTAATAACGATGTTATCTGTTTTGGCTGCAGGAAACCAGGACACATTGTCCCCAACTGTCCAGAAAATCAAGATAAGGACAGAAGGGACAAGAAGGAAAGAAAAGAAAAAAGGAAGGATAAGGAGTCAAGGAAATACCATGACAAGCCTTCCTCCAGCAACAGCAAGCACACCAGAAAAGGATTTGTGGCTGAATCCTGGAGTGACTCTGATGAGTCTGATTCATCATCCAGCTCTAGTGATGATGAGGATGATGCAGAAGAAAAAGGATTCTGCATGATGGCCATCAGTGCATCTCAAAAGAACACTGATTCAGAGCCTGATGCTGACTACCTATCTGATCAGGAACTCACTGAGGATCAGGTAATAGATTCATTTGACTTTACCTCTGATGAATTTAAATCTGAGTTCAAATCTATGTGCATTGACTTGATTGAATCTCAAAAGTTGATTAAAACTCTCAGAGAACAATTAATTGAATGCAAATCCATTAACTCAAATAATCTTAGACTCTTAGAAGAGTTGAAGCAGTGTGGGGAGGAGATAGCTTCACTGAAAAGTGAGCTATCTAAGGCCAAACAATTTGAAGAAACCCTTAATGGGAGAAGTATCAAATTGATGGACATCACAAGTACAGTGAACTCAAGATTGAATGGTTCACTGGGCTTGGGTGCTTCATCCAGCCAACCCATAGTGCTGACAACTCCAATCAAATTTACCAGTGAGAAAGGTAAAGGAGTCTTGATAGTGGCTAGGAAGAATGCTGACTTAACCCAGGAAACTGGACAAAAAGCGTCGAACGAAGCTCGACGGACGTCGACCAGAGCTCGACGTAATCGCAAGAAAACGTCGAACTCAGGTCGACGCCTTCTACCCTCTGAACAAAGCAAGCCTTCGCCGTCGAATGGAGCTCAACGCACTCACCAGAGTCCGTCGACCGAAGCTCGACGTGCGTCGAGCCAAGCTCAAAGCAAAAATCAGTTCTCAGGGGTTAATTCAAAATTTAATTCCAGCTCCACATCTCATCACTTTAACCCTTATGCTGAATGGATAATACCTCCTAGGAGATATCATCCTGCAGGCTATAAGAGTCAACCTGAGATGTCTTTTATTTCAGAATTTAATGGATATCAAGAAAGGCCCAAGGTAAACTGGGTCAAAAACAATTGATTTGTTGTATGTGCAGATAAAGACCTATCCAATTGAGAACCAGCAGTGGTACTTGGATAGTGGGTGCTCAAAGCACATGACTGGCAACAAGGAGAACCTTGTGTCCTTCAAAGCCAAACATGGACCCAAAGTAATCTTTGGAGATTCAAATTTTGGACAAATAAAAGGCTATGGCCAAGTCAAAATAGGGTCAATTACATTCAAGAAAGTGGCCTATGTGGAAGGACTAAAGCACAACTTAATCAGCATCAGCCAGCTATGTGATGCTGGTTATCAGGAGAAGGAGACTTCTACCATAAGCAATTTGCAGGAACATTCAATTTCAGAAAATCTGAAGTAGCTTACCATTACAGACAAAGGGACATTACCTTCACCAATTCAGCAAGACACTGAACTCAGTGACAATGAAGAGGAATTTCAGGTTTTGGAAAGTTCAAAAGGCCAACAAATTGAAGAACCAGTTGTTGTTCCACAAGAGGAAACAACAACACAGGTTGGTGCATCATCAACACCCCTTGTTGATCTTGCAACAACAAGAGATCACCCAATCTCACAAGTAATTGGAGATATCTCAGTGGGTGTGCAAACAAGGAATCAAGTTAATCAAAATATTATGCACACCTGCTTTCTTTCTCAAATTGAGCCTCAAACCATACAAGATGCAAAGCAAGATCCAAACTGGATCATTGCAATGCAGGAAGAGTTGAATCAATTTGAAAGGAATAAAGTTTGGGATTTAGTACCAAGACCAAGAAACCAGCAAATTGTTGGAACCAAATGGGTATTCAGAAACAAGTTGGATGATCAAGGAATAATTGTGAGAAACAAGGCAAGACTTGTTGCACAAGGATATTGCCAAGAAGAAGGAATTGATTATGACCAAACCTTTGCACCAGTTGCAAGGTTGGAGGCCATAAGAATCTTCCTTGCATATGCAGCTCACAAGAGATTCAAGGTATATCAGATGGATGTCAAGAGTGCATTTCTCAATGGAGACATCAAGGAAGAAGTTTATGTAAAGCAACCTCCAGGTTTTATCTCTCCAACCTTTCCTGATCATGTTTTTAAACTGCATAAAGCCTTATATGGTCTCAAGCAAGCTCCTAGAGCATGGTATGAGACCTTAGCTTGTTTTTTGTTGGAAAATGATTTTAAAAGGGGTAGAGTAGACAAAACTCTTTTTGTTAGAACCCATAGGTCCTATACCCTACTAGTACAAATTTATGTAGATGATATCATATTTGGGTCTACTGATTCAAAATTATGCAAAAAAGTTCTCACAACTTATGCATTCAAAGTTTGAAATGAGTAGCATGGGTGAGCTTGCTTTCTTTCTAGGATTGCAAGTTAAACAACATGTGAATGGCATTTTTATTTCTCAAACCAAGTATGCAAGAGAACTGGTTAAGAAATTTGGAATGTCTGAAGCATCTTCTATGAAAACACCTATGCCTACAAATGCTGTTTTAGATGCTGATGAATCTGGAAAACCAGTTGATCAGACAAACTATAGAGCAATCATTGGCTCATTACTTTATCTAACAGCTAGTAGACCAGACATAATGTTTGCTACATGCATTTGTGCTAGATTCCAAGTAAGCCCTAGAGAGTCCCACCTCACATTAGTTAAGAGGATTCTTAGGTATGTAAAAGGTTGTCCTAATCTAGGTCTCTGGTACCCACATGACTCAGGATTTGATCTAACTGGATTTTCAGATTCTGATTATGCTGGATGTAGAGTAGACAGGAAAAGCACCAGTGGAACTTGTCAATTCCTTGGTGATAGACTTGTCTCCTGGTTCTGTAAGAAACAAACCTCTGTGTCCACATCAACTGCTGAAGCTGAATACATGGCTGCAGGCAGTTGTTGCTCACAGATTTTGTGGATTCAAAACCAGCTCCTAGACTATGGGTACAACTTAGAGATGTCTAAAATCTTTTGTGACAATACCAGTGCAATATCTATTGCTCAAAATCCAGTTCTCCATAGTAGGACCAAGCACATAGAGATCAGACATCACTTCTTAAGGGATAATGTAGAAAAGAAGAAAATTGCACTAGAATACATTTCCACTGAACTACAGAGAGGAGATATTTTCACCAAGCCCTTGGATGAAAAGAAGCACTTCTTTTTCCTCAATCAGTTGGGAATGCTAGATGGAGACAGCATAAAATAAAACTCCAAGATTTTGAAACCCATAATTCACAGGAATAGGAAAAATTTCATTTTAAAATTTCCTGTCTGAGTGGTTTCCTTGAGCTCTGAACTAAGCTCGACGCTGCGTCGAACGGAGATCGACGGTCCGTCGCCCTCAAAAGCGTCGAACGTCGAACTCAGCTTCTAGCGTCGAACTAAGTTCACAGCTCCCTGGCTTCTTGAGTTTCTCTCTCCCCGGTCGACGTCTTCATTCAACGTCGACCTGAGCTCGACGTATAGCTTCAGCCAAAGCGTCGAACGTCGACCTAAGCTGGACGTTGTTGAGTCGTTTCAGTTCTCCTAGAGCCTTAGAGCGTCGAACTGAGCTCGACGTTCTTTCCTTTTCTGCGTCGAACCTTAAGTATAAAATCATTTTTTCATCGTCGTTCGCAGTTGCGCTTTCATATCTTTCTGCTCAAGCTTTCTCCCTCCAAATACTTTACTCTTGATCTTGGAAGGTAATCTTTTTGCAGGAAAATGGCAATCACAGCAGGAGCTCTGGCGGCTATGAAGTTCGATTCTGGATTCGATATCGACTTCGACTCTTTTGATGGATCTCCACAATACTTTCTGGATATACTGGACCTCTTCAAGGAGCAGCAACTGGTTAACTTTATGTCAACCAGGATCCCTCTCCCAGAGTCAGAAATCAAAGAGTGGAGTCTTACAACAGTTATTTCAGATAACAATACATTGACTGGGAAAGTGTCAGGAAATGAGGTAGCCATCTCACCTCAAATCATTTCAGAAGTGTTCAACTTTGCTGCTGGAGATGATGGCATAGAACTATCTATGGAAGAGTATGCCTTGATGCTAGACAGGATGGGGCATGCTGCTGGTAACCCCTCTAAACTCCTCAAAGTAAACCTAGCCATTGAATATAGGTTATTAGCAGACATTACAGGCAAAGTGATCTGTGCAAAGAGGACTGCACATGATGCAATTACTAGGCATCAGTTTTGCCTTATGGCTGCACTTATGGATAAGAAACATCCCAACTGGGGATTGATTGTGTTTGAAATGATTAAGAAAAAATTGGATAAAAACTCTGTCCACTTTGGAAGAGTTCTTGGGTTAATTCTCAACCATTGCTGCCCCCAACTGCTTGTGTCCTCCAAGAAGCACATCAATGCTTCCAAGAGGCTCACATGTGCCCTAATTGGCAAGTGGGACAGAAGAATTATGAATCCTAGGGCAGCAGCAGCAATGAAGTCTTCTGCAGACACCAGGACTATAGAGGTCACTCTCCCTCAGTCCACTGGTCCAGAAGCAAGGACTTTGCCATCTGCCTCCCTTTCCCTCCCATCCACTTTCATCCCCTCAACAACAGTCATTCCATCCTCTCAACCTCTACCTTCCTCCATCTCTACCATAGCCTCCTCCCTTCCACCTCACACCACTTTCCTTCCCATAAGCTTGGATTCCTCCCCTCATGAGGATCTCTTTTCTTTTGACATGCATAAAGACTCCTTCATGGATGCCTCTACCTCCTCTCCTCATGAATTTCACCATCCATCCACTTTTTCAGAGCTACTCTTTTCCTCCATCCATGAGCCAGTTACACCTCCACTGTCTACACCACCCTCAACATCTTCCTCATTTACAGTTTCTGCTACTCCATCTACCTCTACTCAAGTTCCCCTTGAGCAAGTAGCTCTCCTGCCCTTAGCCAATCAAATCTTTGACCTTCTGTCCCCTAGGCTCTCCTCCCTCTTGGATGCCAAGCTGGCTCCTCTCCTCCTTTCCCTGAGAACTCTATCTCACTCTGTCTCCTCCCTCTCCTCTCATCTGGCATGCCCTTCTTCTGGGGGCCTAGCGTCAGCTGCCACTGATTCTAGGCAGGGGGAGATTTCTGCAGAAGAAGAGCTCCATCCTTCATCAGTTCATCCTTCTTCAGTTCAGGTTGTTCAGACATGTTCAGAGACAGTATCAGTTGCAGAAGTTCAGATAGTATTTGAGGCTCCTCCTCCAGCTTCAATTCAGCTCATCAGCAGTGCCTTAGACCTTCAGTGTTTGGCAGCTTCTGTCCAGAGCTTCTCCCCTCCAGCTCAGATTCAAGAAGAACTTTCCATGGCACCTGTGGCTCCTCCTCCTAATTCAGAACAGCTTCAAGAAGATCTGTCTAGGGCTATTGTCCCTTTTCAGAAGATCCCTGATGTAGCAGTGGTAGCAGTGGCTCCTGCTAATGATGAAATTGAAATGTTAGCAGCTGTTGAAACTTCAGATGAAGCGATTGAGACACCTGATGCAGTTGAGACCCATGTCTCCCAAGACCTTCAGGAACCAGCCTCTTTAGTCTCTATGGCTCCTGAGGCTGTGCCCTCTCCTGCAGTGGTAGACTCCTCCTCCCCACTGACAGCAGATCTTCCTTCAGTTTCCTCCTCAGCAGCTCCAGACTCCATCAGTTTTCCTATCTCTAAAAGGAAGTACATAGATCCATATGAAGAATCTCAAAGTTCAGAAGATGAGTTTGCTACAGATTCTGATGACTCCTCTGCAACTATTGCAAGGAAGAGGAAAGCAAGATCAAAAGCTTTGAAAAGAATTCCAATGGCCAGAGCCACAGACCATGGCATTCCCTACTATATCAAATACAATTGTGAAATCACAGAGCCATGGATGCAGTACTCCCAAAATCAGAGAAAAGCAATGAAGAAGAAAAGAAAATTCAATGAAGGACCATCCAAGCCTGTCCATCAGCCTCCACCTCCACCTCCTCTAGATGCAGGTGCAGGTGCTAGTCTATCTTCCAATCCAGCCCCTTCAGCTCTACATGGAAAGACATATCAAGCAAGAAGATATCAAGGAGACAGTCAGCAAAGGGGAGGTCAGCAAAGAGGAAACTATAGAGGCAGGCAGTCCAGAGGAAGATCAGGTTCTCAACCTTATCAAAGGGGAGGAGCCATTGATCCAACCTCTGGTCCCTATCCTTATAGACCTAGAGCTGATCTCACCCCAACTACCTCTCAAGAACTCTCCTCTAACAGATTTGAACCAGCAGTACCTTTTGAAGATCCCACCAAAACTCCTGCCTACTGGAAAGCTAGAATGACAGAAATGGCTGCTTTGAATGAGATTAATAAAGCTAGAGAAAAAGGTCTGGACACCTCTCATATCAGTATAATGTCAGACCAAAGAAAAGAGGAATTGGAGAAATATAAGTCTAAGAAATTCTTTGATTCAGACAGATATATGCAACTCCATCCTGCAGCTGTACCACCCAGTGCAAGAGATCAAAAGTCTTTAGGTGCAGCTGATGATTACAGATCTAAAAAGGAAGCTTCAAATCCAAACAGAGAAATCATCTTCAAGAAGAGTGATCAAGACAAAGCCCCAAAGGGAAAGTAAAGTAAGATGCTTTAATTCTTTCTATATGCTGGACTCAGGACATTTGAACAATTGTGCTGCTATATAATGTTATATATGCTGCTTTTTATTCTGTCATGTCTGGTTGTATTGTAGTGTATTGTATCTGCTTTATCTTCCTTTGAATCCCTAAATTCATGTAAATAGTAATCCTAATCCAAATAGGGGGAGATTGTTGGAACACCTTATTACCATTTGGACCAGGATGACTATACTTCTATAGGGATTTTGTGTTGTGACCTCCTTGTTGTTATAAAGGTCACATAGGCTAGTTAGAGTAATCTTCAGCTCGACGTAGAGTCGACCTCTGCTCGACGCAGAGTTGACCTCTGCTCGACGCAGAGTCGATCTCAGCTCGACGCAGAGTCGATCTCAGCTCGACGCAGAGTCGACCTCAGCTCGACGTGGAGTCGACCTCAGCTCGACGTTCCGTCGAACCCAGTTCTGCTTACAGAAAACACTCTCTGGCCGACGTGTGTCGTGCTCAGATCGACGTTTTATTGTGAGCTCGACGCTTTCCAGACTCCCGTCAGTTTTGAATAGGAATTCAAATTCCTTCTGTCAGACAATTAATGCTGAAGATTTATTGGCCGTTACAGCATATCTGGTGCATGGCTCAAGGAATTTTCTAAGGAATGTCTGCCTGTCATTTCCTTTGAGGCATGGACATTTAAGGAAAGCATTTAATGCTGACTTCCAACAGCTATCAAAGAAAAGGAAGAAGAAGACTCAGTCATATTATTCATTCATTCATTTTTTCATATACAGAGAATATACAGAGAGACATATAACAATACAGGACTTCAGCTGTTCTCTGTGTGATATTATTTTGAAAGCTCACTTACAGGAATTCTGATTGCTTCAGACACAACCATCCAACCTTCTTGGATCATCTCTTGTTGGAGCAAATCAGATCTTTGAAGACCTGTCACCCTTGTGCAGAGCTCTCCTTCCTGAACTTCTTCTTGATCTCAGGGGGAGCTTTGACAACAACTACAGATCCACTTTTGCTTCTCTCTGCTTGTTGATAGAGAAGACAACATCATTCTTTTTCTTTTTCTTTCTGTACAGGGTTTTAACTCCCTTCAAAAGTTACTTTTGGTTTTGCTGAAACCTGGTCAAAATCAGCTCCTTTGGTTTATGAGAACCTGGTCAAAAACTCTCTGGTGCTCAAGACACCTGATCAACTCATCTTGAAGTGGATTCCTATCAAGGGTGATAGAAGAGTGGATGTACCCAGATTTGGGGAACCACTATAGCTCCTTGTGTCGTCTGGATTGCTTGTTTCTTTGTGTTTTGCTTTGTGTTGTGAATTTCTTTTTACTCTGATTATTTGCTATAGCACCTTACACTAAGTAAAGTCAAACTTTCTCTGCACTCAAGTTTTTATTTGCAAAATTATTTTAAATAACTCTATTCACCCCCCTCTAGAGTTAGGATTGATCTTATCCTGCACTTTCACAATGGTTCTAAGGTTAACATGTCCTAGTCTCTTATGCCATAGAATATTAGGTCTAGATATGGAATTAAACAGGCAAATATCTACCTTAGATGAATGAAAGTCTACTAAGTAAATATTACATTTCCTGTTACCTGTCAACACAGTTGTGTGTCTTCTGACTTGACCTTGCATATTTCTTTGTTGAAAGTCACTTGATATCCTTCATCACACAGCTGACTAATACTTATCAGGTTGTGCTTGAGTCCTTCAACATAGGCTACCTTCTTGAAGGTGACTGTCCCAATTTGGACTGCACCATATCCTTTTGTAGTTCCAAAGTTTGAATCACCAAAAATTACTTTGAGTCCAAGCTTGGCTTTAAAGGATGTGAAGTTATCCTTATACCCTGTCATGTGCTTTGAGCACCCACTATCCAGATACCATAGCTGGTTTGATGTTGGATAGGTCTTCACCTGCACAAAATTAGCTTATATATTTTTGACCCAGTTAACCTTGGGCCTAGGTTGATATCCCTTAAATTCAGAAATAAAAGACATCCCAGGTTGATCCTTATAACCTTCAGGATGGTATCTCCTAGGAGGTACTATCCATTCAGTATAGGGATTAAATCATTGGGATGAAGCACTTCTAGGTTTGAATTGAGATTTGTCTCTGAAGGAAGGTTCAAAGCTCTGAACTTCGTTCGACGATCGTCGAGCTGGGTTCGACGATCTTGGGTAAAATCGTCGAGCTCCGTTTGAAGATAGACTATGAGGGAGTTCAGAGTTCAGGAAACGTTGAGCTGAGTTAGACGTTTCAGCCTGAGATCGTCGACCTCTGTCCGACGATCGTCGACCTCTGCTCGACGTTTTCTGTTGAGCTTTCTTTTTATTAGGTAGATCTGAATTTTTCCTAGCTACCTCTACAACACCCTTTTCCTTTATCAGAAATAAATTTGATTGGGGTTGTTAATACTATGGGTTGGCTAGATGAGGCACCCAAGCCCAGTGTACTATTTAATCTTGAGTTCACTGTGCTTGTGATGTCCATTAATTTGATACTTCTCCCATTAAGGGATTCTTCAAATTGCTTGGCCTTGGATAGTTCACTTTTTAGTGAAGCTATCTGCTCCCTATAGCATTCTAACTCTTCAGAGAGTTTGAGGTTCTCTGATTTTACAGTGCTATACTCAGATAGTTGTTTTCTGAGGGAAGTGATTTCCTTCTCAGACTCCAACAGATCTAGGCATAGTACTTTAAACTCATGTTTAAAATCCTCAGAACTGAAATCAAATGAATTGATTACCTGATCTTCTTCTAGTTGAGCTTCTGAATCTGATTCTGACTCTTCTGCTTCTGAGTCTATTTGAGAGGCATTGATAGCCATCATGCAGAATTCCTTTTCATCAGCATCATCCTCATCATCACTGGAGCTGGATGAGGCTTCAGAGTCCTCTTCAGTTTCACTCCATGTCTCAGCAACAAATCCCTTCCTTGTATGTTTGTTCTTGCTGAAGGAGGGTTTGTCTGAGTTGTTCTTTCTGAAGTCTTTTTCCTTTCTTCTTTGTCTTCTATCTTTCTTGTCCTTATTCTTATTTTCTGGACAGTCAGGCACAATATGGCCTGATTTCCTGCAACCAAAACATATGATTTCTTTATTGTTATTTGATTTATCATACCTTGGTTTATCATGACCCTTGTATGATCTCTTTCTGAAGTCTTCTCTGGCCATCTTGTAGAATCTTTTGGCCAGTAGACTTAGGAGCTCATTATTTCCTGTAGCTTTATCTTCAGGCTCCTCTTCTGCAGCTTTGAAGGCTATGGTCTCTTTCCTTGTGACTGGAGAAGTAGCCTTTTGTTCTTCTTCTCTATTTTTAATGAGCAGCTCATAGGATTTGAGCTTGCCCAGGAGAGCTTCAGTGGTAATCTCATTTAGAATTCTGGCATCTTTGATTGGCCAGATTCTTGAATCCCAAGTGCTAGGGAAGCACATTAAGATTTTGTCATTCAGCTCAGTCAATGAGATTCCTTTATCCAAATTCTTTAACTCATTGACAATCAGACTTAGTCTATTGTACATGTCAGCCACTGATTCAGCTTCTCCCTTTTTGAAGTTCTCATATTGGCTTATCAGATGGGATCTCCTGTCTTTCCTTTCATCAGCAGATCCTGAGACAATTTCAGAGAGCTTGTCCCAAATTCCTTTGGCTGAGTTGCAGTCAGCTACCTTCTGAAATATCTCATCAGACATTGTCTGAGCTAAGATGTTCATGGCCTTTGCATCTGCAGTTTTCCATTTCTTTATGTCTGCATCTGTTCCTGAGGGAGGTGGAACAGTACTTGTACTTGTGTTCTTTGGAGGTGTTGGGCACACTGTCAAAACAGAATTAAATATATCCTCATCAATAGAATTCATATAAAGTTTAATCCTTGCCTTCCAGAGTGCAAACTTGGAAAGGTTGCACACTGGAGGTCTGGTGCTTGCATAATCTTTGTTCTGTGCCATATCTATATAAATAGATAGATATAGTGAAAATAACACTCTTAAGAGATTGATCTTATCAAGGATCTTTTGGTTCAGGTGTTAGCCTGTATGAGCAACCAACCTCCCTCTGATACCAATTGAAAGTGGGATAAAGATCTATCTAAACTCTAGAGGGGGGTGAATAGAGTATTTTTAAAATAGCTTTACAATTTAAACAAATAAGACAATTAAGATTTAATTTATGTATAGGTGTAAGGTGTCTTACTAGATAAATCAAAACTAAGACACAAAAAGAAGAATCACAGCACACAATAAAGAAAATACTCAAGCAACCAGAAGACACAAGGAACTATAGTGGTTCCCTAAAAACCTGGGTACATCCACTCTTCTACCACCCTTGGTAGGAATCCACTCAGGATGAGTTGATCAGGTGTCCTGACACCAATGAGCTTTTGATAAGATGCTCAAAAACCAAACTAGATTTTTTGATCAGGTGTCTTGCCACCACTGAGTTTTGACAAGGCTCTCAGAACCAAACTCAGAACTTTTGAAGGGAGTTGTGATAACCCTTTTACAGCAGGAAAAGAAAAAGTAAAGAGGTGAAGTTGTCTTCTCTGTTCTCAAATCAAATAAGAGAAGACTAGTGGATTGTTGATAATGTCAAAGCTCCCCCTGAGATGTAGAATGGTTCAGGAGTGAGAGCTTTGCTTCAGGGTGATAGGTCTTCAGAAGCTTCAGATCTCCAGCAGAAGATGATTCCAGCAGATGCTGAAATATTTGGTGTCTGGAGTTCTTGATGTTGAAGCTATGATCACTTTTCAGTAAGCCAAAAGGATTGTTCTACTAGTTCTTCAAAAAAATGATCACTTGTTGTCTGTCACTGTTAATCTTTTGTTGTTGTGCTATATGTTCTATATTCTTGACTGAAGACAAAAAGGAGGATCTTATTCTCTGAAAAATTCCTTGTCAAAGATAGCCGTTGGCAGTCATAAATGTCTTCTATAAAAGTCTTGTCTTCTAGAGGAAAGTCCCATATTCCAAAAAGAATTCCTTGAAACTTACTCCAGAATAAAGAAAAACGGCTGGCAGATCTCTTGAAATAAATGCTGAGAGAATTCAAAAACATTCCAAAGACTGACAGAATTTGAATCCGTAAAAACGTCGATCTCTCAGAAGATCGTCGATCTGAGCTCTACGATCGTCGATCTGAGCTCAGAGATGGAATAAGATCAACAGACAGAAAACGTCGAACTGAGCTCGAAGATCGTCGAACTGAGCTCAGCGACCTGGAGAATAAACTTAGGAGAGATCGTCGACCTGAGCTCGAAGAACGTCGACCAGAGCTCAGCGATCTGAAGAATAAATTGAGGAGAGATCGTCGACCTAAGCTCGAAGAACGTCGACCGAAGCTCGACGACTTTAGCTGTAACACCCCTATCCGTCACATAGCATATAGCAGTAGGTCCGGCGGGGGCCCGACGCCATATACTACGGACAGACCGGTTGGTTACGCGTTGAAACCATTCAACCAATCATATCGTCCTACACAACACCTAGCGGAAGCAATTTATTAGGTTGCAAAAGAAATAAGAACCCAGCCACAACAGCATGAATGTCCACTACAAACTCAGGAATGTACACATGCATCAAAAGAGAAATGGCCTTAAGGCCTTACACTGTTCACTTAACAAAATGAGTGTTTTCCAAACTTCGGCACGCAGGCCGGCCATACATGAAAAACGGGAAAGAAACATAAGCAATTAGGCCTTCGAGGGCCGGCACAGCAACAAGGGCTTTAGCCCGCTATTTCCCGCTCTGCTCCGCAGCACCTGCAAGCCACAAACATCCGCCCGGTGGCAAACAATAGCAACGGTCAGCAATGCTGACCAAATTATAACGATCCCGCCCCCACATTCGGGGCGGCAATGCTCTTTCCCTGCACTTTATTAGCATAGGCAATTTATATAAAGTATTTGCACTTCACCACAGGCGTGGGCTCGTACGGCCACACACCCCGTGCACACAGGGCACATTCTCGGCGAACCGGCCAACGTCACGTCAATTCAAGCCATAGACATTCCCAATCCACCACCGTCTCTTGGACGGTCATCCATATGAGCATTTTGTCTTATTGGCCTTGGTCACGGCAATTTAAGCCATAGACCGCTGAAGACCCTCATCCATGCCAACGGTCCTACCGAACGACATAGACCGGGTACGGTTCCGACTGACCCGTGCTCATACCGCAACGACAATTTAAGCCATATGCGCAGGCCAAGACTCACCGAGTCCCGTTTCCACCACAATAATCACATAACCCGGTTATGTTCACGTTGGCCCCCGGCCACCGCGTTGGCAAAACCCGCTTTTGCCCAGTTTTCCGGGTGCACCTTGGAGTTAATCTCCAAGGCTCCCTGATGCAATCTACACGTAGAAAACCCGAAAACACCCAAACACCGGGATTCTTGCCCGGTTCAAATGCAATGCAACATCACCGATCCGGACCAACATGTCCGAATAGGCTTCACACACAATGCCTATGTCCGTTTACGCATACGGACTCTACACAAGGGGGACTTCACATATCTACCCCAAGGAACGCTCCAACTCTTCGCTCACTCGCGAGAGAGGGCTTCATATGCAAAGGAAAAGAGGGCTTCACATGCCCAAGGATGAGAAATCGTTACCCTTGCATTCTTCCACGGCGCCATGAAAATCTATGCGGATGAAAAGCACCGCAATCTCCTTGCCTCCGCGGATCCGAAGACGGCTCGCGATTTGGAGCTCCGAATCTCCACCGGCCGCCGAAGTTGACCTCCTTCTTCCTCCTCCAAGCTCTCCCTTCTCTCTAGGTTTTAGAGAGAGAGTACCCAAGTGAAATAGGGGTTTCAAAACCCTATTCCCGGCTAAAACCACCCAGGAGCAGCCCCCCACCGTCGGATCCAAAGCCAAGGAAACGAACGGCCAGGATTAGATCTAAAATCCCAAAAACTGGGCCGAACACGGGTTCACACACGGCCGTGTGCCTGGCTGTGTAGCTCATTCGCCGTCTCGACCAAAATTAAAAACCAGCAACACGGCATGTGACACGGCCTCCGACACGCCCGTGTCGCCTGCGACACGCCCGTGTCGGGACCCGTGTCACGCCCCCCGTGTGCAATAAATCAACACTTCGCAGTCAGAGAGGTACACGGCTTGGTGACACGGCATCGGACACGCCCGTGTCAAACTAGACACGCCCGTGTTCGTGCCCGTGTCATTACCCGTGTACCCAATCGCACAGCACAGGTGTGACACGGCCTGGGACACGCCCGTGTCCTAGGCCGTGTTCCACCACACGACCATCGTCGACCTGAACTGGTCGACGACACGGCCCAAGCTCGACACGCCCGACACGGCCTTCGACACGCCCGTGTCGGGGGCCGTGTCACCTGCACCAAAACCCTGTTTTGGCCAAATTCGATCCCCGTCGCTCCTACAACATTTTGGGGTGTTACAATTCTACCCCCCTTAAATAATTTCGCCCATGAAATTAATAAAGGAAAAACAGGACTTAACGTAAAACAGTACCTGTGCGGAACAATTCCGGGTACTCCTCGAGCATAGTCTGCTCCCGTTCCCAAGAGAGCTCCTCACGCCCGCAATTATCACACCGGACCTTAACCATCCGGATCTCCTTGTTACGAAGCCTCTTGACCTCAACATCTTCAATCCGAATGGGCTTGACCCTAGTCGTCAACCCTTCATCCACTGGCACTTGGTCAACTGCGATCACCTGCGAAGGCTCTTGCTCCGCCTTCCGCAACACAGAAATGTGGAACACATCATGTAATCCACTTAATTCCTCCGATAGCCTCAAACGGTATGCAGCTTCGCCGACTCGCTCCAGGACCTCAAAAGGTCCAAGGTATCTTGGGCTCAGCTTCTTCAAGCGTCTCACCCGCGAAACCCCCTTGAATGGCTTCACTTTCAGATATACCCAATCGCCTACCGCGAACTCCACGTTCTGGTGCTTGGCATTGTAATACTTCGCCTGCCGGTCCTGAGCGATCAACAAGCGCTCCCGGATGATCCGCACTAACGAGGTAGCACTCTCCACCTCCTGCTTCTTGTACAACCTTGCCTCACCCGCTTCAAGCCACGATAACGGCGTGCGACACTTCCTACCATACAGGGCCTCGAAGGGCGCCATTTGTATACTCGCTTGGTAGCTGTTGTTGTACGCGAACTCCACCAAATATAGGTGGTCTTCCCAATGCTTACCGAAGTCTAGAACACACATGCAGAGCATGTCCTCCATCGTTCTATTGACCCTCTCGGTCTGCCCATCCGTCTGCGGATGGAAAGTTGTGCTGAACTTTAACTTTGTTCCCAGCATCTGCTGCACCAACCTCCAATCATTTGACGTGAACCGCCCATCGCGATCACTCACAATGCTATGGGGCACACCATGCAGCCTAACAATATTGTCCACGTATAGCTTTGCCAACTTCTCCACCGAGTCATCCTTCCTATGCGGAATGAAATGCGACACCTTGGTTAGCCGATCTACGATCACCCAGATGGCGTCGTTCCCCTTCTGCGACCTTGGCAACCCGTGCACAAAGTCCATAGATATATCGTCGAATTTCCACTCCGGTATAGGCAAGGACTTCAGAAATCCTCCCGGCTTTTGGCATTCCGCCTTCACCAAGGCGCACGTTTGGCATTTGGCTACGTACAACGCCACATCCTTCTTGAGCCCCGGCCACCAAAACAATTTTTTGAGATCACGATACATCTTCGTGCTCCCTGGGTGGATTGAGTACTTGGTATGATGAGCCTCGTACATCAACTCCGCCCGGAGGTTACCCCCACTCGGGACGCACAACCGATGATCCTTCCTTAATAAACCACCTTCCACCGAGAACTGGGAATTTGACCCATCCAGAGCAGCCTCCATAAGCTCCTTCATGGAGTCATCTAACTCCAATGCCTGCCGAACCCGGTCAGCCAGGTCATACTGCACCTCTGTCCAGTTTAACATTGCTTTGGCGCTCGTCTGCTTGTCAACGCAACAGATCTCAAGCTCCTCCAACTCCCGTACTAGCCGCTCATCATGCACCGACAACCAGTTGGCTTGGGCGGGAGCCCTGCAGCTCAGCGCATCCGTAACTGTGTTGCCCTTCCCGGGTACATAATGTATTTTGAAGGTGTAGTCCCCTAGGAACTCCATCCACCTCCTCTGCCTCATATTAAGGTCCTTCTGATCCAACAAGTATTTTAGGCTCTTGTGATCGGTGTATATATCGACCCTTACGCCGTAAAGGTAGTGCCTCCACAACTTGAGTGCAAATATCACGGTCGCCAACTCCAATTCATGCACCGGATAATTTCTTTCATGCACCTTCAACTAACGCGATCCATACGCTATCACGCTCCCATGTTGCAACAACACGCAGCCCAAGCCACTACCCGAAGCGTCGCTATACACCTCGAAGCCCTCGGTCCCACTCGGCGAACTAAGCACTGGCGCCGTGGTCAACTGCCTCTTCAGCTCCTCAAAAGCTTGCACGCACTCTTGCATCCACAAGAATCTCTGATCCTTCCTTGTCAAATTCGTGAGAGGTAAAGCTATCCGCGAGAAGTTCTCTACGAAGCGCCTGTAATATCCGGCAAGCCCGAGAAAGCTACAGACTTCCGCGATAGAAGACAACGCAGGCCACTCCCGTATCGCAACAATCTTCGTCGGATCCACCGCTATACCTTCCCCACTCACTATATGACCAAGGAACGCTACCGAGGGTAGCCAGAACTCGCACTTGGAGAACTTTGTGTATAACTCATTCCTTCTCAGAGTCTCCAACACCAGGTGCAAGTGCTTGAAGTGATCTTCTTCGCACTGCGAGTACACCAATATATCGTCAATAAAGACGATCACAAAGCGATCCAGGAAGTCTCGGAACGTCCTGTTCATCAGGTCCATAAACACTGATGGCGCATTCGTCAGTCCAAACGGCATGACCGTGAACTCGAAATGCCCATATCTTGTGTTGAATGTCGTCTTCGGGATATCACACTCCCTGATACTCAGCTGATAGTAACCCGACTTCAAGTCCAACTTGGAGTATACCGATGATCCGACTAACTGATCAAAGAGATCATCAATTCTCGGGATCGGGTACTTATTCTTCTCCGTCAGTTTGTTCAACTCTCTATAGTCGATACACAGTCGCATACTCTCGTCCTTCTTCTTAACGAAGAGGACCGGTGCGCTCCAAGGCGACGAGCTTGGACGCACATACCCTTGCTCCATCAGCTCCTCTAGCTGAACTTTCAACTCTGCCATCTCCTTAGGCGCCAACCTATACGGAGCACGTGACACCGGTTTGGCCCCCGGCACGAGCTCGATGGTGAAATCAATCTCCCGCTGCGGTGGGGCTCCGGGAAGACTATCCGGGAACACATCGGGGTATTCGCAAACCACGGGAATGCTATCCAACGTAGACTTTGGCTCCACAGCCCCCACTATTGCGAAGAACAGCTCTGCACCAGCACGAACCGCCTTCACCACCTGAAGAGCAGACATCAGTGTCTTGCTCGACCCCTTTAGCCCCTCGAATGTAGTCTCCCGCCCTACACCCAGCTTGACCTCCTTCCGGTCACAGTCAATCCAAGCTTTCTGCTCCGAAAGCCAATCCATTACAAAGATCACATCGAACTCTACTAGCGGCAGCAATGACGCTAGCAAGTCGAACTCTTGGCTCCCAATGCGAACCTTCACTGCGCACACTCTGTCCGCACGCATCGAGCACCCATTCGGTAGCAGCACATCCAACTTGTCCTTCGCCATCGAAGAAGGGACTCCGATGCGCGATATAAAGCTTTCGGACAAGAAGGAGTGTGAAGCTCCCGTATCGAACAGTGCCCGTGCCGGACTATCACTAATCACAACAAAGCCTATACAGACAATATTAGGCTAACAAGCAATAGATAACGGTATTAAAGCTAACTTGCTATAAATTAACTCATACCTGTCACCACATCCGCTTGCTTGATGGCCTCCTGCTGGCCCAAGTTATAGACTCTAGGCTGAGTCGGAGCATAGTGGGACGCGGTCAACTCCACCGCTTTGCCCTTCTCCTCGTAGGTAGCTCCTTGTTTCCTTTCGGACTTTGAGCGTCCACTCCAGCAATCACGGGCAAAGTGCCCCGTCTTTCCACACGTGAAACAAGCGCCCGGGGTTCGATTGGTAGTTGCCCCCGAGGTACCCGTAGAAGAAGCTGGACCTGACGTCCTAGCCTTCTTGAAGAATTTTCTATAGCCCGACTTCGACGTAGTCGGCGCTTTGAACTCCGCTTTCTGACTACCAGATTCCTTCTTCGCTTGGACATTCTTCATGTCCTTCTCCAAGGACCGGGCCGAACTGACCAGGGTCATGAAACCCTGTGCCTTGGGCCCCGACAGTAGCAACCTTAAATCGTCCCTTAGCCCTTCATAGAAGCGGCTCGTCTTGCGCTCCTCGTCTGCGAAGGTAGCGTCGGCATATCTCCCCAACCGAGTAAACTCGTGGAGGTACTCATCAACGGTGCAATCCCCTTGCACCAACTTCTGAAATTCGCTTTCTAGCGCAATTCTCTGCGCCGAGGGGAGGTATCGAGCCATGAATAGTCTCGCAAACTCCTCCATCGAAACTTCGGCCAATGGCCTTCCCCGCAACTGATGTAGCTCTAGGCCTTCCCACCATAGTCTTGCGTCCCCATCCAAAAGGAACGTCGCTATAGTGGTCTTCTGCCACTCTTCCGTTTCCGTCGCAGTCATCACCCTGTTGACCCTTGAGAGCCAATCCTCTGCTTGGGTCGGGGTTTCTACCCCCGTGAATACCGGTGGATGAAAGCCCATTACGTGCTTCAGTTGTCTTTCAGTTGCTCTCCGAGGCAACTCTGGCTCCAAAACTACTTGCTCAACCCTCCTTTGATCTGCCGTCTGAAGCGGTACTTGCTCCACAGCAGGAGCAGGCTGCTGCACCTGCCTTGCAGGCTGCGCATTGATCATTGCCATGACCGCTTCTGCCACCAACCTAATGGTCTCGGCAGACGGAGGTGTTGCAGGCGCATCGCTTGGCGCACTGCTTGCCTCATAACCTGGCCGTTCAGACGGCCCAGCACCACTTCTGGTCACCTATAATCGTGCAAAACACCGATAAGAGACCAAGAATTACTGCAAACAGCAATTATAGGAACACGCAGGTTCCTCAAACATGTATATTTTCATTCCTAAGTGGACATTCATGGGTTCTTTTCATGTTATAACGATGACGCACACATGTGCTCACTACCCCTTAAAGTGAATTCGTCCACGAATTCATTTAAGCATGACCGAAACCAGAAGTCTGATACCAATTTGTAACACCCCTATCCGTCACATAGCATATAGCAGTAGGTCCGGCCGGGGCCCGACGCCATATACTACGGACAGACCGGTTGGTTACGCGTTGAAACCATTCAACCAATCATGTCGTCCTACACAACACCTAGCAGAAGCAATTTATTAGGTTGCAAAAGAAATAAGAACCCAGCCACAACAGCATGAATGTCCACTACAAACTCAGGAATGTATACATGCATCAAAAGAGAAATGGCCTTAAGGCCTTACACTATTCACTTAACAAAAGGAGTGTTTTCCAAACTTCGGCACGCAGGCCGGCCATAAATGAAAAACGGGAAAGAAACATAAGCAATTAGACCTTCGAGGGCCGGCACAGCAACAAGGGCTTTAGCCCGCTATTTCCCGCTCTGCTCCGCAGCACCTGCAAGCCACAAACCACCGCCCGGTGGCAAACAATAGCAACGGTCAGCAATGCTGACCAAATTATAACGATCCTGCCCCCACATTCGGGGCGGCAATGCTCTTTCCCTGCACTTTATTAGCATAGGCAATTTATATAAAGTATTTGCACTTCACCACAGGCGTGGGCTCGCACGGCCACACACCCCGTGCACACAGGGCACATTCTCGGCGAACCGGCCAACGTCACGTCAATTCAAGCCATAGACGTTCCCAATCCACCACCGCCTCTTGGACGGTCATCCATATGAGCATTTTGTCTTATTGGCCTTGGTCACGGCAATTTAAGCCATAGACCGCCGAAGACCCTCATCCATGCCAACGGTCCTACCGAACGACATAGACCGGGTACGGTTCCGCCTGACCCGTGCTCATACCACAACGGCAATTTAAGCCATATGCGCAGGCCAAGACTCACCGAGTCCCGTTTCCACCACAATAATCACATAACCCGGTTATGTTCACGTTGGCCCCCGGCCACCGCGTTGGCAAAACCCTCTTTTGCCCAGTTTTCCGGGTGTACCTTGGAGTTAATCTCCAAGGCTCCCTGATGCAATCTACCACGTAGAAAACCCGAAAACACCCAAACACCCGGATTCTTGCCCGGTTCAAATGCAATGCAACATCACCGATCCGGACCAACATGTCTGAATAGGCTTCACACACAATGCCTATGTCCGTTTACGCATACGGACTCTACACAAGGGGGACTTCACATATCTACCCCAAGGAACGCTCCAACTCTTCGCTCACTCGCGAGAGAGGGCTTCCTATGCAAAGGAAAAGAGGGCCTCACATGCCCAAGGATGAGAAATCGTTACCCTTGCGTTCTTCCGCGGCGCCATGAAAATCTATGCGGATGAAAAGCACCGCAATCTCCTTGCCTCCGCGGATCCGAAGACGGCTCGCGATTTGGAGCTCCGAATCTCCACCGGCCGCCGGAGTTGACCTCCTTCTTCCTCCTCCAAGCTCTCCCTTCTCTCTAGGTTTTAGAGAGAGAGTACCCAAGTGAAATAGGGGTTTTAAAACCCTATTCCCGGCTAAAACCACCCAGGAGCAGCCCCCCACCATCGGATCCAAAGCCAAGGAAACGAACGGCCAGGATTAGATCTAAAATCCCAAAAACTGGGCCGAACACGGGTTCACACATGGCCGTGTGCCTGGCCGTGTAGCTCATTCGTCGTCTCGACCAAAATTGAAAACCAGCAACACGGCATATGACACGGCCTCCGACACGCCCGTGTCGCCTGCAACACGCCCGTGTCGGGACCCGTGTCACGCCCCCCGTGTGCAATAAATCAACACTTCGCAGTCAGAGAGGTATACGGCTTGGTGACACGGCATCGGACACGCCCGTGTCAAACTAGACACGCCCGTGTTCGTGCCCGTGTCATTACCCGTGTACCCAACCGCACAGCACAGGTGTGACACGGCCTGGTACATGCCCGTGTCCTAGGCCGTGTTTTACCACACGACCATCGTCGACCTGAACTGGTCGACGACACGGCCCGAGCTCGACACGCCCGACACGGCCTTCGACACGCCCGTGTCGGGGGCCGTGTCACCTGCACCAAAACCCTGTCTTGGCCAAATTCGATCCCCGTCGCTCCTACAACATTTTGGGGTGTTACATTAGCAAAGGTTGAGCTCAGAGAGCGTCGAACGGAGTTCGACGTTCCGTCGACCTAAGCTCGACGATAATTGTCTTTGCCTCAGCTTGAAGTCTGATTCCTTGAATGGTCCTAGGGGCAGCTCAAACCTAAATTTTAAGCCCTAGACACATTCTAATGTTGACCTTTAAAACTATACAACTAGGTCAAACTGGTTTCCTAAGACAAACATAGTGATCCTTACCCAAATTAGTAATAGGGTGTTCCAACACGCGCCTCAAAGCCAGGAGATACGAACTCGGCGGTGAACTCTGCGAACTCCTTCTTCGTCGTGTTCCCCTCATAGAAGCAGTAATCAGTGAAGTGATGGGCGCACTTCGAGCGACCATCGGAGTCAGGGTTGGACTTCCCCATGCTTGCCTGTAAGGTATTGAGAGCAGGTGCAGGCAGAAGGAGGCGAGCAGAGGAGGAAGGGTACGAGAGAAATAAAAGCAAAGTCTGGGGTTAGGTGGGGGTCCTATATATAGGGAAAAGGGTCAAGGGCCGAACTGATCGATCGTCCCAAGCTCGCCCGACCCAGCTCGCCTTACCTAGCTCGCCGACTTCCAGAACCTATCCCATCACATGCCAAGCCAGAGTATCATATTCAAATAAACAAATAATGAGGTCTAAAAATGTTTTTAGTTATCATAGGCCCAACAGAGACATCGTCCAGAGAAATTGAATATAAACATAGCGACAATCTCGGCATACGCGCGAGCTGAGGGAGAGGAGGCGAGTCCCGGTAGGCCCACCAGGGAGGGGCCGTTCTTTACCTCCCCCGGTCTTGCATCTCCTTCCCCGCAGGTCGGCGCGAGTCGCGAAACTCGCGGATCCGCCTTAAACACCCCCGGGCCGCCAAGAGATTCTCTTCCAGCTCCTCCAGCAGTGGTGAAAGGGACGTCGCCTCGCCTGTTAGGCTCTCTTTCGCCTCGCTTATCAGCCATGCGCATTCCTGCTGCAACACGTCGTTATCTTCCCGCAGTCTATAGAACTCGCGCACCGTCTTCTTGAGGACCTCAATTCCTCGTTTCGTCAGCTCAGGGCCTCCCAGCTAGGCGTCAAGGAAGGATTCCAGGGATTTTGGGGAAGGAAGAGGTGAGTACTAGGCACGCTCCAGGGATTCGTCGGCCTCCGACTTGCTGGGGAAGGCTGCAAGAATAGGTGGATGATAAGATAGAAGGCTAGTATAATGGGGGTTCCGGATCAGCAAAGGGCCACCTACCTGAAGAACTCGGCACATCAAAAGAAAGGCGGGGTGGAGGCATTTTCAGATTCTTACCTCGACCCGGAGGCTGCACTCGGGGGGAGACGAGGTTGAAACCCGACACTGGTATAATCCCGGCACCATCCCTCGTAGTCTTGGTGAACCGAGAGGAGGGGATGTGGATCGGTGAGTCCGGCCTCTGTGAGTTCAATCCCAGGGTCCCAAAGGGCGGGCACGGATCGCGGGGACGACGCTCCAGGGACCCCGGTCGCTGGTCGGCGGGAAAAGCGCTGGCCCGCAGAGAAGTGGCCTCTCCACCCCGGTCCCGGCAGTCCTGATCAGTGCAGAGGTCAATAAAATCCCCCTTCTCAGGGGCAGACAGGTAAGAGGAACCCGCCCCGGGCTCCAGGGTCTTTTTCAAATCTTGATAGGCGCGTTCAGACGCCTCCGCGTCTGGCCTCGTCCTTTTGGCCGAATTAGACTCGGCCGGAACACACCGCGGGATCTCCAGGGGAATGGCGGTCAGGCCGGCGACACGGGCAGCAGAGGATTCGCGGGCTTTCGCAAGCCTCTCTTGAAGCCCCTTAGAGAAAGGCATCTTGGCGATTTCAGAGCAGGAGGGAATGGCAAAGGTCACCCAGGTGCGCATGCTCGTATTTATAGCCGCTGGTGGACCCCGCCGAAATATTCTCTGGCACCGACCCACCCGCCGAATCCCGTAGGGTTGGATGTTTATTTCTGAACTTGTACCAACCTCGCAAAGAGCGGGGATTATGTACAACCCTGTATCTGGCGAGTGGGTCGGCAGGAGCTATACTCGCCAAAGCCAAGCAGTCCGAGTCCCCTTGGAGAACTCGGCAGGGGGCGAGCTCGGCAGGGGAGATTTCGACAGGAGGAGTGAGTTCGGCCGCGACAGATCCTCCCGGCAGGATGGGATTTTTTTAGAAGAGCGAGCTTGCACTCGCCAGAGCCCCAATTGTCAGGCTCTAATCGACCACTGAACTCGCGTCATGCGACAAGGGCAGACCTTCCTGGCCTTGGCGTTGAGTGAGGCCCTCCCACTCAGCGCTCCCAGCGCCCTCCCGGCCTTGGCATTGAGTGAGGCCCTCCCACTCAACGCTCTCAGCGCCCTCCCGGCCTTGGCGTTGAGTGAGGCCCTCCCACTCAACGCTCTCAGCGCCCTCTCGGCCTTGGCGTTGAGTGAGGCCCTCCCACTCAACACTCCCAGTGCCCTCCCGGCAGTTGGTCGGCAGGAGCCATACTCGCCAAAGCCAAGCAGTCCGAGTCCCCTTGGAGAACTTGGCAGGGGGTGAGCTCGGCAGGGGAGATTTCGGCAGGAGGAGTGAGTTCGGCCGTGGCAGATCCTCCCGGCAGGATGGGATGTTTTTAGAAGAGCGAGCTTGCACTCGCCAGAGCCCAAATCGTCAGGCTCTGACCGACCACTGAACTCGCGGCATGCGACCAGGGCAGGCCTTCCCGGCCTTGGCGTTGAGTGAGGCCCTCCCACTCAGCGCTCTCAGCGCCCTCCCAGCCTTGGTGTTGAGTGAGGCCATCCCACTCAACGCTCTTAGCGCCCTCCCGGCCTTGGCGGTTAGTGAGGCTCTCCTACTCAACGCTCTCAGCGTCCTCCCGGCCTTGGTGTTGAGTGAGGTCCTCCCACTCAACGCTCTCAGCGCCCTCCCAGCCTTGGCGTTGAGTGAGTCCCTCCCACTCAACGCTTCCAGTGCCCTCCCGGCCTTGGTGTCGAGTGAGGCCCTCCCACTCAACGCTCTCAGCGCCCTCCCGGCCTTGGCGTTGAGTGAAGCCCTCCCACTCAATGCCCTTTGGTTTTTGGCCCCAACACTCGGCAAATGGCAGGCGGGTAGGACCAGTCGGGTCCGTACTCGCCAAGAGGCCGAGCAGAAGCGGCGAGTGCCAGCTCCGCCAAGCACTCGTCGCCCTTGCTGAGTAGAGAGTGTTGAGGGGTACTCGTCCCGTAATCCGTGTGGTGTTTTTACCATGTTGTCCCCGCTGGTCTGCCCATAGCCAGTTAGAGCAGTGGAGTTACGCTGTTGGCAGACCCAGTTGGGCTGCACATAGCTGTTTAGAATAGCGGAGGTTGGCTATTTGCAGACCGTTTTCAGAAATCTATAAATAGGACCCAAGGGGTACCTCAGGACGCACGCTTACTTGTTTTCAGATCCCCTTACGTTCCTTGAGGTACCTTAGCCCGACATTTGGTTAAGGAGGGGAAGCGCTCAGTGATCTTCCGGGTGTGTGGTGGGTCCTCCGCGCCGAGCCCTTGGGTCCAGTCCCAGTCAGTCCCAGTTCTCTTCTAGTTTTCGAGCTCGCAGGAGAGAAGTAGGTGTGAGATCACTCCTTCCCCAAGGGTCGAACTCCACAGAGACCGATTTTCGGTTTCAACAATCGCGTGCCACCTCGATGGGTACACGACGAATTGTTCCACCCATTTAAGCACTTGAAATCCAAATTCGACAAACAGTCACCTCATTGCCCAGGACAAACTTTGCTGACGAACCGTCAATCCTTTGGGTACCATTTGAACTGATTGCAGCCCACTAGATGCTAGTGCATGCCGACCATATGCTGATGCACGACAGTAGTACCGGGCGCACATAATAAAGTTGGCTTTTCACTGGGGAGTTTATCGTACCCATAGGGAGCTCGGAATGGTAGTATCTATCGATGTTGGCGTCATTAGCAACTTAAGCCGTTTCAATTAAGGGAGATGATTTATACTTTAACTAAGCAATTAACAAATTAGACTAATGTCTCAACACTGTCAATCTCATCAATCACAAATCTTGAACACAAATAAGTTATCATTGCCATCATTATGAGAGCCAAAGAATTTACAACTGAATTCAAAAGTCAATTAAACTCCAAGTTCAAGAAAGGTCTACAAAAACAAGAATGTTTAAACAAATATACTACAAAATAGGAGGAACAAGAGACTTTTACTTGGCGGGAGAAGGAGAAATACGGATTTGTCCTCCATCTTCTAAAACACTGCCATAGCTACCTTCCGGAGTCCGGGAGGAGCTGTCACCAACCTCCTAATTTCCATCTTCTCTTGAAAAGGTTTCCAAAGTTCTCTTTCGCTGATAATCTCCAAGAAACACCATGAAAGCTTGATCAACAACTTTGACTTATAGAATCACCTTGCAATTGATGGAGGAAGCTTGAGAATGGAAGAAATGGCTTGAGGGGGTGAGAGGAGATGGAAGGAGGCGAATCCAGCTACTTGGAGGGAGAAGACGCGTGTCTTGGGCGAGTCCCGGGGATTAGGTCCCGTGAAGAAGCCCTAGCATCAAAATAGTGTCAAGAAATAATGCGCGCGCGCGTGTGCATAAGGCCGCACGAGCGTGCGCGAAGGAAAACATGATGGAACAAGGAATAACAACAACGGTATCGCATGCAGGTTGAACAGGGTGGCAGATGGCTGGGAGGGTCCTGGACAAGCGACAAAAGCAAGGGAAGTTATGGACAGGGCGGTGGTTGCAAGGGAAGGGCTGAACTGGGTGGTCTTTTGCTAGGAAGCAAGCAGGAGGGGCGGAGGCTTGGTGTTTGGAGGATTGTATGGGTGACGGTGGAGATCTTTGAGGGTGGTGGAAGGTGGCTAGGGATAGGGGATACCTTTGGGGAGCAGGAGAAGGCTTAGGAGTCGTCACCTAGGGTTCCACAGAGTTAGCACTGTGGAGGGGTCAATGGAATCCGGGATTTCAAATCTCCAAATTATGCAATGAGATTGGCATCCCCCACAACCACTTATTTATAATAAAAATGCGCTTAGGGCACCCTGCATCAACGAATGTGATCGATCGTGTGTGCGGAGGGCCCGATTACAATAAAACAACTCATAAACAATAAATTAATATATGAAATCGACAGTAAACGATGAGCCGGCCGCATCCGTGAAGTCGGATCGCCGATCCGATCAAGTCTTCTTGTGGGAATAAACGAACGTGTGTCCCGCCTTGCGGCGAGGCAACATCGATGGCTCTGATGGATCCCCATTAGGTTGTGCACAAGGTCCCCCATACAATCGAATATATCACTTAATTGTAGCTTGACTGGTGGTCGTGTATTGTCTTCGTCACATACTGCGCATGGTGGAATGCCATGCACGATGACTAGTATACATGTATATATTATTTTTTGTATTAGGAATATGAGATAGCAGTAGAAGAAATATATTTGTTTTGTTAGAAGTTTTTTCTATATGGTATATCACAATTTTTATGATTTTCAGCTCAAAAACCTTGAATGATTGACCTCATCCTTGTTTTATTGCCTGCCAATTTGAAATAGTATCACCTTCAATTAGGTTGTTATTTGAATAATGTTTAAGTAGATTAATCTTATCTGTAGTAATTACATGAGCATATGTATAATCCATATTTCACGCCATGTTTTATCACTGAAATATCTTTGAATTAGATGGCTTTAGGTTAGCAAAATTAAGGAGTATTCTTGCCCACGTGTTTCAAAAATTGCACCATAAAAGGAGGAAATCAAAATGAAGATATGATTTACATTATTTGCTTTTCTCATGAAGCTGAAGCTGAAGATAGGAATAGGATATTAAGTACCTGTGATCTTGTTCCCTTCTCTCCCATAATTACAATCTTGCAGATGAATTTTGTGAGCTAAATAAGTTGGATTAAACTGCTGCTTTGTTTTCTGCGGCTCATAATTGAATTTATTTAGACACCATCAAGTTGCATCATTAAGGAACTATCGAAGATGAAAATTTCTTTTCAAGAAACTATTTTTTGGCTACTATCTTTTTTTTTTGCACTTTTCAATTATTGATGGTTCATAGTGATTGGACGAGTATTAGCTATTTGTTTGTTTTGAAGTGTTCCAAATATTTTGTATCAGTTTGTTTGATTTGTTTGCAAGTCTTGTTATTTACATATCTAAATGAAATATAGGTGAATGAATGTTTGAAACAAAATGAAGAACTTCGTCTCCTTCTTGACAAACTAAGATCCGAGCAACTCCAATACATGCAACCAAGTGATGCCAGTGCTCTATTTGATACTGAACCTGGGAGAAGTATTGTAGAAAATTCTAGTCCTCGAGAACAAGTGACTGAGAACCTACTTCTTAAGGTCAGTTTTAAAATGTGGATTAGAACACAACCTTCTTACACTTTTTTGAATCTTACCAACATGTTGGGCATACTGTGGTTTTTGTTTTTGCAAATCTCCCATGTAGGAGATAATCTACATGCCATTATTAGATTATGGAAAATTCTACTGCTCCTTGAAACACTTGTTGCAATTGATTGAAATCATCTGACAACCTATGTTACGCAATGTCGCGCTGCGCTTGAACTTGTCAGGGCCAAGGGAACGAGCAACCCTAATCGCACTAACACATGACCAAGGTGGATCTACTTTATTTCTATTGTTTTAAAAGGTATTTAGTGCAATTCAATTATGTTTGGTTAATGTGCACTTTGAGCCCTAGGTTGGCCGAAAATCCTCTCTCATCTTTTGTATGAGATTGGAGCTTCCACCTCCGCCACTCTTATTCCGTAATGCTTCTCTAACTTGTCACGTTGCCCACTTCTTAGGTTTCATGTTTTTGCCAATTCTGATGAGTTGTTTCTCTACGCCAAACAACTCGTGCCACCCCATCCCCTGCACCATGTGAAGCATGTGCTACCCGACCACTTATTGTGTCCTTGGTTTCCAATCTTTGCTCTCTCCTCGATTTTGTCTTGGAATGTTTCAAAGAGCTTGATAACTCCATTCTCAGTCTTCTTCGGCAACTCCAATGCCCATTACCTCCACCCTTGCAGTCATTCATTACTGTTCCCACACCTTCCAGTGTAACCTATACTCAAGACTCTCCTCAAAACGATGTTCATCGTAATAACTCCTCTTGCATTAATCGGATCGTGTTGAAGTGTCAACACAACATCCGTGACAGCTACGAGATACCGCGCTCACTAAAATTTCATTTTGATCGCTCTCAGCGAAAGATTACAATCAAGTTAACAAGCACCGCAGACATCAGCAGTAAGAGGTGAGTGACCTAGTATTTATGAAACTCCATCCACACCACAAGTCTAATTGGCCGTCTGCATCCACCTGAAGCTCTTCTTTAGGTTTTGTGGGCCATTTTGATCGTGGGACGCATTGACATTGTTGAAGCCAAAAAAATCCCGACTTCGAATATTCAGATCTAAATGCAGTCCAAGGTTACGCGACTCGGTTGCCCAATTCTGAATACTAGCACAAAGAAGAGAGAAAAAACTAAAGGACCCTAGGTGCTGCAGTAGGTACGTCCTAGCACGTACCCGGAAGTTTAGGAGAAAACTTCTCCTCTACAACCAAGATGGCTGAGCTAGGTACGAGGAATGCACCACTTAGAGAGTTGTGATCTCTAAATGGGGGGGGTTCAAGATTTCAAAGTGTCATTCATGGTACCCCTAAGGTCTATTTATAGACAAATCCTAGGGGTGGTATGTAGACGAGAATACCCAGTCCCTGCGAGGTTGTCTTTCTGGACCTGGCGATCTTACGACTTGCGATCCGACGACTATTGAGGAATCTTGCACGTGCTTGGCGAGATGTCGCGGATAGTCGCCAATCTGGCGAGTAGCACTGATGATGCTCGCCAACAATGTTGATGCTCTCATACTGGGCAAGCAGCTTCAATACTCGCATTAGGACATTAATGCTCCTGGGCTCGGCTTGTTGACTTTAATTTGATCTTTGACTTTGACCCTGGCTTACGTGGCACAACGAGACCTCCCCTTGACGAATATAGGTTGTACAGACATGGTAGCCAACTAGCTTTAATAATCTCCATAAAGTCGTATACACCTAGCTTACAGCTTAAGTGTGCGGTGGACGACGTCTCCCACGGGCCCAACACTCGACCTTAGTGGTATATACTCGCCCGAGAGCATAGTGGATAAATGTGACACAACGTGATGACACTACAATTCCTCAGATATTCGTGCAGTTGAAGCATTGGGCCGCCACAAATGCAACTTGACTTGATCACAAGGACTTCATGATTGAGCTTCCCCACTTCCATCTTGTGGACAAAGCAAATTTCCCATGGGAGGGCATTGATACAAAGGGGTCCCACAGAATACCATGACGTGCTTACGCTCGTCGGACCACTTGTGTGTTTTGAGTATGTTTGGTTAATGTAGACTTGGGCCCTCATGTTGGCCAAAAATCCCTTGATAGCAGGTGTTGCGGCTGTGGCATGGGAGGGCGGACGGAGGCAACACGTGAGAGAATGGGCAGCGGAGACACGCATGAGCGCGGGAACGAGAGCGAGAGATAGCGGGGGCGAGGAGGAACTCGATATGCAATTAAGGCAACAGGGAACCACTGGGTCAGTAATCCCTCCTTCAATTTCTAAATTCCACAACTCAAAACATAAAAATCCAGTTCACACTTCTCCCTTATATAGGAGGGAGATAACATAGGCTGCTTGGTCGTACAAGCATAAAATAAAACGCGAATAAAGAAAATGTTGAAGATAATAGATACAAGGCACGTTGAAAGTTGCACAAGGCTCATGTCGTCTCCGTTCCACGCACGTGCCTAGTGTAAATGCACGTGAAGCACTTCCCTTCGACCGGATCCACCCCGTTCGTATCAACTACCCTGGGGTTCACAACGACCTTGTCCTCAAGGTCAAAATCTAGAAACTAGGCCTTCACTTCTTCTGTCAAGATCCATGTTGCCTCGTACTTCGACTGTCCCTTCCACTGAATGAGAACCTATTTCGTGGGCTGGCCTTGGACGTGCTCAGTGCGGGTGCCCACTGCCACCTCAGGCTCATAGCGTGGGGCGACTTCACTGCTCAGACCTTCGGGCAGGGTGGTCTGGAGGGGATAGCTCCCCAATGCCCTTTTAAACTGAGAAACATGAATTACCGGGTGGACTTGGCTGTCGGGGGGAAGTTGCAAGCGATATGCTATCTCACCTATCTTTTCTACGATCAAGAAGGGGCCAAAGTACCGGACAGAGAGCTTGGAGTGGAGGCGACCGACCAAGGAACTATGACGGTGCGGTCGCAACTTGACGAACACATGTTCACCTGCTGAGAGAAGAACCTCTCAGCGGCATCGTTTGGCCTCCTGGGCCATTCTCTCCTGAGCGCGACATCGGCGATGCTTCAACTTCCATAGAACCTCGTCCCGATTTGTAGGTCCTCTGCCAATGCTTGGACCTGCCATTCCCCGGCGAGCCCGACCGGTATCTGTGGAGGCGGCCGCCCGTAAACTGTCTGGAAGGGGGTGACGTCTGTCGTCGACTGGTAGGTGTTGCTGTACCATAACTCTGCCCTTGCCGCCCACTGGGTCCACTAGCGGGGCTGCTCGGTAGCGAAGTTGCGGAGGTAGGTGCCCACGCAGCGGTTTAGGACCTTCTTCCGTCCGTCAGACTGCGGGTGATATGATGTACTGAACCGTTGCTTGGTCCCCTATTAATGGAATAGTTCCTGTTAGAAAGTGTTCATGAAGACCGGGTCGCGGTCGCTGATAATGGAACAAGGGAATTCGTGCAGACGGACTGTCTCGCCGACAAGGACTCTTGCCACTGAGCTCTCCGTATAGGGGTGTTTGACGGGTATGAAGTACCCATACTTGGAGAGTCGATTGACCGCCACCAATAGACAGTCGTACCCCTAAGAACGTGGGAGATGAGTAATGAAATCTTTGTCGATGTCCTCCCAAACCTGATCAGGTACCGGAAGAGATCGTAGCAGGCCGGCCGACGCGAGGGTTTGATATTTGGCCCGTTGACAAACCAAACAGTCGGCCATGAATTGTTGTATTGTCCTCATCATGTCGCGCCAGTAAAGGGTGGCCTCCAGTCGGCGATAGGTCAAGCAGACCCTGAGTTCCCCGCTATCAGTGTAGAGTAAACTCCTCCAGTAGGCGAGGTATCCATGGTGAAGACGCTGCGAGGACTAGGCGGTCACGGAAGTAGAGTCTATCACTCACTAGTCGGAAGGGGCGTGTGGATCCGACACGCTCCGAAGCTCTTCGATCATGTGGTCGTTGTGGGGGTTCGCCTGCACCTCCTCCCGAAGGATCGTCGAATCCCACCACTAGCAAAGGGAGATCGTTGCTATGGTACCGCCATGCTCTCGACGGGATAAGGCGTTTGTGGCTGTGTTTGTCTGCATTGCCTTGTAATCGATGTAGAATTGATAGCCCAAGAGTTTGGCTATCCAGATCTGTTGGGCCGGAGTGGAGACCTTTTGGCTCCATAGATCCTTCAAGCTGTCGTGGTTGGTTCTGGCGATTAAGGGGAGGCTGAGTAAATATGAGTGACAATGTTGAACTGCTAACACAAGTGCACACTACTTGATGTCATAGGCGGAAGCCACCTTTTGCCGGCCGATGAATGTCTTGCTGTAGTAAGCGATGGGGCGACCCTCCTACATGAGGAGGGCGCAAAACCCTTTCACTAAGGCATCACACTCAATGACGAACGCTTGGGAAAAATGGGCATGCTCAAGACTGGTTCCGCCACGAGAGCGTGTTGCATGCTGTAGAAAGCTTCTAGGGTGGTCGCTTCCCATTGGAAGGGCACCTTCTTCTTCAAGAGATCTGCAAGTGGCCGCGCCAAAGCCCCGTAGCCGCAGATGAAGCGGCGGTAATAGCCGGTGAGTCCCAAGAATCTGCGCACGGTCTGGCACCTTGTCGACGTCGTCCAGTGTAGGACGACATCGATCTTTTGAGTCCATGGAGAGCCTCTCGACTGAGATGATATGACCCAGGTACTCGACCTGAGGCTGGCTGAAAGTGCACTTCTTTTGGTGGCCTACGAGCTGGTGGGCGGCGAGGAGACGGAGGACGGTGGTGAGATGTGTCAAGTGGAGCTGCTAAGAGGAGTTGTATACCAAAATGTCATCGAAGTAAACCGGGACAAACTTACGCAGTGTGGGAGGAACACGTCGTTCATGGCGGATTGTAAGGTGGTCGGGACGTTCGTTAGGCCGAACGGCACGACGAGAAACTCGTAGTGGCCATAATGTGTCCGGAAGGCCTCCTTTGGCACGTCCTCTGGCCGCACTTGGATCTGGTGGTAACCCGAGTGTAACTCCCAGCTTGGAAAAATAGGTGGCACTGTGTAGTTCATCCATTAGCTCCTGGATGATGGGGATGGGGTACTTATCTGGCATGGAGAGCTAGTTCAGCTCTCTGTAGTCGACGCAAGACCGCAAACTACCATCCTTCTTCCGCACCAGCAACACCAGGCTGGAGAAGGGGCTAGCACTCGACTGGATGATGCTTGCGCCCAGCATCTCGGCCATCATTGCCTCCATGACGTTCTTCTGGTCATGGTCATACCGGTACGGGCGAGCAGAGACTGCTGCTACGTTGGGTTGCATGATGATGTTGTTGTCGGAAGCTCGCGGCGGAGAAAGCCCATGTGGTATGGTAAAAACCATCGGATGGTCGTTGAGGAGCCGCTGGACATCCAAATGTGGAGGAGGTGGTGTTGGTTTGGATCCCTGATCCCAGTGCAACAGGAGGACGCTGAAATCCGGGTCAACCGTGCGGAGAATGAAGCGGAGGCCGACTGGTGAACGAGCCAGCAAGGAGTCGCTCTGAAGGTAATAAGTTGCACCCGACGCCTCAAAGTCCATTGTGAGGTGCCCCCAATTGTGTTTGCAGTCCCCGAGCGTGCTCAATCAGGACATGCCCAATATCATATCCAGCCCGCCAAGGCCAAAGACATAGAAATCTTGAGAGCCCGAGTACGTGCCGATGAAAAACTGCAGGTCGGCGTAGCGTCCCGCTGTACGGGCACTGCGGCCATTGCCGAGGGAGAGAAGAAAGCCTGGGGCTGGATTCACCGGAAGGTGGAGCGCCGCTATGAGGTCTTGGGAGATGAAATTATGAGTGGCGCTACTATCGATCATAAGGACCATCAGTGACTGTTGTAGGGAGGTCGTGATTTTCATGGTGCACGGGCTGGTGATGTCGCGCACCGAATAGAACGAGACCTCCAACCGATGGAGAGTGGAAGCCGACTCGGTCATATTGGTCCCCTTCGCTTCGAGCTCGAGGGCCTCAAAATCGGTCATCACAATCTCCTCTTCTTCAGCCTTTAAGAGCATCCAGAAATATAGGTCTAGACATTCATGGGTCGGTGAGTACAGGCCCTTGCAGCAGAAGCAGATGTCCTTGCCTCAAAGGTCAAGGTACTCCTGATGAGAGATCTGATGGGGGGGTCAACTCGTGGGGGTGGTGGCTGCGGCTCTAGCGGAGGGCGACTGGGTGCTGGAAAGGGGTTTGGGGTTGCCCGAGCCATGGGAGGCGGCAGGCAAGACGCGGACGGTCGGGGGGAGGGGGTACCGAGCGGCCAGGGCGGAGGCGACAGTGGCAAAGTTGGCCTCCACGAAACTCGCTTGCTCCATTGTGTGGGACAGGGTGTTGGGGTCGTGGACCCGAAGACTGTTGCGGATGTGCGGGCATAAGCCGGCGAGAAACGTGCCCAAGTCGTGGTCGGGCGATAGGTCGGGCACTTGTGTGGCCACCTCGATGAAGTCGTCGATATAGGCATCGACAGAGTCTGCTTTGCTGACATTGCCCAGGCATTCGTAGGGGTTGTCGGCGTGGCGGTTTTCGTAATGGAGGATCAGCTCGTCTTTGAGGAGCGGCCAGGACAAGGCCGGTGACGACTGACGGAACCAACGGACCCAAAGAAGAGTCGAACCTTCCATGTAGATTGTGGCGAGGGGAACCATTTGAGTCACGGGTGTGCCCTTGATGTCGAAGTAGTGCTCTGCCCATGCGAGACGCCAGAGGATCGGTACCGTCGAAGGCTGGTAGTTCAATGTGGCGGAGAGCGCCTTCGACAAGCTCGTAGAAAGGGGGAACTCCCGTCGGAGGATCACCGGGGATGCTGGCTGAAGTCGTGGTGGCGAGCGGCGGGGGGTCGGTGGAGCAGTCGGAGACGGTGGACGAGAGGCGAGGGGGGCATGGATGTTGCGGACGACAATCTGGAGGTCCGACGGGGTCGTATCGACCCGGTTGAGGCCGTCAGAGAGCGCTGCAGTGGCGGCGGCCGGATCGGATTCACGCGCCATGCTACGGGTGGTACACATATGCTGGGGACGCGCGTAGAGGAGCCGAGCGCCGAACGGGTGACGCGGAAAATTGACGGAGAGGGTTGTAGGAGCGACGCGGGGAAGGATGCCTAAAATTGGAACTTGCTCCTTCGCTCTCCTATGCCCCAAGTACCTACTTGATTTTATTTTGCTAAACAAGAAAATAACCATGAAGGTAATATAGGTTGAAATTCTTTTTGTTTGAAAGTCTTTTTAACAAATGCTTGAAATCATCTGAGGATAGATGATAAACACGCACAACGATGATAATATCGAATTGTTTTAGGTCATTTTTGTGTTTTTTGTATGAAGGGCATTTTGGTAATTGTAAGTGGTTCTCTTTCCTAAATAAGAAGGAGACTAGTGAGTCTTAGGGGATCGTTTATGTGATAGGATTTCAGGAATCCTCTATTGGAGAGAAACTTTGAGGAGGAACCATTCTCCTGAAGATAAGCATGAGTACATCTCTAGTTATTTTGTATCATGTTTTTAAGTCTTGTGCTATCTATTTTTATTTTGGTAATATTGTTCTATCCTATTTTGCTGCCCACCACTGATAATGGTCTCAACCAAACCCTAGTACTACAACTGATCTATCCACACCATCAATTCTAGTGTCTAACTCGCTCACCTATGTCCATTCTAGGCTTGATCATTAGCTTCTCCATCTCTCATTCTAATCGTAGGCCACTTCACTCTCACAGACCATGCCGACCCCTTCGCATAATCAACACCACAACTTTCTCTGCCTCTGATGCATGTAATGCGACGATCTATGTTCTCTTTTCATCTACTCAACATGGGCTCCCGCGACTATACGCTCTTGCTCACCTCCTGTTATACACTTTCAACATCTACCTCTTAAGCCAAAGATGTGCAAAATGCAAAAAGTCATGTGGATTCCCTCGTGCGCATCCTCACCACCATTAACACTCACCTCAATACCCAAGACAAGCAGTTGCATTGTTTTTGTCTTCACTCCACACCATGTAGCCTGGCCAACCATCCATAACCAACACTGCCTCCGTCTTTGGATTCCCAAGTGAGTCATTCCACGAGGATATCACTCCTACCGGGATGACACTCCACCACATCGACATTCGAACATTCGACAACACCGACCCACTATGATGGATAACCCGCGTAGAGCAGTATTTTAACCTCAACCAACGGAGACCCAAAAGATCTCCACAACCCTCATTAACATGGAGGGGGTCCGGGCTCCTTTGGGTGTGTTGGTTCCGCCAGGCCTCTTCAGGTATCTCTTGGTGATCATTACTTTGGTTATCTTATGCTTGACTTATAGCCGCATATCCGAGTGTGCCTTCACATCCTCCATTCATCCACCACCAAGCCCCCCCTGCCTACCAAACTTTGCCCCTAATCTTAAACCACCTCCAAGACCACCACCATCTCTACCTCGACCACTAACCATTACTATTTGTCCAAGGAACAACCATCCCATTCCCACTCATTGCATATCCAACCATGAGAACCATGATATTGGGAGTAAGGGACTTTACTTCTGCTGCAAGCAACCATACTCCCCTCCATGGGCACATTGGAGTTTCCGACCATGATTGTGGATGACTGGGATGATGTTTGTATAGCCGATTTTGAGGCCCTCGAAATTGAAGACTCACCACCGGACAAAGCCCCGACACATCAGCTAGGGAAAAGCTTCGAGTGTACCAGTACTAGTCGAATGGTGGAGACTTGACTTTGTGGACAAAGTCGATTTTTGGGCGTGATGCATATGGTTTGATCGTTTCCGATTCAAGCATAATTTTTGAACCGTTTTTCCTATGGTTCCAGTTCAACATGAACAAAAACCAAAATTATTCACTAGCGGTCTGGTTTTGTCTGGTCCGGTTATATGTGGTTCTGGTTCGGTTCTCATTCGGTTTATATTCCTATGAGTAAACATTACTATACGTGTGGTGACACTGCAAACTTGAGTCTACTAGAATATATTTATCATTTTGAGTATCAATCGGGAGTAATATTCACTACAACAAAATTGGCCTTTCGCAGTATTATTAGGTGGTGCCAAGAACCAAGGAAGTTTTTTTGATCTTCTTGCAATGGAAGTTTTGAAGTAATTAATCCAGAGCAGGGGATTTCTAGTAGCAGTTGCATTCAATGATAAGGAAATTTTCAAAAGGCATTTAAACGCAACCCAGATCAATAGCACTAGACTGTCAATTATTAACAGCGTAAGCATTACTGACTAACAAAAAGTTAACGTGTAACCATACTCGAAGATGAAAGAGATTTGTCGATGAATTCAACACGACAGAAATATCCAAAAATCATAACATATACCAAAATTTTATCATCCAAATAAAAAATGTTGGCTAGATTTTATCCTACATTTCATGTTTAACACTGTTTTTCTCAAGGGATTTTTTGAATGTTGACTGTTTCTAATATCAAGTTGCTCATGTATTTTTTTAATATCAAATATCTTGAATTACAACCACATTAATTAATTTAATGAGTAATACTGAAATAAAGCAATACAAAATATGGAAATTTGGCCAAAATTACATCAAATGTAAAATCAACTAACACTCCTAAAAGTTCAACTAGATGAGTAAATAGATACACATAGTATTGACCAAGATACTGCTACAACTCTTGTTGAACAAGAATAGATTGAAGAATATGAAAAAGCAATCATCAATAATAATTTAAATTAAAAAAATTCACAAAGTTGTTTGGACAAACTTAATTCCTCATCAAACTCCATAACTAAATAATAAAAACATTTGAATAAAAAAATTCACAGAAAGCATTTGCAACTCCAGAAAACAAAATGCATCTTCATCTAAGATTGCTTTACCTGCTATATAATTACCCGTTTCCCTAAAAGCTTAATACCCATCATCTTGGAAACTAACTAATGGTAAGTACTGTCATTCTCATATTCTCAAAAAAACTCTAGTTAATCAAAAAAAATTAATTTGAACATGTTTACGGCATCATCTCTGCATTTATGTGATGAGCAAATTAATCAACAAAAGGAGCTTCTAGGTTGGAGACAACGAAGTGTTACGGGGGTCTAGGTTGACGGAGAGTGCCATTGGTTGGAGATGTAGAGGGAGATAAGAGAGAGTGCGGTTGGTTGGAGACGAGTCGATGCCTGGGAACTAGAATGCGGAAATGTTGATTCTATAGATTAGTTGTAGAAATGCAATTTTATTTTATGCAGGGATATTATCTATATATATACTAGCATTTTCACACGGGCCCGTTCTGCGGGCTACGCCCGTAGGCCAGCAGGCTGCGTCCACATGGATATTTTGTGGGTTGCAACATTTTGTTGGCGGCAACATTTACGAATGACAACATTTGGTGGGAGGCAACATTCGGTAGGCGACAACATTCATAAAAGCTATGGTTTAAATGTTACAAAACAATCCCCTTAAGGGTTTTACATCTAAAATGCAAAATAAAACTTTATAAAAAGACGTAAGCCTTCAAAAACTATTAGAAACCATTGGAAAAACAAATATCGTTGATTCACACAAATGGTTCAGTAGAAATAAAATCATTGTATTGTTAGGGCCACATCTTGGCTAATTATAGGTTACACACATATTACATATTACAACACTCCTTAAGATTGGCGAAAGATATTAATTAAGCTCATCTTGTTACAACTTACAACCCTTGATCGTCTCCTCTGAACTAAGTGCCTAAGTCAAGCAGTCTGCCACCTGCCCCTTTGTCGAAATGTGGCTCAATTCCAGTATCCCGTTATCAAGCTTTTCTTTGATAAAAAATCGGTCAATCTCGATATGTTTGGTACGATCATGTTGAACTGGATTGTTTGCAATACTGATGGCTGACTGGCTGTCGCACCACAACTTCATCCTGCCCTTTTGGTCCAGCCTCAACTCCTCGAGCATTCCTTTCAGCCACATGAGCTCTGCAACCCCTGCTGCCATGGCTCTGTACTCTGCCTCTGTTGTCGATCTGGCCACTACTGACTGTTTCTTGTTCCTCCATGAGACCAGGTTGCCTCCCACAAATATGCAATATTCTTAGGTGGACCTCCTATCATCCACACAACTTGCCCAGTCAGAGTCGCAATAGCCTTTGATTCTCACGTGTCCATTCCTCCTGAAGGCCAGCCCCTTTCCAGGAGCACTCTTCAAGTATCGCAGAATCTGGTACACTGCATCCATATGACTCTTCCTTGGATCATGCATATAGCGGTTCACCACGCTTACAGAGAATGAGATGTCCGGGCATGTATGGCTCAAGTAGATCAACTTCCCGACTAGCCTTTGGTACATTTCCCGATCTACTGGTTCTCCGGCCTCTGCA
This sequence comes from Platanthera zijinensis, assembly GCA_039513925.1. NCBI lineage: Eukaryota > Viridiplantae > Streptophyta > Magnoliopsida > Asparagales > Orchidaceae > Platanthera > Platanthera zijinensis. The sequence goes on from CM077089.1 coordinate 79,165,322, forward strand.
CTCAGTTTGCACCTTTGATCGATTGACGTCGCAGCAGGTTTGCGCCCCAACATCCCGGTTTCAGTGAGGAGGTCCAACGCATATTTTCTTTGGGAGAGAATTATCCCCTCGGCCTCATACACAATCTTGATCGCAAGAAAATATCGAAGAAGACCCAGGTCTTTCACCTCGAACTCCTTACCTAGGGCCCCTTTGAGACGGCTAATCTCCCGCTCATCATCCCCTGTAATGATCATGTCGTCCACATACACTGCAAGCGTGGTGGTGTGACCTCCATTCTTCCTGAAAAACACCGTGTGATCTGCGTTGGTCTGGTGATACCACATGCCAATCATTGCTCTCCTAAATCGGTTAAACCATGCACGGGGTGACTGCTTCAGTCCATAGAGGGATTTTTTCAGTCTGCAAACTCTGCCTTCTGTCTTGGCAGCCAAATCCCGATGGAATCTCCATGTACACCTCCTCTGCTAGATCCCCATGAAGGAATGCATTCTTCACATCTAGTTGGTGTAACAGTCATCCTCCATTCACTGTAAGGCTGATGAGGGGCCTAACAGTGCTCATCTTCTCCACTGGTGCAAATGTCTCATCGTAGTCGATGTCGTAGGACTGGCTATACCCCTTGGCCACCAATTGAGCTTTGTAACTCTCAACCTGTCCATCTGGGTTCTGATTTACGGTGAACCCCCACTTGCACCCAACGGCCTTCTTGTCCTTTGGCAGTCATGCCAACTCCCAAGTCTTATTCTTCTCAAGGGCCCTCATATCTTCCTTCATTGCTGCCTCCCAATTCGGATCCGCTTTGGCGACCTGCCAATTGTTAGGTACAATAACACTATCCAAAGATGCAATGAATGTTCCGTTTGTAGGGGAGATATGATCATACGAGACAAAGGACGTGAGGTGCCAACCGTATCTGTTAGGAGGATTTCCCGCATTGCTGCGAGTAGCCTTCCGTAACATACGAAAAGAAGTAGGGAGAGGAGAAAGGATATCACCTGAGACTTGTGGAGGTGTAGGTGTTCCAGAAGAGGGGGGTGACGCAGGCACGGGGCTAGGAGCTTGGCTGGGCACCGACCCTGGATCTGGTACTGCTGGAGGCTTTTTCCTTCTACTATTTTTCAGCAGTTCCCCCTGAGCCGTGGGTCTCACACCTTGCCTCTGCTCCTCAATTTCCTCCTCCTGCTCATCATTGCTCTCCTGCTCCTACTTCGCAGATCCTTCTTGCCATACTCCCAGATCTGTCACCAACATCTCTCTTTCTAACATTATACTTTCTTTATCTGATGAGTCTAATGTAGGTAGGACTCCCTCTTACCGGTAGTACTGTTACAGCTCTCTAAAGACCACATTCATGCTTACAAAGCATCTTTTCTCCACTGGGCTCCAAAACATGTAACCCTTTTGAGTACGAAAGTAGCCCACAAACATACACTTGATTGCCCTTGCATCAAGCTTACCAACACCCGGTCTGTTGTCCTTCACGAAGCATGCACACCCAAATACCTTCAAGGGAAGTATCCCCCCATTGTGTCCCTATAGTTACTGGCACGGGGACCTCCACCCTAGTACCTGTGATGGCATCTTGTTGATCAGCTGTATCGTTGTTAAAACGACGGGACAACTGTAGTCTTCATCGTTTTCTACTTCCAGAGCCTCTATCCGACGTCCACTACAGCTCCAGTACAGTTCCCAGCCCGCCGCACCTCGTCGCGACCTACTGTGGTTCTTTCCGCAGCTTCGGCGGCCTCCGGCGAACCGAATCCAGCCCTTCTCAAACGGGTTGTGCGGCCACTGCTCCGTTCAGCGCCACCGACCCCTCCCAGCCCATTGGCTACCTTCCGTTGACATTGGTGAACCCATCGTGAGTGGATCAGTTTCATGCGAGCCTCCCAGTGACAATTCAGCCTCCAACAAGTCCCTGTCGAACGCTCATCGGCGTATTCCTCCACCCGAGCATCTCTGTTACCCTAAACCCAGTTCCAGCCTCCCTCAGTTTCAGGAGTAGGTATAACTCTCACCAAGCTCAAGTCTTTCTCACTGTTAGTATAATATTTATGCACGATAATTTTTGGCCAGTTTAATCAGTGTTTGCTTGCTTAACATAATCCTACTTTTATTTGCCCTTAATTTCAAACTAGTGCTTATTTTCTTTCTAGCTAGCATGTGGATGAGTTAATCATATCGTTGAATGTGAGCGAGTGTTGGACATCTTTGCGTGCTTGTGAAATCTTGGATGATTAGCGATTGTAAATGCTCGTGAAACCTTCGTTAGTGCCACTCAATTTAATTTGATCTCAAATTTTATCTTTTAAAATCAAATTTCAGATTTAGGAATGCATCAGTTTGGTATCAGAGGGAGAATTGATGCAACTCATGTTTGCATCTTTGTTTTACTATATTTTACTTTATTTTTCGTATTTTTGTAGTGAATGTTTTCGTGCATTTTATGCTTTAGTTGTCCCGCATGTTCTATCACGCGTGTTATTCGTGCACTGTTGTTGGACTTATTGGAGTGACCGACTAATAAAATCATGAATGGATAGGTCCGTCAAATTAGGGGTAGTGTTAACTTAAGCAAGCAAATAAATTGAAATGAAATATTTTCTGAAATTAATGTTGGTATTAAATATGTGAGGGAAGCCTAAGTATTTAGACTTTTGATTTACTTTTTCAAAATATTTATTATATCATGTGTAATCTCCCCTATTTAAGTCCTTTTAGTTATTAAAACCCTCACCTTTAACCCTTTTAATTATAAAATGTGAACATCCGTAACATTTTGAAAGCCCCTCCCCATATTAATTATTTGGCTGTCGGCTTTTAACGTTTTGAAAATAAAGCCTTTCCTATTTAACTCCAACCCCACCCACGTGAACGGAGGCTGCAGAAAAGAAAACGACGGGGCAACTATAGTCTTCATCGATTTCCACTTCCAGCGCCTCTGTCCGACGTCCACTACAGCTCCAGTACAGTTCCTAGCCTGATGCACCTCGCCACGACCTGCAGTGGTTCTTTCCGCAGCTTCGGCGGCCTCCGGTGAACCGAATCCATCCCTTCTCAGACAATTCGTACGACCACTGCTCCGTTCAGCATCGCCGACCCATCCCAGCCAACTGGCTACCTTCCGTCGACATTGGCGAACCCACCGTGAGTGGATCAGTTTCAGGCGAGCCTCTCGGTGACAATTCATCCTCCAGCAAGTCCCTGTCGAACGCTCACCGGCGTGGTCCTCCACCCGAGCCTCTCTGTTACCCTAAACCACAGTTCCAGCCTCCCTCGATTTCAGGAGTAGGTATAACTCTCACCAAGCTCAAGTCTTTCTCACTGTTAGTATAATATTTATGCACGATAATTTTTGGTCAATTAAATCAGAGTTTGCTTGCTTAACATAATCCTACTCTTATTTGTCGTTAATTTCAAACTCGTGCTTATTTTCTTTCTAGCTAGCATGTGGATGAGTTAATCATATCGTTGAATGTGAGCGAGTGTTGGACATCTTTGCGTGCTTGTGAAATCTTGGACGATTAATGATTGTAAATGCTCGTGAAACCTTCGCTAGCGCCACTCAATTTAATTTGATCTCAAATTTTATCTTTTAAAATCAAATTTCAGATTTTAGAATGCATCACCTTGCCAACTCCAGAAAGTGTCTGTTATTCCTCTCCGCCACTCCGTTCTGTGCTGATGTGTAGGCACAGGTGGTCTGGTGCACTATCCCATGAGTTGATAGGTATTCCCTCATTGCCTTATTGGTGTATTCTGTTCCATTGTCTGACCTTAGCACTTTGATCACCGCATGATATTGTATCTATATCAGCTTATGGAAATCCCGGAAGCAGGTGAACACCTCACTTTTATTTTTCATAAAATACAGTCATGTAACACGAGATGCACAGTCAATGAAAGTAACAAAATACTTATAACCATTTAAAAAGCTTACAGTACAAGGTCCTCAGACATCAGAATGAATTACATCAAAAATGGAAGAGCTTCTTCGGCCCGTACTAGCATAAGAACTCCTAGTGAGTTTGCCTAAATCACATGCATCACACACCAACTTTGTTTTATTTGCTGCATCAAAAACAGTAGGAAATAACCTAGCTACAGTCCTGAAGGAGGGGGTAGCGCAACCGTTTGTGATGGAGTATCAACACATCCTCTAAACTCATCTTCTGTCCTCCATTCCTCGTTGTCTCTACCACAGAGATCAAAGCCGCATCCAGTACTTCCCGATCCAGAAACCATAGCCCATCATGTCAAGTCTTAGTCTCAAGTATTTGCCTCGTCCCTTTCTCCTGGAACGCCACCTTAGGTAAATCAAAGGAAACAACACATTTTAGCTGAATAATTATGGAGCTAATGGATAAAAGGCTAACTGGGAAAAAAAGAGCATGCAAAACATTGGAAAGTGTTACCGAACCTGAATAATTAACAGTACCCTTACCGACCACTCGTTAAAATGTACCGTCCGCCGTCTGGATGCTATCCGTTGTGGCTAGACAGGTATAGGAGGAGAACTCGCCTGCATTTCCTGTCACATGGCGGGATGCGCCTGAGTCGATGATCCAATCTGATACCCTGGAAGGAGATATATATGCCAGTGCAAGTGATCCATTAGAAGGTGGGTAGGTGTACATAACGACTCTCCAACTCCCTTTCTTCTCCCCTCGTCTGCCTGCTTCCTCTTGATACCCTCCTTCATGCTCAGGAGGGTCTGCTCCTCATCTGTATAGATAACACCAAGCTCCTCCACACTCTCAGTCTGTTGGGTCCGGCATTCCTTCACTTGACCTGAGGCGCTCTGCTACTTATATAAAAAATTAAGTAGCACCCTCTCCAACAGTCCGAGCTTTTGGTACAGTTGGGTATGCGCTTTATCCTTCAATTGGTATCAGAGGGAGGTTACGGGTTCAAGACCGAGGGGGCGCTATTAAATCCTGATTTTTCCCTTCTACCTGTGTGGGTCCGGTGGGTCAGGCAACCGTGGACATGTGGTAACCCCACCTCTGAGCCGTGTGGGCCATGTGGTAACCTCACCTCTGAGCCGACGGGTTGTGCTGGACGCCGGGGGGGATTGTTGGGTCCGACATTCCTTCACTTGACCCGTGGCGCTCTGCTACTTATATAAAAAATTAAGTAGCACCCTCTCCAACAGTCCGGGCTTTTGGTGCAGTTGGGTATGCGCTTTATCCTTCACAGTCATACCCAAATTGGCTCGATAGCCTCCTCTACCGCCACAGCCACGACCACGTCCCCGTCCGCCCCCCAAATCTCTCTCCTTGGGCGGCTTGGAGCATGCGTATCTTAGGTGACCAACCTCACCACAGTTGTAGCACTGTCGGGTCTCTTCCCTCTGTCCAGTAATACCAGGAGCCACAACTGCTATTGCTGACTTCACAGGCATGGACCCTCCTGTCCATGCCTGCAATTTGAGATGTGTCTCCTCCTGAATAATTGCGGAGATGGCCTCCATAAGGGTAGGAATCGTCGTGCCTGATAGGAATAGAGCTCTCTGGCCTCTGCTGATCGAACTTGTCATCCAACCCCTTCAGGAACTTCATCGTTCTTTCTTCCACAATGATTTTCGAAGCTCGGCACCGTGGATCACTGCAACACATGCCACCAGAGGCGTGATCGTAGTGGTGCATAGTCGCTCCAACTCGGAGGCATACTCCTGCACCGTTTTCTCCCCCTGAACAGTGTCATCAATTTCTCCCTTCACCTGGAAGACCCGCAGAGTGTTCCCCACACCATCATATGTGTTCTTCAGCTTGTCCCAGACCTCCATGACTGTCTCGAGGCCATCTACCGTGGCGGCAATCAATGGGACAGCCGAGCTAAGAAGTCACATAAACACAGTCATATGGGCCGACTCCCACTCATCTCCAGCCGAGTTCTCTAGTTTTTTCAGCGCCCCTGTCAGAAAACCCCCAACTTTCTTTACTGCTAGGATTTTCTCCACAGGACGTGACCAACTCAGTTAGGTCGTCGGTCCATCCAGCTTAAGATCGATTGGTGGAAGTTCCAGTTTCGCAGGCTGGTTCGATAAACCCAACACCCTCAACATTGTGGCCAACTCGTCCGGGCCCAACATCTTGAAGACATCTGCCATCGTTCCCTCCTTCGGCTCCATGGATCAACTTTCAACCGATCACTGCGTCTCGTTTGGTATTACGAAACACATCAGCCTGCCCTAGATCTGATCACCACATCGGGAGTGATGCAAGGAGGCACTAGGGCACGATGGTCGGTGGCCGGAAGCAGTGACAGCGGCCTCCGGATGCTACGGGATCGCTATTCCTGTAGTTTTAGAGGCAGTATTACGACAGCCCTAGGCAGGCGTGAGCGGGCGCAACCGGCTGTAGATCGAGAGGCAGCCGACTGTCGATCGGGAGGAGGCGGGCGCAGGTGAGGGCGAGGTCTCCTCCGATCGGCGGTAGGTACGACGAGAAGCAGCAAGATCGGCGTCGGCGGCAGCGGAGTTGGCGTCGGCGGCTTCGTTCGGGAGAAAGACCGGGAGAAAGATCGGGAGAAACGATCGGGAAAAACGGCGAGACCTAACCTTTGATACCAAGTAGAAATAAAATCCTTGTATTATTAGGGTCACATATTAGCTATTTATAGGTTACACACATATTCATATTACAACAGGTTCCTGATGCCACAATCTTCATGCTTCTAGGTGAACTTGTTACGGCGCCAATGACGGACGACGACATCAAGGGCGACCCCCATTGGGGACAGGTTTACCGTCGCCGCAACACCACATGGAGCCACATACAACATTATGATTTACCATATTATTTTATGCCTAATTTAGTACGAATAATAATAACTCGAATTTTCATCATATTATTTTATGTCTAATCCAGCTCGGTTAATTATGGCTAGATTTTATCCTTAATTTATTCCCGGTGTTTAAGGCCCAAACGGGGGGTCCGCATTTAATTCTTAAGACTCTATTTATATGGTGGCTATGGTCCGGTTATGGACAACAAGAAATAAAATTAATTTCTCCTCTCATCCACTATTCTCTTTCTCAACCTCTCTCTCTCTCGAAATCCCGCCGCCCTCTGACTGCCGCCCCATTCCGACAGCCATCCTGGAGGATTCTGGTGATAACCGCTGGCAAACGCGCTCCCAGGTTTCGGCACGCAACAAACTGGTATCAGAGCCACCGACCGCCAACCCCCACGCCACCGGACCAGCCACGCCGACAGCCGCCCCTCTCCTCGCCGGGCCGGACAGCGTGCCGCTCCTGCCAACTCCTCTGATCCCTCCCATGGCCGGACGCGACCTACTCCAGCAAATTTTGGACCGGCTAGATAAAATGGACTTGCATCTGAGCGACGTCGACAACCGCACAACGCACCTCATCGCGGAGCGTAGCCCCGCCGACCACCAGCCGAGCCAGCACTCGGTACCCGAGCACTCCGTCCACGAGGGCTACTCCGGCCACCGTTCCGAAGGCAACACCTTTCCGCGCTATGTAAAACTCGACTTTCCGGTCTTCGACGGACAGGAGGACCCCCTTGCATGGCTTATTAAGTGCGAGTTATTCTTCTCCAACCAACGCACTACCGGGGAGGAACGCCTAGGCCTTGCCTCCTTCCATCTCAATGGAGCGGCCCAACTGTGGTTCGCCCAAATACAACGCGAACGCCCCTACATCCAGTGGGACGAATTCAGGGCCGCCTGCATGCTCCGCTTCTGCCTCTCACTACGCGGAAATCCCCTCGGAGACCTCATCGCCCTTCGACAATCAGGCACTCTGGAGGACTACATCGACCGCTTCCAACTTTTGTTCGCACGGGCGTCGACATGCCGCCTGGATCAACAGGTGTCCATTTTTACGGCAGGCCTCCACGAGCGTCTCCGACTAGATGTTAAGTTCCAAGAACCACCCGACCTCACAACCGCTATGAGTATAGCGCGAACATGCGAGCGCCGCATACTTTTGGATCCCCAACACCTACAATGTTGCGACTATTGGCACGCTTCCCGTGGGGGCGGGCAACACACTCCTCCACTACTGCCGGCTAAACCAACGGAGCCACCCAAACAACCCTTCCGGTGGCACCTATCCAACGCCGAGATGGTAGAAAGACGTGCCAAGGGACTTTGTTTTAACTGCGAGGAACAATTTGAACCTGGCCACCGCTGCAAACGACTGTTTTGGATTGAGGTGGACGACCCCACCGATGACGACGGCGAGGACCCTAATGCGGAGGCACCCGAAATCTCTGTCAATGCCATCGCCGGGCCGCAAGGGGGCCACATGTTGCAACTCCCCATACACATGACAGCAACAACTCTGGTACCCTTGTTGGACTCTGGTAGCACGCATAACTTCATCCTCCGCAAGACAGCGGGCGCCCTACACCTTCCAACCACCGCTCGCAACCAGCTCCAAGTCTCCGTGGCCAATGGCCACAGCATGGCGTGCCCCGGCCTGTGCCGGAGGGTACCTCTAACGATACACAACCGGAAGTTTGAAATCGATCTCTTGGTCGTCGACCTTGATGGCTTCGATATTGTCCTGGGGGTACGCTGGCTCCGCACCTTGGGACCCATCACATGGGACTTCGACAACCTCACTATGCAGTGGTATCACGACTCAACGAAGGTGAAATGGCAATGCCTTCCCACACAGCCCAGCCGCGGGCCTTCCTCCTCTAGGGGTCGGATCAGGCGGGGAAGACCCACCCCAACGAGCTCCAACTTCTACTCAGGGAGTTTGCCGACACCTTCACCATCCCGGAGCTACTGCCACCCCACCGGCTACATGATCATCGCATTTGTCTTCTACCAGGAACGGCACCGGTCGTGGTCCGACCCTATCGCTACCCGTTTCTCCAAAAATATGAAATAGAGCGACAGTGTTCCGCAATGCTCCAACGGTGGCTCATCCGACGGAGCGTCTACCCATTCTCCTCTCCGGCTCTCCTAGTACGCAAGAAAGAAAATACCAGGCATTTCTGCGTCGACTACCGTGAACTCAACGCCAAGACGGTCAAGGACAAATTTCCAATTCCGGTGGTCGAGGAGCTCCTCGACGAGTTGCATGGCGCACGACATTTCTCCAAACTTGACTTATACTCTGGATACCATCAGGTACGCATGGCAGTTGAGGATGTAGAAAAGACCGCCTTTTGGACACACCACGGATATTTTGAGTTTCTCGTCATGCCTTTCGGCCTGACTAATGCGCCATCCACATTCCAATCACTCATGAACGAGTCTTGGGAGGAACATCTACTTCATGTACGCGAGGTTATTAACCTACTCCGCCTTCACCGCCTCGTCCTCAAAGAATCCAAGTGTTCCTTCGGGCAATCTAATGTCGCCTACCTCGACCACATAGTCCACGAGCGCGGAGTGTCCGCCGATCCGGAGAAACTTCAAGGAATCGCCGCCTGGCCGGTTCCTCGCTCACACCACGACATCCGCACATTCCTAGGGCTGACGGGTTACTACATACGTTTCATCCGCGGCTATAGCAGCATGGCCGAACCCCTCCTAGCGCTCCTACATCGCAAAGACTTCCAATGTGAGGACACTGAACAGCGGCATTTGAGGCCCTCCAAACCGCCCTCGTCTAGGCTCCTGTGCTACAACTCCCAGACTTCAACACGCTCTTCGTCATCGAGTGCGATGCCTCCGCTCTGGGATGTAGTGTCGTCCTTCAACAACATGGACACCCAATAGTCTAATGCAGCCGCCGCACCACGCTACACCACAAGTTGCCAGCATATGAGTTGGAACTCATCGGCTTAGCAAAGGCCGTCCAACATTGGCGACCCTACCAATGGGGCCGTACCTTCGTCGTCCGCACGGATCATTATAGTTTGAAGTACCTTTTGGAGCAACGGTTAACCACCATACCACAACAGCGGTGGGTAAGCAAACTATTGGGATTTGACTTCACGTACAGTCGAATACAAGACGGGTACTCTCAATAGGGCCGCAGACGCCCTCTCGCGCTGCCACCCCGAAGACGCCATCAAGATATGCGCCATCTCACGGCCGACCGCCCCCTTGGTGGACGACATTCGGGCCAACAACATCAACTCCCCATCCCTTGTTGAGTTACTCCACTGCGCACAAGAGGGTCGTTTACCACCCACATGGAAGGTGCACAACAGACTCATTCTCTACAAGGACCGCAATTACTTGAGCCCCACTTCCCCCCACATTCCCACCATAGATCGGGCTCATGAAGGGGTTCACAAAACCCTTCACCGTGTTCGGGCCGCTTTTTATTGGAAGGGACTTCGCCGCTATGTCCAAGAATTTATCGCACAATGAGTCGTTTGCCAACAACAAAAGGCAGTCAACTTACTACCAGCAGGGCTTCTACATCCGTTACCAGTACCGACCCAAATTTGGGCCGATATTTTCATGGATTTCGTCGAAGGACTTCCACGAAGCAGGGGCAAGTCGGTCTTGATGGTCGTGGTGGACAGATTTTCAAAGGGGGCACATTTCCTACCACTTGCCCGTCCACTCGTCGCGGAGCAAGTGACTCAAACATTCTTCTACGAAATCTTCCGATTGCATGGATTACCGGAAAGTATTGTGTCCGACAGTGATAAGATTTTTACCAGTCATTTTTGGACGGAACTTTTTACGCTCAGCGGCACGACATTACAACTCTCTTCCGCATACCACCGGCAATCCGACGGTCATACAGAAGTGGTCGACCGGACGGTGGAGATGCACCTTCGCTGCTTGACTGGGGAACACCCCAAGGAATGGGTCACGTGGCTTCCGTGGATCAAGTACCGCTACAACACGTCGTACCATTCGGCCCTCAAAACAAAACCTTTTCGTCTCATTTATGGCCGCGACCCGCCCAAGCTCATTACCTACGAGCACAACCTGGCCACCGCGACAACCGTGGATCAACAGCTACGAGATCGGGATCACATGCTCGCCACCGCCCGCAAACATCTTCTTCGAGCCCAACATCGCATGGAGACAACATATAATTGCAGCCATCGCGACGTCGTCTACACAGTTGGAGAATGGGTGTGGCTCAAGCGCCAGTCATACCACCAGTCAACGCTCCACCACACCGACGCATCCACCAAATTGGGACCCCGGTTCTACGGCCCTTTTCAGATAGCCAAACGCATTGGCGAAGTCGCCTACCGCCTCCATCTTCCGTCTGAAGCACGCATCCACGACGCATTCCATGTGTCCCAACTCAAACCTTTCATCGGCGAGCCGCCAACAAACCCGATCGTTGACCTTCCAGCACAGCTTGAGGACAAGGTGTCTTCCGACGAGGAAGGAAATGTTACGGCGCCAATGACGGACGACGGCATTAAGGGCGACCCCCATTGGGGACAGGTTTACCGTCGCCGCAACACCACCATGGAGCCACATGCAACATTATGATTTACCATATTATTTTATGCCTAATTTAGTACGAATAATAATAACTCGAATTTTCATCATATTATTTTATGCCTAATCCAGCCTGATTAATTATGGCTAGATTTTATCCTTAATTTGTTTCTCGTGTTTAAGGCCCAAACGGGGGGGTCCGCATTTAATTCTTGAGACTCTATTTATAGGGTGCTGTTATTAGCAAACTCATTTTCGTTTCTAGCAAACCAGAAAAAAACAGATTCTGTCATTTTTTGCTTTTTTTTCTCTTCCCAAAAATTACTACTAGCAAACCAATCTTGATTTTTGGCAATTTTTTTATTTTTGAATTTTGAGCCTCAAATATTTCTCATTTGAAAAAGTAATCAACATGAAAGTTGTAGATCTCTTCAAGATCTACAACTTTCATGTTGATCATTTTTTTGATTTTAAGCCGTTTAGGCCTCCAATTTGGGTCCTAAAAAAGACATGCACGGAACGTACCGATTTTCGGCGCGACCTTTCGGGGCCCAATTCGGGAGTCTAAACGGCTTCAAATCAAAACGTATTCAACATGAAAGTTGTAGATCTCGACGAGATCTACAACTTTCATGTTGAACACTTTATGATTTGAAGCTGTTTATGCCCCCGATTTGGCTCCCGAAAAAAGTCACGCCGATCCGTGCGTCCGTACATATGTACAACGTAACTTTATTTATGGGTCAAATCGGGGGTCTAAAATGCTTCAAATCAAAAAGTGTTCAACATGAAAATTATAGATCTCGACGAGATATACAACTTTCATGTTGAACACTTTTTGATTTGAAGTCGTTTATGGCCCTGATTTGGCCCCCGAAAAAAGTCACGCCGATCCCGGGCGTCCGTACATATATACGACGTAACTTTTTTCAGGGTCCAAATCAGGGGTCTAAAGTGTTTCAAATCAAAAAATGTTTAACAAGAAAATTGTAGATCACGTCGAGATCTACAACTTTCTTGTTGAACATTTCTCATAAAATTGTACGTATAAGACGCAGTTCAAAAAGACGTGTATATTCTTATATACACTTAACTCGTATATACAACACATCCTTATAAGAATTAGAAATAAAATATATTTATAAACCGACCGATATTTTGTTTAAAGATTTTGGTGCAGATAATGTTATTTTGTTGAAAAAACAGTTTTGATCATACGAAATATTTGCGGCATTTTGACTCATCTATAATGCAAACATAAGTGGTTGAATGAATCTATTTGAAATCATTTGTAATGTCATTATATACAACGGGTTATTTTGAAAGAATGAATGTTTTAAACAAAATTTAATTTTTTTTCAAAAAATTATGTTGGTTTGCTAGTAACAAAATGGTTTTCAAATAGCCATTTTGAAAAATGAGGGTTTGGTAATAGTAATGGTTTGCTAGAAACCAAACTGGATTTGCTAGTAACAGCACCCCTATTTATATGGTGGCTATGGTCCGGTTATGGACAACAAGAAATAAAATTAATTTCTCCTCTAATCCCAATCTTCTCTCTCAACCTCTCTCTCTCTCGAAATCCCGCCGCCCTGTGACCGCCGCCCCATTCTGACAACCATCCTGGAGGATTCCGGCGATAAATGCCAGCAAACGCACTCCCAGATTTCGGCACACAACAGAACTCCAAAGCTCAGAAGCCGACTTCTCTTTAAAGATGCTTAAATGCACCCGAATATGCATTACTATTTTTCAACAACCATCTTGGCCACACTCACAATGAAAGTGAAAAAAATGTTTCAACGTTAGTATAGATATAAATATAGGTCATTTGTACTGCACGTCTACACTGAAGGGTTTTCATACATTTGAAGGGGCGCATATGAAATTTCACCCGGAAAACAATTTACTTGTTCTATAACTGGTAAGAATGAGAAAATGGAGATGCCTATAGAGTGGAAATATTTCAAAACAGTTGAATTATAGGGGTCTAAAGCACAAAAGAAAATCCAATAAAAATAAAAATAAATACTCCCAAGCAGAACTAAGGATATTAATATCATTTTCTCAAAAAATAATGTTTAGCATCAAATGGCCTGCACCAATGCAATTTGAAATAACTAAATTTCTCATCCCAAAACAATATCGGAATTCTTAAAACCCGCATTGAAAATGATTTTTAATGCTAACTGTTAATATTGTAGATCCAACCCCATTTCTTTGTCTGCTCTTCATGTCTGTGAAGTAATTGATCCTGCAATTAACTTCCGAATTCAGATTCGCAAAATTTAGTGATTCCAAGGATGTGAAACTCCCAGGAAAGTGATCATCAATAACATTCTTGCATGTCCAACTCAGTCAAGTTCCCGAGACAATATTTTTAAAAATTAACGGTCCAAAATATGAGTTAAAGGCATGAGAAAATGGGAGATTCAATCTGAAACAGAAAGATCTGTAACTTAGCAAGGAAGAATTGTATGTAAATACCTGCAGTGTCTGGCAATGAAGGCAAGGCCATTAGTGCTCAAACCAAAACTGTGGGAACAATGCTGCTGAGAAGTTTTGTCATCTTTCTCAATTTTATTGAACTATGGGGCATTGAATTAAAATATTCTGCAGAGATTAAAGGCCACACACAGTCCAGGAGGTTGCGGATGTCTTTTCAATGCTGCGCCAAACAGACGATTATTCGTAATCGCCGCATTCACGGCAGTGTCAAACGGGGCCTTAGGCTCCGTTTGGCGCCGCGATGGCGGTTGTAAACGCGGTGGTTATGATTCGTCGTTCGTGAACGTCGAACCTCGTCGATGGAAATTCATTCACTTTTATGTTCAGAACTAGTTTTTTTTCTTGGTGGCGGTCATAACTGTTGTCATAACAAACATGCATTCTATGATGGTGGCGTTTTTTTCCAAACTCACCGGCGCAAAAACACCGTGCCAAACGGAGCATTAGTGTCGAATGATTAGAAATGACGTGTATAAAGTGGTTAAGTTGAGCACCGTTTTAAGTTATCTCAGACGTTATTAACCGACAAAAAGGAATTAATGATGACTGTTCATAAACACGGGCTTTAATATGATGATGATGATTTGGTTGATACATATTCTGTTAGTGTATATTTGGACAATTAACGGGTTCGGAGGCTTAACGGGTCGTGTCGGGTACACGGTTAACCCATACCCGTAGTAACTCCTAAGGGTTTGCCTATTTATACCCACCTAGGGGCAACGGGTAGGGGATTCCACCAAGATCCCCATCCGGATGCTTCGAGCAACTTCCACAAACTCGAAGTTACGCCCCGGTTGCTCGAACTGTCCCGTAACCGCTCCTTCCCGTCGCTCTTTTTTTTCGCACAGGAGAAAAACCTCGGTAATTCGCCGTCGGTTGCATCCTGTAGAAGTAAGATCGGCCGCTGCCAGGAGGAATTTTCCGCTCTCCCGCCGCTCGCTATTTTCTCCAGTCGCCTGAGGTTTTTCCGTTGCTACCTAGATCGCAAAAGGAAAAGCTTTTTTCCCATTTTCCTGTGGCCGCCGGTGTTCCGATCGGGAAGGAACAGGCATTTCGCCGCCTGGTTTCGGGAAGGACGAACAAGAAGGAGGATTTCGCTCCCGATTTTGCACGGAAAAGCTCCCCGCTGTGGCCTTGTTTTCGCCTAAGGAGAATCCCGCCCGGTTTTTTTTTTCCCATTACGCTGTTTTCGTTCTGATCGGCACAGGAAACCAAGCCGCCTCTGCTTGGATCGGAAGAAGTTCCGCCGCCGCCGGTTACAACCGCCGCTGGATTCGGGCATAGGGAAATCTTTCCCGCTGCTGTTTTTCCATCCCGCTGCCTGTGAGGGAAAGACACCAGTCACCCGCCACTGCATTGATTTGGAAGGAGGAAGACTTCGGTGAAGCATATCCGTGGCCTGGAATCGAAGGAAGAGGACTCGATTTCTCTCACCACCGCTGGTACAAGAAGGGAAGCTCTCCGCCTCTAGCCATTTCGAAATTGTGGGCTTCTACAGGGACATTTTGTCTTCTCTGCTACTTCAATTGTTCATTGTTCCTGTTTGCATTATCCAGAGGAAGACCAAGGAGCTTTTCAACTCTTAAAAAGAAAAGTTTTTGTCCCTTCATTCAGTATCTTGTGAAGCTCTTGTGAAGCTTTTGTTGCTATTGGTGGAGAAATTTATTATAAAAAAAAATAAAAAAAAAATCAAGTGAACGCAAGATGATCAAGGGTAACAACTTCTCCTCTCCGGTGCCTATGAACAAATTGGAGAAGTTTACGGCGACCGAGTTCAACGATTGAAAGTTGAACACCCAGTTTGGGATGAAGTATCTGAACGTGTTCTACACAGTTCAGTCTGATCGTGCTGCAGTTATGGGGACTGAAGCGGAGACTCAGTGGATAGCTGATGAGGACTTCTGCCGTGACTACTTGCTGAACTGCCTGTCCTCCAGCCTGGAGAAGACGTACATCAAGCTGAAGACCGCCAAGGAAATCTGGGAAGCACTGGAGGAGCACTTCAGGCAAGAGGAGGATCTGTCCAAGGCGCACCTGGTGGACAAATTCTATTCCTTCATGTTCGACGAGGAGAAGGCGATTCTCCCGCAGGTATCAGATTTTGAAGCATTAGTAGATTCTTTACATAGTGAGAATATTTCCCTGCCAGACAGCTTTGTTGCTGGCACGATTATTTTTAACCTGCCCTCCACGTGGTACAATTTCAAAACTGAAATGTACCGCAAGAAGATGCAGGTCGGTCTCAATGACCTCAAGCGATTTATTCGCATTGAGGATGAGAATAGGACTCGACACGCTTTAGAAACTGTTAGCAAGCAGAAGGCTGCGGCTAACATGGTTCTCAGTTCTAAACGCGTGCCGAACCCTAAGAGGACCAGACCCTCCCATGGTAGCTCCCAGGTTGCAGGCCCTAGCAAACGCGCCAAAAAGTTCAAGGGCAAGTGTTTTAACTGCAACAAGTGGGGGCACAGCGCATCTGACTGCAGGCTCCCTAAACGGAAAAGAACCAAAACACCACAGGATGGCAACCAAGCCAATATGGTTAGCCTAGCTGAGTCTTCCGATTTTGTTGCGATGGTCGGAAACGCAAAGGCCAGCACGGAGTGGTACTTGGATTCGGGGGCGACGTGCCACGTTTGCAACAATGCTGATCTTATGACAGGGCTCACTACTGTGAAAGAGTCTGTTACAGTTGCAAATGGCGATACAGCTGACGTCTTAAGGGTGGGGAATGCAACGCTGCTGCTATCCTCAGGTAAGACTTTAACTCTCATAAATGTTAAATTTATTCCTTCTCTAGCTGCTAACTTAGTGTCTATAAGTTTATTATGTGATGCTGGTATGTCTTTTACTTTTTGTAGCGGTAGAGTAACACTGTCAGTTAACTCACACTATTTTGGATGTGCATACGTTCAAAATAGGATGTACCGACTAAGTCTAGCAAACGAGTTAGTTCAACAAGTTCAAACAAACTTAGTTAGCCCTAAGACTCTACATGAGAGACTAGGACACGTGAACTATAGGAAGATGTTCCAAATAGCTAGAACTCACCAGATCACATTAGACACTAAGTCACCGCCTGAGAAATGTGACGTGTGTGCTCAGACTAAGATCACTAGGAAACCTTTTAGTGCGGTTACTAGGAGCACAACACCGCTAGAGCTTATACATTCCGATATATGTGACTTTAAAAGTTTTGTCACCAGAGGAGGAAGGAAGTATATAATCACATTTATAGATGACTGCTCTAGGTTCTGTCACATCTATCTTCTTAAAACTAAAGATGAAGCGTTTGAAAAATTCTATCTGTTCAAAACCAGGGTAGAGAACCAACTAGACATGAGAATTAAGAGGTTTAGAAGTGATAGAGGAGGAGAATATATGTCCAGTGAGTTCCGGGGTTTCCTTGTCTCTCAAGGGATCATAGCAGAAACCACTGCTCCTTACTCACCCCAATCGAATGGTATAGCCGAGAGAAAGAATAGAACGTTAACAGAGATGTTGAATTCTATGCTCCTCACTGCTGGCATGCCTACTGCCTATTGGGGAGAAGCAGTTTTAACTGCAAATAACATTCTGAACAAAGTACCTCATGCTAAGTTAGATGTCACACCCTACGAGCTTTGGTTTAAGAGACCCCCGACAATAACTAGACTTAAGACCTGGGGCTGCATAGCCTATGTCAGGGTCTCTGACCCTAGACGGTCTAAACTTGGACCTAGGACTAACACGTATGTCTACTTAGGTTGTGCTGAAGATAGTGCTGCAGATAGATTCTTAGACCTGTCTAATAATATAATTATTGAATCTAGGGATGCTGTGTTCTTTGAGGATAAGTTTCTTAAGGATAAGAACCTGACAATCCCTGGTATGCAAGCAACTATTACTGAGGAAGAACCTGAATCAGTACCGAGCACCTCCTATTCGGTCCCGGTAGACAATAGTGTCCTAGAGTCTAGAAGGACTTCGGTGAGAGAGCGAACTCCCAGAACCTTTGGTAGTGACTTTGTCACTTACCACGTTGAGGCCGATCCATCCACCTATAAGGACGCGATGAGATCAAGGGATTCCCTACTCTAGAAAGAAGCCATTGATGAAGAGATGAACTCTTTGCTTCAGAACAACACCTGGACGTTGGTTGATAAGCCAAGAGGGGCTAAAACTATAGGGTGTAAGTGGGTTCTGAAAAAGAAGCTCAATCCTGATGGTAGCGTAGCTAAGTATAAAGCGCGCCTGGTGGCTAAAGGTTTCACACAAGTTAGTGGGGTGGATTACTTTGATGTATATTCACCAGTGTGTCACTTAGCAACCATTAGGATCCTACTTGCTATTGCGTCTATTGAGAACTTTAATGTTCATCAAATGGATGTTAAGACTGCGTTCTTGAACGGAGATCTGACCGAAGAAATATACATGAGTCAACCTGAAGGCTTCATAGTAGACGGTCACGAAAATAAGGTCTGTAAGTTAATCAAGTCGCTATACGGACTAAAACAGGCACCGAAATTATGGCATGAGAAGTTTGACTATAGTGTAAGGAACATGAGATTCATGTCGAGTCTCTCGGACAAATGTCTTTACATACGTCATAGATCGAACAAAGTCGCTATAATATGCTTGTATGTAGATGATATGCTGATACTTGATTCTGATCAATCCGTAGTGGATGACGTTAAGTCAGAACTAATGAAGGAGTTTAGCATTAAAGACCTAGGTGTAGCTGAGACTATCCTAGGCATGCAGGTGAGCTTTGGGAAAAATGTCATTTCCCTAAGTCAAAGCCACTATATAATGTCCATGTTGGACATGTGGGGATACAGTGAACGTAGAGCAGTGGAGACACCTTACGATTATAATAATCGCTTGAAGCCCAATGATGGAGCTGCGATTCGACAGTCAGATTATGCTAAACTGATTGGTAGTCTCATGTATGCTATGGTCTGCACAAGACCTGACATAGCCTTTACGGTCGGCATGTTAAGCAGATTCACTAGTAATCCTAGCCAAGACCATTGGGATGCCCTCGATAGGCTGATGCGATACCTAAAGCACACCCAAACGTATGCTTTATGTTATCATGGTCATCCTCCAGTTTTGGAAGGTTATTCTGATGCATCATGGTGCTCAGAATTAAACGACAGCAAGTCCACTAGTGGATTTATATTCATATTAGGAGGAGCAGCTGTAGCCTGGAAGTCCAAGAGGCAATCATGTATTGCGCTATCTTCTATGGAATCCGAACTCTACGCTCTAGCTTCAGCGGGAGAAGAAGCAGAGTGGATAAGAGATTTGGTGATGGACATTCCATTGACGAGCCTGAAGTTGAGTTCTGTTGCAGTTTACTGCGATAATCAGGCTACGAAAACGATTGCTACGAACACTTTGTTCAACAGCAAAAGAAGGCAACTCCGGATGAAACAAGCCTGGTTGACCTCCCTTACGAGTCAAGGGATTGTGAACCTCATTGATGTGAGGTCAAAAGATAATGTTGCAGACGCCTTGACAAAGGGCTTAAATAGAGTTCTCACAATTAAAACATCGAGGGAGATGGGATTAAAGTTCATAGAAATATGAAACTTCCTCCAATGTTTATGTTTTATGGTAAGAACCTATAGTCGCAACATTCAAGCATCTAATAACAGACTGAAAACCCCAAATAATTTCTTGATGAAAGCCCAAGATGGTTAGGTGCTAGTCATTCCACACCTGATGACTTAACATCTTTCTCATTGTAAGCTGATTTGAGAATTATTCAACTGGGAATAGAAAGTCGTTGCATGAGTTAATCTAACATTAGTGGTCATAGCACATTATTCCACATTTGATAATGTTGCAAATGACGGTGTGCCAAGTCATTTGACAAGGCACATAGTGGTCACTAATGAGTAAGATAACAATGTTTGATTTATTGAAAATCAAAATTTGACTGGTCCAAGCTAGACTGGATAGAGATGCTGACTGTGTTACTTCACTACTGCTACAAGTGCTAAGCTCATTTAGGTAGAGCTAGCTTACTTTGATACGTCACTGCTTATGTTTATGAATTCATAGAGTCTGACTCATGAAATTCTTTGCAGGCACTGGTGAAGATGGAGGAGAGAAAGTGGATTTTGACATAGATGATGATGATTTACTCTCTGAGTAGAATTGTTACACGTTTATCTGTAGTCATTTTACTGTTTTCCAGACTTATTTATTGTTGAGTAGCACATTTTCTTTTGATATATTATGTTATTATTTTTTAAAATTCATGATTATGGTTTTCTTTAAAAACTGTGCTAACTCTTATGGAAATGTGTTAAGTCGGAAATTTATTTTAATATTCTCCACTTTCTGCACTCCGAAACGTATACGTTATTTGTCACAAATATAGGAGGAGATTGTTAGTGTATATTTGGACAATTAACGGGTTCGGAGGCTTAACGGGTCGTGTCGGGTACACGGTTAACCCATACCCGTAGTAACTCCTAAGGATTTGCCTATTTATACCCACCTAGGGGCAACGGGTAGGGGATTCCACCAAGATCCCCATCCGGATGCTTCGAGCAACTTCCACATATTCCTCCTAAAAATATGTGGATCTTATGTTGGTGAATGAATGAAGATTAGGCTTTTGCCCTTTGAATTTGTTTTTCTTCAAGTGTTGTAAATTGTTATTACCTTCTTAGTCAGTCCACCTGTAATTTAACTAACTATTTTTTGAAGGAACGGCTTGCTAAATAGCAGAGTAAAACGGAGGCACTATCAGCAGAGATCATGAAGCTTTCAGTTGAACTCAAACAAGCCATTCAAGCATCCAACACTCTCACACGACTGTAATTCTCTTCTCATATTTCTTACTTCCTCCGGTTTGTGTGCAGAGAGTTTCGCCAACCACGTTAATCGTAGCTTTCTTTCTGTGATCTGCAGATATCGGCCTGTGCTCCATAGCATTGAGAACAGTCTTATGAAATTGAAGTAGGAGAGCTTAAGTTATCAATCCTTAGTTTGAATTTTGCCTGAAATCGGTAAGCAAACAAGCACATACTATAATTAAAAGCCAAGAACTTATATAGCAATTCATATGGATGTTCCCAGTTATTGTGATGTGTTTATTGTAAACATCTAACACTAAATGGCATCATATTTTTTTACTATAGTATTTTATAGTGTATAGTATATACTATAATATTATATAGTTTACTAATATTACTAATAGTGGCATATAATAATACTATAGTACTGTATATTATAATACTAGTATGGTATATAATAATATAGTTTGTAATAGACTAGTATAGTATATTATAGACTAATAATATCGTACTATGATATATACTAGTATAATTAATAGCATATATTATAGATACTATATAGTTACTAGTTACTATACTAATGCTATAGTCTTTAGTACTATAGTATAGTGTAGTGTAATAGACAGACTATACTAGTATATAGTATACTTTATAGTATACTAGTATAGTATATAGTATACTAGTATAGTATATAGTATAATATACTAGTATACTATCAAGTGTACTATACTATATACTAGTGTAATAGACAGACTATACTAACCTCAACCTTGGTTAGTATTTAACCAACTTGGAGTTAGAAGTTTTCTTTCTCAATCAATCCGTAGTGCAAGTTCCACTCGAAATCAATAATCCAATGTTTAATTAAATATTATATTATTAGTTAAATTTTGGTGAAATATTATATATCTCGTATTGTAATCATTTTTTATAAAGTGAGTTATAAATATAAATATATTTTGTTTCAAATGCAAATATGATAGGACTTGATAGAGTTAATCAAATAAATATTTATGAATAAATAAAAATATCACTTGTATTGTATGCAATACATAATAAGTCAGGATTTAGGTGTTATATTTTGTATTCATGTGATTCTTATTTGATAAATATAAATATTTCTTGACAAGGTAATGAAGGTACTGACTTTATTCTCGCTTGGTTCATTTGACACAGTAGCAGCCGTGAATGCAGTGGTCTTGAACCGTCGGTTGTAAAAGCTTGACGTGGTGGTCATCTAAAAATTTGACACTTTTTTCAACAATAGTTTTTCATTGGTGGTGGTCATTGTTATTCTAAAAATTAGTTTATTGTTACTAGCCATATTGCCAAAGATGTACATGATCCCTAGCACAGTAGTAGTATTCGGCAACAGCAACTTCTGGTCGCCATTCTAAGCACGATGTTTGTTGAAAAACTATTCATGGGAGATGTTGGCCTGCAAGTGAGTATTGTTGAACGCTCAAGATATTTCAATTGTATTGTTGAACGCTCAAGATATTTCAATTGACGTAGCGAGATTATTTCAATTGACATAGCTTGGTGGTCCTACGCACAGATGCATATTCCGCGGATGTGACGAGGAGCGTTGCTCCCATTCAATAAAACTGATCTGTCTACAGACAAAAGACACCATCTTAATCACACAATGCAATAGAGACAGTTGAGCTCAAAAAAATCAAAACTCAAAGTAGCCTTGTAAATCGCCCATATTTGACTCAGATGCAAGCATTCAATTTGAATCGAACCAAAATGACTCGAGCTCCATTTCACTCGAAATCTGATTTAAATCGATTCAAAATCATAACGTTCATTCAATCTTCATATCATTTATCTTAAATCTTTAGTACATAAGATTTTTTTTAGCAATGAAATATGGTTACAAATATAAAACCCAAAAATAAATATTTATAATTTTTTAAAGAATTAATTAAAATATTTGATATCTCAAGCTCCCATTTGAGTTAAAGCAGGCTCGAAATGAAGTCAATTTTGATTTAGTCATGTCTAGCTAAATATATTAGCGTATCAGAGGCCTAAATAACAATAAACTGTAGAAGTACTAGTAGCACTACTATCCACAAAACTTCACTAAATCACGTACAAAAGTAATATATGGTACAGAAAAGTATTAGGTAATACAGGGCAGCATATGTATAGGTTCTTGTACGAGGTGTCGCGTTATATTAGTGCCCGCATCTGCTGCTACAGTAACCGTCGTCTTGCCAGCGGGAAAACAAGCTCGGGAGGAGCATCTGCTATCTATTCGAAGTGTTGTATCCGATCGTCTCCTGGGAATCATATAAGCTGAAGGATTGATGGTAGCAGACTATCAAACAAAAACTGTCAAAACAATAACATGATAAGTGTTAAGATAATTTCCTCCTAAGTGTGAAAGAGGCTAGCCAACTTTGATCATACTTTTCAAGCATGTGTTTCATGACAAGTATGAAAAGGATTAGCCGTCTTTGACTTGAAATTCAACATGTGCTCTTAAAGGAAGCTTCTAGGAAATTGTCCAAAGGAAGTTTCATGACATGTGTTTTTGACCAAGGAAGCTTCATGGAAGCTTCATCCACATGCCATCTACCACACATACCTCCTTGATTTTGGCCCTATAAATAGGGATGAAGGAGGAGGGGTAATGCATCCACTTCTCTCCAAACTCAAGCATTGAAAGATTTCTAGAGAGGCTTTTGCGGCAATCGTCTTAGTTTGGGAGAGCTTTCAGACGTTGTTGTACGACGTTGACAAGAAGTACTTCGCCTACACGGATTGGATCTGGAGCAGATATTGGCAAGAATTCGAAGAGGCATCGTGGAGAGGATTTATGTAATCTGTCTCATTCGCCGGTCGGTAACTTGCAATTTTCTGTTACTATTTATTGTATTGTGTAGTGTGAAGCTGGTGAAGATCCTTTGTGGATTGGTGGAGGGAAAGCCTGTAATCCGTGCGTGTGTTTTTCACACACTTTTAGTGGAGGCTTTTCGGGTTGGACTCCGATCGTCCCGTGGTTTTTCACCCAATTGGGTTTTCCACGTTAAAATCTCTGTGTGCTTTTATTCTTTTTGCATTGTGTTATTTTGTTGCGATGGCATACCGCTCAATGCGGTCGCGCAGGTTGCTCGCCTAAAATTTTAAATAGGTGCTCTGGTCGGGATTGATTGCTCGCATTCCCAACAAGTGGTATCAGAGGGAGGTTCAGTGATCGACCAGGTTCGGTCACCGAGCAGGTTCAGTGACAGAGCAGGTACCGGACTGACCTTTGGGGTTTCAGGACGAGTCGATCGGGATCTCGGGTGTGTAATTGGGAGTGGTAGTTTACGACCATTGGTCCGCTCCCTGTCCTCTTTGATTACTTTCCGTAGAATAGTCGACTCAAAGAACTGAGGTCAGTCCGATCAGTGACATAACACGATGGAGTCTACTTCAGGTTCAGGGTCCGAGCAAATGGTGAAACTGAACGGCGCGAACTACCACCAGTGGCACCTATTGATGGAGGATCTTATCTATGTAAAGGGTTGGCATGCTCCTATCTTTGAGGAAATGCCTAAAGATTCGGATCCGGCTAAATGGAAGGTGGAACATCGGAAGCTATGTGGGTTTATCAGACGGTTCGTGGAGCCGAACGTCTACAACCATGTGGCTAGCATCAATGATGCAAAGGATCTGTGGAAGACTCTCGAGACCTTGTATGCCAAGAGCACGGGCATAAACAAGTTATATTTGCTGAAGAAGCTTGGAGAGTTCAGATACCGGGAGGGCTCACCTATTTTGGATCATGTCAACGAGTTCCAAGGGATTATTGATCGTCTGACTGCCATGAAGGTGACCTTTGAAGATGAGGTGAATGTATTGTGGCTACTCAAGTCACTTCCAGACTCTTGGGAGATGGTCAGAGTTTCTCTGATCAATTCTTCCCCCCAGGGGATTGTTTCCATGGAGATCGCCAAGAGCGGGATCTTGAATGAGGAGGTGAGACGAAAGTCTCAGGGGACTTCAGGCGCTTCTTCACGAGCTGACGTTCTCTTTACTGAAACTAGGGGAGAGGAAGGAGTAAGAGCCGAGGAAGGAAGGAGGACAGGAGTCAGAGTAGGGGCAAGTCGAAGTCACGTTATCAGAACGTGGAATGCCACTACTGCCATAAGAAGGGGCACATCAAGAAATTCTGTTATTCGTGGGAGAACGATCAGAAGAAGAATGGGATTACCACTGAGGGCAAAGATGAGGGTCACACGGCAGCCACCGTTTCGATTGAGGAGGACGACGTCATTATTGTTGGCGACGATGTCACGGCTGCACTCTCGTGTGACGATCGATGCTGGATCGTTGACTCTGGAGCTTCTGCACATGTCTCCCACAACAGGGAGCTATTTGCCACTTATACCACTCATGACTGTGGGGTGTTAAGATGGGCAATGGGGATACGTCCAAGGTACTTGGGCGTGGAGACATGCACTTGAAGACGAGTACTGGAGCCCTACTAGTTCTGAGGGATGTGCGACATGTGCCAGACATCCGCTTCAATCTGATATCTGTTGGCAGACTTGGAGATGAAGGACACCTGAGTGTCTTTGGAGGAGATTTCTGGAAGCTGATCCGAGGATCACTTGTGATGGCAAGGGGTTATAGAGATTCTGGCTTGTACTACATGGAGGGGAGGCCTGAAGCTGCTCAGGCCAACTCCGTCAGGGATGAGACATCCACTTCCTTATGGCACAGGAGGCTGGCACACATTAGCCAGAAGGGATTGGGATGCCTGGCGAAGAAGAAGCTGATCAGTGACATTTCTGGCGTGCACTTGGAGAGGTGTGACCACTGCATGGCTGGGAAGCAGAATAGAGTTTCATTCCACAGCCACACGTCCACCAGGAAAACGGAGCCTTTGGAGCTTGTTCACACTGATGTGTGCGGACCACTGAAGGTCCAGACTAGAGGAGGAGCATCATACTTCGTCACTTTCATTGACGACCATTCGAGGAAGCTTTGGGTTTATGCCATCAAGACCAAAGATCAGGTACTCGATACTTTCAGGAGATTCCACGCTGAGGTGGAGAGACAGTCTGGGAAGAAGCTAAGGTGTATCAGGTCTGACAACGGGGGAGAGTACATTGGTCCCTTTGACGAGTACTGCAGGGACCATGGCATCAGACATGAGAAGACCCCGCCGAAGACGCCGCAGCTGAATGACGTAGCTGAGAGGATGAATCGGACACTGATGGAGAGGATTCGGTGCATGCTATCTGAGTCGAAGCTGCCAGGGATGTTCTGGGGCGAGGCTCTTCTTACTGCAGCGCATGTCATCAACCTCTCTCCGAGTTCAGCTTTGCAGGAGGATGTTCCTGATAGGGTCTGGTATGGGAAAGACCCTTCTTACAGTCACTTGTGGGTATTTGGCTGCAAAGCCTTTATACACGTCCCTAGGGACGAGAGATCGAAGTTGGATTCGAAGACCCGGCAGTGTATTTTCTTGGGGTACGGCTATAGTGGAGAGTTTGGGTACAGGTTCTTTGATCCAGTTGAGAAGAAGCTTGTACGTAGCCGTGACGCTGTGTTATGCGAGGATCAGAATATTGGTGATCCTGAGGGGACTGTTGAGATTGAGGTTGACTCTCCCACTACTGCAGAGTTGTCTATAGTTGGAGATGACGACACTGAGGAGACTGCCAAGCCCGAGCCTGCACAGGGCGTTGATATACTTCCGGATCATGATATCACCACGGATGGTGAACCAGGAGTTGCTGAGAACATTGCTCAGGATGTGCTTGCACCGGCACCTGAGCCGGCCTTACGGAGGTCAGATCGGGCCAGACACCCGCCCGCTAGATATTCTACATCAGAGTTCATATTGCTGACTGATGCGGGGGAGCCTGAGAGTTATGATGAGGCTGTGGAGAGCACCGAGAAGAGTCAGTGGATGGTTGCTATGCAGGAGGAGATGCAGTCGCTACAGAAGAACCACACTTATGACCTGGTGAGATTGCCTAAGGGCAAGAAAGCCTTGAAGAATCGATGGATCTTCAGGGTGAAGCAGGTAGATTCCTCCACACCTCCCAGATACAAGGCCAGGCTGGTGGTGAAGGGTTTTGGACAGCGACAGGGTGTAGACTTCGATGAGATCTTCTCACCTATGGTGAAGATGTCATCTATTCGTGTCGTCCTTGGCCTCGCTGCGAGGCTAGATTTGGAGGTTGAGCAGATGGATGTCAAGACCGCCTTTCTGCATGGCGATCTTGAGGAGGAGCTTTACATGGAGCAGCCTGAGGGCTTTAGTGTCAGAGGGAAGGAAGGTCTTGTGTGTCGCTTGCAGAAGAGTTTATATGGCCTGAAGCAGGCCCCGCGGCAATGGTATAGGAAGTTTGATTCCTTTATGGGGGAGATCAACTTCAGGAGGACCACCCTTGACCACTGTGTATTCATCAAGCAGTATGCTTCAGAGGACTTCATCATTCTGCTGTTGTACGTGGACGATATGTTGATCGTCGGGAGGAACACTGCTCGCATTGCTGAGTTGAAGCGACAGTTGAGTTCCACTTTTGAGATGAAGGATCTGGGTGCTGCGAAGACCATTTTAGGGATGCACATTCGCAGAGACAGGGGAGCCAGACTACTTTGGTTATCCCAGGAGCGGTACATCCGCAAAGTACTGCAGAGGTTTGATATGGATCAGGCAAAGAAGGTGAGCGTGCCGCTTGCAGCTCACTTCAGGCTTACCGCTGATCAGTGCCCCAACACACCCGAGGAGATCGAGGCGATGCAGAAGGTTCCGTATGCATCTGCAGTTGGGAGCCTCATGTATGCGATGGTGTGTACTCGTCCGGATATTGCGCATGCTGTTGGGACCGTCAGTAGATTTCTCTCCAATCCTGGGAGAGAGCATTGGAGCGCAGTGAAGTGGATACTGAGATACTTGCAGGGGACGTCAGACTTGACGTTGAGATTTGGAGACAGTGAGCCAGAGCTGCTGGGCTACACTGATGCTGACATGGCTGGAGATGTGGATTCCAGGAGGTCGACGTCTGGATACATGATTCTGTTTGCAGGGGGAGCTGTCTCGTGGGCGTCGAGACTGCAGAAGTGCGTTGTACTATCCACCACGGAGACTGAGTTTATTGCGGTTACTGAGGCTGGGAAGGAGTTTCTTTGGATGAAGAGGTTCATCAAAGAACTTGGATTCACTCAGGACCGATACACACTCTTATGTGACAGTCAGAGCTCTATTCACTTGGGGAAGAACCCCACGTTTCACTCGAGATCGAAGCACATCGATACTCGGTATCATTGGATACGAGATGTCCTGGAGCAGAAAGAGCTTGATCTTTAGAAGGTACACACTGATGACAATGGGGCAGACATGCTGACCAAGACCGTGCCAAGGGGGAAGTTCGAGCATTGCGTTAGGATCGTCGGCATGGCGGTTCTCTCCACATAAAGCAAAGGGGAGAATAAATTGTTGGGTACAGTTCCCGTCCTTTGTGGAAAAAGCTGTTGAGTTCGAGTCTCATTAACTCGAATTTTGTGTTGCTGATCGAAAGTGGAGACATATTGATGGAGGACATGGAGGGAGGCAAATTAAAGACTCTGGGGAAGATTGTCAGAATGACAGGATTTCTTCACTTAGTCGAAAAGGGGGAGATTTGTTAAGATAATTTCCTCCTAAGTGTGAAAGAGGCTAGCCAACTTTGATCATACTTTTCAAGCATGTGTTTCATGACAAGTATGAAAAGGATTAGCCGTCTTTGACTTGAAATTCAACATGTGCTCTTAAAGGAAGCTTCTAGGAAATTGTCCAAAGGAAGTTTCATGACATGTGTTTTTGACCAAGGAAGCTTCATGGAAGCTTCATCCACATGCCATCTACCACACCTACCTCCTTGATTTTGGCCCTATAAATAGGGATGAAGGAGGAGGGGTAATGCATCCACTTCTCTCCAAACTCAAGCATTGAAAGATTTCTAGAGAGGCTTTTGCGGCAATCATCTTAGTTTGGGAGAGCTTTCAGACGTTGTTGTACGACGTTGACAAGAAGTACTTCGCCTACACGGATTGGATCTGGAGCAGATATTGGCAAGAATTTGAAGAGGCATCTTGGAGAGGATTTATGTAATCTGTCTCATTCGCCGGTCGGTAACTTGCAATTTTCTGTTACTATTTATTGTATTGTGTAGTGTGAAGCTGGTGAAGATCCTTTGTGGATTGGTGGAGGGAAAACCTGTAATCCGTGCGTGTGTTTTTCACACACTTTTAGTGGAGGCTTTTCGGGTTGGACTCCGATCGTCCCGTGGTTTTTCACCCAATTGGGTTTTCCACGTTAAAATCTCTGTGTGCTTTTATTCTTTTTGCATTGTGTTATTTTGTTGCGATGGCATACCGCTCAATGCGGTCGCGCAGGTTGCTCGCCTAAAATTTTAAATAGGTGCTCTGGTCGGGATTGATTGCTCGCATTCCCAACAATAAGTAATGTAGCGGAACAATAAAAGCGTTTGTAAGTTTTGACAAAATTGGAGCTTCAAAATTAGAATGAATCTGGAATTGGAGGCTCGTTTTCATTGAAATTAGAATGAATTCAATTTTCATTGGAATTGGAGTCATAACAACATTAATAAAACATCAGGCACACACCCTGCCTTCATAGATTTTGTCTGTTCCTCTCGTCAGCTCCCTCGCCACGCCAGATCCATGCGGTCTCTAGTGTCATTTGTGCGCACAATGCCGGCTTGCCACTCAATGAAGCCACCACCATAACGGTGTGATACCGGAATCTATTTTGGCACGAAATTAAGTTGGACAATCAAATCATTCGAGCCTCGTTAGATCTGGAGGGGAAGCTCGATTTGAAGGGAGGGCGGGATGTTTCAGTTATCCATCAATTATATTAATACGCGTCTTCATGTATTCAATTTTGAGTTGTAAGAATCGAGTAATAATGATTAGTTATTAGAGTATGAATGTGTAGTATTGTGCGCATATTTTTATATTGGGTATTTATGTATATCATCGTGGGTCCTTATATAGGGACCCTTGGGTCATATATGAGATATGAAATGGATCAATCAATCCAACTTTCTCTTTACCTCGTTAAGTTCTCGCTCTCTCTCGCTCCCGCTCTCCCCTCGCATTCTCCGAGGATTGAGTTCGGCTCCCCTTATATCTCTGCCATCACCACCACCACTAACAATGTCACGGGCTAGGCTAGTAACAGGGGTCATGTTTATTAGATTTATAATGATGATGATGTACAGTAGTGGGCTCATTAAATCACCATTGGCCCACTGACACAGTATTGAGCTCAAGTATTGGTTAATATGTCGACATAGGGTCACTAGTTGGATCAATTCACTAAAATGAAAAGCCGGGTTGTTACATGTTGCTGAATACTGAGCACAGTGGAACCCATGAACATTCCCTAAGACTCTATACTAAAGAAATATCAACGTTATGTAATGGGAAGCATGAGGAAATGAGGTAGAGAGGATACCGAGATGATCGTATAAGAATGAGCCGAGAAATCTAGCCATTAGCAAAGAGGACGAAAAAAAATTATAGATACAAAAGAACAGAATAAAAAAGGAGCATAAAAACTACTTTCTCGGATAACAGTAGGCTTTATCTTGTAAAATAACAAAATGGAATGATAGAATTTCAGTTATTTCTAGTCATATTTCTCCACTTGTCCTTCATATCGACCTGCAAAAAAGTAGTAATATAAAATTTATTCCATAGAAGCCGTATGCCAACTAATAACAATTTACCTCAGTTCTTTCTTCAAAAATGGTAAGGTTTGCACCCAGAATTAATTTCCATCTACCTTTACCATACCTTATACATGAAAATAAGAAAACAAAATCATGACTAAGTTGATAATCATAGTTACAAAGATAAATAATGAGCTCTAGGCAAGGTCATCAGGATCGTGATCCGTATCATAGGATCTTACGATCCAGATTTGTAAATTGATTCTGATTTTGTAAAGCGATCATCAATCCGACCTTACTATCTGATCCGATCCTGCCTCAAAACGATCTCATCTAGGATCTCGATCCTGACAACCTTGGCTCCAAGGCTAAATGAACTAAAAACAACCACATTTGATTACAAGTGCACCACAGAATAATTTTATTATGATAACTAAAAAATTTGAGTGTTATTTATATCTTGTAAGCTTCGCTCCTAATCCTAGAACACATTTTGATCACCCAGCCGGTTTTTTATTCTTCCAGTGTTTCCCTTAGAAAAAGGCTTATGGAGAAGTCAATATTGTTGGAGACGATAGCGCCCACTCTGAACAAAACCACTGTTGCGGCGAGAGCGTCTTGCGAGACAGCTTCCGGCGAGCTTCACTCCACCACGTCGAGACCACCTCACTCGGGCGAGAAGTTACGGGCGGGAGCGGCGCTGGCGAGTGCCCCCCCTTGGCCCGGCGAGAAAACCACCTACGAAGGTGGCGGGATCAACCTTCCGGCGAGAACAACAGCTCCGGCGAGAGCTCAACCTCTACACACTCCGGCGAGACCAACTTCTATTTTGCGAGTGCGAGCTGCGAGAATTCACGGGCGGGAGAACCGAGAAAAAATTCTTGCAGAAATAAACTCTCTCTCGCTTCTCTCTCTCCGCTAAACTCTCTCTCTCACCCGTGAGTTCTCTCACTCTCTCTATTTCTCTCTCACAATTACTCTCTCTCACTCTAACTCTCTCTCTCTTGCCTATTCTGTCTCTCTCCTGCGGGAGTTCTCTCTCTCTCTCTATATCTCTCGCCTCACTCTCTCTTTCTCTCTCAAACTATTTCTGCCAACAAAACAAAACACTTTTTTTTTAAAAAAACATAATATCCCATGCAGTGGGGCTCGGTCAACTTGTCAACATATTCCAGCAAACTCCCCCTCAAACTTGGCAGACCATGCCGAGTTTGCTCTTCAACTTCAAGAATGTCTCTACTTTCAACGCCTTAGTGAAGATGTCCGCAACCTGCTCTCCGGTTGGACAATACACCACCTCCACTATCTTCTGCTCCACTTGTTCACGGAGGAAGTGATATCGGATCTCGATATGCTTACTCCTCCCATGTAGCACCGGGTTCTTTACAAGTTGGATGGCGGACATGTTATCCACTAACAATGTCGTTGGGCCATCCTGCACATGATGTAGTTCCTCCAGAAGGTTCCTTAGCTAGATGGCTTGGCAAGCGCATGCCGCCGCTGCGATGTACTCCGCCTCGCAAGATGATAAGGCTATAGTAGCCTGCTTCTTAGAACACCATGAGAACGCCGCGGTTCTCATGTTGAACGCATACCCGGAAGTGCTCTTCTGGTCGTTCACATCTCCTCCATAGTCGCTATCCGAGTAGCCGACTAGCTTCAACTCTCCTCCAGATGAGTACATCAAACCATGGTCCCGAGTCCCGTTCACATACCTCAGGATCCTCTTCGCTGCAGTGAAGTGGTCCTGCTTGGGCTCTTCCATGTACCTGCTCACGACCCCGACCGCATACATGATGTCCGGCCTAGTGAAAGTCAAGTACCTTAGACTTCCGACCAGGCTCTTGAACATAGTTGGGTCCACTCCTTCTTCAGAATCTTTCCTCAGCTTTGTTCCAGGGTCCGCAGGAGTGGAGATAGGCTTGTTATTCTCCATCCTAAACTTCTTCAAGATCTCCTCCGCGTACTTCTTCTGCGCGATGAAGATCCCATCTTCTCTCTGCTGTACTTCCACCCCTAGAAAGTAACTCAGCTCTCCTAGGTCTGTCATCTCAAACTCCTTCTTCATCAGCCTCTTGAACTCTTTGAACATCGCAGGGTTGCTCCCGGTGAATATCATGTCATCCACGTATAGACATAAGATCATGATATCCCCACTCTTCTCCACCTTCATGTAGAGAGCATACTCATATGGGCACTTCATGTAGCCATTCTTTTGGAGGAATGTATCTATCCTCCCATTCCAAGCTCTTGCCCCTTGCTTCAGCCCGTACAGTGCTTTTCTCAACTTGCACACCTTCTTCTCCTGGCCCTTCACAACATACCCTGGAGGCTGCTCGATATACACATCCTCTTCCAGGTAGCCATTCAAGTACGCCGCCACCGCATACATTTGCATGATTGTCCACCCATAGTGGGCTGCCAGTGCGATGATCAACCTGATAGTGTCAATCCTCGCCACTGGGGCATAGACCTCGTCGTAGTCCACTCCTTGGACTTGCCTGTAGCCTTTCACAACGAGCCTAGCCTTGTGCTTCTCCACAGCTCCATCCTTGTTCTTCTTAATCTTGTAGACCCACTTCACCCCGAGGGGTTTGTGGCTAGCGGGTGGATCAACCAGCTTCCAAGTATCGTTCTTCTTGATAGATGCTATCTTAGCATCCATTGCCATTCTCCAAGATTTCTCCTTGGCAGCTTTGTCGTAGGAGTGCGGCTCGCAATCTGCCAACAAACAATATAAAGAAAAATTGTTATGTGTCGGTGCCGTCTCCTCGTAAATCTCCTCCAACCTCCTCATCCTAGGTTGAGGACGGTCAGAACTGCCTCGGCTAGTGCTCGCTCCACTAGGGCTTCCTCCGTTTGTACTTGTTCCACTTGAGCAGGGGGTAGAAGCTCCCCCTGAACTCCCACTCGGTGATGACGGTGGCTCAGCTCCACCAACCTCAGCTTCCGCTTCATGACCACCTTCTTCCTCATCTTCAAAGAACATCCCCTTCATGTTCATTGTCTCCTCATCCCAGCTCCAGCAGCTGTCTTCTTCAAACACCACATCTCTCGAGACTATGGCCTTCCCAGTCACCGGGTTGTAAAACTTGTACACCTTGCTCTCCGGAGCATAGCCCACGAAGATGCACTTCTCGCTCCTATCATCGAGCTTCTTCCTCCTCTGGTCCGGGATGTGAGCATGAGCTACACACCCGAAGACCCTTAGGTGATTCACACTCGGCTTCCAGCCACTCCATGCTTCAAACGGCGTCATGAACTTCACACTCTTTGTGGGGCATCTGTTCAGTAGATACACCGCACATTGCACTCCTTCCGCCCAGAACATCTTCGGTAGCCCCTTCTCCTTAACCATGCTTCTCGCCATGTTCATGATGGTGAGATTCTTCCTCTCTGCCACTCCGTTGTGCTGCGGTGAGTACGCCGCCGTCAGCTGGTGTGATATCCCATTCTCCTTACAGAAACTATCGAACAGCCTCGAAGTGTACTCCCCACCTCGATCTGTCCTAAGCACCTTCAATGGTTGCCCACTCTCCTTCTCGGCCATCGCCTTGAACTCCCTGAACTTGTCAAGGGCCTCAGACTTCTCTTTCAGAAAATACACCCAACACTTCCGACTATAGTCATCCGTGAAGGTGATGTAGTACTTGTTTCCGCCTATTGAGGTGGTCTCAAACGGACCCGCAATGTTCGAGTGAACCAGTTCAAGTTGCCGCCTTGCTCTCCAGGACTTTCCTCCTTCGAATGTCTGCCTCTTGAGCTTCCCCTTCGTGCACGCCTCACACACCTTCTGCGGAGGGGAGATCATAGGCAGATCCGCCACCATCTTGGAGTGGGATAGCAGTTTCAACCCTGTGAAGCCCAAATGGCCCATCCTATGATGTCATAGCCATGCTTCTTCCTCTTCTTTTGTTCTCGCGAGACAAGCCGTCTCTTGAGCATCCATCTTCAGCGTGAAGAGACGGTTTGCCGTCATCTTCACCTTCACTACCTCCTTCCCTTGATCATTCTTCATTGCCAAAGACCCATCCTTCATCTACACACAGTAACCTCTCTCCACTAACTGCCCAATGCTTAAGATGTTGGTCTTCAACTCTGGCACTTAGTACACATCATTCAGGTGTACTCTCTCCCCGTTTAGTTTCACTATCACCAGGCCCTTTCCTTTCAAGGAAATCTTCGAAGCATCCCCGAAGCTAACTTCACCCCCACTGGGTTCAAGGTTAGAGAACATCTCCTTATCTCCACACATGTGGTTGCTCGCCCCTGTATCCAGGTACCACACTTCATTCCTTCCTTCTTCTGCACCTCGGTAGGTTAAGAACATCATTGGGTCTTGTTGCTGTATAGACCTGGGCGGACAGGCGGCTAGGACTGGCGGTCTGGTAGTCGGGCGGTCAGCCCGGCTAATCTGGCGGTTTGGTAGCCGGGCAGTCTGGCGGTCTGGCGGTTTGGTAGCCAGGCGGTCTGCCGGCTAGTCTCTGGGATCGTGATGGTCGGCTGAGTGTTCTCTGGTAGTGACCGGGCGGTTAGTTCCTACTAACCGCACGGTTAGGCGGTCTGCTTGGCGGTTTGGCGGTTAACTTTGTAGATGTTGTCTTTTGTATTTTTAGTCCCATATTGGGTATTTGTATTCTCTCCCATCTCCTCCATTCTATATAAGGGAGGCCATACCTTTGTAATAGATACCTTTTTCTGATAATAAAATTTCAGTTATACCCGTTCCGGCTTGTTTCTAGTTCGTTTCTTACATGGTATCAGAGGACCCGATCTAGTCCTCCTGATTGTGTTCTCTTCTGTCTGTGCGACCTCTGCCCCCTACCCGCGGTCTGTCTTTCAGCTCGCGCGAGCTCTCCTCTCCAGTGAATTCTTCTATCCTCCTCTTCTGTTCGCGCGGTCTGTCTGCTAGCCGCCCGACTTCTCTCCCTCTGTTTGGTTCTGCGGCTTGGTCGTGGCTTCTCTGGCCGCTGGTGTCTGACATCGTGACCGCTGCAGATCTTTTTCTTCCTATCCGCGCGATTTCTCTCTGTTCGCGCGAGTTCTGCCTTGTTTAGGAGGCCTCTCTGCCCGCCGCGGTTTGCTTTTTGTTCGCGCGGTCTTCTCGCTCTCTCTATCCGCGCGGCTTCTTTTTCTTCCCGCCCGGTTTCCCTTCTTAACCGCGCGACCTCTCTTCAGGATGACCAATTCTGATGGCTCCACCTCGTCTACTGTCGTTGTCCCACCGCCGCCTCCTCCTCCTCCTGCTTCAGGGAATCTTGGCACCGTCTCTAAGCTTTTGGGGCCCAATTATCCCGACTGGAGTGTCTCATTCACTTTTCTTCTCCGCTCTCAATGCAAGCGTCATCATCTTACCGATGACCCTCCGCCTGCGGACTCTGCCCAGTTTTCTGACTGGGATGCGAATGATGCGCTGGTTCGTACTTGGCTGGCGAACAGCCTGTCTGATGAATGTCTTCCTGTCATCCGTCACGATGAGACAGTAAAACAAGCTTGGAATCACTTGGCCGCTCTCTACTCCAAAGGGGGACAAACGTCTCGCATCTATACTCTCTATGCGGATCTCTTTGCTCGCCAGTCCATGTCCCCTCCTGCAGCTTACCAACAAGTCCAAGCCCTTGGAGCTGAGATTCTACAAAATCGTCCTCTCTCGGCAGATGTGGCCACTCAGCTGAAGCACTTCCAGGAACTCCTAGTGGTCTGTTACCTTCTGCGGCTTCCGGACTCATACGATATGATCTGGCAGCAAATTCTTGGAGAGGCTGAGTCTCCTACCCTCGATGCTACTGCTGCCCGCATTGCTGCTGTTACCTCTCTACTCCAACGCCCCTTGCTTGCCGCTCCTCCGGCTCCGGATTCCTATGCCCACCAGGCTCATCGTGGTGGATTTAGTGGTCGTGGTAACCACTCTGGCGGGCGTGGCCCCTCTCGCTACCTCTGTACTCATTGTGGCCGCCCAGGACACTTGGTTGACCGCTGCTGGACAAAGCATCCGCATCTTCGTCCCGCTGGTGATACTCCTCCTTCTTCCAAGCCATCTGCCTCCGTGGCCACGACTTCAGGTAGTGCCCACGTAATTACCCAAGGTAAATGGCTAATCAACTCTGGCGCCACTAATCATATGACGGGCAATCCTCAGTGTTTTTCTCTCCTAGAAACACATGATCGGTTGCCCCCTGTTCTCGTTGCGGATGGTTCTCCCTCTCCGGTGCATGGAACAGGCATG
Organism: Platanthera zijinensis; assembly: GCA_039513925.1. Taxonomy (NCBI): domain Eukaryota; kingdom Viridiplantae; phylum Streptophyta; class Magnoliopsida; order Asparagales; family Orchidaceae; genus Platanthera; species Platanthera zijinensis. The sequence continues at coordinate 79,201,903 of CM077089.1, forward strand.
GTTCAAGTTACTCCGTCCCTTCGCCTGGAGGATACTCTTTATGTGCCCAAGTTTCCGTGCAATTTATTATCGGTTACTTCTCTTTGCAAGCAACTTCAGTGTTCGGTAACATTTACTCCTTCTTCTTGTTCGTTTCAGGACACGGACTCCAAGCGGACGTTTGCTACTGGGACTGAGAGGGGTGGTCTCTACTTCCTTGATGATGTATCTGCTCTTACCGTCTTCTCTCCCGCTTCTACAGATCTTCTTCAGTGGCACCTTCGCCTGGGGCATCCTCCCTCGCGTCTCCTCCACCAGCTGTTTCCTCACCTCCCTCAGCAGGACTCTCCTCTCAACTGTGATGCTTGTCAACTGGGCAAGCATCACCGTTCCCCCTTTCCTCCTAAGCAAGGTCGTGGCTCTTCCAAGCCCTTCGACCTTATTCACTCGGATGTTTGGGGACCTTCCCCTACCCTCACCATCGGGCGTGGAAGTTCCTATTTTGTAACCTTTATTGATGATTATTCTCGCTGTACGTGGGTGTATCTATTAAAGGATCGCTCCGAACTTTTTTCTGTATGGACTTCATTTTATTATATGATTAAAAATCAATTTGATGCCTCTGTCAAACTTTTTCGCTCTGATAATGCAAAAGAATATCTGAGTAGTGATTTTGCTTCTTTCTGTACGTAACATGGCATCATTCATCAGACTAGCTGCGTCTATACCTCCCAGCAAAATGGGGTGGCGGAACGTAAAAACCGTCACCTCCTAGATGTAGCTCGCACTCTCATGACGCAGATGCAGGTTCCTCGTAGCTATTGGGGCTACGCGGTCCTCATCTCCTGCTACCTCATCAATCGCATTCCCTCTACCGTCCTCAAAGGCAAAACCCCATTTTCCATCCTCTATCCCTCCAAGGACCCATTTCCCTTACCACTCCGCATTTTTGGGTGCACTGCCTTTGTTCATAGCCCTGCCGTAACTCGCGACAAATTGTCCCCTCGTGCTACGAAGTGTATCTTTTTGGGTTACTCCACAACTCAAAAAGGTTACAGCTGCTTTGACCCTGTTCATCGCAGGCAGTTCGTCTCGGCGGATGTGACATTCTTTGAGAATGCCGCCTACTTCTCTTCTGATCTCCCACAGGTCGATGGATCGAACCTCCCTCTTCTTCCTACCGACTCGACCTCTCCTCCCATTCTCTCCACCACATCCACTCCTCTTGAGCTTCCTCCATCCCCACCTCCACCAGCCGCTCCTTCTCTTGATCATGATCCTTCTCCCTCGTCCCCTCGGCCGTCTCTCTCTCCTCCCGGGCCAGCGATCTCCGCCACGGATGCACCGGCGACTGAGGAACTCGAGGACCTGGAGCTGCCCATTGCCCTTCGCAAAGGGGTTCGGACGTGCACCCAGCACTCGCTGGCAGCTGTTATTTCTTATGATCGGCTAACACCTTCTCGCAGGGACTTCGCCCTAGCCATCTCCGCGACTACCACCCCTCGCACCTACCAGGAAGCCCTTGATATTCCTCACTGGAAGGCTGCCATGGATGACGAGATTGCTACTCTCTCTGACCGGGGCACTTGGACCCTTGTGCCTCCTCCTTTTGGCACGGATGTGGTTGGTTGTCGCTGGGTGTTTGTCGTCAAGTTCCGTCCTGATGGCAGTGTGGACCGGTACAAAGCCCGTCTTGTTGCAAAAGGGTTTACTCAGACCTATGGTGTTGATTACTTTGACACGTTCTCGCCAGTTGCTCGCCTCAGCACCATTCGGGTCCTTTTATCGGTGGCGGTCAACAAGGATTGGCCTATTTCGCAGTTGGACGTCAAGAATGCCTTCCTCTATGGTGACCTTCACGAGGACGTCTACATGGAGCAACCTCCTGGGTATGTTGCTCAGGGGGAGACTCAAGTATGCCGGTTAAAGAAGGCCATCTATGGCCTAAAGCAAAGTCCCAGGGCGTGGTTCGATAAGTTCAGTAGCATCGTTGGGGCTATTGGTTTCACCAGGAGTTCGGCTGATCACTCCTTGTTCATTCGCAAGACATCTTCGGGTCTGGTTGTGCTAGCTGTTTATGTGGACGATATTCTTCTTACTGGCGACGATCAAGCTGGTGTAGCCTTGACGAAGGTCCATCTCCGCCAACACCTAGTCACGAAGGATATGGGTTCTCCAAAATACTTCTTGGGAATTGAAATCTCTCGGAAACCGTGTTCCTTGGTTCTCTCCCAACGGAAGTATGCTCTTGATTTGTTGAAAGAGGCAGGATTGACGGGTGCTAAACCTGCCCGGTGTCCCATGGCTCCTGGAGAAGACAAGACATGGACAGACGAATCACCTCCTCTATTGGATACTACGAGGTATCGGCGTCTGGTTGGCAAACTCATCTACCTTACGGTGACCAGACCAGACATCTCCTATGCAGTGGGAAAGGTCAGCCAGTTTATGCAGTCGCCTAGGGAATGTCATCTTCAATCTGTTCTAAGGATATTGGAGTATGTGAAGTCCGCACCTGGGAAAGGTCTTCTCTTTCAGAAAAACGGTCACCTAAGAGTCGAAGCGTACTCCGACGCTAGCTATGCGGACGACAAAGGGGATCGCAAGTCGACTTCCGGATTTTGCACGTTTGTTGGAGGAAACTTGGTTAGCTGGAAGAGCAAGAAGCAGTCAGTCGTCTCCAGGTCTAGTACGGAAGCAGAATATCGTAGCATGGCATCAACCACGTGTGAGTTAAAATGGTTGCGGGCTCTCATGCTGGATCTAGGAGAGGTCTATAACTATCCTCTTCCCATGTTCTGTGACAACAAGGCCGCGATCTACATTTCCAAAAATCCGGTATTCCATGAGCGAACAAAGCACATAGAGGTTGATTGTCACTTCATTCGGGAAGAAGTGTTGAAGAACCAGATTTGCACTCCGTTTGTTACCTCGGAGAAAGAGCTGGCAGATATATTCACAAAACCTGTGTCCGCCTCTTTCTTCCACATTTGCAGCAAGCTAGGCATGATTGACATCTATGCTCCAGCTTGAGGGGGAGTGTTGCTGTATAGACCTGGGCGGACAAGCGGCTAGGACTGGCGGTCTGGTAGCCGGGCGGTCAGCCCGGCTAATCTGGCGGTTTGGTAGTCGGGCAGTCTGGCGGTCTGGCGGTTTGGTAGCCAGGCGGTCTGCCGGCTAGTCTCTGGGATCGTGATGGTCGGCTGAGTGTTCTCTGGTAGTGACCGGGCGGTTAGTTCCTACTAACCGCACGGTTAGGCGGTCTGCTTGGCGGTTTGGCGGTTAACTTTGTAGATGTTGTCTTTTGTATTTTTAGTCCCACATTGGGTATTTGTATTCTCTCCCATCTCCTCCATTCTATATAAGGGAGGCCATACCTTTGTAATAGATACCTTTTTCTGATAATAAAATTTCAGTTATACCCGTTCCGGCTTGTTTCTAGTTCGTTTCTTACAGGTCTCCACCCCCAGCATTGTTCCCATTGTTCCTGGCCTCCGCATAATGGTTGACTTCTTCTGTCTTCCTCGGAGCCCAACAGTCATAGCTCATGTGCCCAAACTTGTTGCAGTTGTAACACTGAACTTGGGCTCTTCCTCCTCGGCCTCTTCCTTGGCCTCTTCCTCTTCCTCTTCCTTCTTGCCAACCTCCTTGAGGTCGCTCCGCCTCTCTTTGGAAACCTTGGTTCCTCCCTTGATCTCTACCTCCTCTTCTACCTCGTCCTCTGCCTTGGTGACCTCGGCCACGCTGGCCGCCTCCTCTTCCGGAGCTCTCTCCGAAGTTCAGCTGGTTCTGGAGTGCTTTTCCCAAGCCACTCGCTTCTACATCATCTTGCATCATCCTGTACTCATGAGCTTGCAATGAGCCTACAAGCTCGTCTACGGTCATCTGGGTGAGGTCCTTCGACTCCTCGATTGCCACCACCACGTGTTGGAACTTCCTTGGCAAGGACCTCAGGAGCTTCTCCATGAGACTCACATCATCTATCGTCTCTCCTCTTCTCTTCATCTCGTTTGTGAGCGTCCGCAGACGGGTCACAAAGTCTCCGACCTTCTCCGTGGCCTGAATCCTCAACATTTCATACTCGCCCCGGAGAGACTGCAGCTTCACTTTCTTCGCCTTGTCTACTCCTTGCATGGAGCATTGCAACACTTCCCATGCTTCCTTTGAGCTCACAGCTTCCGAGATCTTCTCAAAGGTAGCTTCATCCACTCCTTGGTATAACGTGAACAATGCCTTCTTATCCTTCTTTCTCGCTTCCCTTAATGCTGTCTTCTGGGCATTGGTCAACGCCGCTTCTGCTTCGGCAGTAAGCTCTTCATACCCATCTTCAACGATCTCTCATAACTCCTTCGATGCTAGTAGCACTTTCATCTGAATGCTCCAATTACCGTAATTGGTCTTTGTCAACTTGGGGACTTGCCCCGGCATAGCACCTCCAAACTCCATCTCTCCTCTATTTCAAACCTTCCGAGTCACCGTAAAGGTTTGCAACCTGGCTCTGATACCACTTGTTGGAGACGATAGCGCCCACTCTGAACAAAACCACTGTTGCGGCGAGAGCGTCTTGCGAGACAGCTTCCGGCGAGCTTCACTCCACCACGTCGAGACCACCTCACTCGGGCGAGAAGTTACGGGCGGGAGCGGCGCTGGCGAGTGCCCCCCCTTGGCCCGGCGAGAAAACCACCTACGAAGGTGGCGGGATCAACCTTCCGGCGAGAACAACAGCTCCGGCGAGAGCTCAACCTCTACACACTCCGGCGAGACCAACTTCTATTTTGCGAGTGCGAGCTGCGAGAATTCACGGGCGGGAGAACCGAGAAAAAATTCTTGCAGAAATAAACTCTCTCTCGCTTCTCTCTCTCCGCTAAACTCTCTCTCTCACCCGTGAGTTCTCTCACTCTCTCTATTTCTCTCTCACAATTACTCTCTCTCACTCTAACTCTCTCTCTTGCCTATTCTGTCTCTCTCCTGCGGGAGTTCTCTCTCTCTATATCTCTCGCCTCACTCTCTCTTTCTCTCTCAAACTATTTCTGCCAACAAAACAAAACATTTTTTTTTAAAACATAATACCCCATGCAGTGGGGCCCGGTCAACTTGTCAACATATTCCAGCAAATATACTGTTTCTATAGAGAACAAGCAATTTCAGGACGATTACCATAAAACAATTGTCAAAATTGGCATTGAAATGAAAATATAATGCCCTTTCTATCATCACCTCTTAAATGTTAGTGGCCAAAGCCTAAAATCAAATAAAATGTGATGACTTCAAGAATACTTCACCTTTATAATGATCAAACCTGATGAATGACCTTAGTTTAGCGTTACGTGTAAGTCAAATAAAATCAACACAAAAAGAAGTTATTTAGCGCACAAGTAGAGTAAACGTCCATACATACTCCGTAACTGCTGTTCTTAAAGTATCTTCTTCCAACAAAGTCCACTTCCTTATTTACCTTCTTTTAGTCAACTTTCTATCATCATCTATCAACTTTAAAGGCGAATGAGATTTCCTCTCTGGGGTATGTAAACGCAATCTCCCTTCTTGAAGTGGTGAATCGGTCCACTGCATCGAGAATGTCATTAGAACAAACTCATGATAGTACTCGAAATTTTGATAGACAGAACTTCAAATTTAGAATAATTGTATATGAAGTAAAATATTAGACTCTATTGCACCACAAGAAGGAAGGTAGACTGAAAGTTTTAAACCTCAACTGAGTTTTTAAATTCCATCGCTTCATTAGATTATAAATTTTTATAGTTCCAGTAATTTCATGGAATTTGTATCAATATTAAACACTACTATTAAGTACACAAGTCACTCGAGAATTGGTACAGGTTGCACCACTCTACTTTTGAAATTACAAAAACCTGATGTGTGTTTACATTTCATAGCATGCATGCACAAAAATAGTAATAGGTGACGATTGAAAAAAATATCATCTTTGTACTAGTTGAAATGCAGAAAATAATCCGTAGATGTTTCGTAACTGCTTAGCACCATATCAATTTTCGATCGTACAAGAGAAGAGTTATCGACGATCTTCGCATAGTCGATGTATGGCCACGGGGCGTCCTTCTGAATGAGAATAACAATAGGTGACGGTTGCTAGAGAACTCCTGGACTAGCAGTAATATCAACAACTTACACCAGATCGGGTAGGGGCATTGGTTTGTGACAAGTAGTTGTCTACTTTTGTGCGGCCTGAAGAACATCAAGTTCAACGAGCGGGCGTAAATTGTCAGTGTCGCCTTGTGAATAACCATGATGATGACCACCATTTTTGTTGTTGTTCCACCTCTAAAGCTGACTTTTTTAAAAATAATTTCACTTAATTAACTAATTTGACCTATGCCAAATTATGAATTAGGAAACTCAAAATAAATCACATAAAAAAGTAGATGTGAGGTGGGCTACTCGAAGATACGTACAGGGGTCAAACAGACGACATTGAGCAGCCCAATATGAAGTTTTTGTATGCGTAGCAGGAGGTGCTTGGCTCAATGGAAGGAGAGTTGTGCTTGATGAAGAAGATGATCGAATGCGGGCTTCACGGAGGGGCTCCGATTCGTTTGTACAACATCGTTGGCTTCAGTGCTTTTGAACTGTAATTATACAAGCGAACACGCTAGAATCACTCAACTCTATTTCCCGTGGTCGCGTGAAACGAAAAGGGGATATATGTTATGTGTTTTTAGGAGGTTTGTCGGAGGTCGCAGAGGAGGGGAGATACAAGGGGGCTAACCCTAGAATGCGATGAGAGGAGAACTAGAGAAAGAGGATGAAACTAGAGAGCGAAGGAGAAGTGTTAGAGAGAGATTTTGATTTATTACTTTGATACCCCATACATGACCCAAGGGTCCCTATAAGACCCACGATGGCACCAGCATAAATAGCCCCAATATAAGAGATGTGTAAATTAATTCTTAACTTCAACTCGATGTGACTCATGCAACTGAACTCTGACAACTCAACTCATACACTCGATTTGATATATAAAGACTCATAATAATATAATTACTAGACAACTGACAGCATGGGACCCATAACATTCCACCCGTCCTTCAAATCGAGTTTGACCTCAAGCTTGAATGTACTTGGATGACCTGATCATCGGGCTCTTGGACTTGTCCTTCAAATCAAGCTCGTCCTTCAAATCAAGTTACGAATGATAGGTCGTGCATAATATCTGGAGATGGGGTGAGGGTGACCGGTGGTTGCGGATAGTCGAGAACGACGGAGGACTATGCTGCGGAGATTAGTAGTAGTGGCTCCGTCTCGGGGCGAACTACGGAAGTAATGCCTCAAGAGGGGCCGGTGGAACAGGTGGTCGAAAGCTACAAAATGCGGACCATGGGGACGGACATCGGCAACACCAAATGTGGCAGCACTGCCGCTAGGCCAAAAGGCGACAATATCAGTAGTGTAAACTGTAGCCACAACTGAAGTGGAATTGGCGAGAGAGATGGAAGTTGTGTCAAAATGCGGCATGCAGGGTCCGACAATGGTAGGGGTTGCATCAGTGTAATTGGAAGCATCGGTGGAACAATCGTAGGTGGTGGAGGGACCTGGAAAACCTGGGATAGAAGGAGGGTAGCATGTTCTGTTGGTGATGACGACTGCATTGGTGGAAGTGGAACCTCAAAATGTTTCAAAAGCACAAATCGGTCAATGTTTTCATTGAGGCACGACATGACTGCCAACATCTCCCATAGCATTGGATGGAGAACGGCCACTTCTGCGGCACTTATCTTCAGGTCGAAGAATCAATGAATTAAACTCCAAGAAACAAAGAAACCCGTTACTGAATAGTTAGAAGAAATAGTTGGGCTGGAAGCGAGAAAAGAAATCTAAAACACGAGAAAAACGGGATTTTGGTGGGCTAGAGGTTAGAAATGGTGATGCGCTGGATAGGGAGTGGGTTGTTGTGCTCCGTGTGGGTCGGCCGGCTCGATTGATGAAGGCGTAGGACTCGAAGAAGAGGAGTATCAATTCTGTTGTGATGGGAGAACACGAGCTCTAGCGCTAAATGCGCCTCAATAAAGTAGTTGGAGCAGCGGAGGAAGGCTCTGGCTGGACGGGTCTGCGCATAGATGGTGCAGAGGAGACCCTGTAGATGGCGTGGTCTAAAAATTTGACACTTTTTTCAACAATAGTTTTTCATTGGTGGTGGTCATTGTTATTCTAAAAATTAGTTTATTGTTACTAGCCATATTGCCAAAGATGTACATGATCCCTAGCACAGTAGTAGTATTCGGCAACAACAACTTCTGGTCGCCATTCTAAGCACGATGTTCGTTGAAAAACTATTCATGGGAGAAGTTGGCCTGCAAGTGAGTATTGTTGAACGCTCAAGATATTTCAATTGTATGGTTGAACGCTCAAGATATTTCAATTGACGTAGAGAGATTATTTCAATTGACATAGCTTGGTGGTCCTACGCACAGAATGCATATTCCGCAGATGTGACGAGGAGCGTTGCTCCCATTCAATAAAACTGATCTGTCTACAGACAAAAGACACCATCTTAATCACACAATGCAATAGAGACAGTTGAGCTCAAAAAAATCAAAACTCAAATAGCCTTGTAAATCGCCCATATTTGACTCAGAAGCAAGCATTCAATTTGAATCGAACCAAAATGACTCGAGCTCTATTTCACTCGAAATCTGATTTAAATCGATTCAAAATCATATCGTTCATTCAATCTTCATATCATTTATCTTAAATCTTTAATACATAAGATTTTTTTTAGCAATGAAATATGGTTACAAATATAAAACCCAAAAATAAATATTTATAATTTTTTAAAGAATTAATTAAAATATTTGATATCTCTAGCTCCCATTTGAGTTAAAGCAGGCTCGAAATGAAGTCAATTTTGATTTAGTCATGTCTAGCTAAATATATTAGCGTATCAGAGGCCTAAATAACAATAAACTGTAGAAGTACTAGTAGCACTACTATCCACAAAACTTCACTAAATCACGTACAAAAGTAATATATGGTACAAAAAAGTATTAGGTAATACAGGGCAGCATATGTATAGGTTCTTGTACGAGGTGTCGCGTTATATTAGTGCCCGCATCTGCTGCTACAGTAACCGTCGTCGTGCCAGCGGGAAAACATGCTCGGGAGGAGCATCTGCCATCTATTCGAAGTGTTGTATCCGGTCGTCTCCTGGGAATCATATAGGCTGAAGGATTAATGGTAGCAGACTATCAAACAAAAACTGTCAAAACAATAACATGATAAGTAATGTAGCTGAACAATAAAAGCGTTTGTAAGTTTTGACAAAATTGGAGCTTCAAAATTGGAATGAATCTGGAATTGGAGGCTCGTTTTCATTGAAATTAGAATGAATTCAATTTTCATTGGAATTGGAGTCATAACAACATTAATAAAACATCATGCACACACCCTGCCTTCATAGATTTTGTCTGTTCCTCTCGTCAGCTCCCTCGCCACGCCAGATCCATGCAGTCTCTAGTGTCATTTGTGCGCACAATGCCGGCTTGCCACTCAATGAAGCCACCACCATAACGGTGTGATACCGGAATCTATTTTGGCACGAAATTAAGAAGTTGGACACTCAAATCATTCGAGCCTCGTTAGATCTGGAGGGGAAGCTCGATTTGAAGGGAGGGCGGGATGTTTCAGTTATCCATCAATTATATTAATACGCGTCTTCATGTATTCGATTTTGAGTTGTAAGAATCGAGTAATAATGATTAGTTATTAGAGTCTGAATGTGTAGTATTGTGCGCATATTTTTATATTGGGTATTTATGTTTATGGCTCTGTTTGGGACAGCTCTGGCGGATTGAAAAACTGCTGTCCGAATAGAGCTGTTTTAAAATAGATCTCTGGGGAGCAGTTTTGAAAAGCTGCAGAGTGTTTGGGTGTACTGTGCAGAAGTGCGCTTTGAAGAGCGATTTTCTATTTTTAGCTGTTTGGAGAAACAACTTTTGAAAACTGTTTTTTTTTTAAATTAAAATATATAAATATATAAAAATAACTGATAACAGGAACACAAACACATTCGTACACACATTCACATACACACACAAACACAAACACATTCATACACATACACAAACCCCAAAAAAATAACACACACCACACACATACACAAACCCAAAAAAATAGCACACATACAACCATATCCGAGTTGCTGAAGTGAGTGGTTGATGAGAAATCCTTAACCAAAAAACCTTAGCAATGCCAATCCATTAACCCTTAACAATGCTAAACTATGATATGAAATCAGAAAAACAGGAAATTTGAAAAACTTTTGGCCAAAAATCCTAAACTTCCACCAGGAATGATGCACTTCGATCACAAAAATCAGGAAAAAATGGACTTCGATCGGCCAACAACACTTCCATCACAAAAAAGGGAAACTGCACTTCGATCGGCCAACACAGGGAGTAGGATCGGCCAACACAGGAGTAGAATCAGAGAAGAAAAAAAATCAATTTCTTGCTGAAAATCCAGGAACAGGTCACAAAAACCGGTGTTCTATCGCAAAAACAGAGTAGATCTAGGAGTTCGGGAGAGGATACCTGCTAGGACGAAGATGACACAAATCTTGCCGGACCGGCGGAAGCAGCTCTATGATGCATATAATCCTGGACGGGAGATCGATCAGAGGTGGAGAAACCCTAGGTCGCGTGAAGAGGAGGAAGACACTGTGCATCGATCTAAGAACGAATCATGCTAAAAGTAGAGAGAAAATCGACAGATTCACATAGAAAAAAGAGTGACCTGTGGGTGCCGACTGAAGCCAAGGAGGGCGAGCACGGCACGACATCGCTAATGGCGGAGAGAGATAACAAATAAGCTGACCTGTCTTCCTGCTGTAGAAGAAAAGCACGAGCAAAGCCAAAAAAAAGTGTCATCGGGGAGGAGAAGAGCGCAAGACGCGGGATTGGGGAGAAGAATCGCAGGGGGGGAATATCGGGAAGCGATTTTTTAGGCGCTGAACGCAGGGGGGGAGGGGCTTCCGGAAAAGAGCTCTGGGAGCAGCTCTTCGAAACGCGATTTCATTAAAGAGCTGTCCCAAACAGCGGCAATAACAGCTCTGGCGGTTGGAAAAGAGCTTTTCAATCCGCCAGAGCTGTCCCAAACAGAGCCTATATCATCGTGGGTCCTTATATAGGGACCCTTGGGTCATATATGAGATATGAAATGGATCAATCAATCCAACTTTCTCTTTACCTCGTTAAGTTCTCGCTCTCTCTCGCTCCCGCTCTCCCCTCGCATTCTCCGAGGATTGAGTTCGGCTCCCTGTATATCTCTGCCATCACCACCACCACTAACAATGTCACGGGCTAGGCTAGTAAGAGGGGTCATGTGTATTAGATTTATAATGACAATGATGTACAGTAGTGGGCCCATTAAATCACCATTGGCCCACTGACACAGTATTGAGCTCAAGTATTGGTTAATATGTCGACATAGGGTCACTAGTTGGATCAATTCACTAAAATGAAAAGCCGGGTTGTTACATGTTGCTGAATACTGAGCACAGTGGAACCCATGAACATTCCCTAAGACTCTATACTAAAGAAATATCTACGTTATGTAAAAGGGAAGCATGAGGAAATGAGGTAGAGAGGATACCGAGATGATCGTATAAGAATGAGCCGAGAAATCTAGCCATTAGCAAAGAAGACGAAAAAAAATTATAAATACAAAAGAACAGAGTAAAAAAGGAGCATAAAAACGACTTTCTCGGATAACAGTAGGCTTTATCTTGTAAAATAACAAAATGAAATGATAGAATTTCAGTTATTTCTAGTCATATTTCTCCACTTGTCCTTCAAATCGACCTGCAAAAAAGTAGTAATATAAAATTTATTCCATAGAAGCCGTATGCCAACTAATAACAATTTACCTCAGTTCTTTCTTCAAAAATGGTAAGGTTTGCACCCAGAATTAATTTCCAGCTACCTTTACCATACCTTATACATGAAAATAAGAAAACAAAATCATGACTAAGTTGATAATCATAGTTACTAAGATAAATAATGAGCTCTAGGCAAGGTCATCAGGATCGTGATCCGTATCATAGGATCTTACGATCCAGATTTGTAAATTGATTCTGATTTTGTAAAGCGATCATCAATCCGATCTTACTATCTGATCTGATCCTGCCTCAAAACAATCTCATCTAGGATCTCGATCATGACAACCTTGGCTCCAAGGCTAAATGAACTAAAAACAACGACATTTGATTACAAGTGCACCACAGAATAATTTTATTATGATAACTAAAAAATTTGAGTGTTATTTATATCTTGTAAGCTTCGCTCCTGATGCTAGAACACATTTTGATCACCCAGCCGGTTTTTTATTCTTCCAGTGTTTCCCTTAGAAAAAGGCTTATGGAGAAGTCAATATACTGTTTCTATAGAGAACAAGCAATTTCAGGACGATTACCATAAAACAATTGTCAAAATTGGCATTGAAATGAAAATATAATGCCCTTTCTATCATCACCTCTTAAATGTTAGTGGGCAAAGCCTAAAATCAAATAAAATGTGATGACTTCAAGAATACTTCACCTTTATAATGATCAAACCTGATGAATGACCTTAATTTAGCGTTACGTGTAAGTCAAATAAAATCAACACAAAAAGAAGTTATTTAGCGCACAAGTAGAGTAAACGTCCATACATACTCCGTAACTGCTGTTCTTAAAGTATCTTCTTCCAACAAAGTCCACTTCCTTATTTTCCTTCTTTTAGTCAACTTTCTATCATCATCTATCAACTTTAAAGGCGAACGAGATTTCCTCTCTGGGGTATGTAAACGCAATCTCCCTTCTTGAAGTGGTGAATCGGTCCACTGCATCGAGAATGTCATTAGAACAAACTCATGATAGTACTCGAAATTTTGATAGACAGAACTTCAAATTTAGAATAATTGTATATGAAGTAAAATATTAGACTCTATTGCACCACAAGAAGGAAGGTAGACTGAAAGTTTTAAACCTCAACTGAGGTTTTAAATTCCATCACTTCATTAGATTATAAATTTTGATAGTTCCAGTAATTTCATGGAATTTGTATCAATATTAAACACTACTATTAAGTACACAAGTCACTCGAGAATTGGTACAGGTTGCACCACTCTACTTTTGAAATTACAAAAACCTGATGTGTGTTTACATTTCATAGCATGCATGCACAAAAATAGTAATAGGTGACGATTGAAAAAAATATCATCTTTGTACTAATTGAAATGCAGAAAATAATCCGTAGATGTTTCGTAACTGCTTAACACCATATCAATTTTCGATCGTACAAGAGAAGAGTTATCGACGATCTTCGCATAGTCGATGTATGGCCACGGGGCGTCCTTCTGAATGAGAACAACAATAGGTGACGGTTGCTAGAGAACTCCTGGACTAGCAGTAATATCAACAACTTACACCAGATCGGGTAGGGGCATTGGTTTGTGACAAGTAGTTGTCTACTTTTGTGCGGCCTGAAGAACATCAAGTTCAACGAGCGGGCGTAAATTGTCAGTGTCGCCTTGTGAATAACCACGATGACCACCATTTTTTGTTGTTGTTCCACCTCTAAAGCTGACTTTTTTAAAAATAATTTCACTTAATTAACTAATTTGACCTATGCCAAATTATGAATTAGGAAACTCAAAATAAATCACATAAAAAAGTAGATGTGAGGTGGGTTACTCAAAGATACGTATAGGGGTCAAACAGACGACATTGAGCAGCCCAATATGAAGTTTTTGTATGCGTAGCAGGAGGTGCTTGGCTCAATGGAAGGAGAGTTGTGCTTGATGAAGAAGATGATCGAATGCGGGCTTCACGGAGGGGCTCCGATTCGTTTGTACAACATCGTTGGCTTCAGTGCTTTTGAACTGCAATTATACAAGCGAACACGCTAGAATCACTCAACTCTATTTCCCGTGGTCGCGTGAAACGAAAAGGGGGTATATGTTATGTGCTTTTAGGGGGTATATCTCGTATTCATCATCTATCAACTTTAAAGGCGAACGAGATTTCCTCTCTGGGGTATGTAAATGCAATCTCCCTTCTTGAAGTGGTGAATCGGTCCACTGCATCGAGAATGTCATTAGAACAAACTCATGATAGTACTCGAAATTTTGATAGACAGAACTTCAAATTTAGAATAATTGTATATGAAGTAAAATATTAGACTCTATTGCACCACAAGAAGGAAGGTAGACTGAAAGTTTTAAACCTCAACTGAGGTTTTAAATTCCATCACTTCATTAGATTATAAATTTTGATAGTTCCAGTAATTTCATGGAATTTATATCAATATTAAACACTACTATTAAGTACACAAGTCACTCGAGAATTGGTACAGGTTGCACCACTCTACTTTTGAAATTACAAAAACCTGATGTGTGTTTACATTTCATAGCATGCATGCACAAAAATAGTAATAGGTGACGATTGAAAAAAATATCATCTTTGTACTAATTGAAATGCAGAAAATAATCCGTAGATGTTTCGTAACTGCTTAACACCATATCAATTTTTGATCGTACAAGAGAAGAGTTATCGACGATCTTCGCATAGTCGATGTATGGCCACGGGGCGTCCTTCTGAATGAGAACAACAATAGGTGATGGTTGCTAGAGAACTCCTGGACTAGCAGTAATATCAACAACTTACACCAGATCGGGTAGGGGCATTGGTTTGTGACAAGTAGTTGTCTACTTTTGTGCGGCCTGAAGAACATCAAGTTCAACGAGCGGGCGTAAATTGTCAGTGTCGCCTTGTGAATAACCACGATGACCACCATTTTTTGTTGTTGTTCCACCTCTAAAGCTGACTTTTTTAAAAATAATTTCACTTAATTAACTAATTTGACC